>JAWMRA010000038.1:2012910-2023660 GCA_035584735.1 Pseudotriccus pelzelni
TTATCTTCCCTTTTTTGTCCGTGCCCTTTTCCCCCCGCCTTTCACCCCCCCTTTTTTCCCTTCCCTTCTCCCCCAAACTTTTTTCCCTTCCCTTCTCCCTCCTAATTTTCTTCCCCCCTTTCCCCGCACATTTTTTCCCTCCTTGTTCCCCCTCTTTAAAAAGACAGGACAACCCCGCAGAGGTGTCGCTGGGCTGTTGGGGTGCACTGGGAGGTGGATCAGCTGATTTTCGGGTCCCTCCCTGATCCGCTCTCTGCCGTTCCCACAGCCTGAAGCTTCCCGACGTGCTGGGCAAGGCCTCCAGCACCCACCTGGACCAGAACCTGTTCCGCCTCCGCAGCTCCCACCTGGAGCAGATCCTGCAGGCGGCCCTGAGGCTCAAACACCTTGACTGCGACCTGGCCCCGGCCCTGGAGCAGGGCGAGGATTGGCTGGGCCGCCTGCGCAGCCTGGCCCAGGAGGTGACACTGCGGGGCTGGGGACAGAGGGGTGACACTGCTGGGTGACACTGCTGGGCTGGGGACAGAGGGGTGACACTTCTAGGGTGACACTGCTGGGTGACACTGCTGGGGTGGTGACAGAGGGGTGACACTGCTGGGTGACGCTGGTGGGTGACATTGCTGGGTGACACTGCTGGGTGACACTGCTGGGGTGGTGACATTGCTGGGTGACACTGCTGGGCTGGGAACAGAGGGGTGACACTTCTGGGGTGACACTTCTGGGTGCTGGGTGACATTGCTGGGTGACACTGCTGGGCTGGGAACAGAGGGGTGACACTTCTGGGGTGACACTTCTGGGGTGACACTGCTGGGTGACACTGCTGGGGTGACATTGCTGGGTGACACTGCTGGGGTGACACTTCTGGGGTAGCACTGCTGGTGACACTGCTGGGGTGGTGACACTGCTGTGGTGCTCCTGGGGCTCCTGTGTTCCTTGGAGGGGCTTGTTCTTCCCAGTGTCTCCATGGTGGCGTGTTTTGGTGGGAAGCAGGGGTGCTGCTCTCAGATCCCCCATCCATGGCTGTCCCAGGAGTGGCAGGAGCAAAGTTTGGCTCCAGGGAGAGCTGAGAGCCCCTTGCAGGACCTAAAGGGGCTCCAGGAGAGCTGGAGAGGGACTGGGGACAAGGCCTGGAGGGACAGGACACAGGGAATGGCTTCAGACCGGGAGAAGGAAGATTTGAGCGGGATGTTGGGAAGGAATTGCTGTCTGTGAGGCTGGGGGAGGGGCTGGGGCAGAATTCCCAGAGAAGCTGTGGCTGCTCCATCCCTGGGAGTGTCCACGGTCAGGTTGGACGGGGCTTGGAGCAGCCTGGGCTGGTGGAAGGTGCTGAAGGTCGGTGGAAAGGGCCGGGCTTTGAGGGACGCCGCGACTGCGCCGCGCCGCTGCGGCTCCCTCCCAGCTGGACCCTGTGGCGTTTGCAGCCCCAGAACAGCCTCCCCGACGTGGTGATCTGGATGCTGCAGGGGGACAGGCGCGTGGCCTTCGCCCGCGTGCCGGCACACGAGGTGCTCTTCTCCAGGAACGGCCCCCAGTGCTGCGGCCCCAGCTGCGGGAAGCTGCAGACCATCTTCCTCAAGGTACCTCGGGGTCTCTGTGCCTGCTGGGGGGTGGGGGGCTGGACTTTTGAGAGCATCTCCCCCTAAAAACGGAGAGAAAACAACGCGGGGAAAGCCTCAAACCCCCAACTCCAGGTTCGTGCAATCGTGGAATGGCTGGGGTTGGAAAGATGGTGAAGATCATCCCGTCCCGTCCCGTCCCGTCCCGTCCCGTCCCGTCCCATCCCATCCCATCCCATCCCACCCCCTGCCATGGACAGGGACACCTCCCACTAGCCTGGGTTGCTCCAAGCCTCCCATTGGCCTTGGACACTTCCAGGGATGGAGCAGCCACAGGTTCTCTGGGATTTCCCCCCAGCTGGAGCTGCTCCTCCCCGGAGAGATCTCGGCTGTGCCGCTGGAGGACTCCAGCTCCTCCCACACGGATCTACAGCAGATCCCATGAGTATCTCCCTGGATTTTGCAATTCCAGGGCGGTGAAGATTTGGCCCAGATGGTGCTTTTTTAGAAAACGTATCTTGTTTTTAAATTTTTTTACATTTTTTCCCCGATTCCTGACCCTCTGCCACCCCAAGAAATTTAAGCTGCCATTCCCCTGCCAGGCAATTCCTGAGTTTCTCCCATCTCCAGTGACATTCCTTGGCAGGTGCCAGCTCGGGAGCAGAGAATCAGCACTGAACAAGCTCTAAAAAAATAAAGTCAAATAAAATAAACTCAGTAAAGCCCCAAAGCCCAAGCCCAGCTGGCAGCAAAAACGAGCTAAAATCCGTACATTGGGGGTTTTTTTTCTACCCTTGAGCTCTGGATGGAAAACCAGCAGCACTTGGAGCAGGGACCAGTGTCTGAGAAGGAGAGGAAAAAAGGGCAATGAGGAAAAATTCCTGTGGATTATTTCTATTTTTGCTGAATGTGTGGGTTGGGTTTGGTGTCCTGACCCTGAAGGGTGTCCCTGACTTTGTCCCTGTCCCTGATCCTGACTTTGTCCCTGATCCTGTCCCTGACTTATCCCTGTCCCTGATGCTGATCTTTTCCCTGGCCTTGTCCCTGACCTTTTCCTGTCCCTGATCCTGACCCTGTCCCTGTTCTTGACTTTTTCCCTGGCCCAGTCCATGATCCTGACCTTGTCTCTGACCTTCTCCCTGTCCCTAATCCTGTCCCTGACCTTCTCCCTGTCCCTAATCCTGTCCCTGACCTTCTCCCTGTCCCTGACCCTGACTCGTACCTGACCTTATCCCTGTCCCTGATTCTGCCCCTCTTCCTGACCCTGTCCCTGACCTTATCCCTGACTTTCTCCCTGATCCCAACTCTGTCCCTGTCCTTGACTTTGTCCCTGGCCCTGTCCATGATCCTGACCTTGTCCCTGTCCCTTTCCCTGTCCCTGACCTTGTCCTTGTTCCTGATTCTGATCCTGTCCCTGCCTTTGTCCCTGTCCCTGCCTCCAACCCCTGGGGCTTTGAAGCTGCTCAGGGTCACCTGGGAACGCGTTTTAGGGACTGGATGATCCCGAAGGTCTCTTCCCACCCCGATCCCCAAAGTTCTCCGCACCCTGTCCCGGTTCCCAGCTGTACTCCGTGTCCCCCCTCGGGGCTGCATTCCCACCTCCCGTGCCGAGCGTTCCCGTTAATCCGGCGGGTGCTGAGGGGGCTCTTCCCGGGCAGTACCCGCAGGAGGAGGCTCCGGGGCCGCGGATCCCGGCGCAGATCCGGGTGCGCCTCTGGCTCGGCCTGGCCGCGGACGAGAAGGAATTCAACCGCTACGCCGAGGGAAAGCTCTCCGTGTTCGCCGAGACCGTGAGTGACCCGCGGCCGTACCCCGGGGTTCGGCCTCCTGGGGCGGGCGGCAGCTCCACAGCTCACGTCAATCCCTAAAAACTGGGAGAAGGAGCTTGTTTTCCACCGGCATCCAGCCTGGAACGCCGAGGAGCAAACCGGGAATGAGCCATAAAATCCACACTGTCCCTTCACATCTCCGTGTGGCTGCCGGAGGGGAGGGAACCTGGGGGTGCCTGTGGCGGTGCGGGGCTGGGGGCTGGCTTTTCCCACCCTCGGGATGGGGCCCTGCAGGGATTAATCGGGATTCTGAAGGTTTACGGCTGGGGTTTGGCGCCTCCGCCCCCGAGCCTGTCCCGCTGTTGCTCCCGCAGTACGAGAACCAGACCAAGCTGGCGCTGGTGGGGAACTGGGGCACCACCGGCCTCACCTACCCCAAGTTCTCGGACGTGACGGGCAGGATGAGGCTGCCCAAGGAAAGCTTCCGCCCCTCCTCCGGCTGGGCGTGGGCCGGGGACTGGTTCGTCTGCCCGGAGAGGACGTGAGTGGGACCCTCCTGGGGCAGCCCGAAACACCAGAGCGGAGGCCGGGCCGGTGGGAAGGTCACCGGGAGGTCTGGGGGGTGCCGGGGGGATTCCTCAGCTCCTCTCCCGGGCTCGTCCTGGAGCAACGCCTGGAGAACGGGCACCTGGAGCGGGGAGGAGCGCTGGAGTCTCCGAGGAGGAGCTTTGGGAGCGGGATCCCCGTGGGGCACTGGGAGGGATTTCGGGGGGTTTGGGCTTGTTCTGAGGTCTCCTGGGAGGTTTTTCTTGGAGCTCCGGGTGGAAGAGGTTTGGGAATGCTGGGGATGGCCCGAGGCTGTGCCAGGAAGGTGGGATGGGGATTCCCTGAGCGGGATGTGCCCCTGGAATGCAGGTTGCTCCATGACGTGGAGGGTGGGATGGGCATTCCCTGACTGGGATGTGCCCCTGGAATGCAGGTTGCTCCACGACGTGGATGCAGGACACCTGAGCTTCGTGGAGGAGGTGTTTGAGAACCAGGTCCGGCTCCCCGGGGGGCAGTGGATCCACATGACGGACGCCTACACCGACGTGGTGAGGGAAAAGCGGGAATGCTGGAGCTGGGCACCGCTCCGGGGCTGGAAGTGCTGGAGATCAGGGGAGATTTATGGATCCTTTTGTTGACAACACGCCTGTGTCTCACAGAACGGGGAGAAGGTCCTGCCCAAGGATGAGATTGAGTGTCCTCCAGGCTGGAAATGGGAAGACCTGGAGTGGGACACGGATCTCAACAGAGCTGTGGATGAGAAAGGTACCCGGGAGCACTTTTGGGGACCCTGTGTTCATCCCCCATCCCGCTCTTCCACGGCCTCAGCAGGGATGAGACCTGTCCTGGGTCCCTGCTGGATCAGGAGAAGGGGGTCATGCCCTGGGAGGACCCTCTTGCTCGGGCTGGGGGTGGGAATTCCCAAAAGCAGCGCTCTCCTGGCTGCTGGGATAGTCCTGGAACACCTTCCCTAAATTCTGGTGCAAAAGGAATGGAAAAACATCAGGTGAGCGGTGATCACAAGGGTTGGGGTGGCCTGAGCGAGGGAGGACAAAGAGTCCCCAGGCTGTGACTTCGAGCCAAGGGCCACCATGGATCCACCACCGTGGATCCACCCCCTGGACATCCCAGAGGGACACATCCATCGGGAACCACCACGGGCAGGAGCAACAAACCGGGAAACGGCCTCGGATCCGGACACACCGCCCTGCCGAGGCTCCCTGGAAGGGCAGGGGGGGGCTCCTCACCCGGGTGTGTCCCGCTCTTCCAGGCTGGGAATACGGGCTGACCATCCCCCCGGAGCGCAAGCCCAAGGCCTGGGGGCCGGCGGAGAAGATGTACCACACCAACCGGCGCCGGCGCTGGGTGCGGCTCCGCCGGCGCGACCTGGAGCACGTGGACACCTCCAGGAAGGTGGGATGGGATGGGCTGGGGGGGGGGTGTTGGCAGCAGCTCAGGGGTGTGTCCCTGTCCCTGTCCCTCCCTGAGGGACCCTCCATGTGCAGGTGGCTCTGGCACAGACCGGGTTTTCCCTGGATCTGGCGGCCCCGCTCTCGCTCTCGGGGGTTCCCACCTGGAGGGCCAACACCTCCCAGGGGTGGCCACCGCTCCAGAGGGGCTTGGCCGGGCTCTGGGGCGGGATGGGGACACCCAGCAGTGTCACCGAGCACGGCAGAGCGGGGCTGGCCGCTGTTCCCAGCCTGTCCCTGCCCCGCTTCCCTCTAGATGGAGCAGTTGGAGCGGGAATGGCTCCTGCGCCGCTTCCCGAGGTCACTTGTCTCCCTTTCCAGCACTTTTCCCGGATCACTGTGGCCGTGGGAGCCCCTGGCACCCTGTTTGCCAAAGGGGCGTGGGTGTCACGGGGAAGGGACACGGCTCTGGGGAGGAAAACCTCCACGGGGTTGTGGCTGATGATCCAGAGAGTTATTCCAGAGGGGACAGAGCCGCGGGAAGCTGGAAAAGCAAAGGGAAGGCTGCAGAGGTGGAGACACTGGATGTGGCCCCCTCCTTACTCAGCATGGGAACCCCCCAGCCCAGTGACCCCTCTCCCAGTGGGATTCACCCCAGGGGCTGGGGAAGGGCTGAATTCCCAGCGGTGGAGTCGGCACTGCCAATGGTTAATCCCTGGAAGTGTCCCAGGCCAGGCTGGACGGGGCTTGGAGCAACCTGGGCTGGTGAAAGGTGTCCCTGCCCGTGGCAGGGGGTGGCACTGGATGGGCTTTAAGGCCCTTCCAACCCATCCTTGCATTCTACACTAGGCAGAGGCCAACACCAAGAGGCCGCTGGCAGAGCTGGGCAGTCTGGGACTGCAGTGACCCCGGGAGGGCAGGGAGGACATCCACCAGCAGAGAAGGAGGAAATCAGAGAGGGGGTGAGGCAGGACTGCAGATCCCCAGGGATGTGCACAGGAAATTTCCACGTCCTATGACCAGCTCTAAGTGAGATGTCAATGCTGTGACAGTCAGACCCAGCACAAATAATTAAACATTTCAACAACAGCAGCTGAATGGAAAGTTACACCAATCCACTGAGTGCTGAGCTGCAGCTTCTCCCCAGCAATGTCCTAAAAATCTCATCATTAAAGGCAGTGATTAAGACAGAAATGTCACCTTACATTTATAAAGCCGTTTTCATCCTGTAGCACTTCGTTAACCATCTTTCCAAAGATCACTTTGCAATACTGATTTTGCTGTATTTCTCCTCTCCCTACCCAATCACAAAAAAGAGGCAGATTGTACCCTTTTTAGAATCCATCAGATAAAACCTTAAACTGGGGTTTCCATAGAAACACATCATGGGTCTTTTAGTTTCTCTATCAAACCTGTTCACAAACTTTCAGCTTTACTTAATGCTAGATTTCCAAAAACACCAATCTTTCATTTCATTTAACATTTGGACTCGATGATCTTAGAGGTCTTCTCCAGCCTAAATGATTCTATAATTCTATAAAAAGAGAAGGGAAGAACAACAGCTGCCATGGACAGGGGAGCAACAGGGAATATTGTGGGTTTTGGTCATCTAGTGAAATCTCTGAGTGTCAGTCAAGTCCCATTTGCATTTAAAATCTCCTGCCAGAGGTTGTTATGGAAATCTGAGCCTCACAAGAACTCTGACTATGGAAAAAACCAATGTCATGCAAATGATGAACACAGGGCTGGGACATTTCAGAAATATTCTGACACAAATGTATGACTTGTCAGTCTATTGCCCCTGACCCCCAGCTCAGAGCCAATTTTGTTGTGAATAACAAGTGAAGTGATACAAATGTTTGCCTTTATTTTTTTAACATTTCCTTCAGCCCTTCCCTTACTCCAGAAATGTATTTGCAATAAATACAATACAGAGCTTTGTTACTTTTGTCACCAGATTTAGGTTGTACTGCTTATCCTGAAATGCTTTCAGTGTCTTACACAGTTATTCTGGTTTCAAATACAGACCCATTAAACACCGAGTGAAACCTGCAGTGCTTCAGCATCTTTTTTTTTTTCACCAATATAACCTCTGATTCTGACTGGTCTTTTATATGTATTCTCTAAGTGTAAACAACATAAAACCTCCCAGACTCAAAGCTATTTTAAACTATGTATCTTTTAATGTGGGAGAAATGATTCTGTTTAAAGGACCCTGATTTAAGAACATGCCTATTTTGGGATTATTAGCCACATATACATGTTCCACTTCCACCGAAAACAAACAGTCCCAGGATATAAAAATAGGCAAGTAAATGAAGTGCAGGCTTTTCTAGCGTGGGAAATGTTTGTTGAACTTGCGTTCTGGGTTTGATTACTTTGAAATGTCTAAGCAGAGACTGACTCAAAGCAGCGCCCTTCAGACTAAAGCTAAAATATATGTAAGCTGAACGTTCCACATCCCCAGCAACGTTTTAAGGCGAGAATCCACGACAGCATCAGGAATAGCCTTTGCTATTATTCCATAACCATTAGGGACTACAGTTTACTGTAAAAGCTTTAAAAAGGACTGAGGTGACAACAATCAACGTACTTCACCCATGCCGCAAACACGGCTGACATCTAATGGCAGCTTCGTGCACTGCTCGGGGTTTGCTGCTTCCCACAAAATCCACGTGCTGCTGAACAACACGTGGTGAATAAGTGTCCTGATTGCAGAGCACTGCCCTCTGTGTCCAAGGCTGATACACCCCACACAAACCCTCCCTCTAATTAACTGGACACCAAACACTCTGGAATTCAAGGAAATATTAAATAAACCAGGCTTCACCACGGAGCAGGAATGAGGAGTTACTGTATCTGAAATCAAACTGACTTCTGGAAATGGTAAAGGCAGAATCCGACGGGATTTTTCTCTTCATAAACCCTAGAGACGAATAAATCGATTTGCAAGTCCACTGGTTTCTTCTAATTTCTTCCTTTCGTTATTGAACCAAAAGTTAGGGGAGAAAATGTTCTGATCTTATTTTTCAGCAAGCAGGAAATGGGAAGGGGAAAGGAGAGCTCCCGCTCTGGAAAAAGCTTCAGGAATGCTGTGTGGAATGGCAGCAGGTGGCAGCAATGCCCCACAGCAGAGCAGAGTCCCTGCCCACCACTGCCCTGGGCTCTGTCCAACCGCCCTGGCACACGGACAGGCAGTAAAATCCATGGAATGTGGGCCCGGCTAAAATTAGAGAGACACTTCCTCTTCCTAAGCAAAAGGTCAACATGGATGTGTGCACCAGTACACATCGTGCTGCTGGATGTTGCTGAAGGCAGGTTCCCAGCTCCCTGGGATAAAGCCCTTAATGGCTCATTTCTTACTTTAATGAGAGGGCAGATGAGTAGGTGCTTCCTCTTCCCTGCTGAAATAAGGTAAACCAATGCTGCACATTTTTCAATGCTCAATTGATATTAATTTTCAAAGCACTTGCAGAATCAGGGAATCATTATCTTAGATTTTCCCAGTGCCAACTCTGCTGTGGATGACAAGGATTCATCACAGCTTATCTCTTCTTTTCACAGAGCCTGTGCCTCCCATTTCCAGCACATCCTTCCTTCCTTATCCATGTTGATACACTCTGAACAGTCTATTTGCCAGAAGACCTGGGTCAGCCAGCTTCTGGAATCCCACAAATTCTAATTTAATTAAAACGCCATGATATTTACTGCTCATGGTCAAACATACTGCATTGCAAGTTTCTTTGTGGTATTTGAGAGCTGCGTGGGGACGACAAATCGAGCCTACACAGAGTGATTATTTATCAGTTCTCATTTGGACAGCTCAAAGGGTCTCTCTTCCTTTTACACGTTTCAAAAAATACGTTATAAATGTGGACAGCAGTGTGAGACATTTTAGCATTTTTGTCCGTCTTTCTTATGGATGGATTGCACAGCAGGGACACGGAAAGAGGCACGGAATGATTTGGGTTGGAAAAGACCTGTAAAATCTTAAGAGTTCAAATTTCAGAGAAGCATCTCAGCCAAACCACCTCAAGCCTTACCTTGCTGCTGCACTTGCTCCTGGTCAGGCACTTGAGCAGGATGTCGAAAAGCTGCTGGTGGAAACACTTTCACCCACAGTGGTTTATCCACCGCACCCACCCCACGGATAAAGACCCCATGTGGTTGTTTTATTTCCCAAGAGTATAGGCAAACTCACACAAGACTGTAGACACCAGGACACAAATACTGAGGAATTACTAGCATGAGACCAGCAGATGTCAGCACTCAAATGCATTCATAGCAACTGCCCACCAACATGCTGAGTGAAGAGAATGGACAGGAAGAATTTTAAAAGGTCACTCAAGGATCTTGAGACAGGTTTAGTCTTTAGTCTCATACACTGCTCATCTGGATCAGTCTGAAATCAACAAGCACAAGTGGCAGGAAGAGGTCACAGCAGCACCAGAAAGAGTGTTCATTAGGTGTCTTCCTCTTTCTGGATGGCATTCAGCATTCAGTGTTCCACTCGTGCCTCAATCAGTCATGCTGCTCTGGTACATAATGGGACAGCAAAATTCAGGCTGCCCATTAGGGTTCTTCCAAGGAAGAGTCTTACACAGAACAAAATCAACACTGAAAATAAATGTGTGTGTTTTAGTAGCCCAACACCGCTTTTGCTGACAGGCTGCAGTGTGTTTTACGAACAAGTCAGTAATTACACACCGTCAGTACAGCAGTGCAACCAGAGAGATGAGCCCACACACGTCCCTCCCTGCCTACTAATTACCAACATCCCACCGAGAAATAAAAGTTAAAGAACAGCCAGGGTTCATTTGTAGTGCTCATAATTCACACTAACACAGAACTCAACCTTGGAACACTTATCACACGCAACTACCTTCACAGCAGCTGGTAGGTAACACGTGCGTGTGATTATGTGCTCTGCACATACCTTGCCTCTGCGGGACGGACTCTGGAGGGAAGCAGCAGAGGTCACAACGTTGGCATCTTCCAAAAGGGGGGAAACCTCCAAACGCTCCATCAGCGCCCTGAAATACGCGAGGAAGAAAATCAATAAAACCTGACACTTGAGAAGAATTTTTGAAAAGCAGAGGTCTTTTTTCCCTCAGAATTCCCTTCCGATTTGGACACATACTTCAGCATTATCACAGAAAGAAATATGGTGTGCATTAGCATGTTATTCCCCAAATGGAACAGTTAAAAAAATAGATTTTATTAGCTTAAAAGCTTCTCCTTATTCAGTTTTTCATGTGAGACCATACCTCCCCCATTAAAAATTATTACTGTCATGGAATCCCAGACTGGCCTGAGCTGGAAGGAACCTTAAAGCTCCTCTCATTCCAAGCCCCGTGCAGGGACACCTTCCACTATCCCAGGTTGCTCCAAGACCCGTCCAGCCTGGCCTTGGACACTTCCAGGGAAGGGGCAGCCACAGCTTCTCTGGGCAACCTGTGCCAGGGCCTCG
>JAWMRA010000038.1:2024132-2060554 GCA_035584735.1 Pseudotriccus pelzelni
GGCGCCCCCCGGCGGCGGGGCGGGGCGGGGCGGGGCGGGGCGGGGCGGGGCGGGGCGCGCGCGGCCACACCCCGAGGGTGGGCGGGGCGGGGCGGGGCGGCGGCGCTGAGGGAGCCGTGAGGGGACGCGGCGGCGGCGGCGCTGAGGGGGCTCTGAGGGGACGCGGCTGAGGGGACACGGCGGCGGCGGCGGCTCCGCGGACACGCCGAGGGGGCTCCGAGGGGGCGCGGCGGCCATGGCGGACCACGAAGCGGGCATCCCGCAAAAGGGCCGGCGGGCGCCAGGTAACGGCTGCAAGGGGGAGCGGGGAGGGGGGGCTGTCCCCGAACGGCCCCCTCAGCGGCCGCTCCGAGCGCGGGGGCGCCGTCGCGTCTGCCCCTGCGGTTTCGGTTAATTTGTTTGTTTCGGTTTTAGTTACTGTTCGGGGAAGGTCTTAATCTAGTCGCGAAGGGAAGTTTGAGGATCCTCCAGCAGAGTTAAGCCCGCCGGGAGGGGCGAGGAGCGGTCGTGCCTTCGCCTCCCGGGCGGTCTGACCGCCCCCGGAGCGGCCCCAGCCCGGGATAACGGGGGTCTGACCCCCAGCCTGGGATAACGGGGGTCTGACCCCCAGCCCGGGATAACGGGAGGCTGAGCCCCCAGCCCGGGATAACGGGAGGCTGAGCCCCCAGCCCGGGATAACGGGAGGCTGAGCCCCCAGCCCGGGATAACAGGGAGGCTGAGCCCCCAGCCTGGGATAACGGGGATCTGACCCCCAGCCCGGGATAACGGCAGGCTGACCCGCTGCCCCGCACGCCTGACGGGGGATGATTCCCGCAGGTGTTGATTCCCGGCAGTTTCGTCGCCTCTCGGCCCCTCGAGGCGCCCTCGGGGAGGTGCCGGAGCATCACCCCGGTGGCGCAGCTCGGGGTTTTTGTGGTTTCCTTTCCCGTGCGGGATCAGTCGGATCGCTGAGGGGAAAGCTACGCAGATAGTGACGAGCAGAGTCAACATGAGTAACTCCCGGGGCGCCGCACCAGTAAATGAGGACGGGCAGAGTCTGGGGGCTGGCTCCTGCCAGCACCGGTGCTGTTCACTGCAGCGCAAGGTTCTGAAGATGCGACTGGGGGGAGTGGGAGAAGTCAGTTATATTTCCTCGAGCGAGGCAATGAAGTTGTAGTTAATTTTTAGTTCTCGGTGTCCTTACTGAAGAGGGTTTTGGCTTTGCAGTCAGTAGGTTTGAGTGGAACCCAGGTCAGGGCGTTTTGGAAATGATGCACTGAAATCACAGAACTGACTCCAGTTTCAGTCACTGGAAGCTGGACTGTTTTCCTGTTGCTTCCATTGTTCAGGCAACGGAAAAGTCATGATTTATTTTATAGCTTTCTCCTTTGCAACTGGAGAAGGAAATATAAGATGTATAGGAAGCCTTTGGGTGGGTAATCTGAGTTGTTGTATAAATAACTGTAGACCTGTGTGGGCCTCATGCCTAATGGCACATGTTAGTGCTGGTATCCTGGGAGAGGATCTGCATTTCATGCTGTAACTACGTGAGTTATTAATACCTTGCCATGGACACTGGTGCCAGCCTCATCTTGGACACTCCAGGCCTCTCCCAAACGTGCTGCTGAGGTGGTTTCTCCTGCAGCCTCTATGTGATCACAATAAAGTACGAGGTAAACGGCATTAGAGGTAGTTTTGGTTATTCGATGTCATGATTTCGGCTATTGCCTGCACGAAAGGCTCTGGGGAGGATCTGTGAAGACCTTTAGATCTCACTGAAAGCAGCATTTTGTTTTCAGTCAGGTGGATGTTGGCAGGGTTGGGGGGAAGGTCCTCCCTCTCCCGGTGCCCAGGAGTCTGGCATGTCTTTGCCGTTTTACAGTGATGTGCTCCTTTGGACTGTGGAGCCTTTGCAGGAGGAAGTAAATCACAACTGGAGGGTGTGCCACACCTCAAGCAGTAATGAGAACTTTACCCTCAGCCTCCAGCTATCAGTGTGTGTTATAAATTCTTAATACTGTTTGATGATCCAAGTGATAATTCCTTGCTAAAGTAATGGTGACTGTTCCCGTCAGCATCAAAGGCATTGAAGGCTGATTCAATTCATTTTCTTTTAGTATTCTTTCTCCTTGTGGTTTATATCTTAAAGGGATTGCTCAAGAATTTTTGCTTTTTATAGGTTGCCTTGGTTTGCACACCACAGCAGGCTATAAATCCAAGCTGTGGGCTTCCCACATTTTAACTCAGGAAAAAATTCCAGTGGCATGGTTGGAGATGGTTTCCCACAGGACAGCATCTCTCTCACTTCTTGTATTGTGAAATACACCCCGTCATGGCACAATCTGACTTCTCGTCTAAACAGAATGTACTTAGCCAGAAGAGTAGTGCAAATAGTGGCTTATTTCAAGGAATATTCAATATAAATACCCAATTTAGACACTTTCTTTAACAGGCACTCCTGGTTTTAAAAATCGGATCATTTCTGCTCTTTCCCTGCAGAGGACAGTGATCCTGGCCTTGGTGTGTGTGGATGGATCCTGGTGATCACCTCGCTGGTTTTCACTGTTCTTACATTTCCCATATCCATCTGGATGTGCATAAAGGTAAAACTGCTCACTGCTGAGTAGGATTAAAGCTTTAAGCAATGCAGAGTGGTTGTTATTGTTCTCAGTTCGAGTTACTTGTTTTCAACGCAAATTAATCCCACTCTGCTCTCTCTTGACCTGTAGCAGGCAGTGTGTAACAGACCCAGCTCTTCAGTGCTTTCTTCTTCACACCAAAAACAGAAGTGCTGTTACAATATTTTGTCACAGTGATTCCTGCACTGACATCTTTAGGTCTGCCCCGTTGTCATTAGCACGTGAGCTAATTTGGGAGGTCGGAATAATTGCAAGAACCCACGATTACTCTTGGAGGACTGACACTTTGATTTTTACTTTTTTTTAAGGAGATCCCTATATATGCATATATCTAAGTATGAAGTGTGGAATTATGAATATGTAACTATGTCCATAGCTGTGGCTGTATGTGACACATTTGAAGACACTGTGTCATCTGGGATCACTTGGAGCTTGATGTTTCCAGACAGGAGGAGTTACTTCCTCCTGGTTTGGCTGATGTACAGCATCAGATCTGGAGCTGGAAAAATCCCTGCGGGGTCACAAATACTGCACTTTGTTATGTTGTTGCCAGGATATTCCCGATGGCAGCTGCTAGTGCCTGGACCTGCTCAGGTGACATCCTGGTGATAGTCTGAAGAGTATTTCTTATGGAATATTGTCCCGATTTTCCCTTTTGCTCTTTGACAACAAAGTTTAGGCTAAAATTCTCAAGAGCAGCCAGCGTGTTAAATGTGAGACTCAAGGCTGTCTTAGACTGGTGTGTAATAGTTTGGAATCCATCTGGAAACCCTGGCATGACATCCCCCAATCTGTTGCAGATCATAAAGGAATACGAGCGCGCCATCATATTCCGGCTTGGACGCATCCTAAAAGGAGGAGCCAAGGGACCAGGTATGTCCTGGGGAGAGTCTGTTCTCATTAGCCACTGGCAAAGCAGGGCTGGGCAGGGGCATTGTGGGAGTGGTGAATGGATTTCTCAAGAATTCTGTAACTTCCAGTAAGAGGATGTGTTACAACAGCAATTGGGCTCGGTGGCCCCCTCCATGGGGGGCATTTTTCAAAGTAGCTGTTAACAGTTTTGGGGTCTTTTTCCCAAATGTTAGAAGTCTCTAAATATTTAAATGATACCTGGATAAACTGAAGTTTCTCCATGTATGTTTTTGAAAGCCTTGCCCTGGCTGGGCAACCATGACAGGCGTTGTGCTGCTGAGCTCCCCACGGAGAGCTGCACAGCCTCGGTGCTTGGATTTCAGCTGATTTCAGCAGCGAGTTTCCTCTGCTTGAGTGACCCCTTTTCACATCTTCTTGAACACATTTTTTGGCACAGGTTTGTTTTTCGTCCTGCCCTGCACAGACAGCTTCATCAAGGTTGATATGAGAACCATCTCTTTCGATATTCCTCCCCAGGAGGTGAGTTTGCATCTGACAAAGCGCTGGCAGAAGTTTGTGCACTCTCTTTTTCCTTGTCCCCTCTCAGTATTGGGAACCATGTAGTTTAAACACAGATTCCTTGTGCAGGTGCAATGCATTGTGAAGAATACTCATACCCTTTGGAAGTGTCATCCAATAAGAGAAGGGCACTGAAGGAAAACAAGTGATGCTGCTCTCTGAGGACCAAATGAGATCATTTAATATGCCTGAGAGCTGGGAGGGAGGGCTTGGGAACCAGGGCTGTTGGGCTTCGTACAACATTCCCTAATTGCTCCTGTGAAATCTGGAAGGGTTCCAGATGCAGCAGTGATGTGTCCTGTGTGAGTTTATCTAGATATATGGACTAGCTAAAATACTGGGGTGAAATCAGTACGTACATCAGATGCTATTTACAGTGAGTCAAAGGAATGAGGGGTCAGCTCCCTTTGGGGCTTTGTGCCCTGGAACGTGATGGAGGAGGTACCACCACACCTCATGGCATCTGATGTCTTTCAGCTTGAGGGTGCTAAAGAACAAAAAAATTCATTTCTAGTCTGTTTTTCCTGCGACCTCTTCATTCTGCAGCAGAGATTCTCCGAGCATTAACCCAGCTGAACTCGGGCTGCCAACTCCATGGGTAACAAAGAAAAACCAGCGGGCCCTCTACGAAATAAGTTAGTGAACAATTGTATCACGATGGTTACAACTGTATCCCCCGTGTATCTGGCGTGTTTTTCAAGCAGAGATGTTTGATGCAGCCTGGCTGGTGCATCTGTTTCCTGTCAGATTTGCTCCTTGGATTGTTGCTCATTGTTAGTTGCGGATTGAGACAAATGGCAGCTGTCCTGGTACACTCTAAAGGGTAATTGGGAGAAACCTAATCACTGGCAGGCAGAATGTGCTTGCAGCTGCTGATGTGCCATTAGTGAAGCCTTCAGTAATCCAGTTTTTCCTCTGACCTGATTAAATTATGCTTATAGATTTAGGTTCGTGTTCCGTAGGTAGAGGCAGATACCCATTTTCATGTGTTCAACATGAGTTCTGTGTGTGATCCCATTCTTTGGCTTGTGCTGTTATGGAAAGCCTGCTGAAAGAGGTAGTTTGGGAAGGGCAGAGAGGGTAAGTCTCGAAGGTTGAGTAATTCACTCATCCCTCTCTCATCAAATAACATAATAGGAACTGTCTGACATGGAATGAGGACACCCCTTCCCATGTTCATGCAGCGCCCTGCAATTCTTTTTAATTTAAAGCGGAATTAATATCAGTGCGTCTTTCTAGGGTACCCTCTTCCAACCCTTCAAATAAACCCGTCTTTATCTGCGCAAGTACATCCTTCACTTAACATGCCAGTGTTTCATTCAGGGTTTCACTTGGCTCAGACTCAGAGGATGTTCCCACATTGGATCTCCTCTGCAGCTTGCCTAGAGATCACCATGTACTCGGCCCCCACTCCCCGTGGCCAGGCTGCCTCTCACACAGCTCTGCTTAAACCTTCATGAAATGCAGCACAGGGGTGATCCATGGCCAGGTCCAGACTCCCAGGTTAGACCTTCCCAGGTGAAGTTGTATTTCAGGGTAAATGATTTCTGCTTTTTTGCCTTTTCCTGTCCCTGGTATGACTGTGAATTCGAAGACATGAGTTAAAAATAACATTATGGCAAAGCCCATGGAATGTGTTTTCCATTGAGAAGTGTTCTAACCCCATATTTAGTCTCAGCTTTGCAGAGCTGTACTGGAAGGTTCGTGAGCACTGGGACATGTTCACATGCAGCATGTGTGCACAAGGACTTCTGTTTTCAAGACCGTGGAAAAACTAGTTAACTCTGGAAAAACCAGGAGCTGGTCTAGTAAACCCAATGGGTTGTTATGCTAATAATTAACCTTGTGTTTATTGAGTATTTTCTGATCTCCAGATCCTGACCAAGGACTCGGTGACGGTGAACGTGGACGGGGTGGTTTATTACCGGGTCCAGAATGCCACCCTGGCCGTGGCAAACATCACCAACGCCGACTCTGCCACCCGCCTGCTGGCACAGACCACCCTGAGGAACGTCCTGGGCACCAAGAACCTGTCTGAGATCCTCTCTGACCGGGAGGAGATTGCACACAGCATGCATGTACGAGCTTGGGGGCTCCATCGTGTCCATGAATAACCTACAGGGGCAGATTTATTGCACCTTCGAAGTGATAAGCCGAGCTGTGGTTTGGTTTGGAGCTTTAGGCAAAGCCCTGTTCAAGATCTCTTGGGATGGCACTCTCTAAAATAAAAATGGGGGACTAAAGCAGTAACAGACCAGTGGAAATGAGGGATCCAGGAGAGGAGGCCTTCCCTGGGTGGTTGTGGCAGTTCTTGTTGTTGAAGGAAATTATACCACAGAATTCCTTCAATACGTTAATCAAGCTCTGGGGTTTTTTGTTAGCTTACAGCAGTTATGCTCTTATAATTATCAAATCATAGTACAAGTACTAAAGTCCTTAAAGTCCAAGAATTCTAAGATAACTCATTTGGTTTGATTGCTCATTCTTCAAACCTGGGCATCAAAGTCCAAGAATTCTAAGATAACTCATTTGGTTTGATTGCTCATTCTTCAAACCTGGGCATCAGTTTGAGCCAGGTGTGTGGCTTAACTTACCTTGTCCCGCCTCCTGCAGGCCACGCTCGATGAGGCCACAGATGACTGGGGCATTAAGGTGGAGCGTGTGGAGATCAAGGATGTGAAGCTGCCTGTGCAGCTGCAGAGGGCCATGGCTGCAGAGGCAGAGGCTGCCCGGGAGGCCAGAGCCAAGGTAAGGGAGGAGGGCTTGGGTGGGGTTTTCCGTGTGGTGATGTGCAAGGTGAAGGTGCTCAGCCAGGTTGTCTTAATTTTGATGCTTAATTACTTCATAACTTCTTAATTATTAGTTATTCTGATGTTTAGAAGAATATTGTGCCCTTGCAGGAGGACTCTGTAGGAGACTGTGCACTTGCCTGTGCTGACACACAGGAATTGCCTCACCAGTAACTTCCTTGTTACAACAGTGCCATGTCCAGCCCAGCTGTCCTTGACAAATACTCAGAGCATGTTCATAGTCCCAATGCAGAAAGGGCACAATTCTGTCCCTAATGAACTCAGAACTTAAAAACAGGAGGGAATAGAAAGGTATTTCCCCAGTAAGAAACACTCAATTCCTTCTGCCCTTGTAGATACAGAGAAATACAGCTCTAAGGAGAAAGTATTCTCAGCTGTCCAGGGACAGTGCTGCTGCTCTTGAGACAGTGCTGACAGAAGCACAAAGGTGGTTTTTGAGGACAGAACAAATCCTCCCGTGGCATTCTCGAGACCTGTGCCCAGAGACCCAGCTCCCGTGGCCTGGCCTTCTCTGGGTGGGGGGAGCCCAGGAGTAGGGGCGGGGAGAGCAAACAGGAGCCTGGTGGAACAGCAGGGAGCGTGCACCGAGGGCTCTGGTCCTGAGGGCGCGCTGCCCGTCTCCCCGCAGGTGATCGCGGCCGAGGGCGAGATGAACGCGTCCCGCGCGCTGAAGGAGGCCTCCATGGTCATCACCGAGTCTCCCGCCGCGCTGCAGCTGCGCTACCTGCAGACCCTGACCACCATCGCCGCCGAGAAGAACTCCACCATCGTCTTCCCCTTGCCCATCAACATCCTGCAGGGGCTCCTCCGCATGAAGGAGTAGGAGGGGCGGGAGGGCCGCGCTGGGGCTGCACGGCATTCCTGTGTAGCGTAGCTCGTGGCAGTGTTAGCGAAGTGGGGCTGCCGAGGAACCCCCTGTTTTACTGTGTGTTATGAAACTTGTATGTAGTGTTTGTGGGCATGGACAATCACAATTATTTGCAATTGAAAGCCCCGCAGAAGGAGTTACAAGCAGGTTGTGATCTTAAATAAGCTTTATCCATGCTGTCCTGGATGGTGCACCTCTAACCCATAACCTCCCCTGTTCAACTAGTGTAGGAAAGGAGTTGTGGTGGAGACGATCCAACATTTGGAAAGAGAATTATCCCCTGCAAGGGCAGTGGAACAGCCCTGACTGGATTCTCCTGGAGTGTAGCTGTATGTGATGGAGTCAGCAGGTTGGTTCTCTGCCTTACACTAGGAAATGTAATGGAAATTGATGCAGGAGTGACAGTACTGTCCTGGGGTTTGTGAAAATCAGGCTCCTGCTCTCTAAGCCAGTCCCCATTCACAAGAAACAGTTGTTGGTGGAACTTTCCATTTGTTGTGCCCCCAGGAACGGCACACACATGCCGTGGTTATGGATACAACGTGCTTGTGGTCACTGCTGGGCTGGTGTTGTTACAGGGCTGTGTCTCTGTAGAGTTACACTGCTTTAAAGCACTGAAAAGGGTCTGCCTTTATCTGTTTCTCTTGAAAATAATTTTTCAAAACCAAAGTACTGCGTTTTATCCAGGTCTAAAGCCTTCATTCTGTAGAGGTCAGATGTCTGTACCTGGTGGGGCAGGGTGGTGTTTCACAAAGATGCTCTGCTGTTGGAACACGGGGGTGCTTTACCTGCTGGTGCTGCTCTGTGCACACCTGGAGGGGTGTTATGTCACCAAGGGCTTACACCTCATCCCAAAGCAGGTGAGCCTCGGCTCACACAACCCTGGCTGTCTGTTAAACTTTGTGTTTTGTACCTCTTTAGTAGATTTAATTACAGATTGAAATGAGGAGACTCTGCAGTGAGGAGGCTCTTCAGGCTGCCACCAGCATTGAGACTGGCACCTTGAACTTTTGGGAGGTGACAATGAAACTAAAAAGCCAAGATCAGTGGTCTAAGTGCCCTTCTCACCCTGGGCAGCATAAACCTCACAGCCTGGGTTTTATCCCCTTTCTGCTACGCTCAGTTCTGTGTTTACAGGTGTTTTAGTACAGGCAAGGCCTGTTCAGCTGTGCCTTTGTCCCTGTCAGCAGTGCCCAAGTGCTGGTGCTTTCCTGCCTGTTTGCTGTGAAGCTTTCCTTTTCCTCACCAAAGCAATACACTCCTCTGTGTGTTCAGCGCAGCAGTCCCTGTGAGCTGAGCTTAACTTTTGGCTGGGAGGAGGGAGAATCACTTAACAGAGCTGGGCTAATCAGCACTGCTGAGCTCACAGGGTGGGTCCTTAGGGAACACGATGACTCCGTAACTCCGGCTGTTGCTGCTGCAGGTGCCACCCCTGTGAATTGTTGTTGACACCACGAGATGCTTTTTGCTCTCATCTGAATAAAAGACATGCTGTTTACTAACGAGTGACTGTCTGTAAGGGCTGAACACTGCTAATTTATCAGGGTCTTAAATGCTCATAATTCTGTTGAAGGGAAAGCAAAACAGTCCCAAATGCCCCAAAATAATTTCTTTAGTCAGAAGTCCCTGTGCAAAAGATGGCACACAGAAGGTTTCGGGTTCTAAGGTGTGTTCCTTTCGAGCAAGTTCAAAGGTGGGATTTTTAGGTGTTGTTTAATGTTTCTCTCTTCATAAACCCCACCATTTCTGTTCTTCCCGCATGTCACACAAGCTTTATTGTATTAAATATAATCAAAGCGAGGAGGAGGGTCAATGACTGGTGGTGATTGTTTTCGGAAGTTATTGCACAGCTAATTGGCTATTTAACATCATTCCCTCGTTAATGTGCATCCTGGAGGAAGGAGCTCTTGGAGGCACTGAAGGCACTGGACTTGCTGTGTGTGTCAGACCTGTTCTCAGACATCCACATCAGCCATCGCTCTCTGCAGGGGATCCACAGCCCAGTAGTCGTCGTCCCAGCCCAGGAACCAGCCGGAGAAGGTGGGGGGCTCGAAGCCCTGCTTGATGACGGTCACCGGGGTCCTCTTGTCGCGGTTGGACGGGTCCGTGTCGATGTAGCGCTTGGCTGAGGGGGAGGAGGGATCTCAGTGAGAGCAGCTCGTACAGGAACAGCCAAACTGGGGCTAAACGGGTGCTCCACTTCACCAACCACCCACCAAAGTGTTCACCCTGTGGCTTTCAGAACCGCCTGCCTCGTGAGCAGACAGTGGGAAAGGGAGAAAGGGGCAGTTCAGAGGGGTAAACGTGACATTACCAGATTTCAGTGCCTCGGTCTTTTCTTCTTCTTGGGCATCTTGCCCAATCCATACGAAGACCTAAAGAAAAAATATGCACATTCATTATTTCAGCAACAGTCAATCTCTTCCTGAAGGGTGATTTAGGCGAAATCTCAGTGAACAGAGGGGGACACAGAGCCAGAACATCCCCGGGTCGGGTGTGCCTGAGGTGTCGGCCCTGCGTGACCAAAGCCATCACTTGATCTCAAGCAGCTTTTTGCCTGCATTTTATCTACAGAAATTGCATATCCATGAACGAATTCTACACTAGTTTAACACCAGGGGGAAGCAGCAGATGTTTGAACATTTTTACATAAAACATTAAACCTCAGTAAGTGGCCTCGTGGCTGATTTGTGCACAGTCTGTAATACAACAGCACTTGTGGCTGTTGTAATTGGGGTCTCAATCTAGAGCCCCTCTGTGCCTGTTCTTTGCTCCTCCTGTCACCCTGTAAACGTGACGCACCTGATCCCACGTGTCGAGGAGCATCACATCATCTGTAGCCAGGTCATCCTGAGTCAGATCTCCAGGGACTTCTTCAATCTGCAAAACAGAGGGTTCAGGTGAGCACCGGCTTCGAGCGCCACTTCACCCGTACAGGAGAAACGCCACAAAGGAGGAGCAGAGGTGACACTCTGAGGGTGGGGGGGCTCAGAGCAGCTGGCACTGAGGTTTCTCCCAGCCTTGGCAGGGGGATGTTGAAGTAAGTGATCTCAGCTACCCACCGTGAAGCGCCCGCTCTTGTTGGAGCAGGCGAAGAGCCGAGGGGGGTGGGCGTCCATCTTCTTGTCCTTCAGCCGGGGGGAGGTGCGGTACGGGGCCTTCCCGCCCAGGGCTGCCCAGAAAGCGTCTGCAAAGGAGAGACTGGTGCCTCACTTGTTCATGGAAACCGCAGCAGGGGGATGGTTTGACCCAGGCTCCCCTGTGAGCCCTCACCTGGCTCTCTGCCCTCAGAGACCTGCACTGGGCGAGCTCCCAGGATCTTCAGCAGCTCCTGCGCTCCCGATTTCTCAGCGTTGCTGGCTCCTTGGCCCACCCAAAGGTAGGCAGCAGAGGGAGTCTTCAGGACAAAGGCATCGTTGGAGTTCAGCTGACTGGCAGTGGGATCCAGCTGAGAACAAGGAACGTTGCAGGTGTCAGATGTAATCATCCTCTACACGGAGCCCCAGGAGTTCAAACTAAAACCAGAACCTGCTGCTGAATAAACTGGAAACAAGATACTCCCTGTGAGCGTGTAAGGCCATGTGATGTGCTGTGTGTTCCCTGTATCCAAGTGATGAGTGGGAAGAGCAAATAACTGTTTCTCTGTGACCTAAGGGCGCACAGGACAAGCAGTGCCTGGCTCTGTCACTTTGCCACTCTGTGGCTATGGCAGGAGACGCAGGAACTCCCTGGGGAGCCCCTGGCAGGGCAGTTCCCTGCTGGGACACTGAGCAGTCATTAACACCTTCTCCCGTGTGGCAACAGGGACAGGCCACCTTGCAGCTGGAGACCTGGGAAGTTACTGGAGTCACAAACCAGCGCCCTCACCTCCCCTGTGCCTGTTCCCTGGGATTTAATCTCTGTGTTGCTGCACAGGGGTTTTGTGAGCGTTTCCTTTCGCAGGAGTGGGAGTCTGAACCCGTGTCCTGGCATCAGTTCCACTTCCACTGAGGGAATTCAGCTCTTCCTGCCTTCAGCATTGTTTGTCACACAATGGGCTCAGCACAAGCCACAGCAGCCCAGCCCTGTCCTGTGGGCTCACATTCCCAGCAGGGCCTGTGCGTGCAAACACCAGAGCTCCACGTACCTCCACTGCCCTGGTGGCTCCGGAGGTGCTGGATCGGACCTGGAAGAGCCGCGTGTCCGCAGGCGCTGTCTGCCCTCCTTCCCTCGAGGTTCCCCCCTTGTAAACGATCAAGGGCTTTCCCCCGAACATGCTCATCAGGTGAGGTGGCTCCTTCCCTTGCACTACTCGTTTCTGCAGAGAAAGAAACGTGCTGTCAGCTTTGAGCAGCTGGAATATCCACACAGCACCCACCTGGGGGCAGGACTATGATATACGCATTATTTATTCCCCCAGAGTTGGGGTTTGGTTTCTGCTGGGTGGTGTTTGCTCCTTTACCTGCACAGGGCTGCCTCCCAGCTCCTCATCCAGCTGCACCGTGAGGAAGGCAGAGGTTGCAATCTCATCCTGTGTGGAGTCAGCTCCCTGCCTGGGAGACAAGGCCGAATTCCAGCTTTATTTTCAGCCCTTCCACACACACACACACACCCCTTACAGAGATCCAGAGGAGTTAAAGTCTGTGTTACCAAACCTCTGCAGCACTTCATTCACCAGGAAGGGGACATTGGTTGCCCTGTGTTGCAGCACAGGGATTACAGGGGGAGACAAGACCCTTTGCTGGATAAGCAGCACAGACTCTGCAGGATCTCCAGGCCAGTCTCCCATTCCAGCAGCCAGTTTAAGCACACAGCTGTTGGCACTGGGATCAGGAATTACATGTGCAGGCCCTGAGCAGGGTGTGCCCCTCCTGGGTTCACTCAGGGGTTCTGACTGTTCCCTCTGCGTGCTGAGGAGCAAAAAAGCACCCCTGCAAAAAGCAGCAGATCTTGATCCGAAGAAGGGAGTAACTACTACTGGGGGGAGGGAAAAGCTAAAAACAGCTAGCACAGGAATTCCCTCCATTGTTCCACTTCAAATAAACCATCCCACACCCTGGGGGAGGGTTTTGTTTGCAAGGGATGCTTATCCAGGGGGAGATTTTATCCCCCGAGGTTCCTCTGTACGTGGGGAGCAGCAGTGATCCGTTTCCCGGGTGGACTCGGCCTGCAGAGCTCCCTCACCATGTGTAGATGATCTGGCCCCTCCTGCCGCCGTGCTGGTAGTCGTACAGGATGATGTAGCTGTCCCCGCCGTAGAACTGCCCGTAGGTCTCGGGATTCACCGGCACCTTCTCCGAGCCTTCTATTCTCCAGATCTGCGGCGGGAGAAGCGGAGACGCCTCATCAGTTCGAGCCCTTCTCCCGCTCCCGCATTTCCCAAACCCCGCATTCCCCAAACCCCGCCTTTCCAAATCACGCATTTCCCAAATCCTGCATTCCCAAATCACGCATTCCCCAAATCCTGCATTCCCAAACCCCGCGTTCCCAAACCCCGCATCCCGCGGGGCTGCAGCGCCCCCTGGCGGGCCAGCGCCGACAGCGCCCTGGACCCGAGAGCGGGACCATTCCCATTCCCATTCCCATTCCCATTCCCATTCCCATTCCCATTCCCATTCCCATTCCCATTCCTCTCCAGGGAAGCGAGCTCCGGGGCTCTCCGCGGGACTTCTCAACAGCGAAACCCTGGCCAGCACCTCCGCGGGCTCCTGGACGGTGCCCAGCCCTTCCCGTCCCCCTCTGCCCCTGTTCCTGCAGGCACAGACACGGAACGGGACGGGCACTCCCAGAGAATCGCCACGTGTGATGCAACAGGTACAGGACGAGGAGGACCGAGGGAGAAGTCCAGGTCAGTGGGGTCAGAACGAACAGAATCAACACCTGCAGGGCTCTCCAGACCCTGCTGGTGTTTCTGGTGTTAAACATTGCCCCGGTGGTTACAAAACCTCAGGGCTCAGGTGGATCTCAGGCCTCCGTTCGTCCCGCTGCTCTTGCAGGAGCGACACCAAGGGGCAAAGGAAAGTTGGGGAACCCCCCCGAAGGGGCCCTGGCACTGCTGACCTGTTTCTTGCCGGAGCCATCGTCCTCCATGCCGTGCTGGGCTGCCATGGCCCGGGAGCTGTGCAGAGTGGCCGCGTCGAACGGGACCTGCTCGATCTTGGCAACGTGACCAGAAACGTGGGCCTGGCCCAGCCCCTCTGTCTGGTCCTTGTCCCGCCAGTTCTTGAAGAATTGCTTGAACAAAGGTGTCTCACCGCTCTCAGGGAGGACTTGGATCTGAAATGAATGAGCCTTTAGAAGCATCTCCCCAAGGTTTATCTGCCCCTTCCCTTTGGCACTCTTTGGAGAGGGGTCACGGACAAGGTGAGAGTATCTGCCATGAGGAACGTGAGCTGTGCTGGGGTAAAAGCTGTTTGAAGGGCAGTGTTAGCCCAGGAGCACCACTGCAGTGTCTCCCTGCAGAAAAGCAGATCACCCAACTCAGGAGCTGAAAGACCAAGCGTGGAGTCCCCACCCATGTGGCAGAGAAGGGCCCGCAGTGGATGGGGTTGGTCCCAGGGGGCTGCACCTCCTCACCTGGGTATGTTTGGGATAACCCATCTTGTCAATGAACTCAGAGGCTGTTTTCAGTGCTGCCTTCTTCTCCTCCGAGTTGGCACCTTTGCCTTTAATGAAAACAGAGAGGAAAGAGGTCATTTGTTTTTTTAGCCAAAGAAGAAACTGCCCCAGGTACCTTTTGCAACAGCGGAAGGGCCAGGCCTCCCAAATAAATGATGCCAAATAGCAGATGACAAGTGTTTGATCTCTTCTGTGCCTTTTGTGATGGCTGAGAGAACACACAACTGCCTCTCCACTTATGCCATTAACGGTTTCCTCCCTGGGTGTCTCTGGTACCTTTCCAAACAAAGATCTTCCCGTCTGTGCCATGGTCCAGGATGAAGCAGTCGTCTGTACTCAGGGCTGCCTGCGAGAAGGGGTTCTCATCTGCCACCAGGGACACTGCCATGTTCCCAGCCCCGTTGGAGACCTGAGACAGCACAGCACAGAGGTCACACAAGGCACTCCCTGCTCCCCTCACAGTTCAGAACTCAGGGAGGGGAAGGGAAACACATTTGAATGCACTGGCTCTGCAGGCACTACGGTTTTCAAACAGGATACCTCTGGCACAGACACAGAACGACAAAAGCGTAATACTTCGAAGAATTCAAGTGCTTCCAGCAAAGCAGGTACTGCTGGGACCAAAGAGAGATTGGTCCAAAGTGGTAAATATCCCTGGTGCAAAGGCAGCCAAGAGATACCTTCTCCAGCCAACCAACTGCATGGAGGGTAACTCAGAACAGACCTCCCTGAATCGAGTAGGGTTAATGATCTGAGTTTCTGTCTGATTTGTGGATGAAGTTTCACATTACAAACCATTCTGGCACAGATTCACCCCATCATTACTGTGTCCCTACAGCCCAAAGTGGTGAGAAGACACCAAAAGCACGTGGGCACGTGGTGTGAGCAACCAAGGCTCATACACAAAGCTTGATAAAAAGCCAACAGCAGAGTGAGGCAGGAGCAGGACTCGGATCAGTTCAGCTCCTCTCTGCTATTCCAACTCCATCCAAGTGCACAAAGAGCATCCTGTTCTCCCCAGTGTTATGTCAGGATCTCGTTACCTTGTAGAGCTTGGCCAGCTTTCTGTTGGCTGTGTCGGTTTTGGTCTCATCAGAAGCTCCTGCTGGCAAAGTGGGCTTTGGTCCCAGGACCTTGAGAGAGAGAAAAATCATTACCAGCCAGTCCAAGGGGACCCTCATTCCCAGATGCTCCAGCCGAGGGAAGAAGTAGAAGAAAATTCCAGACCAGCAGTGTCAGCACACCCTGGTGTCCCAGCAATGCAGAGAACCGAGTCTGCACCGAGCTGTGTGTTCACACCACTGACACTTCACAGGTGAAGACACTGCTGAGCCTGCCTACCCACGCCCCTGGCCCTTCCACACACCACCCTTCCCACTGCAGCCCAGAGGGCGGAGCCGTGGCTGACCTGGAGCATCTCCTCCCGCTCGGATCCCTCCTCGGACACGTAGACCTTGGCGCGGCCGTTGCGCTCGTTGTCCCGGATGCCCTTGGCCAGCACCGTGGCCTTGAGCCGCTCCTGCCGGTTGCTGTTGGAGCCACACCATTGGAAGATGTTCTGGGGGGAGAGGAAGCTCTGTCAGTGTGACAACAATCCTTCCTGGATGGGATGGGACTCGGTGGCTGGGCCTGAGTGATGTCAGGCTGCTTCAGACGCCACCTGAGGTGGCCCCAGCAGAGCGGGGCAAAAAAAAACCCCTTATGTGATCTCTGGGACATCTCCTGGCCCTGGAAATCTGCCAGACCTGCCTCTTACATGGTACTCACATTGCCCAGGTCCAGGATGAAACAGTCCCCTGTGTTGAAGCTGTCCCAGGTCACAGGGACCTCCGTGGCCCGCACTGTTCTCCTGCCCTTGACCTGCAGCAGCCTCTGCACAGTGACCTCGTTGGGGACCACGTGTCGGAAGCCAGAGGCCACACCGCCAGCCTGAGGGGAAACACAGGGACAAGGATTCACACCGGGACTGCTCAGGAGTGTATTTCCATGCCTATAACATGTCCTGCCTACCAGAGGTTATCCCAACCTCAAGATTCACCTTCCCTGCTGATAGAGAGACAGTTGGAATTCTTTATCCGTGCAGGCAACAGGGCTCATGGCAGTTATCCTCAGGAAAAGCACAACCAAATTCAAGTGAGTGAAAATAACAACAAACGAGGGGGAAATAAGCAGGACAGAAAGTCCAGGGAAGGCTCAGACACGAGGAAATGTGTGCACTTTGCAAGCATTTGACCTGAGACCGCTTTCCTTGTGCCTTTGGATTCCTCACAAACACAACTGCCCTTCACTGCATCTTTTCACTTCTATCCCACTTCGCTGAGATGGCAGGGAAGAGCAACTCCCACTGCTGTTCATCCACTTAACCAAAACACGCTGAGGAGGAGGGTTAAGCACAGAAACAGAGTCTAGGAAGGTCAAACTGCTCTGCAAGCGAGGAGAAGTCAAATCTCCTGGGTGGGCGTTTCCCGTTAACGCTGCTGCTTCCAAAATTCATTCCAGGTGTCCTGGAATTCTTCTTTCCTCTGCTTCTCGAAGAAAAACAAAAACCTCGATTCCTAAAATTTTCTGGGGCTTTTCTTGTGCATTATTAATTCAGCCAAACCTCTCCCACTGGGATCTGCTGTTCTCCACCCTGTTCCAGCTCACTGGAAACATCTGGTTGAGAACGGGTTTTAAGCAACTGGAAAAGGGCACTTCTCACTCCTCTGAGAAGCGGGCAGTGGGCAGGATGCCATTTGTTGCAAACTCCATTCCCAGAGGCACCACAAAGCCCCGGTGAGCACCCACCTTGTACTTGATGCCAGATTTGAAGTAGCCCAGGAAGGTGGAGGACTCGTGGCCCTGCACCTCGCGGTGCTGCACGGCCCTGCCCTGCAGGTGGTCGTCCATCTGCACCGTGAAGATGGCAGCGGCCCCTCGCTCATCCTGAGAGCTCTCATCTCCTGAAACGGGGAAAGCCAACAGCTTGGAGGGCACTGCCAAAGGCTCTGGGCTTTGCAGGATGGGGGGAAAGCATTGCCCCACTCCCTGAGTCAGGAGGGTACCACCCGACCTCCACCCTTTCAAGCCACCCCTTTCACCCCAGATCTTCTCTGGGAACCTCCGCAGAACAGGGACTTGTTGGGTCATCTTGATGAGGAAAAGGCACTCTGAGGAGCAGAGGGGGCCCTCCTCACCGCTGCAGGAACCACAGCAAACACCCCAAACTGCCCCTCCCGTAGTGCCAGCCGGGCCTCCCATCCCCTTGGGGGGCACTCCCTGGGCGAGGCAGGCGCAAGGGGAGGCTCAGGGGTTGCTCCCCGTTCCCAGGGACACTCACCCAGCCAGAAGTGCAGGTCGTACTGCAGGTTCCCGCTGCGCTGTTTGATGGTGTTCAGCACCAGGTAGGAGTCTCCGGTGAAGAAGTCTCCGTACAGGTTTTTCGGCACCGGGACCAGGTCAAACTTCTCGACCCTCCAAATCTGGAGGCCGGGCTCCTTCCCAGCCTTCAGGAACTCGGCGTGTTCCACCATGCTGACAGGCTGGGGGGGACAGAGGATGGGGCTCAGCGTGCAGGAGAAGGGAAGGGGGTGTTTAAATTGCTCAACTTACTGTTGCAGGCAGCAAGTGCAAAGATTCCTTCTTTCTCCTGCATTTTCACTTCCAATCACCTCTTATTCCTGACTTACCCTTTCCTAGACTCTATTTCCCTTGGGTTTTGTCCACCTCTCTTGATTTTGATCTATATATTTTCCTTCTTAATTTACAGCTTTTCAATAGGGCACATCAGTGAAGGGCTAACTCCCTGCATGACATTCCAGACTCTCGGAAACAAATCCCTTTTAACTGCACATTGGACACCTTGCACAAACATTATTTACAGTTTTCCAGAAACCAGTGTGATCTCACCCCGCTCTTTCTGGAAAATGCTGTGAATGTCATCAGATTTCGGTAACTAACAGGTTTCTTAAAGCTCTTCTGTTCTGACAAGTTACTTCAGAACTTGTAACCTGTCCCTTGCAGGAATTACAGTAATTTACACAACATCCTGGCCTAAGGACGTTGCACTTTTGGTTTAATATGTTTATTGCCGTACTTATGCAATATATTCACACTATGCAATGTCCATTACTTTAACAAACATAAACAACACTTTTTCCTGTCATAAAAGAATTCCCTTTGGTAATTCTGGAAGGAAATGGAACACCTCCATTGCACTGGCAATGGAGTTTGTCCATGGATCACATCGTGCCTTTGGGTGCTATCAGGTAACAGGGAAGAAAACATTCAAATATTCCATGAGAAGCATCCAGCGTTTTGACAAAAAAGGCTGTTCACAGCAGCTGATGGACAAAAGTACAATACGTTGAGCTCTCAAGGCAGAAATAAAGGATGTTACAAACCAGAAAGCAAAACAGCAAGTTAGGTACCAGTGATTCCCAAGCTGACATCAGACCTCAAAGATGGAGAACAAGGAGCTTTATCGCTGTGATTCCCGTCAGCCTGACTTCGCCTCTCCCAAATTCCCACCTCAAAACCGCCCAGACCCCAGACAAAGGGTTAGAAGACAGTGGGACTCTGTAAGCAGCTACACCCCAGAAGTTTTTCAGGGTTTAATTGGGATGTTAATCACTTACCACAGCTGAGAGCACAACAGCTGCTGTAACAACATATCCCAGCCCTGCCACGGACATGGAGCTGACACCGTTCAGAGCCATTGTGCCGAAAATGGTGAGGAAAAGATAACTGAAGTCCTTGTTGCCCATCTCTAGGAGCAAATGGGCTTCTCCCTTCTCTGCAGAAGCTGTGGGGAGTCCCAGCTCCCTCCTCTCGCTGCTGGGGCAGATGAAGGGCAGAAGCCAATCTTTTATCGGGGACAAACACACCCACCCCCTCGGCAGAGCAGGGGCGGAACGTGTTTGTGCAAACAGCGCTCTTGGAATCTCAGAGCCTCCTCAGCCACTCAGAGGCTGAATCCCAGCAGGCTCCAGCTCCAGACAATGTGCTATCCATTACCAACAGCACAGAGAGGGGCCAACGAGCCAAACATCCAGTCACGAGGCCGACGGGAGAGGAAGGAGTGAAGAGACATCGGCAGCACAGGCAGCGTTTTGTCAGCGGGACGCTGGGGAGTTGATGGGACGCAGAGGAACAGCACGGCTGCTCCAGCTGGCACTGGATGCAGGAAAGACTCTGGAGAAGACAAGTGCTGAAAGGATTCATCTGAACAACCTGAGGGTGGAGGGAATACGCCCTCACCTCCCTCAACTCGTCAGAGGAGCAAGATGCAAAGCTCAGCCCCTGCTCTGCACCTGAGCGTAACTTCCACACGTGCCCCCGTCAGAGGAACACGGTGGGGCTTGGGATGGACCACTGGATTCCAGCTCCTGTGCTCACAAAAGGCTCTTTGGAGCTTGGGAGGCAACAGAACAACAGCTCATTCAGTAGTTCAATCATTTCACCACCGAGTATTTCCGAGGGTGTAGCAACACCCCGTGCAGGAACACAAAGCCACCAAACCTACTCGGTCCAATGGAATTACAACACTGGCTGATTGTAGCATCCCAACCACCTGCCACCAACAAAGAGATTGCTCCTCCAACCGTCTCACACCTCAGCCAACCCATCTATCACGTTTTCCAACTGCTTGCAGTGAGTAAACTGGGCAGGAAACTTTCCCTGTGGCCCTCCAGGAATGGAGTGGCCACACAAGGTGTGCTGTCGGTCACTTTTGCTCTTAAAGGGTGAATTCCTGACAGGAGGAGCTTCCCAATTCCAGAAACTCTCAAAGGATGCTTAAATAAGGGGCCAAACTCTCCAGCCACCAAATTCCACAAGAAAACTTCCACGAAGGACAGTGCAGAGCCCGCTCTGTGCTTTCTCCACGCTCCAGGAGGATATTTTCTCCCTCAGGAGAACCCTCTGTTTTCTCTCTTGTCCGAGCTGATGCATTTTGTTTTGAAATGTACCTTTCAAAGTTTCACTGGAAATTCTCAGACTGACACAGACAACAAAAACAATGTGTTAGTCCTGATGGTATTTCTGATCTCCGGGGAGGAAGTTCAGAGTGTCAGAGGTCCGAGACCCAGAGAAAAACATGCTGGAACCCTGACTCCAAGGAAGGCAGCTGGAAAAGGCTTTGGCAGCTGCAGGAAACCCGAACCAAGATGTCTGGGTTGCATAACATTAGAAAGAGACGGGTCCTTTCCAAACGGAAAAATACTTAGGAACTTTTTCATCATAAATTAAATACCTGTATAGTGCCGTACCTGGCAATCCTCAAAGACCCAGGACCACCTTCTTTGTTAACATCCCACTGAAGGATGTACTGGAATCTGTAGGTATATGTACACGTGACAGTTTTGAAAAACAATGTACTTAGTTTTCTAATTAACTTGGCATTTTTTAAGCCAAGCTTGCTTTGCCAACAAGCTGCAGAATGTAAACACAGGCAAAAGAGGGGAAGAGGGATTCAGTGAATAAATTGTATATTATAGTGTTATTTTGTAAAATTAATTAATCTGAGCCATTTCTGAAGGGAATAGGTGTGAATCTACCCCAACAGCTGGTGTGGTTTATGACTGCTGGCAGCAAATGTTGCATTGTTCAGTGGAGCCCCAGAAATGTGTGTTCTGGACGTTGTACTGAGGGCACTTGCCAGCTGAGATCACCAGGGCCCTACCAAGAGGGATGTCCTGATGGAGACGTGGAAAACAGGCACAGTGGAAGCTGCTCTTAACAAAACTGTCCAGCTTAGTCTCAGAAAGGGTGCTGGGCAAGGCCAATGTCTTATGCAAAGGAAAGTTATTTAAGGAAAACAAGGAAAGATCTGGGAATACAAGGTTTCAGCACAGATGGATCAGCTAAATGACACTTGGCTGCACGGTGATAAAAACAAGAACTGGGGGAAGAGAAATCCAAGGATTTGAGCAACCAGGGGAAGACAACAAGTTATTATGGGCTCCAGATGTGCAGTGACACAACCAGGACAGGCCTACCCAGGAATGGCTGTGATGGAGCCTGGCTGAGAAGCAACCCCGGGGTGTTTTCCTGTGCTCCCAGCAAAATCTGCAGCGCTTGGTACGACACAAGGCTGGGCCTGGCCCGCACAGGGTCTTTTCATGAAACGGCAATCATCCAATCCTGACAGCGAAGAAAATCTTTGTTTTATTAAGTAACTGGCCACTCACAAGAGAAAAACGAGCACAGGGGGGGTTTGTAGGTGGCAGTTCACGCCTGTATAAAATACACACACAGCAAGGGCTCACCTGCACCGGAGCTGCTCAGGAAAGCCTGGCTGGATTCGGTGACACTGAGACAAGTGGTGGCAGGTCAGGTCACCACGTGGCTCTGCACGTTTGCAGCTCCGGCGTCTGCTCGGGATGGGTTCAGATAATTTGTGTGAATGTGCTGCGTAAACAAAGCCCACACAGGAAGGGCTGCAGCCACCGCAGCATCACACCCCAGAGCGTCTCAAGCCCCTGCTGCTCGCTGCTGGCACCGCTCCTGCCTCGCTGCACGCCAGGAAAGGGGGCACTTGCAGAGCATTCAACTTGCAGAGCGTCAGAATAACTCACAAATACGGACTGAACTTCTGAAAGATGGGGAGAACAGCAAATCTCAGTCTGTATCCACCCTAGAGTCACGCTGCAAAAATGCAGCTTATTGTGTCTGGGGGGCAAATAGTTGCATTTCCACCCAACTCTCTCTCTCTGTCCCTCTATTTATTTGCCAAACATTGCCTGGAGAATATGAACTGCTCCAAAGGAATAGCAATATATATCTTGGGGAAAAGAAAGCCTCCGTTGTCTCCCAGCATTCCAGGCCTCCTATACCAAGTGCCAGAAGAAGTAAATCGCTGCCGTATTTCTGCTGCAGCAACAGGAAAACCCTAAATCCTGGTGTTTTGCAAGAGGCAAAGGGGTATAATCCTACTGGCACAATCAATCCAAGCAAAGCAACAGGTTGTACTTGCCACAGTAACACCAGAGTAAGAGCTGCCTTCTCCAGATCACTGTCTGAAATTGTGACACTGGAGATAGCAATTAAACAAAGCCACAAATGAAGTTATTCTCTCGCTCCAGGTTTAGCTGTTTCTGCCCTCTGAACAGAATCTCCACTGCCCGACTCCCCACACAGCCATGTCCTTTTTTCTCTGATCCCCTGCACACCCATAAGATCTCTGATGAATTTACACAGGTTGTGAGGGAGGCACCACAGGATCCTTGAAGTTCTGACAGTCACAGCTCAGGACGTTTTGCTGCAGAACATGGAGAAAGGCGGAGGGTTCAGCCCAGGATTCCCAGAGGGCACAGTGGAAAGGAAACCCTTGTCTGCTTCTGCAGCCCCCCTGCCAAAGCAGGGCATAACACCACTGACTCTTTAAACCATTGAAAAGAACTCGGGGGGCATTTCAGCTTTGTTACCAAGGTGACAGGCACTGAAAAATATCTAAACCCACAGATCAGCTCAGTTTTCAGTCTCCAGGCAGCCTTGAATTCAAAGACACACAAAACTAGACCCAACTCCTTTCCTTCCCTGCCCTGAAGAAGCCAGTAAACAAAGCTTATTTGGGATAAGGAAAGGTGGCACGGGAGAGCCTCCTCCTACCCCAGCCACAGTGACTCCACGAACTATTTCAGCTCCTGTTTGAGGAGCAGCACAGTTATTCCCAGCAGCTACATCTGAACACACACAGCCACAAATCTAAAAGAATTCGGGCTGAATTGCCCCACTCAGCCCAGCAGCCCTGGACAGGAAGCCCAGCATTAGCTGTGAACTGGCAAGCAGGTTTTTTTTTTGCATTTGTTAAGTTAAAATTCCTACCAAACCACTTTAGTGAATTAGAGGCCCAGAAGATTTGAGTATTGTTCACTTTTTCCAGCTGTTTGTTTGCACTGTGAGTCACAGCAGCTCTATTCTGGTCCCTCCACCTCTTGAACAGACCCACTCAGTAAACACAGAGGGTTTGGTCAATGCACGAGGTGAAAACTCCAACACGAAAACCGGAGTTTCTCCTCAGCTGCAGGGCTGTCAACTGGGGAGAATATTACTTACACCTGAGAAAGTCTGGGAGGATATAAAGGCCTCCCATCTGAACACACCCAGAGAAATCTGCTGATACAATCAGGTGATTCAAGAGCCCTGCCTTGAGAGCATTCGTGAGAGCTGAATCATGCACTGAAACACACACAGCACAGGGAAGTCTGGATCGCTGGGAACCACTGACTACTCTCACTCAGCTGGCAGCAAAAATTAATCCTGAGCTGTGCTCAAACACAAATCGTCTTGCTCAGTGCTGAAAAAATATTTTTGAGGAGCGCTTATGTAACACATTAAGACATAAACCAGGGCATTAAGATGTGACTACCCCCCCAAAATACATCCCCTGGAGAGAGCTGGTGGTGACAGCCAGAACACACGAAGGGAGGCAGTGGAGACATGTCTGTGGTCAGCTGCAGGGAAATGACACAGATGTTCTTCCTCCAGTCACCAGGCCCTGACTGTGTCCAGGGGAAATCATCTGCAGCTTTGTGCAAACCCTGTTGCCCTGCAGAACGAGCCAATACATTCCTCTGCAGCACAGAAGACTGTTCAATCCATGAAGAATAACACATTATTGCCAGAGAAGAAGGGCTGGAAACCAGGAGAGAGTCCAAAAGGGAAGCATGGAACGAGGCCTTGGTTCCACGTGCAGCATCAGCCACAGGCAACTGGGTGAAAGGACTTACAAGTCACTGCTACCCGTGGGACAGGGACAGGAGGAGGACCTGCAAACGTTAGGGCTGAGAGTGGGTAAGAAGCACAGAAATGACTTTTCTCAGGCCACAGCAGGGCAGGTCTCACAGCCCCTCTCCAGGGGACTGCAGGAACCTGCCTCCATCAGCTCCCACCTTCCACACCAGCTCCACACACAATTCACCTTCCCACGCCAAAACCCTCCACAGGAGACACCAAGCAAGTCCGAGCTAACAGAAATTCGTTCACTGAATGCACGTCCCAAATCACGGAGCTCCCTCTGGGCCAGGGCCAAGGCCCAGGACAGGGAGCTGAGGGTTCCGGGGCGCTGTTAATGGCTGTGGTTGGAGATCCAGAGCCGCTCACAGGGCTGTTCCCAGCTCCAGCCCCAGCAGCACAGCCACCAGAGGGCAATGCTGTAAACACTCATGCCAAAATTATCCCTGCAAAGTGATTAACAGAGGGGGTTTTTAATTTCATTTCACTTTAATTCGGGTTTTGGTGTGCAGGAACCACAAGCAATTCCCAGAGCAAAGAGCCCGAAAGAAGGGAAAGTCCTGATGGTGTGAGTTGCTCCTCGCAGCAGCTCCGTCCATCTTGAGAGATCCCGGCATGATTCATTTCCTCCAGTGTTTTAAAGGCACTGTTTGGAATTGTAGCTGTGTTTTTACTGCTTGTGGAAACACTCAGTAAATAACATGTGTTTAAACTTTGGGTTTGGGTGGTGTCCCACTGACTGACTGTCCTGACACAGACAAACGGTTGTTTCTCCCTCTCCGACTGTGCTGGGACATCAGCTGAGATCAGTCCAGCTCTCCAGGTTCTCAGTGGGAGGTGAATGAGGAACAAGAGAGGAGAAGAGAAAAGGAAGGACCAAAACCACAGCCTTGCAGTCAGAAAAGAACACTTCGAAAGAGGTAAAAGGAAAATAAATGTAAATCCTCAGAGCCGCTGCCATCCGACCCTTCCATCCCAAATCTTGCTCACAAACCCCTGACAACCTGCTTTGAATATCCTGACAGAGTCCCAAAGTGGGGAAAACTGAACAAACTGAAATAAAGGTCATTCTCCAGAGGACAGTGGGAAATCCCTGGAATACCAGCCACTCCCAGTGCCAGAGGCACCTCCAGCTGTCCTTGGTCCAAGGTGGCTATTCCAGTCTGGCACTTCCAGACTGTCCTGCACTGCAAAGCACCCCAGGGCAAAGCTGCCAGGGCTCTCTTTACCTCCCACTAATGTCAGAGCTCTATTTAACCTTGCAAATGCAGCATTAGTGGATAATCAGAGATAAACACCTGCTGGGACAGGCTGCTCCTGCCCTTCCTAACTTCTCCATGCCGGCTTTCCTTCCCTGAGCAGCTGTGGAGTGCTCGGAGCTGACAGTTCATGGACACTGCCTGACCTGATCTCATCTGTGGGGGATTTATCAGTGCCTCATCATCATCAGCTCCCTGCCAGTGCCCTGGATCCACACGTGGACCAGCGGAGCACAGAGTGATGGACACAACCGGAGCTGTGCTGTGTGAGGGCAGCATTCCCTGCTGCCATCGGGACATCCCAGCAGTGCAGCTGGATCTGGAGGGGATGGACATGGACAGAGTCACCCAGCAGTGTCTGGCAGGCATTAAAAGCCTGATGACTCGCCCTGGCAGTTGGTGCACTTTTGCTATCAGGGTGTAGGACAGCAGTGTAAATGCTGGAAGTCTGCCAACATCCGTGACTTCTTGGGAAGCAGGGATGAGGCAGCAGCACATCCTCTGAAATCCAGGCCTGGTGCATGCCCAGTCAGCTCAGGCACTCCTGCCACCAGTTCATTTCCCTCTCCTCTCCTCATTTAAGCATCTGAGCGAACCTTCAGCTCAGAAACCCCCGACCACGACAGCTCCCAACCGCTCAAGTCCCAAGGGCAGGCCTGAGGAAAACCGCCTGAGCACTTTTGCAGCCCCCTCTGTGTCCAGCCGTGTGCTGTGAGGGAGCTGATCAGCGTGACAGCTCCGCTGCTGTGCCCCCGGGCTGTCTGAGCCTGCCCTGCCTTTCCCACTGCCCGGGTTTGGGGAGCCTCCTGCAGCAAAACACTTCCCAAAGTGCCAAAACGCGGCGTGCAGCTCAAGAGCTGTGCACTATCTCCACCTAGGGAGTTGTGTCTGACACAGGGAAACAGTTCCAGCACGGCTCCAACCGAGAACTCCTGCGAGTTTAGTGCTTTTATGGGAAAAGAATTAATCACCCAGAGCATTTCTTTCTGATTCCCTCAGGCTGCTTAGTGTCTGAAGTGATTAATTAGTGATTAAGAGACAGAGAAGACATGGACTCGAACTGATGCTGTGAGGAGCAGAACAAATGACGTGACAGAGGGAAACAAAGAGCTGCACCAAAAGGGAAAAAAAAGACAACTTGAGGTTTTCTTCCTAGTGCAAAAAACCTCAGTGACTTCTGAAAGTCACTGCACAAGAGTCTGGAGTTTAAAAGGATCCCAAAGAGGTTACAAGTTGCCATATAAAATAATAACATAAACAATTCTCATTGCAGTTCGTATTTTTAGAAGGGATATCAAATACCTGGTCTGGGGAACCAGACAACCACTAGTGAGCAGCAATAATACCCAGATTGTTACACACAGATTGTCCAAATCAGAATCTGCTGCCTTTTCAGGAAAAGCATTGGATAGTAATCAGGCAGAGCAGAAACACACTCAGAACTCGATTATCCACTTGGTTATTGTGCTCAATCTACTTTGTGTCTGTGTTTAACCACGTCCTGCTTTACTGCAACCAAACTGCAAAACTCGACCACTTCAGCTCAAAATAAAAATCCTGTTTCTTTTGGGGTCAGGATTCCACAGCAAAACAGGGAAAGTTTGTGAAGCTGCACATTCCTGTCCAAAATCCTCTCTCACATACATGCTTCTCGGTGGCAACACTAATGTCTGAGACTGGGATTAAAATGGAAAGCTTGTATTTGTAAGGGAGCTGAGAACAGATATAAATCCTGAGTACAAAATACATCACGGGGTTATTTTGGGAATGGTTTGGTTCCCACCGGGATTCTGTAAAACACTCAACCAGCAACAAAAAGTTATTTTATCTGAATTTAGGGGGGGTGAAAGCACTGGCTCCTGTGAGTCAGCAGCTGAGCAGAGCTCCCTGCTGCTTCTTGTCCCGTGGGAAGGCCTGTCCCTCCCCTCGCCCACAGGAGCACTCAGTGACACTGCTGGCCGTGTCACCACCTCAGCAAAGGGCTGAGGCGCTCACCAAACTGTGCAAAGCCACAGCAAAAGCAGCCCTGTGATGGAGCACGTCAGGCAGCCTTTTAGCCAGAGCTGGCAGCAATCCCCCTCGGTAACATGATCAGAGCCATGAAACGGGATTGTGGAATGCTCTCATCCCTGCTCTGGTGATGAAAGGACTGAATTCACAAACGTGTTGGATTTGTGCCTGTAAAATCCCACTTACATTAGCACCAGCAGTAGCATTTTTGCTTTGTCACCCTTTCCACGTTCAGCAGCCAAAGATTGATGGCTGGTTCAGTTTCCCCAGGGTTTTCCCCACAGCACTGGAATTTCATCCAGCTGGAGAAAGCCTCCACTCTTATGAGAGCAGGAGACATTCCCCTGGGGACACGGCAGGTACTCAGCTCTCATGAAAATTGTCCTTTAAACTCTCACACAACCACTGGAAAACCCCTCCCTGTATTTAAACATTTGGCATTTCAGCAGCTCACCATCCAGCCCTGTCACCGAGAAGGGGGAACTAAAATTCCTGCCCTGGCTTCTCACAGAGTTCTAGTGAAATCCCTGGAGCTGGACTTCCCAGCACTCCAGCAGTCTGGTGGTGGTACAGAAAGACACCGATACCCTGGGCTGATGCCAAAGCACAGGCCAGCATTCCCATTATTCACTGCTCCAGGGATGGACAGAGCTCAGTGCAGAGCCTGGAGCCCCACGAAACACAGGCAGGGCTGTGGTGCCAACAGCAGCCATCCCATGGAGCAGATGTCACACTGGGCTGACTCTGCTGCTCTCTGCTCGTGGCACAGGCTGAGCTGTGATCTCCCACCTCTCTGCTGTAAAAACTGTCTCATGGACAAGAGAAACCAGCTGCAACAGCCGGGGTTGTGCGAGACCCATTCCTCAGTACTCGGCTTTCCCTTCATTTTTCCAGATGGATGTCATACAAGTATTCTGTAAAACAGTTTGAGAAACCTAAAGCAGCGGAGGCATTTCAGGAACCCCCACCCCAGGACACCCTGAGCTGAGCCATGCCATACTCCCACAAAGGAAATACAGGAAAATTTGTTTTGCTGATAAACTTGCATCATGCAGAGTTGGTAGTGGAAAATGGAAATTGCAACGATCAGTAAGAAAAATAAGAGACTTAAGGGGAAACAATGCTAGTATCATCCTTGTTAGCAAAGTCGGATTTTTTACATCCAGAAGCAAATAACATTCAAAGCAGTTTTATTCCAAGAGGATCTACTTACTAATGAGGCCTCCTTGAAACAAGTCATCCCCATAACTTTTTTTTTTTTTACCACTCTTCCTAGGAAACATTTTAAATACGTTTTCAGTGTCCACATCTCTTTGGAATTTCTATTCAAACAGAGCTTTCAAACATTCTTCCCCCAGGCAAAGAACAAACCAAACAAACCCCCACTGTTCCCTTCGCCGCTCGCTCTGCTTTCACCGCAGTTTGCGGGGGGCTCCTCCGGCCTCCCCCCGGCCCCGCACCGAGCGACGGACGGGAACGGCTGGGCGGCACAGCCCGGGGGATCCTCGCACACGCCGCAGGGACCGCCCCGGGACGGGATCCCGGCGCCACGGCCGCCCCCTCCCTCCCCCCGGCCCTCCGAGCCCCCCGGTCCCTCCGCCCGGGGGGGACCCCCGGCAGCTGCTCCCGGCCCTACCTGGTGCCGGCACTCGCGGGGCAGAGGCAGCTGGGCAGGGCCGGGCACAGCCGGGCAGGGCAGGGCAGGGTAGGGCAGGGCAGGGCAGGGCAGCCCCCGGGGCGGGACCCGGCGCGCCCCCAACTCCGCCCCACAGCCCGCCCCGTGGGGCGCGGCTGCGGCACCGCCGGCACCGGCACCGAGACCCCGGGCACGGCTGCCCTGGCACAGAGACCCCGGGCACGGCTACCCGGGCACCGAGACTCCGGGCACCGAGACCCCGGGCACCGAGACCCCGGGCACAGAGACCCCGGGCACGGCTACCCCACAGTGCCGGTATCGCCCGTGCCCTCCCTGGTGCCAGCGGCACCTCGCCCTGGCCCGGGCCCTTGGCCTTCCCGGTGGATCGGGCTGGGGGGAAAGGCTGTTCCTCTCACAGCCCCGGGAGTCAGGGCTGACAGGGAGCATCATCCAGGGGAAGGGGCAGCAGCGATGCGGGGAGTGCTCGGTGCTCCCGCTCCTCGTGCCTCCTCTCCCGAGGGAACAAGGCGCTGTTGAGCGCCCGGACAAAGCCGCCCTTCAGCGGGTGCCGGCGGAGGCTCAGGCTCGGTGCCGTGTCCCCCGAGCAGCGGGGCCGGCCGGCTCCATCCTCGGCTCTGTGACAGAGCCGGAGGGGAGGGCAAAGCACAGGCTGAGGCCACAGTTCCCGTGCGGTACCAGGGCTGCGGTATTGGGGCTGTAGCACACACGGGGTCCATGTCCCTTCCCACGGCACTGGCAGGACCATAAGCAGCTTTTCCCTGAGCTCCAGCTCACCCATTTCCAGCTCTACTGGCCACAGCCTCTCTTCCCAACTCAGCCTTCTCCACTCTTCTTCTACACTTTGAGTGTCCATATGCTGAGGTTTGTTCTCTTCTCTGGGTGTCAGTAGCTTTTTCCTGGCTTTATCCCTGTCACATTGATTTTCTGTGGAGCTGGGATTTTCCTTGTGGTGTGGAAGATGCTGCACTAACTGGCAAATATTTCCCTGTTTTTTAATATATCACTCTCAGCTGTTGGGATGAGTTTGTTTCTGCCACATCCTCCCACCTCTTCCCCTGCAGATAATATTGGGACGATCTGTTACATGAATTTCTTTGTTTGTTTTTATATGCTTTCATGCCAGTATTGGTGTGTCCACACAAACACAGGGAGCCTGTAGAACACTCTCCTTATATATTACAGTCATTAATCAAACATCATTCCATGATCCAGTGTGGAATGTCCCAATAAACCCTCCTTGTGGTCTGAGAGGTGTCAGTGCCTCAGAACATCATCCTTGCCAGACTGAGCCCTCCTGGGCATGATGTGCATAGGAATGTGATGGACAAATTGGGGTGACACGGGTAACAGAAGTTAAAATTGTTGGTTAGATAACCCAATAAAGCTCCTGAGAAATTTAATGTAATGTTAAATTACTTATTTATCATTAAGTACACACATGAAGACATGGACTTTCTGGCTCAGGGACTTGGGAATATCACACAGAGCTCATTCGTTCATCCCTCCTGCGGTGATTGTGTTTGAAGCTCGAGGAAGGAACACGATCCTTGAAAGCAAAATAGTGACCATTTCTGTGCAACGTCACGTGCAGTGACACACCTGAGAGTCCTCATCCCCTGCCAACACTGCTCAGAAACAGCAGACACTGCCAGCTTGTTGCATTTTCTCCTCAGTTTTTCCTCCCTGCTCCAAGTGAGTTGCGGCAAATCTAAGACAGGCGGGGAGGCCACAGCCAGCTGTTGTTTTCCTTTCCCTTTCTCCACCATGTAATCAGAGAACCGCCTTGTGCTCCTGAGAGGAGCACTGTAGCGAGACAGAGCCACCCTGCAATGGGTGCTCACAAAAACGGTTTCTATGCCGCCAACAATGCCCTCAGTGCTGCTGGAACGGCAGGGGAACGGAACAATGCCATGGGGCAGGACGAAGCCAGCGGTGGGGATCTCTGCTCTGTCGCGGCTGTAACTGAAGAAGATTGTTGTTACGCTTTTGTGGACGAGAGCATTATTATCCAGAATATTTTAGCAGGGCTAAAAGCCACCTGCCATTCGGATTCCGTGGGCTGGGAGAACTGGGCACCACCAGGGCAGGAGTGAAACCTTCATTAAATCAGGAGCATCCTTTGCAAGGAGCCACCGACACTGTGCCACAGTCACACGTTTTTATAACTTGAATTTATCTCCTTGATGTTCTGCATCGTGTTCATATCAAGCACAGTTCTACTCTTTCAAAACGTTTTTCATTCCAAATGTAAATGTTTTAGTTCTGTTCTTAATTAAAAATAGAGACATAATATAGTGCCTAATATGACTTGCATTTGTAACACAATCATTACACAGCTAAACCAAAGATTCTTTACTGTCCCTCAAACATGATTAATGGCAAAGGATTTAACCTTTTAAAAACACCGTGTTCAGTTGTTTGGGTTTTTTTTGAAGTCATGTTAAATTGCAGCATTTCCATGGAAATTTTAGGTCTCAGAATCCACAACAAATGTATTCAACTGGAAATGCAGCCCCAGCTGTGCTGCTGAGTGTAGAAAAGTGTGCCTGGCACACTGAACCAGTCGAGGGGGTTGCTTTCCAGGAAGAAACCTCTCACTGGAGAGTGGGATGTGGAATAATCTACAGTAGAACCAGGATAGTCATCGATGTCAGGAAGAGCCTTGGGAATCGCTGTGAATGAGAAGGGTATAAAGTTTCTCAGGCAAACTTGTGGCAGTTCGGTGCTTTGCAAAGTGCTGCTCTGCATTGTCCTTCAGCAAGGAAACCCCTGGGGATGGTGCACAGACCCCTGAAGGTGTTTGCTGGCAGCTCCAGGGGTCCCTTTTTGTTCAGGAGCAGCTCCACGTGGGGCAAATCCTGCCTTGTGTAAGACCTGACTCACCCACTCGTTCACCACTGTCAGGATTTGGGCTCTGGGCATGTTGTCATGTCAACCAGGAAAACCACAGCTCTTGCACGGCTTCGAAAAGCAGATGCTGGTATTTTGCAGACACTTCCGTTGCTGCAACAATTGGGTTTGGGCTAAAATAGAAGCTCCTTGCTGATGACACGTACAAGCCCGAATGCTTGGCCTGGATGCCAGGCCTCAGAGCTGAAATGTGGTCTGCAAAGCAAGTCAGACAAATCCAGCGAAGCTCAGATTTATCTTCAGTCAGGGTAGAAGGGGTCACGGTAAGCACTGGGCCCATCAGCTGGGCTCACTGCTCTATCTGAAAGTATTCCTCAGTATTAGTGTGGAAAAAAGTTCAGTTTGAAGCACTGAGACTGCAGAAGTGCCAGAGGAAACAAGGGTTTGGGCTGCCTGCTTTACATGAGATGAAGGAACTGAAGAGATATAAAGAAGGAACTAAAAAACAAAATTGACCACAGGGACATTTGTGCAGACACCACAAAGCTGAAATGGTAAGAGATGAAAGGAGAACTGGGCAACTCCAACTTAAAATACAAGTAAAGACCAGTTAGTCACCTCAGACCAACGCAGTGCTATGTGATCAGCCCCCACAGAAGTGCATTTCAGAAGAGTTCCTGAAAAATCCCATGTTTCTCCTTTCTGCCTGTGCCTACACAAACCTGAAGAAAGCCAGGAAGTTGGGCTTCAGGGGAAGGAGACAGACAGACAACCGGGTCTGAACAAACCTTACTTCAGCTGCCTTTTGCTGCCTGTGTTTGTGACCTGACAGCTCAAGTTCTGACGGTCCGGGCTCCATATTTTCCTAACTCTTGCTAATTCCTGCACCCACGTTGCCCCGGAAGGGTCAGCAGTGGTTGTTTTCTGCAGCTGCCCAACAGGGCTGGTCACAACAGGCCCTCTTGCTGCTGCCCTCAGGAAAAACAGGGCTGCAGATAAAAGATGGCTGTGGCTTTCTGCGCTGCTCAATCCCACGTTCTCCGTGAATGCTGACATGTAATTTAACCATAATTTCAAAGTATTGTAAAGGCTGCATTCTAAAGAGGGAAGCAGATACTACAGGACATCGTGTGTAATTTATTTGAAAAGAAGAAAACCCTCCACCCTGCTATCAGCCGTATTAACTTGGGAGCCTTTATTTTTCCTGGGGTTTGTGGGACGAAAATAAACCCAAGAGCAGAGCTCACGTGACCGGAAAATTTGGATGCTGTTCCTTCTTCAGAGGGAGACACGCAGAGAAGGCTTTTCAGAGCAGGCTGGGCTGACCCTGCACAAACCCCCCGGAGCAGGGTGGGACCCCAGGCAGGATCCCAGCTCTGGCAGTTGGGGATTGCTACCAGTTTAGTGGGTTTTAATTACTGTTGTTGGGTTCTGTCCACACGCTCGGGATGAACAGGCTGAAGTCAGCCTTTTCTCAGTGACTGCTGCAGCTTTTTCCAGCACTCACAAGAACAAAGAATCGAAGAAACCCAGATGCTGTTACTTGATCTGTCTCGCTCGCGTCTTTAAACTTTAAACTTTACAGGAATATTGGAGAAAAGTGTACAGAATGATCCAAACCCAGGAGCTTTAAAGCAAATCTCTGTTGCCTTTTACCTCATCTGAGAAAGGAAGGCAGTTTTGTATCAAATGTTTGAGAGAGTTTTAGATTAAAAAGATGGATCTTACTCATATTTAGGTAATGGCTTCTAACTGTCTTTGTTTACAGGTAAAGAAATAACAGTGCCTGTATTCCAAAACTGCTTTTCATTTCTGCTCAGATCTGGAATTCCTCACAACCCAGACTTGAGATTAAAGTGATTTTCAGAGCTGTGGAGTAATCCTGGAGCTGTGGCCGTGGAGGGGGAAGCGCCGCCCTGTGAAGTGTGACTGGAGAGGTGCAACGTTCTGCCTCTGCATCAGGGCAGCAGTGACCCAACCCCACAGGCAGCCCAGCCCCAGGGCTCGGAATTCCCACTGGGAAAGAAGCTACTGCTTCAATCAGCCCCTTACACCCCCGGCAGGCTGTGCAGCCCATGGCCCTTTCCAGGTGATAATTCCTGTCCTGAATTCCACCTTGTGAAAGCACGAGAGCTCACCCCATCTCACTGATTCTACCAAGGCTGGAGAGCAATCAGGGGGGTTTGTGTGCGATATTTGAGCCATTTTGAATTTTAGAACCTGTCAAGCAAGCGTCACGGTGTCTGTGTCAGCACAATAACATTTGAGGCGATACCAAGGAACTGTGTTTTTTTTCCAAGACAGTAAAACCAGACTGTAACTGTGTCAAAACAGTCAGATCATTCTCCACTTCAAGACTCCCTCTCGTGGAAATCATTCTCAGTGGCCCGTTTTGACCTATTTTTCTAGTAAAAGTCACTCCATATAAGGTCTTGCCAAACTTGAGAAGGTTTCTGTTGCACACAGCGTTGCCTGTTTTGAAGTCAGAGCCCTGACAGCAGCAGACAGGAGTCCTACATCTGGAGCAGACTGCCAGCACATTCTGTATTTTGCTATTTTGCTACGTGGGTCTTGGCTTTTTATTACTCAGCAATGTATTCTTTTTTTTTTTTTTTTTTTTTTTAATTAGGTAGTGGAAGGGGAAAAAATTCTGGTTGTTTTTTGTCTGTGATTTTCACCCCCTGTGAGAGGGTCTGCCCAGGTAACATGAAGTGTCACCCACCATCCAGGGCCTCCCTGGTGGGGGTTGAGTAATAATTAGGGTTTGGGTGATTCATGGAAAGCAGAGGATTGCTACACTAAGAACATGGAATTAGGACTGTCACAGAAATAGAGACGGAAAATGCCCATTCTGGAAACGCACTTCCATGGAAATGTGGCAGTGGGGAAGCTCCAATACAAATCCTGGCCAGGGACACACAACAGACTTTGATATTTTCCTCAGTGTGCAGGACTGAAATAAAATCCTTATTGCCCCCTGGCTGAGAGGAAATCACGTTATTTGGATTCCAGGTCCGTGTATTTGGGCAGGAATTCAGCTGTTTTCAGTCGCACTCAGTCCTAAAATAAGTGGGATCCCCCGACACACTTTAAATTGAAGCTCTTGGCTTTCGTGGCACTGAAGCTGACAAAGCACCGTGTTCCTCGTGGGGCCATAAATCACCCCCTCAATGCACAGCGACGGGTCATCCGCTGATAATTCCTGTTTAAATAGAGATGCCACCACTTTGGCGGGTCTGTCGGCCCTAAAGCTTCCAAAAAAAACCCCCACTCTCAAAGGAGTTTTTGTTCAGCATGAGGTAAAACTCAAATTCTGAGCGTTAATGCGGAATTTTGGCCTCGTGTGAGGGACGGATGGACCTCGAGCTGGAAATGGGGGTACGTTTATCGACCCGGGGACACGCAGAATCCTTCGTAACGTTCCTCTTGTTGCAGTTTCTCATCTCCCCGTTTATTTTTAAATAAAATTGTGTTGTGTTTTTGGCACTTTGGCACCGCCCGCCAAGAGCGTTCAAAAGGGACTGCTTTTAAAAAAATAAAATAATAATGATAATAAAAAAAAAAAATCAAAGCCCAAACGAACAACTTAGAGCATTCCAGAGGATATGTTGCAACATATATTTCTATACAAAATATATGAAATTTAATATGTAAAATATAAATATACAACATATAAATAAGCATAATTAATAAACAATGAAATATATAATTATACTAAATACACAAATAAATACAATTGAAATATAAATAATTAATAAACAATGAAATATATAATTATACTAAATACACAAATAAATACAATTAAAATATATAAATAATATATTAAACTATTAAGTATAGAAATGAATGCAATTACTAAGATATAAATAAAACACATAATTATGTTAAATATAGAAATATAATTGATAAAATAGAAATAAAAATAGAAGTATATTAAATGTATAAATAAAATTAATAAGATATGGAAACTATATAATTATATTAAATGAATAAATAAGGATAAATTAAATTAATTTAAAATTAAATAAATTAAACAAAACAAATAAACACAATTTAAAAATAATACATAAAGCTATTCAGTAGACACGTAAGTGCAATTATTAAAACGTAAATAAAACAGATGTTAAACACGGAGATATAATTCATGAAATAGAAATAAAAGCAGAAATACATTAAATGTATAGATAGATATAATTAATAAAATGTAAATAACCATATAAACATGTAATATGAAAAAATACGTTAATAATAATGATAATGATAATGATGATGATAATAATAATAATAATTAATAATAATAATGTGGACGCCGAGCTCCACAGCCCCTCACCGTGGCCGAGCCCCGTACCTGCATCGCGCCGGCCTCTTCCTCCTCGCGCCATTTTCCCGGCGGGGCTTGGGGCTTCTCTTCCTGGAGAACCGCTGATCGCTTCCCTCGCTTTTTGTTTTTTTTTTAATTCCGTGAGGGAGCGGGGGGGGAAAATCCGGGATAAAAATCCGGGATTTTTCCCGCCGGGCTCCTCCCTCGTTCCCTCCCTGAGGGGGCGCCGCCGCCTGAGGGGAGGGGGCGTGGCTTTTTGAGGCGTGGCCGGGGTGGGGGGGGGGGGG
>JAWMRA010000038.1:2060654-2090988 GCA_035584735.1 Pseudotriccus pelzelni
GATCTGTCCGCAAACGCCATATATTTATGTGGATTTATATGGATGTCCCCCCCTTGCTTGCTGTTGCAGTCGCCCGCAGGGTGTGTAGGTGTATGTTATACTCTGTGTAGACCTGGAGCGTTATCTGGACTTTTGATTGTTAATGTTGACCTGCGCTGTCATGAACTTTGGCAGAAAAATGACTTTGAGGGCTGAGGGAAAAGCCACTTCCTATTCGAGAAAGCAACGAAAGTGCCCTAGACTCCCTCTGTGTTTTCTTTTGTTAAAGCTTGTTCGGGCTAAATAGAAGAGAGGAATTCTGCTCTTTCACCTGGTTGCGTGTTCACACTTGGAGTTTCTGAAACGTCCGTGGGGAGCTTTGTCTTGAGTTGAAGTTGTGCTGAATTGTCCTTGCACTAAGGCCAGGGAAAGGGAGGTGTCTGCACTGGGGTCTGGCTCTGGAGGTTCCTTGCTGGGCCTCTGAAACAGGCTCTGTGTTTGACGTTTATTCAGAGTTTACGGAACCCCTTTGTGAACAGACTCACTGTGTCCTAAACCGCTTCAAACCCCAAGTCACCACAAGTTTTTCAGGAGCCAGATGTTATGCTGTGGAATGCTTTGGCCTTGGGATTGATTCCTGTCGTGGTTTGGATTCAGGGGCTCTTGGGATTTGAAAAATCATAAATCTGAGTGAAAGGAAGAAGTTCTTATTTTCCTTTTCCATGTTATGAATAACAAAAAAAAAAAAAAGAGAACTTATTATGAAGGACAGCAGTTTGGAAACAAACCTGTTCTACTGGAGGTACTGGGCTTTAAAATGTAAATAATATTTTAAAATTACTTGCTCACTCTTGTGCATCTAATGGTTCTCATTTTGCTGTGTCTTCCTGAAGCACGAGGTAGATCTTAGTTCATTTGGTTCTAAAATGGCTGTGACTTGTGTTTTCCAAGGTGATGACTCCAGGGCGGTGTTGGGATGACAGCAAAACCCTGCTGGTGTCTGTGTAAAGTGTCCCAAACTTCCCTGGTACCTCTGGCCCTTGGGCCTCCTGCGGTGAACTGACTGTTCTGTAGGAAGGGGAAAACGGGATACGTGGGGATATACCAGTGGATAAGGGGTGGCTGAGAGGATGGACACGGGACAAAGTGCTGGTGAGGGCAGGTGTGCAGTGATCTGGGTGTGGTCAGGGAGAAAGGAGGTGTGCACACAGGAAAGCAGGAAGTTTGGGGAACAAAATGGAGTAACTTCGTGGAGCAGGATGTGAAACTATGAGGATGATAAACCAGCACAGTGTGGGAAGGACTGGAGGGCTGGTGGGGAGATCAGAGAGTGAAGGGAGCGTGGTGTTTGGCTTGGATTTTAAAGTAAAGCCAAAATTCTCGTGTGGAAGGAGGAGTGAAGCCTTGGAACTCCTTCTGGGCCCCAGGCTGGGTTAAGGTGTTTTACATGGTTGAAGAATATATGAAATACATTTCTCCAAGAACAGCCTGGAAAGGGCCCTGCAGGGCCGGAGCTGGGGAGGCTGAGCCCCAGAGCCTGCAGGGCAGGAGGGCATCCAGGGAAAGGGGATAATGAGGAAAAATGCAGAGGCATCTTGGACAGCAGATTCCAGAGGCCTGCTGGGCTGCTCTCTGCTCACAGAGCAGCCCAGCCAAATTCACTGCCTTGTGCTCATGGGGTGTTTTGATGAGATCCAAGGGGGGAAAGCCGGATAGGATGACTCTGGAAGAGCTGAGGGATGAGGAGGGAGCTGGCCAGCAACAAGTGATGTTGTCAGACAGGTGTGGAGGCTGCAGCAGGCCCGGAGAGTCCTCAGGGCTCGGGCTCAGCAGGGCAGCAGTGGGACATCGGCTTCAAGAGGGCTGAGATGTTGGTGTGGTTCAGAAGCCTGAGTGTCCTCGGTGCGTGGAAGTCAGAGAACCACAGTGGAATTTCAGTGTAACCTCATGGCTTGCTGTGGACAAGAGACCCGTGGGAATTAATTGCTCGGGGGAATGGATTGATGGCAGAACTGTTACCACCTCCCAGTGTGCTGTGATTTTACAGCAGGCCATGACTGAGGCAGTGACAGACTATTCCTGAAGGAAGGTACCACTTGGACCACGTGGTTTTGTGTGCTTGGCAAAAGTCTTCCTCGGGGGAAAAGTGCAGTTTGGAATTGATACAGTTCTGCCTCTCCACAACTCCTCGCCCTCACCCACCTCAGTGTTCTCTGCTGAGTAACATCCCAGTGAATCTGCAGCTTCGACTGTGGGATCCTTTCCGGTTGCACATCCCTGGAGAATGATGGGAAGAACACCTGGGTGGCTGATGGAATACAAAATCCCTCTGGCTCCAGAGTAACTACCCAGTGGTTCCCTGGCTGCAGTGGGGTGGTTTTGTGGGGAACCTGTGACAAGGGACAGTCCTGAGTTTGAAGGTGATGTTGTTTCCACAGGTGTGATCCCTGTGGATTGACCATAAGTTGATGGTATTGCCCACATGCAGTGTCTGATAAAACCTGTGCCTTGCAGGTTCTGGTCTTGAAACAGACCTGCTGCCTGCTGAGCATAAAAATATGACATTTCTCTATGCAAATGATAGCCAGGCTGGAGTTCAAACTGGATGTCCTGGAGCTGAGCTGGAAGGAACTGCCCAGGTCCCACAAAGGCTGGTGTGACTCTGATGTTTACAGTTGTGGTGTTGGGATACAGAAGGTCAGGGCAGTGTGCCTGGAACTGCCTTATCTGGGGAGGGTCAGATGTAGCTGCCACTTGAAATAAGGCTTCAGTGAGATCTCTGAATACCTGTGGAGTGCTCGTTGATTAGAGGAGGAAATGGAGATGTACTGGGATCTCATTAAGGTCATCTTTAACTTTCTATTAAAAAATGCCTCTAAGGGAGAAGCTGATGTCTGGAAATGGATGGTGGTGCCACTGCTCGCTGTGAAATTCCCAGGCTTAACTCTGATACAGAAATTAATCGTGCAGGCTTTGAAGTGACAGAAATCTGTGCAGGGTGAGCCATGAGCCTCTGGCTGGTGGCCATCCTGGACTAATGCTCTGAACTCCTGGGAAGTGCTGCCTCTGAGAGGGGAGCCAGAGCTTGTCCTGAGCTGGCAGCCTTTCCTGGAACAGGGATGGCAGGTAGGCCAAGCTCACAGGCTGAACTTCTGCTTTCTGGTAACAGTAAAGTCATGGCTGGGTAACTCTGTTGTCAGCAGTGCTGGGGCTGAGCTGGGGATATTTATGTGCAGTTATTGCCCTCCCAGAGGAAAGCTCCAACCCCTCATATTGGGATTATTAAGATTTGTGTGTCTGGAACAGAGACAGGGCTGGGAAGTGGAGGTGGAGCTCCACTTTCCACAGGTGGGTGCTGATATTAACAGATAGGAGCCCCTTGCACTGACGTGTAGCTGATATTTCAGTGTTTACTGACTGCTGGTGTGCCCTGTCCTTGTCTGGACTTCCTCCTTCCAGCTGCAGTAAGTGCTGAGGTGTCAGTTCTCCAAGGCTCAGTTCTCCCCAGAGCTTCTGTGTTCAGTTTGTTGCATTTATTTTTCCCCTTCAGCACAGAGTCCTTCTGGAATATCACTTTTATTCCAAGGTCTGAGTACAGTTTGAATTCCTGCTAATCCTTACTGGAATTTGAGTGTTTAAAAGTTTATTTGACTGTTTAAGTATTGCTTCAGGTTTTATTTCATTTTTTTTAGGGAAGTCATCTGTTTTCCAGCGAAGATTCCTGACCTTTAGTAATGATTTGGAATATTTCAGCATCTTTTTTTTTTTTTGTAATGTGACCCTTGGAATAAATGTAATCCCAGTACCCAAGTGTTGCTTTATTTTTCAGTTTAACTCCAAAAATGATGATTAAACTTAGTATCTCTCTTTCTGCAGCTTTCAGTACAGATGTGTGTCAAACACACTGATTTCTGCAGCAACTCTGGGTCTTGAGAGAAGGTCCAGACTCCTCCTATGAGTGAATTTCTTTATGATGTTGCTGCTCATAACGTTTTTTGAAGCCATGGGACTGTGTACAGGGTACAAAGGGTGTGTGGTATCTCCCACCTCTGTCAGAGCCTGATGTCACTGTAACAATGAGGGTGGAGTTCACAATGAGATGTGGCTTGAATTCGGTCCTCCTTTCCCAGCCATTTCTTAGCAGAACTTGTTGCCAAGCCCAGGATTTGGTTTTCTGTCCCTTTGAAGTGGGAACTGGTTTTGATGCGCAGGTTGGAAAGCAGGGGCAGTTTCTTTTGTATTGAACCAGCACAGTTAGACTTGTTTACTTAAGGGGTATAATGAAAGTGGACATATCTCAGCAAGCAAACCCAGTCTGTCAAATAAACAGAGATAAGAGGCTCCCTTAGTTCAGTGTGTGCTCCAGCCTGCACAGAGTTCCCAGCTTGTCCATCCTGTAAAGAAGAGTCCTGCAGGATGCATTTCCCTTGGCATTTCTGCCCTCCTGGTGTTGGGAAGGAAGAGAGGCCACCCAGGCTTCTCCAGGACAGATTTATAGTGGTTGGTTTCCTGTCTTGGTGCTGGTTGGGTTGGTTGGGTTTTTTACCACTGCTATCCTGGGAATCAGGTCTCGGGTGGCAGGTGAAGGGCCCTGTCAGAACACCTGCCCAGTTTGGATGTTCCTGCGCTGGGATGTGCTGGAGGAGAGCAAAAACCATCATATGTGAGGATGTTAAGGAAGCTTGAAGTACTGGGTGTTTCCACAGTGACAAGTTAATTTGGAATTCCATCTGGGGCTGTTACTTGTCTTTGTTCGCTGGTGTTGAAAATAATCAGTGCATGTATTGGAAGAAAATGTAAGTTTGGAGTCTTCCAGGACATAAGGCAGTGAAGCTGCTGGGCGAATTACTGTCCAAAATGTCTTTAGTTTGCTGTCTTGGAACAACTAGGTTTGCTAGAGCAGTGTGTGCAGGATTTGGTGTGGGTGCTTTGCACACTGCCTGGGATGGGAGGCCTGGAGCGTTCCCCTGTCCTGAGCCAGGCGGGAGGAAAGGAGGTGCAGCTCAGAGCCTGGCACTCAGTAAACCCTTCTTAACTCTGCTGGAGTTGTTCCCCTCCAAGGTGTAGATAAGCATGTTTGCCTTCAACCTCTGCAGCGTGGAGGCCGTTAGTGTGTGCTGAGAATGAGATTTGTTCCCCTTCCCTATGACTGCAGTTCACTGGGAGGGATTAATTGTGGTTCAGGAAACAGTGCTTTGCTTTTCAGAGGGTCCCAGCCCGTAAGCTTTCCCATGTTTTTATTTCCTTCCAGTGCTGGTTTGGTTTGCCATGTGAATGACACATGACTGAATGAAAATCTTTCTAGGCTCAGTGTTCCTGCAAAGAGTGCCCTGTGTTCCTGATGGCTGGCTGCCTGCCTGCAGGAGCAGGGAGGGAAATGCTCAATTCCTGGCACAAATTTTCCACTTGCTTAGCTGCTCACAGTGGAGTTTAACTTTAAGGCTGTGACAAAAGCAGGCGTCTCTCATCCCCCATGTTACCTGGCAGGATCTGGCCTGTATAGACGTGGAGTGTTGGTTAACTGCTGTGTTAGCTGGTAAGTCAGCACATTTACACAGCTGACCTTCTCATTCCCTCTACCTTTAGGAAAGCATAGGAAAACTGTGGAATGTTAGGATGACTTACCTCAACCTAATCGTGCTGCCTTTAAAAAAGAGAAACTGCTCAGCCCCGCTGTAGCACTGCCCTGCTGACAGAGCCACAGCCCTGGTAACCAACTTCCTGACCATCTGATTTGCGGCTGCCCCGCTTCCCAGCGTGGCCAGGAGCAAGCCAGGGCTGCTCCAGGCTCCTCAGTAACGCTCAGCTGTTGGCTGCAAGCTGCACTGTTTCCTTTGGTGCTGTTGCAAGTCTCCAAAGTGTGATGTAATAGTTCCAACTCGCCGGTTTTGTAAAACCTCTTCAGATTTTCGTGTTGGAGTCAGATTTTATTTTCAGTTCGTACATCAGCTGTTTGGGGGGGTGAGTGCTGCTCTGTCAGGGGCTGGGAGAGCAAGGAGGGGCTGAGCTTTCCAGCAGCTTTAAGCCTTTCTGGATAAAATTGATTAAGTATCAGAGCATTTTTCTACTTTGGGGTTCAGCAGACAATGTGGGAGCTTTACTGGGTGTCTGTGGCACTAAGTCAGTGACTCTGGAGAGCTGCACAGATTTGAACTGGGAATGAAAGGGTAGTTGGAGGGAGGGGAAAGGGCTTTGTTTGCTGATATGAACTAAACTGGATGAATGGGGTTGAGTTGGGTGCACAAGCCCCAGTTCTGACATGTTCTGTTTTTCTGTTTCAGTGCCACAATGGCAACTGCACCTTACAACTATTCCTACATCTTTAAGTACATCATTATTGGTGAGTAGCACTGGGCACAGCCCTGGCTGGGGGGTGGATGGGTGAGGAACCTGGGGCTGGGCCACTGCTGCTTTCAGGGGTGCCTGTCCCCACCCAGTCCCCCCAGGTCACCACACTTGCTCTGAAGCTTCAGCAGCAGTGCCAACACAAAGGCAGTGCCCCTGTGTGCCACAAACACGGAGCTGTGAGGGGGGCAAGGCCCCTGCCTGTGCTGAGTTCCTCTTAAAAACTGCCTTTAATGCGGAAACGGGGAAAAAATGACTGGGAGTCAGCACAACTGGGATGTTGTGTTGGTTCAGGTTTGCTTGAGCACTTTGCATCATTAATCTCAGAGGTTTCAGAATTTCTGGTGAAGGCACAAGTGGTGATTGGTAACCATTGCATGAGGCTTGTAAACCTCATGCGGAGAAGGCAGTTTTTGTGTTCAAATGCTGCTTTAGCTGCAGCTTCCTTGGCTGTTTGGAGTCAGGAACTCGATTACATTCATTACTATCCTGGAAGAACTGGTCTTGCTGTTAATTGTTTAATTGTTAATGACCTTGTGTAGGTGTAAGTGATCTGCAGTGTTACTGGACAGGTTTGTGAGGCTGCTGTGAAGCCTCAGCCTCTGGAAAAGTGAGTTGTTAAAACATCTTGCTGTGCCTCACTCTTGGCATTGTGCAAGTGGATCAGTGGAAGTGATTTCTTGTCAGTATTTTTGATGTTCTTGCCAGTACCTGCAGTAACACACCAAGTGTGCCTCACAGTTCAGATTCTCACAGGTGTGCTTTTTATAACCTCGTGAAATACAGTCGTAAAGTCAGCAATACAAACTCAGTTATTTTTGGAGGGCTCTGGTGCAGCAGGTGACAAATTCCAGGGCTGTATCCCAGGGACAGAGCACTGCCCACTGACCTGGGAGAGGAACGACAGGCACCGTTTGCTGGGTGGGGTGAAGAAAAGGTGCTTGTTGCAACCGTGGTTTAACTCTTCTTTCTGTGACAGGGGACATGGGTGTAGGAAAGTCCTGTTTGCTTCATCAATTCACAGAAAAGAAGTGTGAGTATTTCAGTTCCCAGCATTTCTCCTGTGCCCCCACCCCTCTTCCCTGCCTGTTTGCTTCCATCGTGCATGAGCTCCACTTGGTGTGTGGGTGTGTATGGACTGCACCGGGTCAGGTTTTTGGGTCCTGCACGTGTAGAGACAAAATGTTGATGTAGAGATGGCAAAAGTCCTGCCTGTGAGGAGTGGGAAGAACAAGAAGTGGTTTCACAGCTTTTCTGGGGAGTTTTGATACGGAACAAAGCGGAATCTCTTGTTTGAAATGTATTCAGTGTTTGTAACTTGCTCACCAGCACTTGGAGTTTTTAAGGCTGTTAGAAAAGTTCAGAAGGAGAAAAGGATTAATTTTTCTTGTTTGCAGCCTTGAGCAGTGCTGCCATTGCCTGCAGCTCTGAGTCAGGACGCTGGGCCTGCCCTGGGTGATGGTGTTTCAGGCGTACTGCAGTCTGTCTCAAACATTCTTTTATATATGGTATCATCCTTAATTAAGAATTAGCTCCCGAAGTGTGTTGCCTTGTGGTTTGCAGCAGTTGTTACCTCACTCACTGAGTAATTCTGCAGGTATTTATCAGCACAAAGTCCTCACCATGTGCTGCTCGAGGTGTGGTAACAAGTGGGTAGGAGCTGCAGTTTAAAATACTTGTTTTTCAGTAGAAATAGGGTTTTCTGGCTGTTACTTTTTATTAAAATGCAACATCAGCCAATTATTTCACTGCTTCTTTACGTGTGGTCAGATTCTCAGTGAGGACGTGTCTTGTCCTTGGTCTGTCAGCACCAAACCCCCCTGCTGTGACTGTCACTAACTGTAGGGAGCTTGGGTAGCTCCTCACCCTTCCTGTATTTTCTTGATCTTTCCTAAAGATGAACTTATTAACACGAGTTTATCAGAAGTAGGAAGATGCCTGCTGGGGTTTGGTTTGTTGTGTTTGGAGCTCCTTCTGAAAGGGGCATTTCCTGTGCCCAGTCGTGTTGCTGCCCTGTCTGAAACAACCTGGCTGCTTGTTTTTGAAGACGTTACAGACTTTTGAACTGTATCTTTCTTGGCAATTCCCTAAAAGTTATCTTTTCCCACTGCATTAAAATAGTTTCTGCAAGGATAGACTGGGAGTCAGCTGACTTGATACCTTCTGATTTGTATGGCCAAACAGCAGCAGAGAAGGCAAGGAATTTTATAACTTTTTAAAACAACTGCAGCTCAGGAAATGCAGCATTTTCTTTCTGTTGAAACGATACAGTTTGGGAAGTGTAGCTGCAAAAATGCTTTCTTAGAGACTGCAAATCTAGTCAAGATAACTGAAAACCAGTGGTAGTCACATCTTTGCAGCAAGGAAACCGTGTCCTGGAGAGATCTGACCTTTGCTCTTGTTTCTCGTGGCAGTTATGGCAGACTGTCCCCACACAATTGGTGTTGAATTTGGCACAAGAATAATTGAAGTTAGTGGCCAAAAAATTAAACTACAGATTTGGGATACAGCAGGACAAGAGAGATTCAGGGCTGTCACACGAAGCTACTACAGAGGAGCAGCAGGAGCTCTCATGGTCTACGACATCACCAGGTAAGGGCAGGAGCTCTGGGTGTGCTTGTCACAGCCTTGTGTGTCCTGTCTGGTCTGTCCCCTTGTGTCTGGATGATCAGTATCCTGTTGTGTGGCAGTTCCACACTTTGTATAAATACTTCAGGAATGATGGGAGCTGTTTTCCTTGGGAAGCGTTGCTGCTGACAGGCCTGAGGATCTTGCCCTTTCAGGCTGTCAGTGCCTGTGTTGCAGCTCTTTTCAAGAACTGGCTTTGTCCCTAAATGCTGCTCCTGAGCACGTGGATCTGTGTCTCCTGGAAGGCCTGGGCCCTGCTCTCACCTGGCAGAGCGTTCCCAGCCTGGCACAGCCCAGGCAGTGCCGGCACCGTGCGGAGCAGCCCGTGCGTGGTGGGATCACGGCCCTGCTGCCCTGGGCCTTGCCAGGCTGGCACTGCCTGGGGAGGGGAAAGCTGCAGGGGCTGCTGGTTCAGCAATGCACCCTGAAGTACTTGCGTTTCACACCTCTCCCTCTGGGGCTGTTCTGATACTTGTCAAGCACCTCTCGTTTCCTCCTGCTGTGTAGGTGTATTTCCTGTTTGTGTAAGTCCTGAGTAAAACATCATCTGCAGTTTGTTACCAGAGTGCTGTTCTGCTCCTCAGTGTTCTGTGAGAGTGACTGACAGGAAAGCCTTGGATGTGTTCTCTACAGAACAATACCGAGGTTATCTGTGTGCAGAAATGGGAATTTGGGCTGGCTTTCCACACGTGTTCTAAGAGCTGCTCCAGGGGGTTAAAGTTGACTGGAGATTGTGGTCTGAGCCCAAACTGCTGCTTTGTCTGTCTGGAGGTGGGGAGAAGAGCAGGGATGGTGGATGTCTGTTTGGAGGATGCTGACTGTGCTGTTGGCACTTAAATATTTTATAAAACGCCGAGGCTAAAACTGTGCTCGCTTGGTTCTTTGCAGAAGAAGTACATATAATCACTTAAGCAGCTGGCTGACAGATGCAAGGAACCTCACCAATCCAAATACTGTAAGTTGGACTTTATTTAGCTTGACAGCAGCGCTGCTGATCCCTGTGCCAGAGGGGGAGGCTCAGCCCGAAGCACCTGCAGTGGGCTCTGCAGTAGCTGTCCTGTGTTCTCTCCTTGTGTCCCCACTTGCAGAGCTTCTCTCGCTTCCCTGGCTGCAGCTGGAGCAAAAGGGGCTCCTTCTAAAAGTCTTGCTGTGCCACTCACCTTTCAGGGTCTGCTTGGAGCAGCTGCAGATAAAGTGTGAGGAAGTTGGCCCAGCTCTAACTTGTGTTACTCTCCCTGCTCTGTGGTAGTGCCGAGGTGAACGCTCTCTCCTCTTAGGTTGGAGTGTGAGTTGGATCTTCAGCAAAAGCTGAGCAGATCTTCCACAGGGATGGGGAGAAAGGTTGAAGGTTCTTCTTCTGTGTCTCTCTGACCACACCACACAGCTCTTGTCCTTCAGCCTTTCCCCGAATGCCCCTAAAATACTTTAGCACCAAACTGATGAGAAGACTGTGATGAAAGAAACCTCCAAAGATTCTGTCTGGATTGGCAGATGATTAAACAAACACAAGAAGTGGCTCAGGGTCCAGCTCCTGAATAAAGAGTAGCACCACTGCTTTTTAGGACCTGGTCTCCTGAGAACAGCCTAAAGCACTGGAAGGCTGGAGATGCAGTTCCTGCCTTCCCAGAGTGGGGAATGCTAGAGCAGAGCTCTGCTGGAGGAGCGTGGCTTCTGCAGAAAATCTGCTTTTTAGTTGTGTCAGTAAAGAGGATGGCGGTGGAAAGGCGCACGAGCTCTTTTCCAGACTAACTTTGTCTCTCCCAAACCAGGTGATAATCCTCATAGGAAACAAAGCAGACCTGGAAGCACAGAGGGATGTTACATATGAAGAAGCCAAACAATTTGCTGAAGAAAATGGTGTGTTTTTTCTCTTGGGCTGATACATTTCCTACGAGATAGTGCTGTTAAAGTGAACCCTGAGCACTGATAGCTGCAAGCTTAACTCTTCCAAAGTCGTGGAATTGTATGTACAAACTCCTGTGCCTGAGGCACTCTGGCTTGGTGCTCGCTGTCTTAGTTCTAGAAATCAGTTTGTGTGGATAATGTTTAGTACTAAAACAGTGTCTTGCATGTAACTGAAGGTGGCAACGTGTCTGACTTGGGGCTGTTTGGTGTGTTGTGCACTGACTGTTAAACCTCTGTTTCTGAACAGGTTTATTGTTCCTCGAAGCGAGTGCAAAAACGTAAGTGGCTTCTGTCTGCAGTCGTGGTTCAGATCCTTCTGTCTGAGAGGAATGGATTGGCTGTGCCCAGGAACGGCCACGGGGCTGGGGATGGGAGGGGTGTGCAAGGGCACAAGGGAGCAGACAGTGTTTCTGAGCTCCCTGGGAGGGTGAGGTGTGTTCAGCCTTGACTCGAAGGTAACTCGGGAATGAGAGCTCTGGCTGCGTTTCAGGCAACCACTGGTTGAATCCACGTGAACCAGCTGGGATAGAAGGCTTTGTCTGAGTGTGGAATGTGAACACACGTGGATCAGTGTTTCCCAACTAGCCATTCCTTCCCTCGGGTGTTTCAGGTTGCAGAGTTTGTTCTGGTCCCTTCAGTCAGGGAGGAATTGCCGTGCCTGGGGCTGGCTGTGTCCCTGGGCGAGCAGGGTCCCTCGTCTTTGGGCCTGTCAGAGCTGTCCTGTGCCCTGGTTTATTCTGTGCTCACTTTCAGCAGTCTCTCGTTGCTGGCTGCCCCTGCTGGGTGAGGTGGCCAGGGGGGATACTGGGCTGTCCCACGGCTGGGGTTGGAGCTGTGCTTGGGTGCTCCGGGCAGCGCCTGTGGGATCCCAGCCCGGCGTCCCTGCCCTGCTCAGGGGCAGCCCCATAACTCTGCCGCTCTCTTGCAGCGGGGAGAACGTGGAGGACGCGTTCCTGGAGGCTGCCAAGAAGATCTACCAGAACATCCAAGACGGGAGCCTGGACCTGAACGCGGCCGAGTCGGGCGTACAGCACAAACCATCGGCCCCGCAGGGCGGGCGGCTAACGAGCGAACCCCAGCCCCAGAGGGAAGGCTGTGGCTGCTAGTGACCCTCCAGGGCTCCTCTGACCCTCCAGGGCTCCTCTGACCCCACACCTCTGCTCTCGGGAGCGCTGCTTTTGGCCGCTGCCCCGTCTTCTGTACATCTTACTGGGTTTAATTAAAACTCTGAGACAAGTTTAACACAGTACTAAACTGCTAAACAACTTTAGATGTAATCAGGTTATCAAAGGCAAGTAGAGTAATAAAACCTCTCCTGCATGGTAAATCTAGAAGTTTTTTTTTCCTTGATTGTCCTTGTGATAGTGTCACCGATACATAATTTAAACTGAGCACTGATGCTGGACTCCTGATTTTACACTTTCGCAGGGCTTTTGTCTTGTATGGTTTCATTTTATGGTTCTTTGGCCTTTCTCCCCCACCTCTAACTGTTGGAGCTGTCCATAGTGAAGGATGAGTTGTTGCTGTGAAATGATTCCGATGGTAGCGAGGGGCTCTGTAACGATGTGCTTTGTCGGAGGAATTCCCTGCGGGCCGTGTTGGGGGTCGGGGTGGCGCAGGGAAGCGACCTGTTCATTCTTGTGCTCAATAGCTTTATGTCCTTTTTTTTGCCACTTTTCTCCTTTCCATTTGTTAACAGAACGTAAATATGTATAAAATTTGAAGGAACTGAGCTAACAGTTAAATACATCCTGTGTATATGATTTTATTGAAGAAACCGATGCCTGGCATTAGAACAGTGTGTAAGAAACCCCCGTTTGTACAGTCTGAGCTCTCTGTGCCCACCTGCCCTGGCAGCCCAGCCCAGCCCTGGCTGCAGCTCCCAGGCCGCATTCCCGGTGTCCCCAGGGACGCGGTGCTGGGGGCACAGACATTAACACTAGTGGGATCTGTCTCATCTCTGCACTGTGGGTTCTCTCCCCTCTGCTTCTCTTGGCCGTTCTCGGGCTCCATCCGTGGCCGGGGCTCTCGCACACCCCCTGCTTTTGTACCTGTACCCTTGGGAACGGGCAGAGGCTGAACTGGACAGTTGGAACAACGTGTGCTCTCCAGGGATTTTAACTGCTGTTGTATTTTTTACCAGTCCTGCGTGAGAGGTTTTTAAAGGGTTTTGCATCCAGCCTTGGAGTCCATCCTTCCTGGCCTGTGTGAGGGGTGTCACGTGCTGACCCTGCATGGGGGGTTTTACTGTGGCTCCAAGTGCAGCTTCACTTGGGAAACATCACATGGTTTAAAAATGGAAGGGTAAGTGCTTCATGTCTCACCTCAGGCTCACTGCAGCGTTTCAAATACAAAGTAGCCTTAAAATCCCTCTCTAGACACTAAAACTCGACAATGTTCAGACTTGTAAGTAACCAGTGGTACCAGAGTATTGTACAGTCCTTGTTAAATAAAAGCCAAAACTGGAATGTGCAGACAGTGGGTTTGGGTAACTTGTGCACTGTCCCTCTGTTTTGTCTGGTTAGTCCTTTTTTACCTCCTGTTCCTCAGTAGATGGGTATGTCCGAGATCTCCAGCTCCTGCATCCTGCTTACCCCGAGGCTGCACCAGGGCTTGCCCAGGGACCACGACCTGCTGCTGGTGTGAAGTCAGTGTTGTAATGACTACAGCTTGTTGAGGTGCAATACCTGTACTCCCGGAGTCAGTTCAGTAGGTCTGAGTGTGTCTGTCACAGAAAGGATCTGTTTGGACTGCTGTACTCCTCATTTGATGTAACAATGCTATTAATCTAAATATTTGTAAATAAAGTACCTGTATCTAGATAACCTTCACTGCTGTGTGTCATTTGCTGGGGCACCTCTGAGGGGTGAGAGATCCTTCCTGTGATGGTTTTTGTGCTCAGCCTCGGCCCTGGGCCCGAGGTGGTACAAACCAGTTTGCAGGAGGAGTTTGTGCCCCTCTTCCAGAGCTGTTCCTTAGGGGGAACAGGGCAGGGCTCTGGGGTTTGGTCCCAGTGAACTGCGAGGCGCTGGGTGATGCTGCTGACAGAAGAGGTTTATATTAATACTGTGGATGAGAAAGGGCAAAACTGAGACTGGTTCCAAAGCTTGTTCCAGGGGACAGGGACAGAGGGCTGGGACAGAGTCTCTCTCTCATCTCCCTGGCCCTGGTGCTGGAAGGATTTACAAAGTGGCTTTTCCACTACTGATTAGGGAGTGAGTTGCTTGGAATTTTGTTTCTGAAGCCATTACCCATCTCCACAAAGCCTCTGGAGAGCTCAGGGTTGCTGAGAGCTCAGCCCCAGCAGCCAGGAGGAGTTCCAAGGCCACAAATGCCAAAACTGGACACATTTCTGTGGTGGGAGCTGCCCCAGCACCACAGGGCAAGGTCAGTCCTGGAGAGCAGCTTTAGGGAAAAGAACCCACAACCACCCCCACGTAAAAGCATCGGTCACAAAAGTTTATTTGAAGGAAATGCTCAAAAAAATAATTGTATTTAAAACCTCCATGCATTTGGCAACAGGTCAAGGGACAAACTCCAGCCTTGTAACAGGGTTTCTGTAAAGATTGGCTGAGAGCTGAGCACTTCAAGAGGAGGTTGTTTTGGGCACATTTAAATACTCATTTAAAATAGTTATTTTAAAAAAAAAAAAAAACAATCAACATATACATAAACCTGTTTTTCAGTTGTACAGACCCTTCACAGCACAGTGCGGGCCCTGCAGCAGCTCTGGGGGCAAAGGCCTTTTGGCTCACACAGTGAGGTAGGAGAAGTCTGCAGAGGTGGCAGCTGAGTGTCCCAGCTGGGCCGTGCTCTGAGCTCTTCTGACGTGAAGTCGCTTTTCAAGTACCAATTTTACCTTCAGCTGGTACAGAAGAACACTCGTGTCCCGGGGGCTGCTGTGGAACCAGCCCTGCCAGAGCTTCAGCCACCGGGCTGGACAGTTCCTAAGCCAAAAATGTGCTCCTGAAAGACCGAGGATGGCAAAGCTTAATGTTTAACTGGGTCCCTCTGTGTCCCAGCAGAGCTCCCAGCAGCTCCTCCTGCAGAACAACCCCCTAACCCGGGACAGACACCACGGCACTGCTGGCACTGGGAAGGGTCAGTGGTCTGGTAACCCCCTCCTGAGTCCCTTGGCATTCCAGGCTCTCAGGGAGGCTGGAACAGGCTCAAGTCACGTCTCACCTTTGGCTTCACCGAGAGATTCCCTGGGAGCAGGAACGTGTTGTGGGAGACCCCGAGACGCTTCCCGGCCTGCTGGGGACCCCGGCAAGGTCTGGCAGAGAGGCCTGGGAAAAGCAGTAAAGTCTGAGTAATTAACGCCTTCAATTAGCGGAGACATTAGACTTTGTAAGAACAAGACAAAATTAGATTTTAGAGAACAAAAGATTTAAAAAAAAAAAGCAAAAGAAGCCCAAACCCCTCCGAGGAAAGCTCGGCCTTTCCAAACACAGCAGCTACTGCCAGAGTAAGTGCAGGGTGTGATCACCCCCCTGCAGAACCCCCCAAAACACAGTTCCTGGCAGAGCAGCACATTACCGGAGTTCTCGTTGAATTCAGAGATGCCAGGCTGGAGCTCTTGGCCAGGAGCAGCGGGTGCGAGGCAGAGCTGCTGAGCAGGTCGTGGAGCTGATCGAGCTGTCTCTGCAGGCCGTGCAGGCTCCCGGCCGTCTGCTGCTTCCCCCGCAGCAGCACCTCGGCCTGCTGGGCCAGGGACTGCCAGAGCTGGGCCTGGGCACGGACAGGGCGCTTTACACCAGGGCCACTTCCCCTGGACCAGCCTGGTGACGCCAGGCAGGGCCATTTCCCGCCCGATTTGAAAGGAAAAGTCAAGCCCTGAGGGCTGGACTGTTCAGTCTCACACCACAGGCAGGGGACAGTGGGTTAGGGAATTGGTTTTAAACAGGCTCTCTTTTGATGGTCTTTGCCATGTTCTAACTGAACCCCCCCCATCATCTGAACTCATCTGTCACGTTGCTGATATACCACAGTGTGACAGAAGGGAGGGAATCCTGTTGGAATACTCTAAAATCCAGTTAACTGCTAATTAAAATCACTCATCTTGCTCCAGCCTGCACTGCCAGGCTTTTACTGTTTCACCTTCCCCCCACCCAAAGCTCCTCTCCCTGGTCCCTCCAGAGCTGGGGGAGGATCCCACCCCCGGGATGTTTGGGGCTGTTTGGCAGTGGCTGTGTTGGTGTGACAGGCACAGATGTGGCACCTTGAGCCGGTCCTCGTGCTGCTGGAGCTGCTCCCGGAGCGCCTCCCCCCTCCACTGCTCGTCCTGGGGGAAACAGAGACACACTGAGCAAGCAGGGACAGGGACCCCACGCTGGCTGCAGCACCAGCTGCTGCTTCCCCAAAGCGTTTTACCATTAAGAAGATGCTGGAAATGTTCCACTTATCTCCCAGGGAGAGGAGCTGTGTGTCAGCAGCAGCGAAGGGCCCGGGCTCCGAGGCCCCAGATTGACACAGAGGGCTGCCCTTTGCTTCAGAGGATGTTTCCAGATCCTCCAACGGGTACAGAGAAGAGGAGTTGGCAGATTTAAACCCCACCCTAATTTCATCTTCAACCTCCAGGTTAAGCAGTGTTGCTGCACTCTCCATTTCCCTTTGTCTCTCCTCCAGGGTTTTAACCTGCAGCACAGAACAGTCTCAGCACCGCCCTGGGGTTACAAACACATCATCTGTCAAAAGGGGCTGCTTTGGAAAGGGTTACACCTGGACCACTGCAGTGAGAAACCCCAAAACCTCTGCCCAGCCGCAGTTCCAACATGAGCTCTGCCAGGGAAACCCCCTGCATGGGAACAGGACATCCAGGACACAACTTGCCACAGCTGGACCTTGCTGGGCCTTCCTGAATACTTCCCCGTTGCCAACAGCATTCTTCTCTGCAGGACCCTCTTTCTAAAGGGCTTGGAAGCAATTCATAAAGGATTTATTAAAGGTGGAATCACTCTGAATTCAAAGTGAGTGTCAAAAGCAGCAGCTGGCCCAGGCTGGCACTGACAGGTTGTAAAAGCTCCCTGAGCAGCTCTGATAACATTCAGTGATTTGCATCAGTCACGACCGGGGATGCCAAGGAGGGGGATTTGTGGTTGTGGCAGAGCAGACGGGAGATCCGAACCCAGTACCAATGGACTTGTGTGGAAGTGACCAACCCTCAAACCCACCTGGCTCTGGAGGTCCCTGCAGTGCTGCTGGATCTGCCCCAGGTCCTGCACGAGGCCCTTGGCTCGCTGGCAGTTCCTGAGGGCCACTTGCTCAGCCGCTGCCACATCGCCCTGCAAAGAGGCGTTTTCCTGCTTCTGTTCCTGGGAAAATGCAGGAGGATGTCTTTTACAAATATGAACTGAGAGAACCCACAGCATTTCTTCAAGTTCAAAAGGCAGAAACGGGATCAAACAGGAGCAACTCAGGTTTTCTGCAGCACAGCCTGGAAATACCAGAGGTTGGTTGCCTCGAGTTGTGTCTGGCCAGGGGGGTTTGTTCCTCCTCCACAAAAATGGGTGTTCTATAATTCTGCTGTTTAAAATGAGCCCCCCAAACCTTCTCCCCCCCAGCCAGGACTTACCTGCAGTTTTCTTTCAAGCTCCATCCTTTGCACTTTCTGTGTTTCTTTCAGACTCAGGATTTGTTTTTCTGCTTCTCTCCTCTCTGACACCATCTGATCCTGGAGCTGCTTTAGCTCAGACCTGGAGACTTGCAGTTCTTCCTGAAGGCACTGCATTTCTCTGTGGTTTTGTTGTAACTGGGATTCTCTCTCCAAGAGCTGCTGTTCTGTAATGAACACGTTTAAAGCCAGTCCTGATCAGCAGAACCTGAACCATCCTGGTGGATTTCACACACAGCAGACACGTTTCAAACACCAAGAAACCAAGTGAGAGGAACAGAAATGTTTCTTGGTTCCATTAGACTGAGCCCCCAGAGATGGCAACAAGGAACTTGGGTAATGACTTACTGCTTTTTCTGACAGTTTCTTCCAGAGCTGCACATCTGGACTCCTCCTTTTCCAGCTTCCAAAGGTTTTCTTCTGCCAGCCTGACTTTTGCTACTGTCTGCTCCAGTTTCCTGTGTTGCTCCGCAAGTTCCTTTTCCAGGAGGATTTTCTCATCTTTCCCTTTAGCTGTACATTCTTCCAGCTTTTTTTCTTCACGCTCTGAACTTTGCCTGAGGTGATGAAGAACCTGCCAGGAAAAACCCCCACTCAGAGCTTGAACACCAAGAAGAACAAAAACCACCCCCAAGAAATGTTACAGGAGCTGAAGTAGCATAAATTGGAAAGGGCTGGATGAGCTTTAAGGTCCCTTCCCAGCCAAGCCAGGCTGTGGTTTTTTGTAAATTCACCCCCCACACTTTTTGGCTGCGTTACTTTTCAGGTCAGGGGAAGTGAGGCAAGTCAGGGGGCTCGTTACCTCTTCCTGTTGGGCCAGTTCTATTTCCTTCTCTTCAATCTTTTTCTGCAGCTGCTGCAATTGGTTCTCCCTCTTCTTGTGCCTCTCCTGGTGATCCTTACGCTTCCTCAGATACTCCTGGATGTCTCCTCTCAGGGCTGCCTGCTCCCTCAGCAGCTCCTCCTGCTGCCTGGTGCTGTTCTTCAAATCCTGCAGCAGAAACCAGACCCAGGAGGAGCCGGTGAGAGGAACAGCTCTGGCCAGAAGGGTTGTGTGTGAGGGAACAGAACCCACCTGGCCTGGTCACCCTGAGCACGTCCTGCCACGCAAACCCCCCCAGTGCACTGACACAGCAGGGAACAAACCAGTGCTGGCTGGTGGGTTTTAAAGTATCTTCTTAAAAACCAGTCAAACCCACTGCAGACTCAGCAGGACGAGGCAAGAACCCAGTTCATGAGCTGTGCCAGGCTCTGCTGCTGAGCTGGAGACAAACAGGGGATGGGCTGTGCCTCAGCCTTCTCACCCTGGGACAGTAAATACGTGGTTCACTAAAACCAACCTGTTCCACTGCCTGGAGCTGCTCCCTGGAGTCGCTCAGTTCCCCTTTCACTGCTTCTAGTTCTTCCTTTTTTCCTAGAAAAAAATATTTGGCAACAAAAGTCTTTCAATCAGCAGTTTGAAATCCCTGCACACAGAAAGTCTCTCTCAAGTGAAGAATGAACAACAGAAATAGCTTCTAAAACTTCCATCTTTTTGACATGTCTTTCTGCCTGGAGACATCTGAGCATGCTGGATATTTAATACCAGACACCTCAGTTAAAGCGTGTCTTTTAACACAACTTCTCTTGAAATGTATTACAGCTTAAACCCCAAACCTGATCTTTACCTTGCAGATCCTCCTGGACAGCAACGACCTCTCCGTCCAGTGATTTCTTCTGCGTGCTCAGTAGCTCCACCTCCTGCTGCAGGTCCTTAACCTTCAGCTCCATTTTTTCTGCATTGCACAGTGCAGTTCTGCTGCTCTCTTCAGCAGCAGTTAAGTCTCTGTAAATTGTGAATAGATATTTCTGGTTTACTGAAAATCCTTCAAAAAGGTCGGTGAAACCTCCTCAGCCCAAGGGGGGGGGGTCACCCAGCAGTGAGAGCAGGACAAGTGTCCTGTTCCAAGACTCAACAGTTGACTTTTTCTGACATTTCTGGTGGCAGTGCCAGGATATAACAAATGCTGTTGAATTCACCAGCTCCACTGCTGAGTGTTTCCTCTAACTCTGCTGCAGACAGGCTTAAAATAAAGCCTGCCCAGGGCAGAAGGAGCTGTGTGTTCTGTATAATGGGGCACCTCCAAGTTGCAGCTGTTATTCTGAATTCTGATAAACGGGCATTTCAAAGCACTTCCCAGCCCTGCTGAGCTTCGCAGGAAGAAAATATCCCCCCACCTTCTGGTCTGTGACAACCTCTTCTCCAGGCTCCAGGAGTCTTCCTCCAGCTTTTCCTTTTCCTTAGCCAAGGCCTCGAGGTTGCTCTGCAGAGTCCGCATTTGGCAAACCAGATGTTGGTTCTCCTGCCGGTCCTTCTCGAGGAGCTGTTCCTGCCACTCCACCTCCCCTTGCTGGCACTGAAATAACCTCTGCATGTTCTCCAATTTTAACTTCTCCTGCAAGGAAAAGAACCAAAAACCCAGGCATTTTGAACACCACGTTTCACAGGTATTAACGTCCTGCAGCAGTCCTAAAACCTGGCCAGGTTGGAGGGTGGTTGTGATGGAAATGAGACTCCCCCTTTGCAGGTGAGGACACAAAGAGAATCCAGATAAAAATACTCCGGAAACTCACGCTAAGAAAACTGCATCCATCGTCCAACAGCTCCCTCTTCCCCCATGCACCAAAAAATCCCATTATTTCAAAGGGCCTAAGCAGACTTAAGGCCTTTCTGTGATAAGCTGAAACCAGATTAGAAACTGATTGATTTAAAAGCATCAGGACTCTGTTCCCCAGAGCTTAGCGAAACCACAGAACCTCTCCCAGCCCCTGCCTCAGCTCCAGGAGCAACACTCACCTCCAGCACTGCCACCTGAGTCTTCTCCAGCTCGTTGAGCTTCTGGTCGTGCTGCAGTTTCAAACCTTGCAGTTCGTTCTTTTCAAGCTCCAGCGTTTCCAGGACACGTTTCAGTTCTGGAGAGGTGAAACAAATAAAGGTTGTTGGAGCAGGATGAGAAGACTGTGGTGATGCCCAACTAAGAGCTCTGTGCATTTCTTTCCAATCAAAACAGCACTGAGTAAACCCAGGGCCGTACCCATCTTGTGCTTGGTGACCTGCCCAAGGATTCCTTGAAGGTTTTCTTCCTCCTTTCTGATATCCTTGTTCAGGAATGCAAGCTGGGCTCTTTTCTCACTCAACTGGGCATCCAGTTCTTTCCTCTCAACATTGAGCTCCTCCAAAATTGCTTTTATTTCCTGTGGAAGTATATAAGTGTTACAAGGAACGCCATTATTTGCAACCCTTTAAATAGAAGGCCTAAATATTTATACCATTATTTAAGTCTGTCATCAACATTCTGCTCCGTTTAATTCCGTTACGCTGCTTAACAAACAAAAAATGTTGATTGTTGATTATTTATAGTAATTCTGCAAAGGTTTTCCATAACACTGTCGCTGCCGTGAATAACAGCCATTAAAACAAAGCCAGACAGGAAGCCCCCATAAAAAAAAAAAGAAACCAAACCACAAAATATAATTAACCTTACAGTTTGTTTTTATTTCAGAAAGGAAGTGCAGAATCCTCCCAGTGTAAATGGGGCTGGCCACAGGCAGCTCTGTTGTGTCTCACACTGCTCACACTCACAGCTCAGCAACAGGAAGTCATTCAGAGATTTATATTTAATGTCATTTCATTCTCAGGGGATCAATTGTGTCAGAACTACAGAACTGGGGAGTCCTTAGCTGTGCCTCTGGACCAAGCTGCCAGTCACACCAACCCACAGACTTGCGTGTTTATTGTTCATAACCCCACTTTTCAGTGGGTTTGGGGAGGTGGTGCAAAGCAAAACTGACTGTGTGGGAACTTCATGGAGTCTTTTTGACACTCCAATTCTTTCTCTATAACCAGTTGGGAAGCGATTTGGACAAAACTCACTCTTATTTGGCGCAGTTTTTCATGTGCTTCTGTCTCTCCATCCCGAAGGGCTTCCTTGAGGTCACCTTTCTTTAGGGAAATACAGTCCTGCAGGACATGCAGCTCTTCCGTTCTTTGGGTCACCTGCTGCTCCAGGAACAGGAGCTCCTGCTGCTGAGCAGAGATCTACGGGGTACAGGGTCAACAGAAGAATCAGCTGAAGGATTTTGGCTTTGTAGCTTCACACACGAACAAGAACAAGCGACTTCAGACCCTTCTCAGCCTTCAGGTCCATCAGAACCAATAAATTTGGCAGCCCAGGGTCAGTAAGCCAAGCCCTACCTGATCTTTCAGTGTCTCCAGTTCGGTTTTCTTGCCTTGAACAAGGCTCTCTGCTTCTCTGATGATCTGCAGGTGATGGTCCTCGTTGCCTTCTGCCAGTCTAATATCTCCCTGAAGCTTCTGAAGACTGAGGGAGGACAGAAACAGGAGTGAAACGAAGTGAGAACATCTGAGGCAGTAACTTATTGCAGGAGGACTTGTTGATTTCATCTGATACAGCTGACGGTAAATTCCAACCCCTCACCTTTCCGAGAGCATTTCTATCTTCTGGTTCAACGACTGGAACTCAGAGTCTCTTGCAGCCACCATTTTGTTGATTTCCTTCAAAATACCTTCTTGTTGCCTCTTATGCTGTTCCAAATCCCTTGTATCCGTCTGTAATAACCTAAAAAAAAAAAAAATAAGGATTTTTACCTTTTCATATGAACATTTTAACAGCTCTCCCTCTCCAAAAGCAGTGCTTTGATACTGGGAAGCATCTAGTCCTTCTCCTCGTGCCCGTGTGATCCAGACCCACGAGGACAGCGTACCTGAGCTGCTGAGCAGCTTTCACAAGTTCAGTGGCCATGCCCTGAGCCCTCTGCTCCAGCTCCTTTGCCTCTGCCTCGGTGCAGGACAGGTGCTGCTTGGCACGATTGTACTTCTGAAGAGTCTCTTTAGTCTGGAGAAAAATTGAAAACTGAGACAATACACCCCATCCTGGGATTTCCACATTCACATCCCGCAGTCAGCTGTTGGAAAGTGACCTCTCCTGGCCTGAATATTCCACCTGAGCCTTCTCCCTCTCTACCACAAAGGAGAACCTTCTGTCTTGCCCAGAACAGGAAATCTTCCTCCTCTTTGGCAGGGACTAAAACATTTTCTTTTCGCACAGGTTATCCCATGACTTGTTTTCATAGAGAAGCATTTTAAGAGGCTTCAGGTTATCCATGTGAAAATGAACTGCTTAGACAACCAAAAATCCTCTGCTTAAAGCAACCAATGCCCCACTCAAATCCTCCTGCCCTCAGTTCTGGCTCTCTCACCTTCCCCCTGGTGCTCTCCAGTTCCACCTGAGCCTCTGAGAGGAGCCTGTCTGCCTCCCTGAGCTCAGCTCTGCGCTTCAGGAGAGTCTTCTCCACACACCCAACCTCCTCTGCCATGTCCTCCTGGTGCCTCAGAGACCTTTCCAGCTGCAGCTCTGCCATCAGGTTGTCGGTGTAGCCGTCAATGAAGTCCCTGAAAGGTCGGGGAGGAAAAAACACGGAATTAAAATACAAAACAGCCAGAGGCCCCGGAGCCTCTTGGAGTTCTGGAGCTGCAAATAAGTCCAAACTGCCTTTTACTGGGCAGGAGTTCAGGTATTTCCACACGCTGCCTTGCAGAGCACTCCATCCTCTCACCTGCGCCTGCTCTGCCTCTGCGCCGCTCGCCGCAGCTCGGCCACCTCACCCTCCAGCTCTGCCCTTTCCTGCTCGAGTTCTTCCACGTTTCGGTGCAGTTTCTCCACCTCCCTCTTGTATTTCTGCTCAGCTGCCTCCGAGCATCTCTCTTTGTACTTCCGAGACTTCAGGTAGCACAGGGCGTCTTCCAGCCTCGACACTTGGCTCTCCTGCACACACACAGGAAACACAGCCAGAAAATTAACCCCTCTCATGTTCTGATCCACCCTCCTGAGACCCAGGAGCAGGTCCAGAACCTTCCCAGCACGGGGATTTTTTTTTTATCTAACCCATCTGCCAGCCAGTTCCCCCCCCCGGTTCTCACCAGGTCGTGGTGTTCGGGCACGTTGCAGTGCAGCACTCCCAGCGCAACGAGAGGCACCGGCAGGTTTGGAGGCAGAGGGCCATAAACAACCTGGGCTCCCACAGGAGGAGGGCCGTGGATAACGGATCCAGGGGCAACTGCACCTCCCCTGGCTGCTGCAGGAGGGGGGCCATAAACCCCCGTTCCCTGGGGTGCAGGGGCACCATCTGGAAGGGCGGTGTAAATAACTGTGCCGGGAGGTGGGACAAAGGGAGGGTCTTCTGGAACAGGAGTTCCTGCATCTCCTTCACCATCTTCTTTTGCTCTTCTATCTTTACCTGAAAAAAAAAAAAACAAACCAAACATCAAAACCCCAAACCACAGGTTATTTTAAATCATTTTTTCAGCAGTCTTCGAACACACATTTAAAATTCTACAAGGTACAAAACTGTAACAATTTTTGCTGAAACTGGATAATGAGTTCAACAGTAACAAGCATTTATATTCCCTCATGCACATCAAAACATTCACTGTGAACCCTGAGCAAGTCCATCCTTAGTGTGCTCCTAAACACCCTGAGACGGTGGCACTGACTTACCTCTAGCAGAATCTGCTTTGTACAACCTGTTTCTGGCTGGGGAATAAACCCAACACCCTCCTTGGCTGGGCAAGTCTTCCCTCCCACGTGGCCTGTCCTGGGCACCCCCTCTCCTGGGTGGGGATGAGCCAGAGCACCCCAAACACACTCCAGAGTCCTTTGTGCTCTGGGAAGCTGGAGTTGAAGCCTAAAGAAAAAACAATACAGAGAGTGTGTTAATCTAGAAGTGACAAATCATGTAAAATAAAGCATTTTTTGTAGACATTCCAGTGATTTTTCGGGAGCATGCTCCACACACTCTGCTGTCTCATTTCCAAACATGATGTTGCTTTAAAAAAGGACCATTAAATATATTTTAACGATATTTCTTTTAAACTCAGACAAATGCTCCTTTCCAGTAAATGTCTTGTCTGCACCATCCCCTTTTTAACCTCTACCTAACTGAATTTGCAGCCTGCACTTTGAACAGCCGTCTCCAAACGTTATGTGCGCTGGATTCCAATTACACACAGTAATGGCCTTTAGCAGGGAACATTTGGGTGTGTTTTGTTTCAGTGTTTCTCCTACATGGCAGCCAAATCTTTGTTCTTTGGCTTCTCCCAAAGCCAGTAAGTTTATAATGCGCTTCCCCACACCAAATGGCTTTCCATGAGGGGGAAAAAAAAAAAAATCCCCAGCAGGGTTTTTATTCCTGACCTGTGATGCTGGCAGGTAATACCAGTACCCTCTTCTTTTCCAGGGATCTGCTGCGCTGCTGACACGATCACTGTGGTGGGAGAGCACATTTCTGAGGGCTGCAATTTCACCCTGTAAGTTGTCAACTTCATCTTTGTTAGCTGTAAATTAATCACAGGTTTAGAGGCACGCAGTATTAAATAATTAAACCACCACTGCATTCAGCTTCCCCCCCCCCTCGTTATTAGCCTGCTGATCTGAAACAATATTAAAAAGTTTAATTGTTGGGAGAACCAAACTAAATGCTGTCTTTGAGACATGGATACATGCTGGCCTTTTAGGACTGTAGAAATACAGGTTCAGCTCCAGGTGACTGCTGCTCATTTTCCTCACACAGATCTCTGGCAGTGCTCTAGAGCAGCGTAAATTCAATTCACAGCACAACCCGCTTTCTAAGCAGCTGTAAGGAGTGCTGGTAATACAAACTAATGAAAATTGACACATGTGCTGTATGGAGCTGTACAGGAAGGTGTTCTGAACACCTGAATCTCCAGATTCTCAGCTCAAACAATGAGAAATTTGGAATAGTAGTCTTCTTTGTCCCTGCCTCTCTGCAAGAAGTGGAGAGAAAAGAGAATTACCTGTCCCAACATTATCCAACAAACATCTTAAACGGTCGATTTCTGCTTTTTGCTGCTCCATAACTTCATTTAATTTATCCATTTCAAACTTCTGAGGGCTTGATGCAACAACCTTCTCTCCAGCTTTCTCCATCTCATGCTGAAACTATTGGAAATACAAGTTTAAATCAAGGCAAAGCCCTTCAGCTTCAGTTGGATTGCGTTAAAACTGTTTGGACACGCCCGATCCATCCCTCTGAACGTTCTCACTCAGCAAACACGGGCACCACTTTGAGGGAACAGAATTGTTCTTCCCACTCTCTCACGAGAGAGAGGCTCAGCCACAACCACGTGGAGGTGACTGAGTGAGCAAGGAATGATTTTCTTGAAAAGTCAGTCACTCTGCTCAGTGAGGGTTTCGTTTTGCTCCTGGGCAGGCGGCAGGGGAGGGAAGAGCATCGTGACTTGGGAAAACTTTGGGGGGGAAAGGGCAGGGCAGGAACCTCTAAATGTGACATTCTCGAAAGTCACTGCAGAAGCGTTTTCCCACCTAACGTGATACAACGTGACATGAACAAACACCTACTTGCTCTTCCTTCTCTTTGAGGAGCTGTTGTAGCAGTTCTATTTCTGCCTCTGCCCTGGCCAGATCCCGGGCAGCACGAGCTGCCTCAGCACAGAACTCCTCAGCTTCCTCCATCTCCTGCAATCGAGAGTTTCATCGCGGCTTTAGAGTGCAGGAACACTCCGAAGGCCTGCAGATGTGTCAGGGAAAAGCTGAGCAACAAGAAGCATCAGCACCTGCCTGTTCTGGCACTGCAGGAACTGGCCAAGTTCATGGAAAACATGTTTCCCCTTTACCTTTGCCCAGAGGAGGTGTCAGCATGTAGCCAAAAACGGTTCCCAGTGTGGGCAAGCACAAACTTCCATAGTCCTTTCTTTGCTTTCCTCTCTCACAGGACAATGTATTACCTATTGCTTGGCTTCCAATCAATAACAGGTTTAATTTGCCTCTCTCTCACCTTCCATCACACAGCAGGAACACCTGACCAGACCCAAATCTACTCATTCATCCCTTGCATTTCAAACTCTGGCCCAAGCAAGAGCTCCTGTGCAGCAGGACAGTGCAGAAGAAAGCTCTGGGGCCGATTTAAAAAGACACCAGGATTGTTCCCACTGCGATGGCACTACCAAGCAATTAATTATGATGCTGATTTACCTCAGCCCTCTCCTGATTGATCCTGAGCACAGTCCCCCGAAGAGCCTTGAGGTGGTTTTTAGCAAGGGAGAGCTCTGTGGCTGCCAACTTATCTGAGGTGACAATGGCTCTCTGCAGTTCCTTCAGCTCCTTATCCAGGCTCACAACCTGCAGTTGTGCCCTGGCATCTTCTATTTTCTTCTGAAAGCAGCAAAACAACGTGTTTGAAAAGCAAGGACAAAGCATACAATGTAAGGAAAAGAAACACGTCACATTTAACCTTTGTGTCCCTGCCTGTGTCTGTTTTATCTTAGAAAGCAAAAGAATTCAGAAGTTTCTGAGTCTTCTTTTCTGAGCAAACACAGTGCATGGACCTGCCCTCACTTATTCTTACCCTCTTCTCTAAATCCTCCAGTTGAGCAAGAATAGCCTCTTTCTCTTCATCTGCCTCCTGGAGCTGCTGGTCAGCAAGGCCCTGAATCTCCTCCATGCTCTTTATTTTATCGTGTAAATGCTGGATTTCATTCTCTAACTGATGCACCTTGTTCTTATTCTGCCTGTTTTCAGCTTTAACCTGTAAGTGAAATAAGGTAGAATGAGTAGCCAGAAATACTTTTATTTTTTTTCTGATTCAATGAAACAAACTCTGGGAACATGCAATCACCAGCACACTTTGTACCAAAAGAGAAAGGAAAAATAACTGCTTTGCCCCTGTAACTACAACGTTTTAAGAGTGCTCAAGTTATTCTGATAGTGATATGTGCAGTGATCTGCCAAGAAGGTTAATAGATGTAATTTTCTACTGATAATTAAATTCTTTGTTGCCTCCGAGACACATTATCGAGTCTAAATTCTAATTCACCAAATAATCAGGCAAAAATCAGAAAGCTAATAAGAAATAAACCCAGACTCCACTGCTACCTGAAACACAAAGTGTAGCAAAGCTCCATCTGTAATGAAACTTGATCCTTCAGCTGCAAGTTACATTTTTTGGACTAAGCTGAAATGCTCCTTCTTTAGTTGTTTCCTACTTGCCTGTCTGTATTTCTCCCGTAATTCTTCCAGCTTTTCCTGCTGGGACACCATTTCTTCCTGCAGTTGTCTCTGCCTGGCCCATGCTTTCTCTTTGTCCCTCTCAGCATCAGCCAGGATGTCATTCAATTCCCTCTGCAGATTTGCAAGGCCTTTCCCTACAACATCAGCTGAATTTGGGCACCTGAAAGAGAGACAGAAAATAACAGTTGGAAGTTGGGATGCCCAGTACTGAAATAATGAAGCCTGAGACAACAGTGCAAGTTTAGGACACACAATATAACTTCATTCTGCCCTGGGCAGCCTGTTCCAAGGCTTGACAACCCTTTCAGTGAGGAAAATGTCCCCAAATATCCAGTCTAAACCTCCTCTGGCACAACTTGAGGCCGTTTCCCCTTGTCCTGTCCCTTGTGAGGTGTGGCCTCACCGATGCTCAGCCCAGAGGAACCATCAGGACCCTTTTCCCACGCACACATCCGACACAGCTTGTACTTTTGTTCTACTCACTTCACCTCCCCAGCCCCTGACTGAAGCTTTTGCCTGAGTTCATTTATACAAGTCAAGACTTCCTCAGGGTGAATTAAGTTATCAACTGCGTGGTTTAGCTGGTTCTGAAGATCTTTAAGCTGTTCTTTCAGGAGATTGTTGTCTCTCTAAAAAAAAAAGACCAAAAAAATCCACACAAATGTAAGTAAACAAATCCACAAATGATAAAAGCTTCAATTTTTAATACAGCAAATACTTCACCTGCAGTTGTTTGAACTGAGAGAGGAGCTTGTGATTTTGTTGTTCCTTCTCCTCTGCCAGCTGTGCTTTGGTCTGAGCATTCTCTAACACCTGCCTTTCTTTTTCCAGTTCAGCTTGCAGGGCTGACAGTTCCATCTACCAACACGGAAAACCTCCAGATTAATACCCCCGCTCCCAACCCCAACCTGTCACTAAACACACAACAGATGCCTTTCTTAGAACAACGACAGTATGACAACACCTCCTAAAAATAAATCCAACAAAACAACCCCAAGCAGACCATCTGGACCGAAGCAAAGTTATAAATCCCAGCAAAGTGGTGCCACCTTCCATCTGGGGGCACAACTGAACCAACAATCGGAGATGTGGGAGGGAGGGAGGTTTGATCCTCCCTCATCCCGGGCTAGGTAACACCCCTGGCAGTACTAGAGCTCTGCTCTTACCTGGCTGAGTTGTTTCAGTCTCTCAAATTCTTCCTTTTGCTGCTTGGCTTCAGCATCTCTGTCTCTCAGCTGGGCTTCCAGCTCAGCCTCGTAGGCACTGACCTTCCCCTGGGCATCTCGGAGACACTCATTGATCTCCTGCTGCTCTTGCAGAGCACTCTCCAGCAGTGCAATCTCCTGCAATTTCAGATTCATTTCAGGAGGATGTACACAGCCAGCCAGCATTTCTTAGGAGCGCAGTGCCTCTCTTCCCCCGTAACCCAGGAACTCACTACACATTCAGACTTGGAGGGTTTAATGTTTAAGTTTGGGTCAATCAATGATGCTGCTCTGACTGGTCAAAAATCCACACTCCGGTTAGAAAGGTGAGGTGATAGAGGGATAAAGTGATGTGTCCCTGGAATTCAGGCTGACATAAAACTCCTCAGGGTGCCAAGACAGCTCTAAGTCATGGCTGACAGATCCAAGCTGGTAACACATCCCTGCCCAGTGTCCAAATCCCCACAGGGTCACCTTTGTGGTGATGCCTGAAAGGTCAAACCTGCATTTCTGAGGCATCTCCCACGAAGTTCAATATTTACTGTAAGTCTCTGGCAACTGGTTTTAAAGGCCAGATTCTCTTCTCCAGGTGTGTGGCCACATCGAATTGATGTTACCATATCAAAGCAAGGCACTTGTGCTTCCCTAGTCCAGATCTGCTCATTAGCCTTTTGTTGTCTCAACTTTACTCTCAGACATCTGATTTTGGGAAGAAAGGTATTAAGCCTTACTTTTCTCATATTTTCTGCATCCACGGCAACCACTTCCAGGTTGTTTTTATCCTCCTCTAGGTCTGCCAACCTTTCTAGCAAAGACTCTTTATCCTTCTGCAACTTCTTACATTCCTCATTGGCCTGTCTGGCCTGGCACTTGACACTTTGCAGGTATTCCTGCAATCCAGTGATGATACTTTCCAAGTCCCTTTTCAGGGCTTCATTTGTTGCTATCTGACCTGCAGAGATGCAAAACAAACGTGAGATTGTTAAGAAGCCACGTTTATTTGCAGAACAAACAAAACTTGCTTTCTTCATCTTCTTGAAATGTTTGCTTTTTGGGATAAGTAATAACAACAAGAACCCAGGACTGAACCAGAAAATGCCTGTGCTTTCAGGATTCCCCATGGTACTGTGTTAACTCTTTTTAACTCTCATTCCTCCCTCCCACCTAAGGGGACATTTGTTACCTTTACACCTAAATCAATTTTTTTAATCACGTTCTTTTCTGGGATGGCCACTTTTCCATAGATTAGATGCGTAGGAAATGTATGTATAAATTTACTTCACTGACTTCCAATCAGCTTCCAAACCTTATCCCTTACCTTAAGGAAAAAGAAACCAAGGAAAAAGCCTTCCAAATGACCTTCCCCAACCCTGAACAAGTGAGGTGAACCCACACAGTGTTTTCACATCAGTTATGAAGAGCTTCTCAACATTTTCCTACACATTTCACTTGCACAAAGATAAACAAAACTGAATCCTCATCTGTCATGTTTTCCTAAAGAAAGAAAGAAGAAATTGAAATTACCGTCAGTGAGCTGCTGCTCCAAGTCCTTG
>JAWMRA010000038.1:2090998-2133469 GCA_035584735.1 Pseudotriccus pelzelni
CCTTGATTTCCTCAGTCTCCTTTGCAATCCTGGAGAGCATCTCATCCAGGCGGCTCTCCAGCTGCTGGCAGTGTTTGTTCATCATATCCACCTGCTGCTCTTTACTTGCTCTCTGAGCTCTCATGTGAGCCTGGCAACGAACAGTTGCAAAGGTAAAGCAGGGCAACATCAATTTAGATTTCAAAAGCTCAGCGTTTTGGCTCAGTTCTCAGTCCCTCTATCACCAACAGAAGTCACCAGCCCAGCACACACTGTGGTGGTTGGGGTTTGATTTTCCCTCACTCCTGCCCCACAAAGGACCCCAGATAAGCAGCAATCTGTGACCAGCAGCATTGTTTGGAGTCTCCCCCTTGCCTAGGCACAGTGAATAAAGCCTGCATTTATAAATCATTCCTCATGGCTGCTATCTTTCTGCCTGCCTTTACATTTTGTTCTGCCACTTCCTCTCACAGTCAAGAACAAACATGATTTCTTCCAGAACCTTTAATCCTGTCGTCCTGCATTGCCTTCGGAGCAGATGATGCTTTAGAACATGTCAGGTCAGCACTCCAAGGAAAATACTCTGAACAACCAGCAGGTCAGACCAACTGTATAGTTAAGACTTACTTATCTGCTTATTTGTTATTTTATTAAAACATTTCTGGGAGATACACGGACTTGATGGATTTAGTATGAATTAGCTGACTGTTTCAGCTGTATACAGAATGTGGTTATCAACAGAATGAAGTGTTGTTTCTCACTGCTGTGAAATTGCTCAGAAACGGCTCAAATGCCAGAAACTTGGGCAAATACACAATTATACTGTCATGACAAACAGCATCTTTTTGTTACTTCTCAAAAAGAATAAAGCGAGCCAGCAGTACAAAATTTAAATGCAAGCCCTCAGTAAAACAGAAACCCAGACAAACTTTGAAAGTTGCCTCCACGACAGAAGCAAAATCCCTATTTTCTTGCATTTCGAACGGATTAAACCGGAAGTTAACTTCAACATCCACATCAGCGCGACTCAACTTGTCACCTTGCTACAAACAAACTGCCGCCCGGCTTTCAAAAGCGAAACCTCAACAAGTAAATCCCGAACCCGGTCGCCGCTGCCGACTCGTTCCGCTGCAAGCTGCCGAACGTCACCCGAAAAAAACGATGCTTAAAAGCAACAACGGCGCACACTTACAGCTTCGCTTTGTCCTTCCTGCCCGAGATGCCCCTTGCCGAGCGCCCCACCCCGAGCCGGGCTTCATTTGAATAGAGAGCCGGTGCCCCGGCTCGCCCGGGGATTGAGGGGCTGTGCCATGGCCGCGTCTCGGGAGCGGGGCCGGAGCTGCCGCCCTGGCCCGGCCTGCCCGCTCCGTCCCCGCTCCCGATCCCGGCCCCGCTCCCGATCCCGATCCCGGCCGTTGGCCCCGGCAGCGCTTCCTGTGTTGTGATTCGAAGCGAGGGGCGGCCGCGGGAAGGGCCGGGCTCGCTCCTGCCTTGCTCCGGGAGCCTCCCCGGCCTTTCAACTACCCAGCAACGGGGGAGGAAAAAGTTTTAAAATGCTCCTTTTTTGCCCCTTTTTTAAAAAAGCGTTTGGGGGCTCTGCCGAAAACAGGAGCCAAGCGTAACAATTCTCTCCTTGTTTACTCAGAAGCATCCAGCTGGCCCTCTCGGTGCAGATAAGCTTTTAAAAACTAATTAAATTTCTATTTACTTCAGAATTTCCAAAGGCATGTGCTGCTCCTGAATGCAGTTAAGAACTCAGAAATCAGAAGTCCTGCCTGCCTGAGGATCTGAAAAAGGAAGCTCAGCCCTCCTTGGCACACCCGGCTGTGCCCCAGCCTCGGAGGATGAGAGCTCTGAGACCTTGGTGATCCTCTCAGCACTGACAGCACTGTGTGTGACAGAGAAAGGCCACCAAAACCGCTGGATGAGCACTGCCAGACACAGAGCTTTAACATCTGCGAGGTCAGAGTCCACAGAGGGATGCAGGAAGGGCTTCTCACACAGTTGTCCCCGGGGGGGCTCTGCACAGCGTGCTTGTGCAAAGCATAAAGATTCAGTTCTTAACACGCTGGGCAGCAACCGCCGTGCAAATTAACTGTTCAAGTGTTTTACCGAAGTTGGTTGGTTTTGTGGGTGTTTTTTTAACCGTGAGGAGCTGGATGTGTTTCAACTGATAACAGTTTTTATGACTTTGATAAATAGAAAAGGTATACAACTCGTGAAATGGTGATCTGTCAAAGCAGCCTTTACTCCAGTTCTCAGTGCTCATCATAAAAAGTTAAGATTTTGGTTTTACTCACATGCCTTGGATCCTCAGGATTTAAAGAAGCAAGAGAACTCTGCAAGTCTTCAAGCTCTTTCTGTTTTTTCCCTATTTCCCTTTTCTGTTTCTCTATTTGCTTTTCCAGTTCTAAGGTTTCCTTCTGTCGCTCCTGCAGGATTTGTATCTTTTCGCTCAGCTGCTGTTCAATTGCTGCTCTGTTGGCCTGGGATATCTGGAGGGGGTTGAGTGGGTTTAATTGGGAATACACAGCTGATCGAGAACATGTTTAACACTTAAATAAAGACCCTGGCCATTGATTTTGAGGCAAGTTAAAGGACTAAAAATAGCAGTAATTGATGACAGTTGAAGTAATGGAAGAGACAGCTTTAGTTTAATGCTGATAAATGGCTTTAAATGAATTCTTGCTGCCTATTACGGAGCCACATTGCCTATTAATTGCACAACTAAACCCACACAGCAGGTTCTTCCAAAGCATTCTGGGGACGGTCAATCAGCAGCAGCAACAACACATGGAACGTGTTTAGATGCCATTAACTGCACCACAGCTCTGACAGCTTGCTTATAAACCAGCTCTCTAACAGTGGTCCCTTTTAAAGAGTGGGGAGAACAGTTTTTCCACACACTCCCCTTTGCCACTCGTGGAACAACTTACTTTTTTCTGATCCAGAGCAGCCTCCAGTTGTTGCAGTTCCTTTGTTACTTTCCAGACTCGTTGCTCTGCATCTCCAATTGCACTTTGCAGTTCTTCCAATCTTCTCTGTGCTGCAGAAAAAAAAACCCGACACAAACCCCCCAAGTCCCACAGGATACATTACAATATTGCGTTTGACGTTGATACACAGTTTCTATCACCAGAAAATCAGCATTTTCTTAAGGCAGAGATGATCACAGCCAGCACATTCTGGTCTCTCAAACAGTATGTCTGAAGTTCTTTTAATGAGTCTTACACAACTGAATTCATGCATCAAGTATGAAGCCTCCCTAGCTTTGTGCTTCCAATAATCTGCAATCCTTTCATGCGGGGTTATAGTAAAATAACAGCCATAAGAAATTGTAAGAGCTCTGACCCAAAATGCAAGCGCAGTGTTGAGAAACAGCAGCGCTTCTTATGTCAGTGGAATGAACCACATTGATATAAATATATATATAAACTTTATTTGATAAAAAAAAATAAGATTCTACCTGAATTAATCTTTTTTTCTTTACTCTCCAGCAGTCCATCTAGGGTTTGGAGATGCAATTCCAGCTGGGTTTTCCTCCGGAAGTCTCCACCTCTCTGTACCTTGCCCAGGTGCAGCTGCTGAGCCCTGTCAGCAAGGTATCCTTCCCTGATAAACATGTTCCTCTTGTACCTGGCCTTGCCGATGTAAGGGCTCTCCCCAGGCACCTCAGCAACTTCCACCTCCTGAAACGAGGGGAGCAACTTGTCTTTATCTCAGAAATGTGGCTGCAGGCAATTCAGAACAGACATTTAACTCTCTTACCAAGCACAGTTTGAAGTGAGAATAATTACACTCGACTTGCTTGGCCTTGAATATTGTTATTATATAACAGAATTAAAACCAAACTGACCCAACAGGGGTGTGACCAGTTTGTTGCAAAGGTGTGATGCAAGTGGATATTTAACTGGAAGAACTTTATCTTAGTATTTTAGATTTACTTAGATTAGACTTAGCCCATTACCTTGTTGCACTTAAATTTTACTCAGACATAACTTAATTATAGTTAATAATTACTGATCTTCTCATTTCTTGTGAGACTGCTTTCATTCAGGCATCCCCACATTTGTTTGCAGGTATGACACAGAGGGCAGGCTCTACTGGGACAAAGAATTTCTGTGCTTTTTCTGCTCAGTTTAATACCACCTAACTCAGGCTCCAAGTAAAAAGGGGCTCCCAAACTAATCCAGAAGAAGGACCTGTCACTTGTTTGGTTACTAAGAATGAAATGTTTGCTCCTGGACTCAGCTAAAACACACACACACAAAGATGTGTACACTAATGTTCAGCACATTAAATGTCACTCACTGTTTAGCTGAAAGCTTATAACCCACGATTTCAAAATGAAATGTTTCTATTTTGTAACTGGTAGCTTTTAATTAAGCACTAGCTATTAGAATGATAGAAAAACTTCCTTTTCCAAGTTGAAAATCAAGAGGCACGGCAAGGAAAAGATCCACTCTCTTAAAATGATTACCTCCGATGGGAAATAATTCAGTGGCTCGAATTTTGCATCGATCTTATAAAAGGCCAGTTCCTGCTCCAGCTCGTACTGCTTCTGGCAGGCTCGGGTGAGCTCCACTGTCTTCTGCTTCAGCTGAGAGAGCAGGGAAGAGTCAGCTGAATTTATTCCAGTGTCATCACCACACACACTGCAGTTCCACAGAGAGCAGGGCACAGCCACAGCTTGGAAACACAGCTCACATCACAGAGGGGTTTGGATCAAGAACATCACAAATGCAGCTTTATTAGAAGGTACAATGATGACTAAGAGGAGACAAAAGCCCCACAATTAATAGAACACAAAGGATCACATGAAAGGCCTTTGAAGTTTATGCGCATCAAAGGTTTAAAAAGAAATCTGTTACTAACTTTGGATTAAAAAAAATAATTTGGCTGTGATCCTTCAGCAAAATCTAGGCCAAATAACAAATGTATTTATTGCTACCAATGAGCATAGAAATTACTAACACTCATGGCCTGTAAAAGAAACAAAATATCTCAGTTGTCAAATGTACAAGTCTATGAATTTTATTTGAGCTTAACTTTGTAGGTTTTGATGCTATTTTTAAGTAAAGGTCCATCATGTGATTTCATTTTAAATCAACTTTTCACACTGAATACCTGAGGGAGAACATGCAGCACAATTCCAACAGACAGTGGAAAGCAGGACTGATGGAGGAAAAGATAAGAACAGGAGAGGCTTAAAGAAAGATTGTAAAACCTGGTAAAATGCCATGCAAAACTTAACTGTGTTTCAGAGAAAAGGCCAAAAAAAAAAAAAATCAAAAGAATTCTCCAAACTCACAGTGAACACTTCATACTAATGCTGCTACTTCAGTGAGAGTGCAAATACATCCTAGAAATAAAATAACCATGCAAGCAGGAGCACAGGGAGGGCTACCTTTAGTGAGGAACAAAGGCTCTGCAGAAAGGGGGCTGGGACAAACCAACACACCAGCTGAAGGAGGAGAGAAGCGAGCAGAGTTTCATCATCCCAGGGACAACAGTGGGTTCAAGCTGCAAAGTATTCGCTGCTAAATCTCACTCTGCTGAAAACTACACCTTAGAACCAGATTGCTGGTTACTGGGGGGGTGTTCAGAGAATTAACTGCTCTGGGAGTGTTAACTACCAACAGTCCGAAGGGTGAGGTTTCAGGGGACAAGTCTAACAAGGTAAAATCCATCTATTAAGTTCCCACCACTCTCAAGTCAACAGGACTTTCCTTGCATTTTACAGCTACCAATGAAAGATATTCCGAGATAAGATTTTAGGATGATCTGAATAAAATACAAGTAAACCAGTGGACATTACCCAAAATAACAATCAAGGGCTATTACTGACATACAACTCAATGCACAGCTTGGTTTTGGAGAAGCATTCGCCTTTTCCCTTGTTGCAGCAGCAGGTTAGAGCAGAATATTTCAGTACATCAGCAATTTAGCAGCAGGGGACACTTAACCTTTCCTTAATTGACCAAATTTTGAACAAAAATTAACAATTACTAGACACAAACAAGTTGCCATAAACGGCAAGAGTGATGCTGACTGCTGGTCCAATATACTTACTTTTCCTACAGAAAGAACGTTGCAGAACCACTGGTAAACAACTGCTCTTTGGAGAGTTGAAATCCCCAAGGTTTGTCCCAATTTTAAACGTGAATTTCCAGCCATTTGAACCCTCACACTGACAGCTCTGTGTCCTTAGTGCAGGTGGTGGCCTTACCAGCTCATTTTTGGTGCCCAGGTCCCTTTGGAGGTCTTCAAAGCTTTGTTTCTGTTGCAAAGTCTTTTCTTTCAATGATTTGTTGACCTCATCTTGATGGTGAAGCTGCTCCAGCACCTTGGACTGGGTCAGTTTGAGGTTCTCCATCTCCTTTACTGTGTTTTCCAACTCTCTCTCTAATTTTTCGATCTCTTCTGCAAAACAGAATCACAGAAACGTTCGAACAGAAAAGTCTTCTCCTCCTAAACCTCAATTTTGGTGTCACTCCCTTTAGATTTAACATGCTATTACCTAAATTAAACCTGTCCAGAGCTTCCTGCCTGTCATGATTTGTCACTGGCTGCCCATCCAGGTTCTCCAGGGCTCTCAAGTGGAAGATGGTGTACAGGCAGTAGTGAGGCAGATTTCCAACTGGATTATCAGCAAGGAACAGAGAGGTCAGATCTTGGAGAGGCTTTAGTTTAGCTATATCATGGAGCTAAATCAAAGAGAAAAGGAACAGTGATTAGACATCCTTCCAAGAACAATTAAACCCCCATGAGTGATTTTCTGATTATGTAGAATGTCTTATCTTAGGTTTGTATCAAAGGATCTATTTTCATGTTTAGGCTAAAGAGGAATCTCTAAAACCCCACCCAAAAACACAATACTATGACTAAAGCCACTTCCTAAAATCAGGTGGCTTCTTCTATTAAAAAATGGAAAGAAAAATTTCATGAAGTCTGATCTTGGAAATTCAAGACACCAAGGCCTGTGGATATAGATAACCTCCCAAAAACTCCCACTTTCCCAAACAGCATCATGCAGGTTTGTATCTCCAAAACCTGCTTTTTCTGATCAAAAGGAAATACGCTCAGCAATTCTCCCGAGCGAGCAATGGGTGTGAATCCACCAGGTCACCCCTGAAAGGATCCTGAGCAAAGCCCGTTCGTGCCTCCCTCCACTCACTGATGACAGCTTGTTCTGGCTCAGGTTGAGGACACGGAGGGATCTCAGCTTCTTCCCCACCCACACAGGAATGTGCTCAATCTCATTCCCTGCCAGGTTCAGCTTTTGTAGGTTCTGCATGTGTTCTATACCTTCGATTTTGCTGCAAAGGAGAGAAGAAAAACATAGCTTAGCAAGAACCACAGCAAATCTCCAGTGAAGCTGAGGCAGCAGGGAGAAGCCGCCCCAAAATCTGTCTCGCATAATTAACCAGGAGGTCAGTAAGAACAGTTATTCACTGCCATGGACTCACAGTTCAAGCTGAATTACACCATCCTACAAATACTAAAGTAAGATCAAAAATCACAGCAGAACTTTCTGTCTCAGTGGCAAAACCTTTGCCTTTACACATCTAGATTATTTCTTAGTTCTTTTTCTCCTGAGAACCTCATGGGACAAAGATGAACCCAAATAAACAAGTTTTAGTGGGTTTTTTCCCCCCATACAAAGAAGGATCAACTGTAAACTGACAGCATGAAGAGCTGCATTTTCCAGTGTTTTATTAAACAGTAAATATGGAGGAAACCATTCAGGCATTTGTCTGAAGATGTGATCATTGTTACAAAGAACAGCAGAATGTGCTCTTGTACATATTATTTATTGAATATATACCAGCTGTACATAACTAAAGTCTGAAGACATGGAGCAGTAGCTGAAAGCTCCTCTGCCCTTCTCAGTTCCTGTCGAGAGAGGAAATTGTGTGAATGCCATGTGTTGAAACCTGTGTTTGCCCACTTCCTATCCTTAACTTCTCCACTGAAACTGCAGCTCCTCTGCTGCAGAGTGGGTTTCATCGGAGCAAAGAGCACAGTTCACTCAGAGAAACGTTATAAGCAACGAAAAGTCATTTGCTGTGGCATGAACCATTACCCTTCAACACTTTTAACCCACTCAAACAAGACACCAGCCTCTCAAAACAGTTACAAAGCAATTCAGTGGGTTTCCTGCCTGCCTGATCAAGCCCATTCAGCTTCCTCTCCTAAAAGGAAACTTATTATGCTACCTGGCATAACAAGCAGTAAAAGCTTAATTAAATTTTTAAGGCATTTAATTGGGTTATTGCACACTCCTCGCTGTGGGATCTGGAAACCTGCACTTCTGGCTCGGTTTCCAAGGAAAACAAGTTTAACCACAGCACTGACAGCACTGCCCAGAACTATTTGTGCTTCTAACACCAGAGAGTTGGTGCTTTTTAAGAAGATCTCACCATGGCCCGTCAGTCTGGAACACAACTGCTGGGAAATGCACTCTGGAGGGAACTCAGGCAGGAACAGAACTTCAGCTTCACCGTCCCTGGGCTCACCAAACCTGCCCAGGTTTCCCCCTACCTGATTCTGTTGCAGGACAAGTTGAGCTCACGTAACTTCAGCAGTTTGTCCAACTTCTCCATCTTCTCTATCTGGTTGTTGCTAAGATTTAGTACCTCCAGTTTAGAGCATTTTTCCAGATTTTCTATGTACTGAAGAACAAAAAATTAATCCCTCAGCATCGCGGGTTTTTTTTTTTTAAAAAGAGAAAAGCAGATTTCTGTTTTTAACAACCACCTGTTCACTACAAATACCAAGTGTTCTAACATTTAATTAATCCCAGTTCCACTGCCGGGTTCTAAAGCCTCACTTTAGGTACAGACTTCCATAGCGCTGGAAGAGAAAAACTGGATTTTAAGTTTTTACATAAAAGAGAACATCCCATTAAAAACCACACCCCCAAAAAAACCTCGTCCAAGAGACCAAACCCAAACCAGCACAATCCAAAAGCTAAAAAATCACATGAATTCATGGTGGTTTAGGCATCACTCCAATTAATCAATTGTCTTCCTTTTGGCCTTTTTTTTTGTTAACAGAAGCTGTTAGCAGAACTAAGCCAACAGAGTTACAATATGGTGTTCACATCCACTTGAACCAAACCTTTGCCAAAAGATAAATCAAAATCGACTTTAAACTTGGTTTAATTGCTGGTTATTGCCAACAACTTACCTTAAACTTCTTGTCCCCATCTTTTGGGGAAGAAAGATTCAGTGAGCTTATACATGCCAAGTTTTGCTGCTTTGACAGCCCCTTTATAAGGGGCTCAGTGATGTATCTAACTCCTGAAATTAAACACAGAAACTACATTTAGCAGTGAAAAGAACTGGTGACTTTCACATTAGGCTTTAATTTCACCCTGAATATTGGTAAAACATTGAAAATTATCCCCTCCCTCACCAGGGGATGAGAAGAACCAGCACACCAGGAGCATTTACAGGGAGGACTAAAAGTCTCCTTATTCTCCACAGCTTTCATTACTCTCATTTCCTCATTTGAGTTCCAAAAAAACCAAAAAAAATGAAAGCAAGCTTGTCAGGTTTCTTTCCAACAGGTTCATACATCCTTAACCACACAACTCACAGAACACCGGCTTTTCATGCCTGTGGCGTGTACTTTTTGTTCATGATACAAACCTTTATGAAACTTAAAAGCAGGTCCCACGTTTTCTGCTGGAATATCCAGCTGTTGGTACCCCTGCTCCATGCTTCTGGGAGGTGCCTGTTGGCCAAGGGGGGACGGGGATCTGCTGCCTGAGCTGACGGGGGACATGGGACTTGGTGTCTGAGAAGCTGCTTTTCTACCCAGTGCTTTCCTTCCAGAGCCTTTCCTCATGGCCAGCAATCCCAAAGATCACAGGACGGTGCCTGGAAGAACAGGAACGAACATCAGTCAGTGCAGGAGGATAAATCTTAAAGGTTTGCACGGCAACAGATGGTGCTACAAGGAGAATGTTGTGCCAAAGCCACATCTAAGCCAGTTCTCCAGCTCCTTCCAGTTCCCGTGGCACTGGGAAGAATGGTTACACCTTTCAGGTTTGGGGATGCTCTCAGCTCAGACTAACAGAGCTGGCAGAGGACACAGAGGATTGGATCCCAATTGCTTATACCAGAGGCAGAAATCACCCACTTTGCAGCAAGAAGAGCAGGAAAAAAAAAAAAAAAAGGCAACAAACTCTGGCATTCCCAGAGTTTCCCTTTCTGCAAACAAATTATGCCGTGACAGCCTGGGAAATTCCAGGGAATGTTAACAGACACTCTGCCCGGGAGGAAGAGATATTTCTCCAGGGATAAGAGTAGGGAAAGACACGTGCAAGTTCTGTGGGATAAGTCCCTTGTAGGGATCATCTCCAGGCACTGAGTTTTACTGACACCTACACCCAGAGAACAGAGAGCACGTTTTAAGACAATAAGATAGAAAAACACGATTTTGGGGGGGAATTTGGAGCTCTGTGAGTGATCACATTGTGCCTTCAGAACACGCTCTTCGTTGAAACGGACTTTTTTTCCCCCCTCCAAAATCGGAAAGGAAAGGTGGTCAGGGGAAGAGGGGCAAGGAAAAGCCACTCTCTTCTATCCGCTGCTTGGAGGCGCAACTCAGGCGGGACTCAGTGGAAGGGACGCGAGAGGCAGAAAGATGCTGCGGGCGTTTCTTCCTGTTTTAGGGAGCGCAGTCGTCATTTTAACGCCGTTTCCCGGGCACGGGTCGCGGTTGGCAGTGACACCCACGGCAGAGCACGAGGGAGGGAGGGGGCTGGCCTGGGGGTCCCGGCAGTGCCCCCCACCCCCTGCCCGGTGACCCACCGAGGCCGACCGCGGCCCCGCCGCGCCCCGTCTCCCCTCAGGCCGCCGCTTTGATTACCTGCGTTGACATGGTAACGCCGTGTCGCCGCGGCGGGCAGGGCGGCCCCCCCCCGGGGGCACTCCCGGAGCGCCGCCCCGGCTCTCGGCGCACCTCCCCGCCGCCTCCTCGCCCTCGGCGAGCGAGCGAGCGAGCGACCGCCACCCACTCCGCCCGCCCGGCGAGCCGCGGGGGCTGCGGCTCCTTTAAGGGCGCCGCCTGAGGGGCCGCCCCGCCGCCATTTTGTCCGGCGGCCCCGGCGGGTGAGAGGGAAGGGGGGACGGGGCGGGGCTTCGTGTGGGGGGCCACGCCCCTCCCTCGCGCCGTTCCCGCCCCTCGGGCCACGCCCCTTTTCCCGCCGCGTCCCCTCAGGGCGCGTCCTGAAGGTGCTGGAGGCCGTCGGTGAACGAATCGCTGTGTGAAAATAAAACCCGGAGGAGTTCGGGGGAATTAAAGCCCGAATCACTGCATAAACAATGAAACTCGCTCTTCCCGTAGTTACTTTGTGCTTCTCCTCCTGTGTCGCGTTAGCGTGTCGCTGCAAACCTGCGTGAATAGGTTTTGTGCCGCGACGTTTGGAAATAACTGCATTCAGCTCCGCGTGGTAGGTCTAAGTCACCACCGTGTCCACAGAGGCGTAGAAATAAATCTCTTTTAACGCTTCTGGGCTGTGTTAGTTTGCAGTCGCTACAACCAGTTGTGAAGCGCCGGGCGGATAAACCATCAGGCTGTGTCTGGGAAAAAAACGTGTGGAAGGGGCATCATTACGTTTAAAAAGCATTATTTCAGAGTATTGTTAGGCGTTTGAAGCGTTTTCCAATACATTTTCCCTCACATTTTATAAGATTTTTATCATCGCTTCCCTTGCAGTTTATTACACCCGGGAGAAAGCCAAGTTGGCCTTACTGTTAATTTAATTTTATATTGATCAGGAACAGTTTTGTAAATGCCTTTCCCGTAAAGGCTGACCACGGTATTTGTTTAAACTTCGGCGTTCTTGCACAACTTCGTTCAACTTTGCACAGACCGATTTGTTGTGGTGCTGTCTTGGATATCAGACCTGCAAAGGGTCTGCCACCAAAGGTTGAGGTTTTTTGGGGGTTTTTTTGTGCGTTTTTTTTGCAATTGCTTTTTAAAACAGTGCACGTCGTTGATATATCGCGCCCTAATGTTTTCATCTGACCGTTTTATTTGTAATGGAAATAGTCAAAAAGTTGACGTGATCAGGAGTAACGAAATTCGGAAGGGAAGAGTTCTTTCCAAGTAAGAAGTTCTGATTTAAACACATCCACACGTTCAGTGTGTTTGATATAATTCCAAATGCGTTTCGTCCTTGAGACAAAAGCTGAAAATCACTTTGATTTAGTTACAATTATTTCATGAAGGACAAACTTAATCTTTTTGTTGGTTGCTGGGGGGTTTTTTTCTACCTCAGAAAGTGATTTTATTTAATGGAATTGCCAGAGGGTGAGGGCTGACTCAGGGCTGCTGGGGACATATTCGAAAGTGGAAATATATATCTATAAAATTCCTAAGTTTGGCTGGTTTGGCTTCCTCGGGAGAGGGAAACAAGATTTTAGTAGAAGATGATCTGTGATTAATGATTAACTGGGAGTGAAGTGTGTTGGTGTCTCTGCTGTTCCTCCCCAGCACAGGGGGTTTAACCCAGCACCAGTAACTCCACACTTTGCTGCTGTCACACACACAATGACTCTTTTGATATGTTTGATTGGTTTGCTATTTTCTGGAACAGCTTTTGGCCAAGAGAAAACGTAAGTACAGCAAATGCAGAATTTACTGGGAATGGTACTTGATTGTTGTCTGCTCTTGTAGATAAACAGAGCCAGAATTTACAGAGCCAACCCAAAAGGCACCATTTGAATAGCTTTTTAATTGTGTCTCAGAATAGCTCTGCCTGATTCTCTTGCTGAAGAACTGAATTAAAAATAGGAAAAAAATAAACCCCAAAGAAATCTAATTCCATTACCCTTTTATTGTTTTCTGTTCCAAATACAGATATGTCCTTACAGCACCAAAGATCTTCCGAGCTGGGGCCTCTCAGAAAGTTGTGGTTCAAGCTTTTGGTTACAACGAGGAATTTCCAGTCAATATTGCCCTGAAAAGTTTTCCAGATAAATCTACTGTTTATTCTTCTGGTTTGGTTTCTTTAACTCCAGCCAACAAATTCCAAGATGCCGTGACTTTAACAGTAAGGAATTCACACTTTTCTTACAGTTTCTCTATTATCACGTTTAGTGATAAGTGTCAAAAAAGATTATGGTCAGTTGTCAGTTGTTTAAACTGGGAAAGGAAGCCTAAAGCCCCATTTTGTTATGTCTGAAATTCAAATTACTCAGAGTGAAATCAGTGAAGCTGAACACAGAATCAACCTTTTTTTTTTTATTTAGAGGCATTATCTCAGTTGCATAATTTTACAAACTAAAAAGAATCAAACTGAACTACCAACAGCAGCAGCTTTGGTGTGGATTTACTGTGTGTATAAATAGAAGTCTGATCATTTGTACTGTTGTAACCTCAAAACTGGGCTTTGAACTTTGCTGGTTTAGTTCTGGGCATAAATAAATGCAAACTTTCAAATATCTGTAGCTTAATACTCCAGATCATCACCTATCCTATAAGCGAGAATAAACCCTTGTGAGTGCTGATATTTTTATTTAAAGATACTCAACCACAGGACAGTAATTGCTATTCAGATACTCTTCTCACCAAGAGGTACTGTAGGAAAAAATCCTTTCACATCCTTTAAAAACCTTTATTTCGTCTCCCCCAGCTTCAACCAAGAGATTTGCCAAGGACTGATAATTCACCCAGGTATTTGTACTTGGAAGCCGTTTCTCCACATTTTACAAGAGAAAAAAAAATCCCTGTTTCCTACGAGAATGGGTTTCTCTTTGTTCACACGGACAAACCAGTTTATACTCCTGGTCAGTCAGGTAAATAGGGCTTATTTGTCTTGGCTGCTGTTTCATTTTTCTAGTCTGTGGACTCTGCCAAGGAATCTCCTGGTTATGTTTTGTTGCTATCAGCTGCTGTTTCATTTTTTAATCAGCTGAATAATGTCTTGAACTATTTGTTAATATTGTAAAAATTAACAACTTCTCCCGATATTCTCTCAGTCCCTGCTCTTCTCCCCCTAAATGACTAATTCGCGGCACAAGAGTGAATGATTTTTCTGGGAATGCGTTAAAAATATTGATGATTTTTTAGTTGTTCAGGGTTTGAGGGTTTTTTTAAATCTCTATTATGGTTTGACTTTGAGATTTATTGCTGCAATTCTTCCAGTGAAAGTCAGGGTTTACTCTCTGAATGAAGATCTGCAGCCAGCTCGGAGAGAGACTGTCCTGACTTTTGTGGTAAGCAGTAATTAATACTCTGTACCTCTAATAACAACTAAATGTAGTTAGATGGTGAATCAGTGTTGCAATCAATATTTAATAAAACTGTTAAATGTTTCTGCAGGTAGCCCCACATTTTTTAAAAGACTTTCCAAGTCCCAGATCTGAAGCTGTCACAGAATAGGAAAAAAAAAAAAAGGGGAAAAAATATCTTTAATAGCAATAATATCTGAATTTCATACTGTTTGTTTCGTTAAAGATATAAAAATAAGAACCATTTGTAACGAGTTTTTCTTTCCTCTTTTCATTTCAAGGATCCTGGAGGAGTAGAAGTGGATATTTTAGAAGAAAAAGACTTTACTGGGATAGTTTCTTTTCCTGACTTCAAGATTCCTCCTAATCCTAAGTAATTTGTTCAGTGCTTTATGTGATTTAATGATTTTAAATGATTTTCATGGAGTGGTTTTGCATGACGGGCATGACTTGAAACTTGGAGATTTCTGACATTTCACATAGGGTGGAACCATGGTATGAATAAGGGCATTACAACCAAGAATTCTCCTCCGAGAACAGGTAGTGGTAGGTTTGTTGTGCTCAATTAAAAAGTAAGGTTAATAACAACTCAAGTTTCCCACTGTAGAGATAGAAACGGCATCAAAGACGTGTTGATTTCTGTATTTCACACAGGTATTCGTACAAATCACCAGGATTTTTCCAAGAATAGCAGCACAAGAAATAAAATATCCCTTCAGTTCTCCTTTTAGTCTTGAGAGGGTGCTGAAGCTTTACTGAGCTGGCACAAGGTTGCTAGAGGGGCTTATAAAGCCAGGGTTTGACCGATTCAATTTTCCAGTTCCTTTCAGTGCTTTAAAATCAGTTGCAAATAATTATTAACAAAGAGACTTTTGTCGAAGTTGGCACTGAGCACGTGCAAAGCTCTGCTGCAGAGCTTTCCTCTCAGAATAGTCATTAACGTGAAATATTGTCAATTCTTGTCTCCAGCATCAACTTCCGTCTTAAAAACTGATTGATGGTTGACATTTGGCAGGTATGGAATTTGGAAGATCGCAGCCAAATATAAGAAGGATTTTGTAACCTCAGCTGTGGCCAAATTTGAAGTTAAGGAATACGGTAAGATGTGGCCAGGCTGCGAACCTGCATTTTTATGCGTTTTTAATAGCTCGGCCCCCTTGAAAGCACAGTGGTTCTTGGGTGGCATCTCTGGGCGCTTGTGGCTTCAGGTATAAAACACGTGGAAGTGCCTTTGTTTTCTGCTCACTTTGCAGCAATGCCAAGCTTTTCCATCACCATAGAGCCAGAGAGTAACTTTATTAGCTCGGATAAATTTGAGAACTTCAGGATTGCTGTGAAAGCAAGGTAAGGAAATCTGGTTTGGATTTCTAAATACTTCTGTCTCTCTCTGCTTCTTCTACCTGAAGGATGATTCTCCTGTGTCCAGTATTTTCCTTCTTCAAGAAGCCCTTTCATCAAAATCCTCTCTGCTCTGTCGGAGAACTGAGTGATCCTTCTTAAAATCCTTCCAAAGGGATAATTTTCCAACACAAGTGTTTAAAGCTACGCAGACATTTGTGTTCCATCTCCTGCCCCGGGGAAATGAGTCTTCTTCAAAAACAAATGCCTTGTTGCACCCATTAAAGCCACTTTCAAAGCCTTTCTATTGTTGGTTTATTCTCAGCTATTTTTATAACAAAAAGCTTCCAAGTGCCGATGTTTTCCTTCGTTTTGGAATAATTGAAGAAAGTGAAAAGACGATGATGCCTCAAGCAATGCACGTAACCAGGGTAAGGAACGGCAAGTCTGGTTTGTGTGGAGTTTATGTGCTTGGTTCAGGACTGATCGAATTCCACTGAAGTTTTTCCATTCAATTTGGGCCTCGAGCCCCACTTTGCATCCACAGCTCCCCCCTGCCAACCTTTTCTGTGCCATCAGGGGAAGAGAAATTCACTTGGAACCGAAACTCAGGGGCAGCATCTGAGATAGTGCCATTCCAATCTGGTTTAATTCCTTTCTTGACCAAACTGTCTGGTTAAAATTTCTATGACATACCTGCGGTGCTGTCAGAATGAACAAGAGAAATCAAATGGAGACAAACAGACCAAAGTCATATTGATTTATTGTGGGGAGTCTGTTCTCCACTAATTACCTCCTTTCCTCATTTAGCGCAGGTATCTCTGTATTATTTCTGCCCCTTGTTGGCCCTGCATGCAAACTTTGCACTATGTGCCACTGGTGGATTAATTAGCAATAATTTTAGGCAATAAGGGATTCTTCTTCATTAGAACAGCACCTTTGTTTTCCTCCAAAAATAGACACTGACCAGAAACACGCTGAATTTACATAGAGGTTATCTAAATAAAATTTCTAAATTACTGCCCATAAAGTGGTGGTTTCTGTGTCATCCCCAGATTGAAAATGGAGTTGCTGTGATCAATTTTAACAGTAAGAAAGCAGTAAGTTCCATAGGGTTCCAAAGTCTGGAAGAATTGGATGGGTCCTATTTACATATTGTGGCATCGGTGTTGGAGTCTACGGGTGAGTTGCTTTTTAATTGAGGGGTTTTTTTAAACACATCTGTAAGTGTGAATGGGACTAGAAAAGAAAATTATAGGGATAACTTTCCTAATACCAAGCTCCTTTTAATCTCCAGAAGTTCTTCCAAAAACTTGTAAGGAGGTTGGTAAAAATGTTGAGGGGTCAAACTTTCTGTGGGTTTTTTTTGGCTCTTTTGTTTTCACGACAGTGTTGGGAGGTGACCCTTTGATTGCAAAGGCTTGGCTCTCACAGGCAGCCTGTGCTGCCCTGGGAAGGCAATGGGGAGAAAAGAACCTGCAGGGGGTGAATGTTAAAAAGGGCGTCGTGTTTGCTTAGGTGGCCTCAGCGGGGAGGTAGAGTTTTCTGGAGTCAGATTTGCTGTGTCTCCCTACAAGCTGAGTTTGGTTGCCACTCCTCTCTTTGTGAAGCCTGGACTTCCCTTCTTCATTAAGGTCAGTGCCCACCACGACACGAGCCCCGTGAGGATTGCCCTTACCCTTGTTTTGGATATGTTGCTGTCCACTTCCAATTCCCACCGACTGCCACAGGTTTTCAGTGCCCTGTTGCAGAGCCAGCTTAGCAGCTTGGAAAGCTCCTCCTTCAAAAACGTCCCCGTTCATCCCAGAACTGTCCCTTGTTCTCACGAACAGGTGCAGGTGAAGGACACGGTGGATGACCCGGTTGGAAATGTCCCTGTCACTGTGACAGCCAAATCCCTGAGTGAGCAGATGGATGAGACTGAGCTGGTATCAGAGGGCTCCGAGTCTGGGAGACGGAAAACGAGCCTGAGTGACGGCACTGCTTTGTTTGTAGTTAATGTCCCATCAGGCAGCACACTGTTGGAGTTTCAAGTGAGTTAAATTGTTGCATTCATTTCTTTCCCCGAGGGTTTAATTGTATCTTTGGGATGGGCAACACAAGCAGGAAGATTTTGCGCTCAAGGGTTTGTACACTTGCAAATAATCAGTTATGAAATGCAGCTGCTATAAGGAAACATCACTTCTCTATTAAAGTCTTCATTAAATTGTTCTGAAACTGGATAGCCTAATTTGTCATATATTTATTTGATAATAATAATTTTTTTAAAACCCTCCAAATTCACTGTGTGAAAATAAATCTCTGAGTGCTTCCCTCACTGTGTAGGGAGATAAATCATTCACCTTTCCTGCTCTATTTATGTGCTTCTACTCTGCCTTTTATATTTGACTCAATATTTAGAGATATTTTTATTACAGAAAACATTAAAACCTTGACTTTTGTTCTTTTAATCCCTCTGAACGATATATTGCAGCATGATTTCAGTCCTGTCATTACTTAGGTATAATTGTGTGCTTAAACTATGCAGGCATTTTATTCTCTTCTCAGGTAAGAACTGCAGATCCACGACTTTCAGACGAAAACCAAGCAAGTAAAACCTATGAAGCCAAAGCTTATTCATCCCTGAGTCAGAGTTATCTGTATATCGACTGGGCTTCAAACCACAGGACACTGGAAGTAGGGAATGTAATAAATATTAATGTTTACCCACACAGTCACTATATTGATAAAATCCATCACTACAGCTATTTGGTAAGTAACAGGTAAAAATTGCTACATGAACCATTGAACTGTAAGGGTCAGAAATGAAAAAACCTCAGCATGGAATAGGAGCAGCTCAGTCAACTGTTCCCTCCGGATACGATCTGTCAATTTTAGAGGAAAAAACTGTTGGTAAACTCCTGTTTAAGTTACATATTAAGTCACCTTTCTTTTTTTTCTTTCTCATCTGACATTGACTGGCATTGAGAGCAAGTAGTGCCAGTCTCAAGAGCTATTTCACAAGTTGAAGTGTGGAGGAAATAAAAGAGGTGCAGAGACAGCACTTTGTTTTAGGGGAAGAGGGAGAGAAACACCTTCCCTTGAACTGCACCCACCAGTCCCAAGTGCATTTTGGTCAATGGCTGATCATTAATGCAATTAATTGCACGTGAAAAATACGCTGAGTATAAAATTTGTCTTTCTTATTCTCCCTTGTTTTTAATTATCATAGATCACATCAAAAGGGAAGATAGTAAGCTTTGGAACTCAGGAGAGAATCAAGGATTTGGAATATGAACATCTATCTTTTGAGATAACGCAAGAAATGGTTCCTTCGGCACGTCTGGTTGTTTACTACATAGTTATGGGAGAAGAGACCGCTGAGTTAGTGGCTGATTCAGTTTGGCTGAACGTGGAGCAGAAGTGTGGGAACAGTCTTGATGTGAGCAGCAAAATAGGCACTGAAATTTGTGGGTGTGCTTTTATTTTATGGTCAGATTTTATCTCGGACTTACACAAGTTCTTTAGCACTGAAATTTGTGGGTGTGGATTCACTTCGTGGTCAGATTTTTATCTTGGATTTACACGAGTTCTTAAACACTGACTTACTAAAGTGCCTGCCTTCAGACAGATTGATTTTGGAACGATGTGCTTTCAAAATGACCCGTATTTGTTTTCCATTCACAGATTAAGCTGCAGTCAAGCGCAGAGACACTGAAGCCAGCGGAGGTTGTATCACTCACCATGAAAACACAGTCCAGCTCCTTTGTTGCTTTGTCATCTATTGACAAGGCAATATATGGAGTCACGGGAAGAAAAAGGAGAGCAAGGGAAAAGGTTAAGTAGCAGCCATAAAAGAAAATCAAGTTGCTCCTTGTTTCATGTTCATAGTCAGTATCTACCATGTGCCATGCAACCAGTCAGCCTGAAAATAGGCAGAAGGGCGATTCAAGCCAGAATAAAAGCTCAAAATTATAAAAAAGGATTCATTTACAGTCTTTTGATTTCCAGTAAAAGTAAAGTGTGGTTTTAAAGGCGGGGCTGAACTGTCTCGTCAGTGCTGGTGCTTGAACGAGCTCAGATATTCCTCCACTGTGCTGTGAGATCACCTTCCAGACTAAGGGGGGGCCTTTCTGCCCATTTTCTCACTCACCACCTGATGTGCTGCCCGTTTTGGTTTGCTGACGGTGTGTTTCTCCCCAGATAATGCTCCACCTGGAGAAGAGTGACCTTGGCTGCGGGGCCGGGGGAGGAAGGAACAACGTGGACGTGTTTCGGATGGCTGGGCTGACCTTCCTGACCAACGCCAATGCTGAGGACTCAGATGGAGCAGGTGCATTCCTGGGGGTCATTCCTGGGGGGGTCAGCCATGGAATTGGGGATCTTGTTCTCTGAAATGTTATATTATCACTGTCAGTCGTCGTGTTGGAACTCAGCTGAAGTAACAGGAGGAAAACACGGCCTGGGGATCAGTTACTGTAATTAAGATGAGGGCACTTTCATGCAATTAAAGCAGTAAGCAGAAAAATTGCCACAAATTTGGGGTGCGATTTTATGGAGTTACTTTTAAGAGGACTCTGCTATTACAGAAGAAGTGAATGTCTTTTGTACTTATTTATATATTCGTTTATTTGGACAGGTGAAACTTGCACCGAAGTGTTAAGAACCAAACGGTCTGACTTCAAGGAGAAGATACTCAAAGAAGGTGTTCAAAATATTTTAAAGTCTATAATTATATAATTATATATTATATCTAATTACATAATGTTGTTATTAAAAAATCACATCCATTAGGAATCAAGAATCTGAGTGTTTGCTTAATACTTGTAATGTGTTGGAGAGAGACTGGCAAATAGAGAAGATGACTTCAGAGAGGACCCTATTTATAAAGACTTTTGGGCATTTGCTGAATCTGAAGTCCGTAAAATTTAAATTCCCATTGAAAATGCAGCATTTGTTTAAGAGTTGAGTGCCCCGGTGCAGTGGAAGGTGCCCCTGGCCGTGGCAGGAGGTGGAATCTTTAAGGTGCCTTCCAACCCAAACCGGTCTGTGGTTCTATAAAATTTGCTTTTTCTGAAGAGACACAGCTGGAAACTTACAGTGCTCCCCCCTGACAGTCTTTCCCAGCGACCACCCGCCAGAAGAACCTTTGACTGATAAACCTGAAAGCTTAATACAGCTCCTCTTCTCTAATTTCTATTTTTAATTCGGAATAGTAATTATCAAGCGTAGCTTTTGAAAAATCCCAAGTTTCTGTCCATCCTCCAAGTCTGCGCCATCACGGCAATTCTGCAAACAAGCCAAGGTGCTCTTGGAAACAAAAACTCCGTCTCAAGGCAGCGAATTCCTCTCTTTTTGTGCCAGCATCCAAATACAAACGTGCGGACATCCGCAAGTGCTGCATGGCCGGAGTCAGGGCATACCCAGTGTCTGAGACCTGCGCTGACAGAGCCCAGAGAATTCGCAGCAACCAGAGGTGCATTTCCGCCTTCAAAGACTGCTGTGAATATGCCAACAGGCTGAGGCAGGAAGAGCCAAACAAGCTCCTAATCTTGGCCAGGATGCGTGAGTATGAGAGTCCCCTGTCCCAGCGGAATTTGGGGGAATGCAGAGGGTTGGGCCTGTGAAATTCCTCCTCTCCCAGTCTCTCCCTAAAATCGCTTGTTCACAGGGTAATCTGGCAGGATATTGGGCAGGTACTCACATGTGTAAATGGGTGAGGTGGGATTAACACAGACTTCTGACTGAGGGTATTCGCATACCTTTTTATTGTCTCGGGGCTAACCTGAGGCAAGTGAGCAAAACACAGTATCAGGAAAGAAAAAAAGATCATTTGGAAGCCTTTGGTGGCCACTGGCAGAGGGTTTCGTTGGGTTTTTCTGACTTGCTTTATTTTTGTTCTTCAGATTTTGAGGCTGGCTTGGAACTGGACGAGCCACAAGTTCGTAGCTACTTCCCTGAAAGCTGGTTATGGGAAGTTCACCAAGTTTCCTCAAGGTACTACTTCTCTCAAACCAGCTTTATAGAAAGGGAGTGCTAAACTGGAGGTGAGCTGGGTAGCCTTGGTGTGCTGAAATACAGTCTTATCCCAAAAAAATCCTACTCCTACCATGTTTCCTCGTGCAGGATACACTGTGTGGGGCCAGATTGGAGTCACTTTTCCTTTCACTTCCCACCTTGCTAAATCCCACCTCCTGTGAAATCAGCTAAACCCGGGTTTATTCAAACCAAATTGCAGAATCCCGTTCTCTGGCTGTGTTCTCACTGCTCGCCTGAGTCTCTCAGGTCCAGGAGTTGCTCTGGTGTTGCGTTGATGAGCTGATGGTGTTTCCAGATGGCTGTTGGTAATGGCTAAACGGGGTAACGCTTTTAACACAGGGCCAAGACTCTGTCTGTCACCTTGCCTGACTCACTGACCACCTGGGAAGTACAAGGTGTTGGCATTTCTGACAAAGGTAAGCACTGCAAGCTAATTAATTTGGAGCTGAAGAATTAGGGAGCTTGGCAGAGCCTCTCCTTGAGGTCGACACACGTGTTCTATAACGTTCACTTTCTGGTTGATAAACAGGAAAACATCAAAATATATATACTTTAGGGAAAGGAATTCCCTTCCTATCGTGAATATCAGTGGCTGGGAAAACAAAGCCTGTTTTGTGTGTGACGGTTGCCCATCATAAGTCAGTAAGAAGAATAGAAGAACAAATAGTGAGTGACTCTTCCCCGGCACAGCTTTGCATTGTCCTGCTGCCAATAGCTCAGGGACTTGAGATTTCCCAGCAGGTTTGGTAGTCCAAGCAGGAAATCTGTTTCTCACTTGGGGAAGAAGCAACCCAAAGGACCTGGTGTGTCAGTAAGTGACGACCAACAGCTTGGAATGGGAAGGAAGAGCCTGGGCACTTTTAACAAGCTTGGAGATTTTCCAAGTACACCCTGAAAAATGAAAAGTCACCACTAAAGTATGTCAAGACTTTTTCCTACTTGTTTGTCAGGAGGGGGGATAAGACACTCAGCTTTCTGTTTTTCGTTTTCTTAGGTATATGTGCTGCTGCACCTTTGGAGATCCGAGTTGTGAAAGACATATTCCTGAGCATTTATGTCCCTTATTCCGTGGTGCGAGGAGAACAAATTGAGCTGAAGGGATCAGTTTATAACCATAAAGACTCTGCAATTAAGGTAATTTGTGTTAATGAGTTCCAGGGAAAGATTACCATAATAAACTAAAAAAAAAAAGCATTTCCCTTTACAGTATCCAGTATAAACAGACCCTTGGATCAGGCTTCCCCAGTCCTTAAGCTGGTGTTATGCGTAGTGCAAAGAGAAAGTGCCATTGCAGTAATTAATGACATTTCAGTGGCTTTAATATGCCTCTGCCACAGAGGTGGGACATTCAGATCTTCCCCCTTTTCAGTTCTGTGTTAAAATAGCAGCTGGGAGTGGAATCTGCACTTCTGGAGACTCGGCAGCCTCTGGGTCGAGCAGACACAGCTGCAAACTCCAGAATCTGGGCGGTGGCTCTTCAGCCCCGGTGACATTCCGGATACTCCCCTTGGAATTGGGTCTCCACACTGTCAACTTCACCCTGCTGAGCCCCAGGAACAGTGAGATTGTGGTGAAAACTTTACGTGTCGTGGTAAGACAAAGCCACCGGAATGTTCGCGGCGGGTTCGGGTTTCGTATCGATTCAGTCACAGGAACAGAAATTAAACCAATATATAGATACTGCTTGATTTTCGTACTGTCAGAACCCAAAGTATCACAGGGTGTCCTGGAATTCACTGAGGTGTGTGCAGTGGAGAAATGCCTGACTGAGCATTGGAGCATACACGTTTTTAAGCCTTGATTATCAGAATTGTCAGAGAGATAATACGTATAAATAGATATATTGTAACTCTGTAAGCAAGGAGAATGCTTCATTCTGGTTTATTTGGTTTGGATTTTCCACTGGTTAAGAATGCTTCACTGAATGACACTTTTTTGGGGTGAATTTTCACTTTCCTAAGGTTTTATTTAAATATTTTCTGACATTTTCTTGAGAGTCATGGGACATAAAACTCTGATTTAAATTCACCTGGAGCAGCTGTAGAACAGTGAAGTAAAACTCAGCTTCAGGAAAAGTTGTAGAAGGCACAGATATTGTGTTTTTAGGCTGTTGTTTCAGCTGATATATTTAATTAAACAAAAGTGTTTCCATTTCCCACCTCTTTCCTGGTGACGATTTCAGCCAGAGGGCGTCAAGAAAGAGCTTCATGCAGGTTTCACTTTGGATCCCCAGGGTGTTTATGGTGAGAATCGATCGTGTGTCCTTGGATTATTTTTGTCCTGTTCTTGATTTGGGATGATTTTCCATAACGTGAAAAAAACTGGAATTTCTCCTTCCTGATCTACTGTACACATGTCCTTTCCCAAGGGTTTCCTGTCCTTTCACTGTCTTCCAATCCATCTCAAATAGCAAGTCTTTAGAATTTATACTTGAATTAATTTCTTGAAGGAAGCTTTATGTGTTTTTCTCAGTGTGCCTGAGAACCAACCAGCAGGTGCCTTATTAATGAAGATAGAGCACGTTCTCATTTAACCACAGCAGCCACAGAGTTGAAGTCTAGATCAAACTTTATTGTGTAACAAAAAAGGCAAAAGCACCTGCTCTTTTTCGAAGATTAATGTTGTTTGCTGTGCCTTTGGGGGTATTTCTAGTTTTCACGTTCTCACAGGTATTTTTGTTGCTGACCTTAAACCTGTTGTCACCTTCAGTCTGGCTATTGCAGCTGAACGTCTGCTGATTTAGATTGTGCAGTGTGACATCTATATATATATATATATATATTTATACGTTTTCAATTACAGGTTCAATCAAGAGAAGACAAGAATTTCGATACAAAGTCCCACTGAATCTGGTCCCTAAAACAGAACTCGACAGAAGGGTCAGTGTGAAAGGTAAATGGAAACTTTCTAACGTCTGTTTCTCCTGTTTTGCATTAAATTTATCTAATTTGTGCCAGGGTTCTTTCTCCTGTGAGAAAATGCCACCTTTCTGTGCAGGAATTGAAGTACTCCACGCGGAATGTTTGCTTGTGAGCACTGCATAGCTCGGGTTCTCTCTCCTGACCCCTCATGTCAAGACGTTTTGGGTTTGTTCTCCCCACAGGCCACCTGATGGGCGAAGTGATTGCCACAGTGCTGAGTGCCAGCGGGCTGAGGATGCTGACTGAGCTGCCCAGGGGCAGTGCAGAGGCAGAGTTCATGAGCATTGCCCCCGTGTTCTACGTGTTCCGCTACCTGGAGGAGTCGGACAACTGGCACTTACTGGGTCCTGAAACACTGACCGCCAGAACTCGGATGAGGAGGAAGATGAAAGAAGGTAGGAAAAAAATCTGCCTCCCTCGTTTCAGAGCTGGGCAGGCGCACGAGTGAGGGAGCAAATGTCATTCTCATGGCTTGTTTCGTGCCTGATCCGTCCCTTAGGGATTGTGAGCATCCTGTCGTTCCAAAACGCTGACCGCTCCTACAGCATGTGGAAGAACGGGCCAGCCAGCACGTGGTGAGTCAGAAGGGTTTTTCGGTTGGAATTAGTTAAAAAGGCTTTCGTACTTCTGGTAAGCATGAGAGGTGAGCGTGGTGGTAGATTTAGTCAGACCTTACAGATTTAAACAATACCTTTTGTTTCCTTCCTTTCACTTGCCAAATCTTTTGTTCGTGTCCGTAGTTCACACCGTGACAACCCAGATGGATTTGGGACGGAGTGAGTCCATCCCCTGACACCTGGGAATTGATCCCAGCTTAAAATGATTTCAGTAACTACTGCCCGTTTGTGAAGTGGAATTTAAAATTCACCTTCATCACTCCTCTGGAGTGGGGGAGTGTGGTGGGGGAGTGTGCGGGATCCCCAGCTGATCAACAGTGCGGATTTGTGTCTGCCCCCAGCAGCGTGGGAGCACCTGCTAATCTAAACAAACGTGTTTGGTCTCCCTGGCAGGCTGACAGCTTTTGCTCTAAGGATTCTTGGGCAGGTGCATCAGTATATCCATCTCGACCAGCTTTCTCTCTGTGATTCCCTGCTGTGGCTGATTGATGACTGTCAAATGCCAGACGGCTCGTTCAGCGAATTTTCCAGCTACCAACCTGTGAAACTCCAGGTAGGAAAATCCAAACATTTTCTGTGCTTAGCCAGTAAAAGCTGAAGTCACCAGGGGATCAAGTGTCTTAGCAATGCAAGAGATTTTAGGCTGCACTTCACCAAAACACCCCGTCAAGACAATCTTGCTAGATTTGCCTGTTCCTAAATTCATTTAGGAAGCACCACAGTCTTGCAAACCTTCCTGTCTTCCCACTTAAAGCAGGTGCTTGCCACTTCTTAATATTTAGAAAAGAGTTATGTAGGATGATTTTATGACATAATAGTCATGGCTTGTCAATAAATTTATATATTTTGGTCTTCTTTTTCTACAAATAATCTGTTACCTTCCAAAGAGCCAATGTATTTTCAGGTTAAACTAAAGTGCTGCTTCTTACAGGAATTTCTATTTGTTTGCTGACCTAAACTGTGAAAAGTTCTGTTTATTTAATAATTTTCTATTTAATTATTTTCATTTGATTCTTGAAGGGTACACTTCCTAGAGAAGCTAAAGAAAAATCCCTGTATCTCACAGCGTTTTCTATTATTGGCATCGACAAGGCAATTAAAATATGTCCTACTGAGGTAAATAAGCTTTTTATTTCTGCCAGCGGGTTCTAATTTCTTCCATCTTCTTTAACAGTTGATCAAAGAAATCAGGAGACTTTGTTCAGTTTCAAATATGTACTAGTTTTGTTTGTCTTTCAAAACCAGTGAAAGAACCACCAGGGATTTCTGGGTCAGTTTATCGTAAGATGTTTTGCAGAAAACGTTACACTTCTGTGTTTTCTTGCTAGGGGAGGTGTGTTTCTTTAACTCTGAGAGATGTGAGCTGTAGCCTGTTCATGTTCACAGAAAATCCACAGTGCCAAAAGCAAGGCAGGAGGTTATCTGATGGAGAATGTGCAGTTTGCCCAGAGCCCCTTCACCATGGCCATCACCTCCTACGCCCTGGCCCTCGTGGACCCCGACCATCACTCGGCTCGGCTGGCCTTCTCAGAGCTCAAGAGGGAGGCTTTTGTCATAGGTAGTGTTCAGTCCTCTGAGTCTCTGCTGATTTTTGCTCTCAGACAGCTGCTCTTCCAGTGTTTTTTAGTTCTCTGATGTGGTGGCACTGCTTGGACAGCGAGTTTCGGTGGTGCCTGCTTTGTTTGGCCTCTCTGTCGCCATTCACGACCAGCAAATCCCATCAGCTGGTCTGTTTATCATCACTTTCCAGTCTAAACATCAGACTTCCCAGTGCAAGGGAAGTGTATCTTCATCTCTGGTAGATGCAGAGTGAGCTCCTCCTTGTCCCCTTGTCCTGAGTGGGCAATGCCCACCTTGTCTTTCCAACACTTGCAGTTTGAACGTTTCCGTTTGGAACATTTCCATTTGGAACACTTTTGCACTTTGAACGCTTTTTTCAGGGGTGTTTCGTACTAAGAATAAAACTGTAATAAATTCTTCCACTTGCTAAGTGCAAGACTGGAAAAGAAATTGGTCAAAGCCTTTCCAGCCCTGTTTGGGACTCTTGGCTTTTTGTGCACGGGATTAAATTCCCGATGGATTTCTGTGAGAGGCATTTGCAGTCATTGACACCGTGTGTATCCTGCAGAGCTGTTGCTGTGTTTCAGTCTGGAACCTTCCTTTCATCCTCCTGCAGGTGACCCTCCCATCTACAGGTTTTGGAAAGACACTTTCAAGACACAGGACCAACAGACTCCCAGCTCTTTCACTGCCCAGATGGTTGAAACCACAGCCTATGCTTTGCTGACTGCTTTGCTAAGAGGGGACGAAAGCTATGCCAAGCCAATCATCAAATGGCTCTCTGAGGAACAGAGACATGGTGGAGGATTTTATTCAACTCAGGTGGGCTTTGAAATATTTCGTCCTTATTTCTTCAAGTGCCAAAATCTGGGACGTTTTGCCCCACCCCTGGAAGTGTCCAAGGCCAGGTTGGATGGGGCTCTGAGCAACCTGGTCTGGTGGAAGGCGTCCCAGTTGGAACAAGATAAGCTTTAAGGTCCCTTCCAACCTAAAAGGATTTCATGATTTTGTGATATAAACATTTTTAAAGGATCATATAATTACATGATCACAATGACAACCCCAGTGTCCTTGGTGTCAAGTGACCCCGTGGCCAAGATATTCTTTGTCTCTGGCAAACGTGACTTCTTAGCATGGGGTTGTTACAAATAGAATTCAATTTATACGTATTTTATAAGCAGAATTGAACAGGAGTTAATTCTTTATACCTGATTTCTGACAGGACACAATCAATGCCCTTGAGGCCCTGACTGAATATTCCCTCCTTGTCAAACGGCTCAACTTGGACATGGATGTTAAAGTGGCCTACAAAAACAGTGGAACCCTGAACATATTTAAGCTGACAGAAGATAATTTCGTGGGAAGAGCCATGGCAGTGAGTGAATAATATTGCCTTCAAAGGCAAAGCACAATTCTTAGCAACTTGTTAAATAATTATTTGTGAAGCAGCTTTTCCTTATAACAAACTGGCATTGATTTGGTGTAGGAAACGTTTAAGGACTTGTTATATTTAAAATTCTTTTAAAATTAACATCTCTGCTTGCTCCTGTAAAGTGTTTTTTGACAGATTATGTTGGTAGCATCAGACCTTATGAAGTATTTGAAGTGCAAACAAGACAAGCAGGTCACCTGACCTGCCGCTGATTGTTGCTAATCTGAATTATCAGTTTCTAACTCATTATTGCTCCTCAACCCTTTAGGCACCTTTGCATGATGACATCTACGTGAGCACTGGCAGCAGCACTGGCATAGCTACAGTAAATGTAAGCATGAACCAGGTTTTTAAGGGGAATTTCTGGCTCAGTAATACTAATCAATGAAAAAGAAACTGAAATTTCCCCTAAGCTGTCCCACTGGTGCCCTGGAGTGAAGGATGTTATTCTGGCTCTGTGTTGGATTAACTCCCAGCCATTGTATGACTTATGGGAGAGAAGCTGGGAAATATCTTCCTTTCCACTGAAGGTTTTCTGTTCCATAAATCTTCTATGAATCCTTAAGGTTAGAAAAAACCCTTTAGGACCACCAAGTCCATACTAAATAGACGATCAACTTAATTTTAGTGCTCATCAATTTTACTGTCTCTGCTTAATCAGCCAAACAGGGAAGACCCAAATCAGCGATCAAGTTTGAGAAATGACTCTCTGTTGGTCTGGTTTGTTAAGCAAAGGGAACTCTGTTTTCTTGCAGTATTTAAAGGGATGGGTTTTTGTACCTGTGCAGGTGAGAACAGTTTATAACACAATTGGCACTTCTGAAGACTCCTGTAACTTTGACCTGAAGATTGTTCCGAAGAGAGATGATGGTAAAGGGTTAATATAATTTGAAATGTCACTGCTCAGGTCAGTGCAAGGGAGGGATAAAATCCGTGTCTTTTTCTTTTAGCAGTGTTCCTTATTAAGAATGAAATAAACTCTGCCACTTTCTACATGCAAAGCTGGAAAAGTAATTTGCTAAAAGCCTTTTTAGCCCCGTTTGAAACAGTTACCTTTTTGTGAATAGAACTGATGTTTAATGTGTCTCTGTCAGGTGCATTTTTAGTCATTTATTGGAAGAGTTTCAGTCATTTATTGGAAGGGGGGAGTGAGCAGACAGAAGTAGGATGGGAGTGGGAAGGGGTGACAGGGAATTCTAGTCCAGTTAGATCAGGGTATAGAATCACACTGAGCCTTTGCCACGAAGTAGTTTCAATAAAATAATACACAATAAACTACATTAAGCCTTTAAAATGTGATTTCACCTGAATTGCAAAGGAAGTCAATGATACTCATTTGTGCCTAGACAACGAGCTCCATTAAAAACAGCATCCAAAACATCTGAAGGAATCCTCTCTCAGTTGTGAATGTGCTTTGTGGAAATTTTGGGCCACTGAAGAGCTGTAAAATGACTGATTTGACTCTACTTGGTATGAACAGGTCACACAAGAAGAGAAGGGGAGCCACTGGGGTACCTGGAGGCTTGTGCAAAGTACGTGCAGCTCACGGGTTGGTTTGTCCAAAATTACACCTGCTTTTCTGATCTTTTCTTTCTGTCTCTCCCCTTTTTTATTGTGTGTGTGTGTAAACAGAATTAGAGCCAAAGGCTGTGATTTCCTTGGGATCTCTGTCTTCAGTTTATGTATGGGCTCTCCTGGAACGTGAGGGTTGGGAAAAGCTGCTTCGTGGCATAAACCTGAAATGCTTCATTATGGGCTTACTGGGGTCTAAATGTCGACAGAATTTTCCTTGGGTCCTCCTGGGATCACACTCCAGTATTTTTAATTTCAGTCGTGGTTAACTGACACTGGGTTTAAACTACTTTGTTTTTGATCTGGTTCAGGTACAGGCCCAGTGCAAGGGAGCCCCACTCGGGGTCTGCTCACACCGTGATGGACATTGGGCTGGTCAGCGGATTGGAAGCAAATCCAGAGGATTTATCCACTGCAAGTATTAGAGAACTTTTTTTCTCCTGCTGCCTCTTTCTGACAGAGCTCTGATGTTCACTGTTCATCTCTTTCTGTCCCCTCCAGCTTGCCAGTGGAGTCGACCAGCTGATAGCAGATTATGAGATAAAGGATGGGCACGTTATCCTGCAGATCGACTCCGTAGGTTCCCCTTTGCATCAACCCACAGCCCTGCTTTTGCTCTTTGCAGTGGTTTTGGTGCCTTCAGAGCTCCCTAATTCCTGTGCCTGTCAAACAGGTGCCGGCTGCCAGCTTCCTGTGCGTCGGGTTCCGGATCAGTGAGCTCTTCCAGGTCGGAATGCTGAACCCTGCCACGTTCACTGTGTACGAGTACCACGCACCAGGTCTGTGTGCCCTGGCCTCACATCCCTCTTTGCCCTCCAACTCTCTATTCCTCCTGCAAGACAACGTTCTTTCCTTCTTTCACAGCTCTCTAGTCCATGTTGTTTTAAGCTCAGTTAACTCTGGACGCCAAGTCTCAGTGTTGGTTTTCTGTGTGTGTTCGTTATTTCTTCTAGAGAAAAGGTGCACTGTGTTTTACAACCCCTATGGAAATGAAAAACTGGTGAGATTGTGTGAAGGAGCCGAATGCAAATGCATGGAAGGTAAACTTGGTTTAGGATGTTTCTCCACGTCAGCTGGGGGGAAAATGCAGGGTGGTGCTTTGAACAAAACCGCACCAAACATCGGGGGGGAAATCCTCCTAAGAGCACAGCTGGTTCCTCTCCAAATTTTACCCTTAAAAATAATTTAAAAAAACCAAATGTGCAGTGTGACCATGAAAGTCTGAGTGGATTGAGTCAGGTGACTGAGGGTGTTGCTTTGTATTTTAAATATTCACAGTTCCAGAATGCAATCCCCTATTATGGTGTTGTCAGTCAGAGCAATGATCCCAAGCAGGTGGAGGTCCACCATGTTTTCTTTCTTTCTTTATGATGATGTATTCATTGTGATGACATTCTCTTAACCCTGACTTTTCCTCTCTCACCACGCTTAGCTGAGTGTGGTAAAGTCCAAAAGAGACTTGATGAGTCCATAACTGCTGGGAGCAGGAGAGAAGCCGCCTGTCAGAGGGACATTGCATACGGTAATGCTTGTCCTGACCCATTGCATGTGCTCTGAAATGTCTGCCTGCTTACCAGGGCTGCAGAACACTTTGATCCTGAGGGATTAAAAACTGCCTGGGGCTGACAGTGGCAGGGGGTGAGGGCAGGTGGCAAACTGGAGCAGAGAAGTGCTGCCTGTACTGTGCTGAATAAAAGTCACGTCAGCGGGGTCAGGGCACCAGGGAGCCTGATCTGATGAGTTCTGCTAATAAACACTGAGTCCTGCTAACATACACTGGGTTCTGCTATTAAACACCGAGTTCTGCTAATAAACACCGAGTTTTCTCTTGCTTGGTACCATTTGTGGGGCTTTGGGGTCGGAGGAAGTTGTGGGGTATCAGATGAGAGCACGGGTAGAGCTTCCGTCAGATTAGACACGGGTGGAACTTGTCAGTGTTCCCTGGCCCTACAATGTACAGCTACCCTGTATTCCCAGAGATCAGTGTTGTAGAGGGACATCAAATTCTCCTTCTGAGCAGCTGCTCGGGAGGAACGTTGCAGGAACAAGGCGTAACCAAAAGCTTGGTTTGTGTTGCCCTGCAGTTTATAAAGTGAACATCTTATCTCGCAGCGAGGAAGGTGCTTTTGTCAAGTATTCTGCAACCCTTCTGGATCTCTACAAAAGAGGTGAGAGTCCTGCTCCAGGTCTGTGTTTCTGGGAGAAAAGGATGTTGGAAAGTTTTTAGGCACTCTCTGTCTTACCTGTGGCAAAGGCAGGTGCTTGCAGGTCCTGCAGAACCGAGGATGGTACTCCCTCGTTTTTCCTCTGAGTTTGGGCAGCCAATGTGTCCTCAAAATGACTCTAATATAGAAATATTTAATGTGCACAAGGTTTATTTGCCATTCAGATTTAACTGGAAAAATCTCTCACAGGAAACATGTTTTATGTCATCAAATTTTGCTGTTCCAGAACTAGTGGCACAGAGATCCCCTGGCTGTGCTGGACTGGAGAAAAATTTCATGTTTTCTGCCTGAGTGATGGGAAATTCCCTTTGTGCAACTGTCCAATTCCTCTCATTCTACTTCAGGGCAGGCTTTTGCTCAAAAAAATGATGAAATAACCTTTGTTAAAAAGAAGACCTGTGCAGATGTTGAGCTGAGCCCAGGAGAGCAGTATCTGATCATGGGAAAAGAAGCCTTGAAGATCAGCGTTGGTTACAGCTTCAAGTAAGTCATTTGCCACCAGAATATGCAGAGATTTAAGCTTACAGTGTGAAGGGCTTGCATGTAATAGTTCTTGTGAAATACAGAATTGATTTACTTTTAAAAGTAAATATTTACTTCCACAGTGTGTTGGACACGATTTCACATGGGAATTTTTTTTTTCTGTCTGATATTTTCCTTCCCAAATCTTAGCAGCAAATGATCATTTTCTGTTGTTTTCCTAGATTCCAGTACCCTTTGGACTCCAGCACTTGGATTGAGTGGTGGCCTTCCAATACAGCCTGTACCTTCTGCGGGGAGTTCCTAAACACAATGGAGGATTTTGCTGACGATCTCATGATCAGTGGTTGCTGATTTACTTGGAGAGTTTGGAAATCAAAAATCCAGATCAAACCTCATGTAAAAAGAAAAAAAACCCTCACTTGTTTAGCAATTCTTTCTGGAACTGAACAGTCATCAGTAGTTACCTTGAAAAATGAGCTTTGCTTGTATTTTATAGTGACGTTGTTATAACGTGGTGATGCTCGGATAGGATTTGTGAGCTTGGATGGGAGAATCACATGGAATGCTGCAAGGACACCTGGAGTCAGATGGAGTGGATCAACTGTAAAAACACACATGGAAAGTACTGCCTTGTCATTGAATCCCATGTCTTATTAGAACACAAATGTTTGCAGCCACTTCATGAGCTCTTTGTGAAGGAAACAACTTTATTCCTTAGGTTTTCCTTTTGTACTCTGTTTGAATTCCTGCATTTCCATCCCTGACAGTAACTGATGCTATTTTTATGCTCCGCTTTCTTGTTTAAAAAAAAAAAACAACAAACCAACCACCAAAGTTCTCAGATCTCACGTGTCCATTCGTTATTTGTATTTTCAGTCAGTGTCTGCTCTAACTCGGGTAGATAAAACAAATGTTACCCCAGCATTTGATGGCTGGGTTTGGCAGTTAAAAAATCCTGCTTTGCCTGGAGGGAAGTTGCAGATGAAGGGCCAAATTCCCTTCTCCTGGCCCAGACCAGGCTGGTTCCCAGTAAAACTGAGGAGGGAGTTTGATACAAAGCACAGTTGCACACGTTGTTATTTTTATTGAAGAGCTGCCCAAAAGCAGCACGGCCAAGAACTTTAAAATTACTGTTTTCCCTCTCTCTTAGGAATATCCCTGATCCAGAGCATTTAAGATGTGGAAAGAAGATAGTCAGAGATGATGCAATGTTTAATTTTGGCTCTGTGAGTACTTCACTTTTTTAAAATCCTACCAACTTTTCTAAGAAGCACGAGAAGATCCCTCTGAATCCAACAACTACTGGACATAAATTCAAATTGCAGGGAGAAGCACATGGAAATGCTCAGGGAGGTTGTCCAGGCAGCTGACCTGGAAACATTTCTACTTCTGAAGGGGTAACTGTGTATTAGGAGAACTAATTATCTCTTCAAATGGCAAGGAGCCCGTCCTGTTTTCACGGGTGACTTGTGACATTTAAGTTCTATCCGTTTTTACTGAGCCAGGCTACAAAAAGGCTGCATTGCTCCTGAAGACCTGGAACCTGATTTAAAAATAACACATAAAAAGGCTGCATTAAGCATCCAGTTGCTGCCACTACTTTAAAAAATGCTCTAATCTTATTTGGTGCCTCTGATTCTGTCCAGATTAACTATACCACTGAGATCAGTAAATGCCTGTGTTTTATAAGCACACTTTAACAGATATTTAGCCACGTGTGAGGTGGCAATGCAGGAGGATTTACCTTCCCTGTGTGCCATGGCCCGACTTTCATGGGAAAACCACTTAGGGAAAGGTGTGTCTGTGTCTTCATCTGCTTCCACATGCAAATCACGTTGGCTGATTTCCAGGGAGGTCTAATTAAGCAGGACAAGAGAAGATGGAAATGGATTTTAGGATCCCCCTTGCCATGACTTTAATGGCCTGTGGTTGCAGAGTCCTGAGGTCCTGAGCATCTCGCAGGATTAATCCCAGCAAACCTGGAAATTCTTGGGATAATCACTGCTGAGGTGGCTCCTCTCCATGGGGAAATGGAAATTGTTTCAGGACACACTCTGTCCTTCCAGGCTTGCTGTGGATCCTGGACATCAGAGGGGGGCTTTCACATCGGAGCTGTACACAGTGTTTTCTGTTCCTGGGGTGTTTATATATCCCATGTGCAAGGCTCCAAATGTTCCAGGCTTTGAACCACCAGCCAGGAGCTTTAGTGCTTCCAGAAAAACACGAATTCCAGGGCTACACTCCTGCAGTGCTCCCAAACTCCCTGTGTGAGGTGACTGCTCTGCCCACATGTTAACGAACCTGTCCCCAAACCCTCTGTGCTTCAGTCCAAATTCATTCCCCCCCAGCTCCTGGAATACAGAAGGCTGGCCTTGCCCGCACAGAGAACCTCTGAAAGCAGGACCCACCAAAGCCAATTCAGTAAAGTTTGGCCATTATACTTTCATTCCTTTTTCATGTATTTCCCTTTGAATAAGGAAAAACTCACCAGATGCCACTGCAGTGCGATTCTCCCTGAATACCCCTGGCAGATGCATGAGACCCAAACCGGTTGAATTCCTGCCATTATAACAGTTCTAAGGGTAAATACTTGGTGTGAGCCTTTAGCTCCTTTAAAGATCTATATTTCTGAACATTTCCGTTTGTATTTTACTGGCTTTTAGACACTGAAGTGTCACCAAAAGAGCTCATTTCTCTTCTCATTTCGCTTGGTCCAAGCTGAGAAGTGGCTTGAATAGCCCAAATTCCAGCCTCTTGTGCACGGTGACACGTGAAGCTCACGCTTTGGGCTGGGCTGAAAGCTGCTGGGCTGTGCTTAACTGCTGTGACTAATTTGGAAAGGGAGCCAAAGGCTGCCTTTCTCTGGCCATTGTTCCCCTGGCAGGGGAGAAATGATTTTGTGGCTGCATTTTTCCAGGATATTGCCCCCCCCCCAGCCCTCAGCATCCCTATTCGCACACAAGTGCTCTGCCACAAACGGTTTGGAGTTAGGAACCCCCTGCAAGTTTATCAGAGGAATCCTAAATCCCTGCACCAGGTTAATAGTCTCACTTTTAACACCTCAGCAGTGACTGTCATGCTTTTATTGGCAGGAGGATTTAAGTCCAAATCACCACAAAGTCTTCATGATGTTGTGATGCTGCACTTACACCTGAAATCATCTGGAAGAGAATTGTTCACTTCATCACACTGAGTCTGTTCAGTGCATGTGGGCAAGGCAAAGCCGGAATATCCCCCCAAAATTACTTCCTAAACAGCAGTGAGTGAGGATGTTCAGTGGAGGCCCAGCCTCTCTTCTTAGTCAGAAAGTGAGATCCTGCCTGGGGCAGAGAGAACAAAATCCTCAGACTGAATCCTTTCTAACAGTGCTTTCAAGTTCAAAACTCTTCTTTTTCAAATAAAAAAACCTCCAACACCCATGTCCACAAACAAAGAGTTGTGGGATCTCCTGACAGGGTCTGCAGATCCATTTATAGCAAGAGGTGTGGAAAACATGAGTAAACACACAGTAAGGAAATCCATTTGGTTTTTTTCCTTTTGAGCGAATATTATTTCATAATTAAAAATAATCACTCTCTGAGAGCTGCCAGCTTTCATCCATCCTGATGTGTCTGCCCTGACCCCACAGGGGTTTATTTTCAGCCCCTGTAAATGTTCCTGTCTGGGACGTCTCCCAGCAAAATGTGTTCCCAATCTCCTGCTGAATTCTTACATCAGAACACACAGAGTTTTGGCACAGCCCCCGGTTGTTTTCCAGTAAAACACCCACCTTATAGGAGTTACATATGCTTCCAATTCTTAAGGTATTTAATAATGTTTTCATCTCTAATTAGGAGAAATATCTGGGTTTGACTCTTTGGTTCTCCTGGGAACCAAGGGTTTGGTTTTGCCAGTTCCTGCATCGTTACAGAATTCCAGTCCTTTGCTTTTCAAGTTCTGAATGAATTAGGGATTTGGGTACATATTTAAGCAGCAACTGGTTTCTTGGAAAATACTGAGCTGCATTAAACGCCACAACTGTCATAAAAAGACCACCGAAGTTCAGAAAACAATAGCAGAGAAATCTTGAGTAAAGCTTGCTGCGTTGAACCCTTTCTTTTCTATCCCAGGAAACGGTTGTTGCACACGGGGGGTTGTTTATAAAACGCATTTATACCCACACTCCGAGCTGGAAGTCACGAAATGCAGACTGTCCCTGAAGTGCTGCGGTTCAGGCCATAGTTCCTTTGCTTGTTTGCTACCTGACAGCCAAAGTAGCAATTTCTTTTACGTGTGAAGTAAACAGAAAGGTTAGATTGGAATCGGCTGAGATATCGGCTTCCCGTTCCGCTGTGCCAGTTTGTACCTGCTGAAAGGTGACTTAGAGTGCAGAGGCAGAAACTCGACTGCTGGGCACAGATTGGGCATAAATGGGACTGAAGTTGTTCACTCACTACATGGCTGAGTTCTCTGTCTCTGCCAGACTCTGATTAGCCAGGTTTCCTTCGTTATTTATAAAAGCAAAATGCCATAAAAAAAATGTCATTTTCACTGCCTAAATCATAACCTTTTTTCATGAAACCCTTGTGCTGTAAGGTCCTAGAGAATATTCATGGCCAGGCTCCGACAGCTTGGCACAAATACGTCTTCATTTGTGCAGTTCCAAAAGTTTGGGGTCATCAATCCATGTTTTCTTTCTAATCTTGTGTTTTGGTCAGGAATAGATCCCAAGACAGGATCAAAAGCTTCCTATGGGACCGACGGTGTCCCCCGGGTTTGTGTCAGCCATGAAATGCAAGTACCAACAGACATTGCAAGTGGGGATGTGGAAATCCTCCAGGATTATGAATCATGCTGAAAAATGCTATTGGAAAGCTGAGCCTGGTGCTGTTAGTCATCCCACAACAGCAGAGTGAATCGTGGTCCCAGGGAGATGGAATTTGGTGCACAGTCTCCTTCATCTGCTCCTGTCACGTGCCAAACAACACCTAAACATCTCATTTTTTCCTTTCTGTTAGCAAAGTGAGCAAATTCTGCAAAGGGTTAGTGGAGATTTACCATGACCTTCCCTCTCCCCCCAGTTCTTGTCATTAGTGAGAATTAATGAAGGCATTATTAAAGAGACCTGATGCTTCCTTTTTTCCCTAATTAGCCCCAGTCAATCACACCGAGCTTGCTGCTCACTGTTTCTGTACCCGCTGTGCAGGTGACCGGAGCTGCCAATGGAATATCCATATTTTCCCAGCTGCTTTAGAGTCAAAAGGCACTGGATCTGAACTTGTTTTTTCATGTCACATCCAGGCCTCTGGAGGAGAGTTTTGGCAGCCTTCCCCTGGGCACCGAGCCCGTTCCCAGAGTTCTCTCCAAAGCATTAAGAATGGAAATAAGCAGCTAAGAATTTTCCAGTTTAGCTCAGGCCCTGTGCACGTTCAGAGCCGCAGAAGCACAACCGCGAGAGGAGCACCAGCCCTTCGTGTGGCCAGGCTGCAGCAGAGCCTCAGCTGGGGAAACTGGCACCAACTGGGCCATGCTGGGCTCACCCCCCTGGTTTGGGGGTGAGTGACCGAGACAGGAGACCACCAGGAAGCTTCTTAGTGTAAGGAAGGTCTGCCTGGCTGCCTAAAATCAGAGGCAGGCTCAGAAACCCCCTCGTGATTTACTCTGAAATCCTACTGCTTGTAGGACACCATCAAGGCCACTGTGACATAGAGAAACACTTTCATTTTCTCTCTTCCCTTCAGGGGGATTCCTTGGCTTGTCTTGTGGAAACTGCTTTAGAGAGGGACTGAAATGAGAGATGATAGATAAACAGATAGATAGATAGATAGACAGACAGACAGACAGACAGATAGAGTGTCCATTTTTGGCTGCTTTTTTCCTGACAAATGCTCCAAGAAGTGCTCCAGAGCATCTGTTCTTTAGGGGAAAAGAAAAATATCCCTAGGAAGCTGAGGATAATACTATCTTACAGAGAATATGAGCTGGAAAAAATCCTGAGGCAGAGCAGGGATGAGGAAAACCAAATTGATTCCTGATGTCTCTTGGAGGATTTCAGTCCAGCTCTTATAAAAGTTAGTGGGAAACTTTCCTTCTCTTTAATGGGAGCTGGGCTGGTCCCCAGGGTATCCCCATAACAAAGCAGTTACAACTGGTGGTAGACACGGGCAGAGAGAACTAAAACATGTAAAAAGGTTTTATTATAGGCCAGAGGTTGAATTGTGGCAAAGCTGTGAAGTTTGCTGAGGATTAACAGCGTATCAAATTCAATGCTTCTCCTTTTTTTTAATCTTGGGTTGATGAAATCTCAGACACTCTGCTGGACTCCTATTTCATGGGTGGTTTTAGTCAGAAAAGTTATAGAACTACTTAATGTCAGAGCTATGAACAGGCAGGGATCTTGCCTTGGAGCACTCAGCTCCAGTTCCTGGGACTGGAGCTGCTTGGAAAGGGAGTTTTCCTTCCCGCGTTTGACCAGTTTTTCGGGGTTTCCTAGGACAGGTCCACATTCCCAGGTGATTTATACTAACTGAAAATGATGTTTTCATAGAATGAGATGCCCCCATCTCAAGCATCCCTCTGAAATGCAACTATCAGCCCTGAAAATACCATTTAGACTTTGATTACCATCTTTATAACACGGGGCATCTGAGCCTAAACTGCATTTGAAATGCCCTGTGAAATTTGTCGCACTAAAAATCTCGAGCCCTTTGCTTATTTTAAAAAGGTAATATTAAATATATTGACACAGTCCCTTATGAGCTGTTTTTCCTCAGATATAAAAATGATCATTCACCTTAAATAGTAACACAGGGCCCTGCAATGCTGAGCACTGGGGGAATGGCTCTACATTTTAATCTGTCTCGGAGCCACATCCTGTTTTCAGTTAACTGATCTCATCAAGGGGAAATCTAACAGAGGAAATCTCTCTAGTTTGGAAAGTACCAAACCTTATCTTCGGTTCCTGTGTGTAATTCAGCACCTCTGAAGGCAGAGGTGTCACAGGATCGCTGAGACTTCTGAGAAGTCTCAGAGCAAGAGAAAAAGAGGGAACTGAGAGCCCAGAGAGCTGCCCCTTCATCCCCAAACAGAATCTGACCCCGTGGTGTAACCCTGATCTTTGTAAAATTAACATCTCACAGCCCTTTATAGCCCCAAGGCTGAAAAAGCCAGCAATCTTTTTAAAAACTCTGTCAGAAGCTAACTCACATCCTGGCAGAAACTGCCTGGGCCAGAGGAACTTGCCAGGAATTTTAACGACCCTGATGAAAGCAAATGGTTCAGGCCCTGGGGATGAACTGAGGCTGTGTCACACTTCTCTTACAGCCCGCAGGTGACACAGGGCCCCGGTGACTCTGCACTGCAGATCTACGTCTGGATCTACATCAGACCAGCACCTACGAATCAGTTTACAGCACAGAGAAGCTGAGAGAGGGGAGTAGAAATATGATGTCTCGCTGATGCCCACCAGCCTCTCCCACAGTCACAGGTACCAGGAGGTGGTCTCTGCTGTCAGTGCAGCTGAGTGAAGGCCCTAGAGAGCCACCCCTGCTTTTGATTTTTAATTTTCAGCAAGAACCCACCCTCAGGGATATCCCCCAAGTCTCCTTCACAAGGAAAAGCGAACAGATTTGCATCTGCCACTGCTTTCCTGACTGAATCCCGGGTCACAGCTTAGATAAGGTGACAGCAAAGTGAGCTTTGTCAGGGGTGAGGAGCACCTTCTGCTGAGAGTAAACCCTTCCTTTGTAGAACTTTTACTGCACTCTTGGAAGGATTTGCATATATTACTGAACTCCCCTGAGTTATCCCGTCACTCACAGGCCTGTATGAGTTCCCTACGATCTGCATTGAAGGGGGAGGCACAGCGGGGTTGGAGGGGGAGGTTTCCCGTAGGTCCCAAAGAGTCCCGTATTTGGGGCAGGGGCTCCCCCGAGCAGCCAGGGCTGGGCAGGGATATTTTGGGCTGTGATCACACTCTGGGCAGGCAGGACTTTCTGCCCGAGTGCCCGCCGGGGTCACCATGTCAGACAACACATCGCCCCGCTTTCAGGAACCAGCCGCCAGCTTCTCCCTTTCGGCTGTCCCGGGGGAATTCGCTCCCTGGGGCATTTCTTCGGCCGCTCCCCCGTCCCCGCGGGCCGGGACTGCGGCGGTGCCCGGAGCGGGGGAAGCCCCGCGGGTGCAGTTCGTCCTCCCCGCTCCTCCCGGCCGGGGCGAGGCAGCAGCGCCGGGATCCGAGCGAGCGGCATCGCCGGTGCCCGCGGGGAGCGCCGGGCCCAGGTACGGGGAGCGCCGGGGACCGGGGGAGGGATGCAGGGCAGAGGGAGGGATGCGGGGGAGACGGAGGGAAGGATGGAGGGATGCAGGGATGGAACCCGCAACCCCCCCCCTCCTCCCGCCGCGGGGACCCGCCCGCTCCCCCCGAGCACACGGGCGCGGCCCCGCAGAGCGCCCCGGGAAGGCGGCGGGGGCTGCCCGGGGGTCCTGCCCGCCCTCCGCCCCAGCCGAGCCGGGATGGGGCCCCAGGGACCCCCCCCGAGCCGGGGCTGCGAGTCCCCGATGCCCCGGGATGGCTCTGAACGGGAACCGCCGCCGGCAGCGGGGGCGGCTCGTGTGCCCCGTCCTGGGCTCCCACCCCCGGCCCGCACCCCAAACCCACCCCCGGCCCCGCCACGGCCCCTCCACGGCCGTGCTGCCGGTTTCCATCGGCGGCCGTGGCAGGTTCTGCAGCTCCCGCGATCGCTGCGGAGCTCCCCCCCCAAATGCCTGCAGAGGCCATGGGGATGGGCCAGGCCAGGCCGTGGAAAACGCTGTTTGTTCTCAAAGTGCTCAGCCCACAGGCCTGGCCGGCCCCAGGCAGCCTCGAATCATTTTTTTTTTCCAGGTTTATTAGTCAGTGTGGCTCCTGGTAATGCTGAGGCAGGTTATGGTGTGTCATCATTGTCACGGGAGAAAAAATATCTTTGTCAAGGCATTATTATGATCAAACTGTGCCGTGTCCCTGAGTGAAAACCTTCCTTGAACTTCCCAAGAGACACCAGAATCCCTTTTGGCTGCATTTCCAAAAATATCCCCCTGCACAGCTCCTGTTACCCAAACCAACCAGGAGGTGCAGGACACCCTGGCACGTGTGCCTCCAGGTGTACCTGGGAAGAGCTCAAGTGTTAAGCATTTCTGGACTGGAGATTTCCTTTGTCAATTCACCAGTAGTTTTAGGACTTCAGGAGAATCACTGTCAGCACTCCAATTGCCCAGTTTCTGTATCTATGAAGGGAAATCACAGATTTTGGCTGCTGGGAAGTGAATGTGATTGGGGATTTACTCTACAGGAAACAACTCGGTGTGACAGGGACCGGTGGGATTGTGGCTACTCTTCCTACAAGCTAAAAAAACTCTGGAAAGAAAACCCCAAGCCCTCATCTTAATACATTGTCCGTTTTCACGTCGTGCTTGAGGGAAATTTTAGATCTGTGCAGTAATTTCCCGCTGGTCAAACCCCACTGTGACATTTAGTCAGAGCCAGTCAAACACATCACTTGTCACTGCGCTGGGCTGGAGCTGCTTTGATGGGACTTTGATGCCTGATACATCCTCTCACATCAAAGTGAGAACGTGTCTTGTTTGAGCACCTGCTTTTTTAACTTGCCTCCGACGACGTTCCCCCCACCCCAGATGGCTGAGAGCGCCAGCAGGGGCCTGCAGGACGCGCTGGGCTCTTCTCCCGATGAAAACGAGTTTCCTGTCGGATACCCCCCCACCATCTGCGAGGATGTGCCTGGGCAGAAGTACCTGTGCAGCAACTGCAACAACGTCCTGAAGAAGGCCCTGCAGACGCTGTGTGGGCACAGGTACTGCTGCGCCTGCCTCGCCTGGATCGTCCGGTACGTCCCTGGCCAGGGCATCCCACGGATCCGAGAGCTCCTGGCAGCTGGGTCGTGGTACTGAGCTCAGGGATGGGCTCCAAGAGCTCCCCAGAGCTGTCACTGGGCTCAGGGACGAGGCTGTGGCTCCAAGAGCTCCCCAGAGCTGTCACTGGGCTCAGGGAGGGGCTCCAAGAGCTCCCCAGAGCTGTCACTGAGCTCGGGGAGGGGCTCCGCG
>JAWMRA010000038.1:2135790-2148341 GCA_035584735.1 Pseudotriccus pelzelni
TCAGTCAATTTGTAACACATCAAATAGCTTGGTTTTTAACAATAAGAAATGGTTTAATAATTATTTGGGTTTCGGCTACATGATGATTAACTTGCTGGGTTACAGAGGCTTATGGCAGTACAGTAAAGTTACAAAGAATAATCAAAAGAAATTATTACTTTCTGACCAGTGTTTTTTTCGCTTACTCTGCTTATTTTCCAGGCTTTTGGTGATGCTGCCATTAATAAAGAGATTTCTGAACTCAAAGTCCACTGTGTGACCCTTGGATGCAGCTGGTCTGGTATTATGAAAGATTTTGAAGTATGTTTAAAGACAGTTTATTTAGATTAACATGAAGTCTTACTTAAAAGGGGGATGGAGAGACAACAAAAGCGGGTTCTCAGCAAACCCAAATTAATGCAGCAGCACCAGGATCAGTGACAGGGATTTATACCAACAAAATACCTAAAACCTCAGGTAACACATTTAAATGGCCAAGATTTGGGAATCTGCCATGCAAATTAAATAGTGAGTCCAAGGGGCAAAGCTGGGACCAGTGCTGTGGTATTGTTAAAGAAAAACACTCAGGGAGACAGCTGCAGGCAGAGCTTGTGTTTGAATTTACCAAAAGCTGTTTGGTTTGGGCTTCGGCTTTTTTTTGTAAATTGAGAATTGACCAAAAAAACCCCAGGAAAGTTGGTGGATTTTTCACCAGTAATCTCCTAACTCTGTGCAGTGGGACTTTACCCCAGTTTAGAAGAAACACAGATCAGGGCTCTGGGCTGCCAGAACGGGGACTATTTATAGAGAGACGTGAATCAGCAGTTCAGTAACCAGTAGCTGCTCTGTAACTTTTGACTTCCAGGAGCATCAGAGCTTATGTGAATATGCTTTAATCCCTTGTCACACTGGTTGTGGGCACGTGGTGATGAGGAAAAAACTGGCAGATCACCTGGAAAATGGCTGTGTCAATAATGTGACGGTGTGTCAGCGGTGCCAGCGCAGCTTGTCCAGCTCCGAGTACCAAGTAAGAACATTCCTCTGTCAAATTAGGGCTTTATACTGTTACCTTAAATGATCTAGCGTGCCATTTTCCCATCCTGATCTCACTGCACTGGGAGGAGATTTAATTTTCCTGAGCTTGCTGATTTTTCCAGCAAAAATGAGCTGGGTGTTGGAGGGGAAAATGAGCTGGATGTGATAATTTGCTTTCCCCAAAGAGGGCAGTGCCTGTGTGCTCCTCCAGGGCTGGGGCAGCCCCTGGTTCAGCTCTGGAAAGAAAACCCAAATCCCTCATTTGCAGTGTCCCAAATCATGTCCCACTATGAGGTAGGGGAGAAGCAGAAGAGCACAGACAGTGGCAGGGAAGAGATCTTGGAAGTGGCTGGAATTTTATGCAAACTAAACCCACCCACAGATTTGTAAGGCAGGACTGTCAGATTTCATTTCTGTTGGGTACAATCAGGTATAATCTCCAAATTATCAGCAATGTCAATAATAGACCAGGAGGATCATACTCTGAATCTGCCACAAAGTTCCCAGTGACCAGTTATAGTTTTTATCTTATTTGCTCAAAATAACAAATATTGTTCCCTCCAAATGATTTAATGAGAATAATTAATTGCCAGCCTTGGAATTCTGTCCTGCCACGGGGGCAGAGTGATCCGAGACCCACCTGGCAGGAGGGCTGTGAATATTTTGAAGGTGTAAATAGCAGTGGGCAGCTCTGTGTGTCCAGACTGTCACCAACTGATGCCTTTTCACATGCTGAGCTGTGAGATTTATTCAACAAGGGGGTAATAACATTCTTCTGGGGTGAGAATAAGGTGCTCTGCCAAAACCTGCTCCTTGGGAAGCTCGTGCATGTGCTCCTCACGCCTTAGCAAGTCCTCCTGAGCAAGAAGAACATCTGGACCCAGGCAGGTCTTCCCAGAGCTCCATCCAGCGCGTTTTCCAGCTTAAATACCAGAAGGTGGCAACACTAAATCCCTCTCAGCGCTCTGTGAGCGCAGGCTCAGGCTGGAGGGGGAAACATGAGCCGTGAGTGCTCCCTGAGCACCTCTCTCCTCTCGGAGCTCTGATACCGCAGCTCCGCCTCAGCCCCTCCACCTTCCTCGCCCAAGAGCTGTTTTCCTCCCACTCATTCCGGTCCGCTGCCACCTAATTAATTTTTTTTGGTCAGGAAACCTTGGCAACCGAGCAGGGGGTTGGCCTGGAGATGTTGCTTTTTCTCTGCCTCTTTGGGTGTTGGTAAAATTGGAGTGTTGCGCGTTACATGCTCTGCTTTATTAACTTTGCAGTGGAGTGGCTGAAGAATTCTGATTATTTGTGTGTATTCCGTGTGCCCATAGCCCTCTGGGAGCAAATAGGAGGCTTTGGGCACTGCTCTGCCTCTCTCCATCTCAGACACCCAGTTGGGGATCTTGTGATTTTTGCATTTCTCTATTTTCAAGAAATTTCTCTCCAGCCCTTCCCCGCTCAAGATCTGAAGCGATGTCCCTCAGATCAGGGATCTGAAGGAGTGAAAGGGCAGAAAGGAAGGAAATAAAGGCATATTTTGTGCAACAGCAAGATAAAGAGCCTTAAAAAATTGAGTTAGAGAGTCAGAAAATCCTGTGGCTGCATTTCTGAGAACCGAAAGAGAAACTTCAGGACTGGTATGAGGAGGAGTTTATAAAGATTAAAACCCCTGGGCAGTGTGGATGGAAAGCTGACAGTTGCTGGGTTAAATACAGATATTTCAGCTTTGAACCAATGGCAGGGGAATCACCTTACCCTTCCTGGAGCCAGGAATGGCAGGGAGCCTCTTGTCAGTGCTGATGCATTTTGCGTTAGCACATTATGCCGGCAAATTTGGATTCCAGCCTCCAAAATGTGCACAAGCAGGATGGGAGAAGGGTCTGCACATCGAGCAAACTACACGAAGTCAGTGCAGGAAAAGTTTATATTTGAATTTGACTTTATATTTGAGTTTCCTGTTCTTGAACTTGTTTGTATTTTTCTATACATGTATGTATATATTTGAATTTCCTGTTCTGCTTGTCAGTGCTGCCTCCTGCTCTGTAATAACACACCTGCTTGTCATTCCACATCCATGTGTGTGCACATAACTGTGCTCTGAACCTGGCATTGAAACTCTTGTATCCAGTACCCAGGGCGAAACCTTGTAGGCCAAGAATTTAATCATGGGCTGAATTCTTTTCCTCTGGTTTCAATGGCAGGAACACTCGTGTGAAGACAATTTATGTAAGGAACAAAAACATGTGCAAACAGAAGGAGAATCCAAGGAAAAGGTGGGTAAAAGAGGAGTGACTGAGAGGCAGTTTTATTTCAATTAGTAAAATTATCACTTGTTGATTAAACAGCATCTGAGAACATCTTCAGGTACAGCAGTTGTATCTGGGCCCTCTGCTGCCTTCTCTTCCCTGCTCCCACAGTTAACTTTAGAAAATTATCTTAATTAATCATATGAAATGGGGAAATACTTGTTTCCTTTCCTATACTGAGGGAGACCCACATGAGCAGAAGAGGAGTGTGCTGCAGAGCAGGGTATTTAAAGCATCTTATTTAGGAGGAGCTGCGGTTTGTTAAATTATGTGGTGTCATTATGGGGGCTGTTGGATGGATACTTCACTCTGCAAGAAATGTGCAATCAACCACCTCTTCATTGATTTACCATCGATTTTCAGAGCTGGTTGGACACTGTGGCAGTGCCTTGACTTGAGTGAACCTGATTTATGGCTGCTGGGATTGTGGCCTAGGTGTTTGTAGGGAAATAAAAGAATCGCTTCCAATTGATATTTGATTATTTTCTCTCTCTTTTTTTTTTTTTCCCCAACAGAGCATCTCCACACCCTCAGCCCACAAGGATGGGTGTCACTTCTCTGAAGTGGGCTGTTCATTTCGGGTGAGTCCCTTCAGGAAGGTCCCAAATGTTCCACTCTGGTTTGGGTCTTCCCTTCAGGGTAATGTCTCTCAAAACAGAAGCAGCACTTCTTTGCATTTTAGTTGCCTTGTCTCATTTTTTGTGCAGAGTTTCGTGTGTTAAATATTGGATGATCTGGGAATCTTGCTGGGACTCTGCCTGGCATCCTGTTTAATACCAAAACTGCCACCAACTGTTCTAATTTTTATGTGGCACATGTACAGGCTTGGACTTGATGATCTTAAAGGTATTTCCAGCCTTAGGAGTTCCATGATTCTACACGTGTAGCCTGAACTCGGAGGGCTTCCTGTGCCTCCTCTGATGCCAGCTGGTGTCCTGCAGGTTTTCCATCTCTGTCTCTCCCAGGAAGCCACAGGATTGCCGGGTTTGGCCTCACCCCATCCCTGTGGCGGTCACAGAGGGTGTATTGACGGTGTCACCTTCTTCCCAGGGGAGCAAAGAGAAGATGAAGGAGCACGAAAAATCTGCAGTTGGGGCCCACATGCTGCTGCTGCTGCAGCACATGAGGCAGCTGAAGGGGAGCCTGTGCTGTGCCACCAGGGCTGCCCACGGTGTCACCCCGCAGTCGGAGCTGAACGGGAACAGGGCAGGGAAAAGCATCTCCAGCCTGCAGATCCCAGCAGGGCTGGGCATCACTGGGGACCTGGAAGCGGACTGTCTCCCTGGATCTTCTCTTTCGGAGGATGAGTCTGTCCTGCAACAGCTGATGAGGGAGAAGGTGGTTTCTGAGCTGGAAAACAAGCTGCAGGTGTTTGAGAATATCGTGGCGGTGCTCAATAAGGAGGTGGAGAGCTCCACCATGGAAATCATGGCCTTCCGCAGGCAGAGCGAGCTGGACCAGAACATCATCCGGGGCCTTGAGCTGAAGGTAAATAGTTCCAATAAGGATTGTCAGTGTTTTTGTTCTATGGACAGCAAATACTGACACGTACCAGTGCGAGGGATCAGGGCAGGGAGTGTGAGCTGGGAAGTGTTACGTTCTGGAAGCATCTGTGGGATCCTGCTGTTGGTTTGGATACGTTTTCAAGTGGGGATCTCTAGCATTTGTTCTCTGAATCCACATTTGGGTACCAAGATGTTCCCGAGGCTTCTGAGTGTTCAGAGTTTGTCAGCATCAGGCTGTGAGCAAGCAAGGCAGTTGTTTAATTGACTGATCCTCTTACAGCAGCAGTTTGCCTGGAGGCCCCAACAACCATCTATCCGGTTGTTTTGACACAGAGCTGTCACTTACAAAGAAATCAAAGGAGGATTTTGGAACAGGAGCGCTCCGGAACGACTCGGCAGCTCCTGCAGCACAGCCTGGAGAGGCGGGGGGTGTGTGTGTGTGTGTGTGTGGCTGAGAACCGATTTCTTTGCTGCAGATCGCGGAGCTGCAGCGGTGCCTGACGCAGAAGGACGCGGGGCTGAGCAGCCTGCACAAGAGCCTGCTGTTCTCAGAGCAGGCCTCCTACGATGGCACCTTCCTCTGGAAAATAACAGACGTCGGCAGGAAGCTCCAGGACTCTGTGACTGGCAGGACAGTGGGGTTGTACTCACCAGGTAAAGCGTGTGGTGGGTTCTGGGCGGCTGCAAACCCTCTTCCCTCCGGAGCGCTGCTCCTTTCTGCTTGGGCCTTTAAAACAGCTCCTTAAACCAAGTGGTATCTACGCAAAGACCTGTAACCCAGCTTTTCCAAAGGGTTGTGCTCTATTCTGGGCTCTCCTCCTGCAGTTTGCCCTCCACCACCAGCTACTTGCAGTGTCATTTGCCGGATCCCTCCCTCCCAACCCACAGCCTGTGGCACCACAGGGCTTCCTGCTGCAGCTCTTCCCCACGCGGGAAGTAATTGGATTAGGGAAAATACACTTGTGTGGCTAATAACAGGTAATTTTCACCGAGGCATGAGGCACTGAAAGGATTCCAACCACTGGAATTTCATTGCTTGTAATCTCCAGAGGGGGGACTGATTTGTGTGTTCTCCTCCCTGTGAGAGCGAAACACGGCACACGCCACCTTTCCCCACGTGCCAGAAACACTCAGCAGGTCTTTCTGTTTTTCCAAAGGAGGCTTTATTAACAGAGAATTCTGATTTTTTCAGCTTTCTACACTGCCAAGTACGGCTACAAGGTGTGTCTGAGGGTGTATCTGAACGGGGATGGCACAGGGAAAGGGACACACATGTCCCTGTTCTTCGTGGTCATGAAAGGAGACTACGACGCTTTGCTCCCGTGGCCTTTCAGGCACAAGGTAAGAAGGGAAACTTTTCCATGCCCAAACCCCCTGCTTCTCCCAGTCAGCACAGGGGGACTTTTTCCTCTGGTTTAGTGGAAGTTGGACTGTTTCCCCATTTTCCCCTCCAAAGGCCATCCTGAAATCCTGGGTAATAATTTGCCTCTGACTGGAGTCACTTCCAGGGAAAGCTGCTCCTGCTGATATTCCGTAGTTTGCCTGGTGGGCTTTTCAGACACCACAACGTGGTGTTTGAAATGTTCCAGATATTCCAGCCTGTGTCCACCTGGGCTAAAGCCAGAAACACATTTTCTCCTGGCTCTTGCTAAACATAGGTAATATCAATTTATGAGGGAATTTGCTGCCTGAAGGTGTCAGAAGGGTGAGAGTTCCACTTCCAAAGGTGCCATAGATGTCTCATGTGATCCTGGTCTAGTTTTTTATTCCTAGGTATTGTCTGATACTGGCAACAATGGTTAGAAAGGCAGTGAAACCCTGGCGGGGCCTGACCTCTGCTCTCTGTGTGGTAATAATTCCATAAGCCTTTCATATAAATAGCTTTAAATAGTTTTACTGCTAGTTAGCAGCCAAAAAAGTGGAAATCAAAGTTCCCAGTCTTCACTGTATTTAAAAGATAGTTACATACCTTTCATATTTAAAGCTAAAGAACAGTGAGTTAATAAAAGGGGTAATGAGATGGGGAGATTCTCCACTGATATTTAGGTTGTGTCTTTTCCATATTTGTGCACAGGCAACTGAGCTGTTTCTTCTGATTCCAAACCACAACAACAGAATAAATGTAATGACTGTAACCAAGCCCAGAGTTGGTTTAAGCTGTCAGGAGAGAGGAAAAAAAGCCTGCTCAGTTCTCTACCAAGAAACAATTCCTTCCTTGATTTAATTGAATTTTGTTCTAGGGGTGGCAGAGTTTTAAAGGTCTCATCTGGGAACTGTTACAGTCTCCCTGGTTCGCACGAACCGACCTTGGCTGGAAACGCCGGGTACAGTTTGTGTTTAACTATCAGTGGAGCACCGGCTGCTTTTGCAGCACTTCTGTCCCTGGGGCATCCTGGTTTTTATGCTTTTCGTACTCCAGTAACCATCAGTGTCTCCCAGGTGACATTTATGCTGCTGGACCAGAACAACAGGGAGCACGTCATCGACGCCTTCCGGCCGGATTTGGCATCCGCGTCCTTCCAGCGGCCGGTGCACGACATGAACGTGGCGAGCGGCTGCCCCACCTTCCTCCCCCTGGCCAAGCTGCAGTCCCCCAAACACGCCTACGTGAAGGAGGACACGCTGTTCCTCAAGTGCATCATAGAAACCAACTAGCAGGTCTCCAGACCTGGGAGGTCTCCCCCCCCTCGCCGAAAAAGCCGCCGGTTTGAGGCCTCGCGCCGGTTCTCGCGGGCGCCCCAAGCCCGCTCGTGTCACCCGGAGAACCCCCCCCTGTGCAGCAGCTGCCAGGGGTTTCTCCCAGTGCCCACGGAATGGGCTCCTGCCCACGGGAATGGGATTATCCCACCGAAACAGCCGCTCCTCCTGGTGGAGGTGTTGGTTACAGCCAACTCCAGCCCCTCCGAGGGGTCTGTGGAGAAGGCACGGCTCTCCCTTGCCCCTGGCCAGGGCGTGGGGGTGGTTCTGCCGGGGCTCCTGGCAGGGATTGGGGCTCAGATCCCTTGGATTGACAGGTTTGGGGGGTTCCAGGGGGAAGCTGAGCTTTCCCACCCTCTGTGGATGCAGCTCCCTTTGCAGGAGGCACAGAGTCCCGGGCAGGCTGCACTGCCTGGCAGCCCCAGGGTGGGATTCTGGCTGATCCCAGCAGGACCAAGGACAGGTTCCTTCCCCTGAGGTGTCCCTGCCTGTGCTCAGGGTGACCCTGGGAGCCCTGGGCAGCACTGGTGGCTCCACTCCCTGCCCTGGGGGATTCCTCCCTTTCTTTGTTTTGGACCTCTGTTTATGTGCCCTGGGGAGACAGGTTGTGTTGCAGCAGCAGGCGGGGACCAGATCGCACCCTGCCTCGGGGGAATTACTCCCGGATTTCCAGAGGAGCTGTTTGACTTTCCCATTCCAGATCTGGAGTGCTGGGGGTTGTAAACCCCTGGAAACCCAGAAGGTCTATCACTTGGGCTCCAGACAGGTCGAGGATCCTTCAGTGGCTTTGGTTTGAACTGCCCAGTCACTCCTTGAACTTTCAAGGCAAGTGACATATTGGAAATTATTGATTTTTTTTTTTAATTGCTTCTTTTCACGTGCTCTGATGTTTAAGTCTTTTCATACCCTGAAAGAGAAGTAACTGCAGAAATGGTTCTTCCTTTTTTTTTTTTTAAATAGAAGTAAGAAATTAATAATAATTTTTTTTTAATATGCAAGACCAGCTTGGGACTGTCTGGATGTGTGCAAAATCTCTCATTTGTATCTTGACAGCATCCTTTAAAATAATTAGCTGTGATAAAGTATCACATTTCAAAAACACCCACCCCATAAACAAATATTTATCCAAGCTTCTTTGGGAAGAAACTGGATATTCTTTGCCATCACAGACACACAGTCTCTCTCCCTGTCTGTCTTTTCCTCTATTCAATATTTAAAGTGTCTTTCAAGGACAGAAAGTTTTTTTTCCAGCCCCTGTAACCACACTGGAGTAATTTGCCTAAAAATATTCTGCTTCTCATGGCTGTATCACTTTGGCAAGTGCTGTATTTATTACAATCATTCATATTTTCTTACCATTTTATTTATTTCTCAAATAAAGCTCAGTAACTTAAGAGAGATTTGGGTGACATTTTCCCTGTAAAACGGGGACTTGAGCAACTTGGAGATGGGGGTTTGTTACAGAAAAAGCTGAGCTGTGCTCCAGCACTTTCCTTCCTTCCTTCCTTCTTTCAGGGGGAAGGAAGGTGTCTTTGGAGCTCAGGAACCACAGCCATGCCCAGAACATCCATTCCCTTCCAACCTGCCCAGCTGGGAGAGCACTTACAGCCTCTTCATGTCTCAAGCAGGCAAAGAGGAGCTGAGTTAAAAAAAAAAAAAAAAAAACAAAAAGGTGGATATGGATCAAATCCATGCTAAATAAACAAAAAAGACATGAAACCCAACGCCGAGTGCTCCTCCTTCCAAAGGCAGAGCTGGCACAAAGCAGCCCAGTGTCAGATTGAGCCGCTCTAATTGGAGCCACACCTCGGACCCAAGGCTGGATCAGCATCCTCGGGAAGGGCTCCAAGGAACTCGACCTGCCCCCTGAGCCCGGGGAGCCGGAGCATTACCACGGCCGTGTGGAATGTGTTGAGCCGCTCTCCAAACACAGGGCTCCGCTCCCAGCCCTGGTGTTCCTGGAACTGGCTCCGGATTTTCATCCCCAAGACCTTCAGCCGCAAAACCCCCTCGGTAAGGAAGCGGCTGACGCTTCAAGGAGCTGAAAGCGGAGCGATAGCAAGAGCTCTCCGATCCATCAAATCAATTCTGCTGCAGAAAGGAGCAGACAAAGTGATTTTTTTCTTTATTTTTTAACCCTGGATCAAATCAAAAGATGCAGAAAAACCAATGAAAATGGGATGGAGTTAAATCAGCCCTGTTTGCTCCGTGTTTTACGGCTGGGTTGCCAAAGAGTCACGGTGCTCCTGTAGCTACGACGCTCTGGAACAACCAAGGACAAGGTCTGTAGGGAAAGGTCACGTGTTTTTTGGAAGGGCTAATAAAGCTGAACAAAACCAGGCAAATTTTAGGCTTATAAGCTTCAGGACGTGAACTCCAACCTTGCACACAGTGGCTTTGAGCTTAAATCGGTTGTGTTGGTCAATCAGATGGTTTTGGTGAAGAGGTGGTTGAGACCACTGGAGCAGAAGGAAGCATTGGCTGAGAGAGAGAGAGGGAATTATGGCAACAGCCTGGTTGCAGCCCCTTCCACTGCCATGGATGTATCCTACCCAGCTGAATCTCCAGCTGGAAGTGGCACTTGTGAGCTGCCCAGCCCTCCCTGCAGATCCCATCTCCAACGCCAGGCCTGGAGCTCAGAGGCAGCTCCGTGTTTGGGTTTCCATTCAATATTCCTCGCCTTCGGTCTCCAAGGCTACAGGCCAGCATATAACCCCTCCTCCCACTCCTGTTTTCAAAGAAAGAAAAACACTGTGAAAAGAGGCTGCAATGATTTCTGGGCAGTTTTCAAAGCCGAGGGGCAGCGCTGGGAGCTGCTCTCCCTGCTCACTCCGCAGGCTCTGCTCCAGCCAGGGCTGTGATTCTCCGGCTGCTCCATCCTCCTTTGAGCAGGAAAGCACCTCGTCACCTCTGCAGGGTGTGCAGGAGTGATTACAAGTTTTTAAGGGAAAACTGGGAGTTTTGGAGTAGTTAACTACCTGGGGCTTCATTCAAAACCTTTTGCGAATGCAGGTTTTTGTTTGGGAATTCCACAGTGGGGAAGGAGCCGGGAGTCCTGCCCTGGGAGCCCACGCTGGCCACGCTCCCTGCCTGAGGAGGGTGTAGGATGGCTGGCCCTCAGCTCGGTGGATGCTGTGGCAGGAGCACCTGCAAAGAAACCAGAGTCAAATATAATTATGTGGCTTCATTCCTGTCAGGAAACGGAGGATGCATCTCAAATTCTTTGATGCTTTTTAATTTAATTTTTGTTTGGAGCTCTTGCCCCAGGGCAATGTTACTGTGCTGCTTCCACTAGCTTTGGGGGGCCCTCTCTGTGCAGAGGGTTTTTGAGGAGGTTACTCCCGCTTACACCCCTGGCGAACTTGGTCCGGAGTTTGATTTCCGTGTCTCACCATCCGCATTCCCGTGGGGAATGACCAACCCGCTGCAACGGCAGGGGCTGGGGAAGAGGGCGGCCCTCCCTGAGCCCCGCGGGGACAGGCCGGGACAGGAACGGTGCCCCGGGAGTGCCACAATCCACTGGATTTGGGGCAAATCCAGCAGCTCCGAGGCAGTGGAGCGAGAAGTGGGATTTGTCTGAGGGCAGGGCTGCGGTGCAGGGGTTATTTTAATCCCGAGGTGACTCACGCTATCCCAGTGTGACTCACGTGGAGCTGGGGCCTGGGGCTACTTAGAGGTGCGGCATGGCACGGCATGGCACAGGATGGCACAGCATGGCACAACGTGGCACGGCATGGCACGTTGGACCATCTCTTTCACATCGTGCTGGGCTTTCCTTCTCACACAGACCTGCACAGAAGGAGCAGAGCAGCTGCTCAGGGAACTGTTTCCCGCCCCCGTCACAGGTGCAGCCTCACGACACCAGTGTTTCAGGGGAAAGCTTGATTGAAAATATTGTTTCCTAGCAGACAGAATTCCGTGTGTTGGGAAGGCAGCTCAGCAGCGTGCTGCTCATCCCTGACACGCGGGGAGATGCTCTCTTGCAGTTCAAGCCTTGTTGCAGGTGTACTTGGAGCCCCAGCTCCTGGTGCTGCAGGAGCTCATCCATCACAGGCAGGAAAATCCCTCTGGATTCGGCTCACACTTGGCCCAGACCCTGCCCCGGGAATCAGCTCCTCCACGGCCCGAGCAGCCTGGAAAACATTGCTTTTTCAGGAGCGCTTTCCAACAAACAGCAAACCCTTCAGATTTCTTCTTGGCACCGACCGAAGCGGTTTTTTCAGTGATAGATTTTTCTCTGTTGAGATTCAGAGAAAGGCTGAAAGGCTGCTCCCGTTTCCAGGAATCGCGGCGAGCACAGGTCGTTCCCTGTCAGGACAATGCTGTGCAGGCACTGCCCGCATCCCATCCCCGCCCGCCCCTCAGTCCTGGAGGCCCCGCGGGTGCCCTTTCCTGGCTGCAGCCACGCGTGGGAGGAGGGGGGACGGCGGGGAGGCCCCCGCGTGTGGCGGGGGGTGCGGGTGCCTCTCCACGGGCCGTGGGTGCGTGGCCGGTTCGGGGTTGCCCCGTCCTGGCGCCGGCGGTGCCGGCTGCGGGGCAGCGGGCGGGTCTGGACGGGTCCGAACTGAGCCGAGCCGGGGTGAGCCCTGCCGGTCCAGTCCGTGCCCTGCCAGTCCGAGCCGCGTTTGCCGGTCCGTGCCGTGCTTGACGGTCCGTGGCGGCCCGGCCCGAGCCATTTACGCCGGTCCGAGCCGAGCCGTGCCGTGCCCGTGGGTGCCGGCCGGTGCCAGCTCGTGCCGTGCCGAACCGCGTTCGCGGTGCTGGTCGGTGCCGGTCCGCGTGATGCCGGGCCGTGCCCCGTCGGCCGTGCGGGGCCGTGCCGTGCGGTGCCGTGCGGTGCCGCGGGGATGCGCTGCGCCGCGGCGGGACCGGACCCGTGGGAGGCGGCGGGGGCGGCCCCCGCTAATTGCATAACCGGGACGTCAATGCCGGCGGGAGCGCGGGGTTAGCGCGGGAAGATGGCGCCCCGCGCCCGGCCCCCGCCGCGCCCCGCAGCCCCCCGGCCCCGCGCCCCGGCCGCCCGCTGAGCGCACCCCGCGGTAAG
>JAWMRA010000038.1:2148396-2162531 GCA_035584735.1 Pseudotriccus pelzelni
CAGACAGACAGACGGCACCGCGGCCGCCTTTGAATGAGCCAATGGCGGCGGGGCCGCGGCCGCCGCTCGGGGCTGCCCGCGGGGACCCCCGGCAGGTGCCGCCGGGGCACGGGGGGGGACCCGCCCGGGAGCCTCCGGCCGCCGCTCGGTCCCGCTGCCCGCCCGGCACGGGGCACGGGGGCGGCGTGGGCGCTGCCACACGTGTCCGCGGGCAGAGCGGAGGGAGCCTCGTGGGGAGCGGGGGCAGCCCCGGGAGCGGAGCGGGGACCCGGCGGCGCCGCTGCCCGGACGGGTCGCGGCTCGTGGTGCGGCGCCGCCGCCCCCGGGAGCGCGGGGCTCTGCCGGGACTGGGATGCCGGTGCCCATCCCGGGGTGATCCCATCAAGGAAAGGGGGAGTTCTCATGGGTAGCAGGGTCCGCGTAGAGGGGTGATCGTGTGGAGGTCCGCGGCGGGAGGCCACGCGTGCTGCCACGAGGCCACGTGTGTGGTCGTGACGGGAGCGCAAAGGGGAGAAAAGTGCCTCCCCGGTCGTTTCCGTGGTGTCTGTTGGGATCGCAGCTCAGCCCCTTCATCTCCTGCACCCCAAACCTCGTGGTGGTGTCACTGGGCCGCCTGGGCGGTGCTGGCACATCCCTGCTCCTGCAGCAGTCCCGGTGGTTTGGGACCCCGCGAAACTCCTTGGAATTTGTGATTTAAAAATCACGGTGAACTTAAAACTTTTGTCCCTCACGTGCCCCTTCCCAAAACCGAGCCGTGTGTCCCGGTGCTGTCTGGCCGGGTGGCTCAGTGCTGTGGGAGCCGGGGCTGTCGGGGGTTAATTCCCTAATTCCCTCTTGCTCACCAGTAGCAAAGATTTTTGGCCGCTGCCTGGATTTCACGGAAAGGAACCGTCTCATCGGCACTTGTTTTGGAGGTCCTGAGCCCCTGCGGGTGGGGCTGAAGCTGGGGCTCAGTCCTCTCAGGCAAAACTCTTAGGGATGCTGCGCTCGGCTGATGGGCTGGTTGTATCGCATCTCGAGGGCAGGTGACAGCACGTGTGTGTCCCCTGCAGGTGCTGCCGATGGAGCCCACCAAGCTCAGCCCCCTCATCCGGGATGTCTATGCGGCCGCTGGCCGGGTCCAGCAGGCTCCGGGCGCCGCCTCAGCGCGGAGGGGCAGCGGCTGCCGGGAGCTCATGGTGCGGCTGACCGAGGGGCAGTACGTGCTGTGCCGCTGGACCGACGGGCTGTACTACCTGGGCAAGATCAAGAGGGTAACGTGGGCACCCAGAGGGTAACAGGAGCACCTGAAGTGGTGCCAGTGCCCTTGCCTGGGTCAGTTTGTGGCTCAAGGGCTTCTGGCTTAGGCTGCAACGTGCCCTTGGTCAGAAGGGCATTTTTTTGGGTTGATGCCCTGCCCTGGGGTGTCACACCCCAAACCTGACTTCCCGCAGCCCCAAGAGATTCTTCCTGCTCTTTCCTGCAGGTGAGTGGCTCCAAGCAGAGCTGCCTCGTCACGTTTGAGGACAACTCCAAGTACTGGGTCCTCTGGAAGGACATCCAGCATGGTGAGCGTTGCCCCATCCTCCCTTCCCACTGCCACACTGTAGGGCCCTTCCCAGCACTGCAGGGACGTGGCTGTGCCTCGTGCAGCTCCGACTGTGCCCTCCCTGTCCCCCAGCCGGTGTCCCCGGGGAGGAGCCCAAGTGCAGCATCTGCCTGGGGAAGACGTCGGGCCCCAGGAACGAAATCCTCATCTGTGGCAAGTGCGGGCTGGGTGAGTGTGGGCACGTCACCCCGGGCTCTGCCCTGTCCCACCCCGGGGGGGCCTGCCCAGCCCCGTGGCGCTGACACCGAGCCCTCCTGCAGGGTATCACCAGCAGTGCCACATCCCGGTGGCGAGCGGCAGCGAGGGCCCGCTGGGGACGCCGTGGTTCTGCCGCCGCTGCATCTTCGCCCTGGCCGTGCGGGTGAGTGGGGCTGCCCGGGGGCTCCCAGCATCCCGTGCCGGGCAGGATGCATCTGTGCTGACCCCGTCCCGCTCGATCCCGCAGAAAGGGGGTGCCCTGAAGAAGGGAGCCATTGCCAGGACGCTGCAAGCTGTGAAGATGGTGCTGTCCTACAACCCCGAGCTGCTGGAGTGGGACTCCCCTCACCGCACCAACCAGCAGCAGTGCTACTGCTACTGCGGGGGCCCTGGAGAGTAAGCCCCTGCCTGCCCCGATTGGTTTTGTGGGGAAAAGATGAGGGTGGGGTTGATTTACTCCAAGAGAGAAGCCCCCAGCTTGCAGGGCACTGCCCTGGGCCAGCAGCTTTGCTGCCTGTGCTGCCTCTGCCATCCGGGTCTCCGCTCGCTCCAGGGGCACTGTTTGCACCCACCTCTGGGGCTGCAGGACATACGAGTTAGGGACAGACATCCTCTCCCTGGCTGCGGGGTCTGTGCCTGGGAGGGGGCTGGGGTGGTGGTTGCCACGTGCTGCCCTCACTGTCACCTCTCTCCTGTCCCCAGGTGGTACCTGAAGATGCTGCAGTGCTACCGCTGCCGGCAGTGGTTCCACGAAGCCTGTACCCAGTGCCTCAGTGACCCCATGATGTTTGGAGACCGGTACGTCCCTTCTGGCTTTAGAGGGGACACATCCCCGGTTGTATCTCCCTGATCCACCTGGCACTGACATGGATCAGCCAGCCTGGGGCGGGCTGTGCTGTCACTGCTGGCACCCTGAGCCATCCCTGTCCCACCCTGACCCTGGGTGGCTGTGGGAGTGATTCCCACCCCCAGCTCTCCCTCCCTGCTGTTTTCCAGGTTCTACGTGTTTTTCTGCTCCGTGTGTAACCAGGGACCCGAGTACATCAAGCGCCTGCCCTTGAGATGGTAAGAGCCAGGCCCTGGCTCGTTTGGGATGTGCCAGGGTGGCCATGGGGCACTGGGCTGGCTGATCCCTGGAGCTGTTCAGGACCATGCACTCTGGTCTAGTGGAAGGTGTCCCTGCCCATGGCAGGGCGTTGGAACTTGGATGATCTTTAAGATCCCTTCCAACCCAAACCATTCTAGGATTCTATATTTGGGGTTGCCCCCAGCTGCAGGCAGTGTAACCCCTCCCCAAAGCTCCAGGAATGCTGTCTTGGCTGTGGCATCCCCCAGGGTGCACATCTGGACTGGGTTGCTTCCCCTGTGAGGTGTGGGAATGGTCCCAGGTCCCAGCAGTGGGTTTTGGGAGGACCTGTGAGTTGGTGAGCAGGGGATCACGGCGGGTACTGTCCTGTGGGGAGGGTGGGCTGCTGACCCTCTGCCCCCCCTTGGCTGCAGGGTGGATGTCGTCCACCTCGCCCTCTACAACCTGGGTGTGCAGAGCAAGAAGAAGTACTTTGACTTTGAGGAGATTTTGGCCTTCGTGAACCACCACTGGGATCCGCTGCAGCTCGGGAAGGTACAGACACACAGTGGCAGAGCAGAGTGTCCCAGTGGGCAGTGTCTGTGCTGGAGGGTGAGACCCCTGAGCTGGGAATGGTGTCAGCCCCTGGGCAGAGCCGAGGGACTTCTCCTTGGGCTGGAGTGGGCACGGGGTGTAGAGTGGGAAGGGACGTGCCCACGTGTTGGCAGTGCCGCTGCGCCAGCAGCCCTAATGCCACTGAGCTTGGGCGCCTCTGCCAAACCCCAGCTCCTCCAGCACTTGGAGTGGGTGCTTCCTGCTCCAAATGAGCTTAATCACCTTCCTCTGGGCTGGGATTGCCCTTGTTGGGGTGTCAGAGCTGACACGTTTCCCAGTTGGAGCCGAGCCGGGAGGAGCCGGAACGCCAAGGCGTGTTGGGAGCCTGTGCCTGCCCTGGGATGGGTCGGCTCCCTGGAGGTGCCAAACCCAGGCAGCTCCGGGCCTTGGCATCCTTCCCTCCCCAGCCTTGGGCGGGAGCTGAAACCCGGAGTTTGGGTTCCCCCATCTGTTTGGATTCTGTATAACCCCAGAGGGTGCCAAGCCCTCCTGACTCCCCCCCTCTCCCACAGCTCACGGGCACCCCCGTCTCGGAGCGCGGCCCCCACCTCCTCAACGCGCTCAACAGCTACAAGAGCCGGTGAGTCCCGGGCGAGGGCACGGGGTGGGATGCAGGATACAGGGTGCCCCTGTGCCCCCACCCCTGGCTGAGGGCTGGTCCCTCCCCTCCAGGTTTCTCTGTGGGAAGGAGATCAAGAAGAAGAAATGCATCTTCCGCCTGCGGATCCGCGTCCCACCGAACCCCCCCACCAAGGTGCTGCCGGAGAAGGGCCCCGGCGAGGGCGAGGGCGGGGGCGGCTCCTGCGAGCTGAAGAAGAGGGGCAAAAGCAGATGTGTCCACAAGGATGGGTGAGTGGCCGTGGTAGCCCGGGCACCCCCTGCAGCCGTGCCCTGTGCCCGCACCCCCCTCACGCCCCTCTCTGCAGGCTCCTGCCGCGGCAGCTGCAGCAGCACAAGCGGCGAGCGGCCAAGCGCAAGAGGGCCAAGTTCCTGCTGGAGGACGCCATTCCCAGCGTGAGTCCTTCTCCCCCTCCTCTGCGCGACCCTCCTGGCGTTGGGCAGATGAGTGGGATCCCTGCAGCCCCATCCCGGGGCTCCCTGCAAGGCTTCCCCACTCCCGTGGGCAGGGAGAGCCCCTGTGCCTCCCCCTGGGAAGTGGGCTTGGCACGGAGCGCTTCCCGTGGGCAGGAGGGTGGTGGTGCCTGTGCTGGGGGGCACAGGCAGCACCCCCCTGCCAGGCAGTGACGAGGGAGCTCGTTTTTGTGACACAGAGTGACTTCACCTCTGCCTGGAGCACCAACCACCACCTGGCCAGCATCTTCGACTTCACGCTGGATGAGATCCAGAGCCTGAAAAGGTCCGTGGGGCTGGGCTGGCAGCGTGGGGGGACAGGGGTGCTGCTTATGTCAGGCTGGGGCTGACACTGCATCCCATCCTATCCCATCCCATCCACAGTGCCAGCTCAGGACAGACATTCCTCTCAGACGTGGACTCCACGGATGCCGCCAGCACCTCAGGCTCGGCCACCACGAGCCTCTCCTACGAGTCCAGGTGAGGGCTGTTCCCTTTGCCCCCTCTCAGAGGGGTCCCAGTGGCACGGCCGGGAGGGCGAGGGGCTGCCCTCTCCCCCCACAGCACCCTCGTGTCCTGGCACAGGGATGTCCCACTCTGGGGAGCAGCCTTTGCTCCCTGTGTCCCACAACGGGCTGCTGGGCGCGCAGGGTCAGGGCCATCACTCCTTGCTGGGCTCCCTCGAATTCCCGGCACGGCGTGGGGCACCTTTTGGGCGCTGCCCTCACCTCGCTCTGTCCCTCCCTGGCAGCCAGAGGACCGTGGGCAGCCGCAAGCGCAAACTGGCAGCCCCGGCGTACGGCTCCGCGGGGGCCAAGCGGAGGGGAGGGGACGGGGGTGAGCGCCCGGCCCTGGGCACCCCCGAGGGCAGCGAGGCCCCGGGCGGCCCCGAGCGCCCCGACGACGGCATCGACAGCCACACCTTCGAGAGCATCAGCGAGGACGACTCGTCGCTCTCCCACCTCAAGTCCTCCATCAGCAGCTACTTCGGGGCCGCGGGCCGGCTGGTCTGCGGGGAGAAGTACCAGGTGCTGGCGCGGCGCGTGACGCTGGAGGGGAAGGTGCAGTACCTGGTGGAGTGGGAAGGCACGACCCCCTACTGAACCCTGCCGGCCCCGAGACCCCTCCCGGAGCCAAGCCAGAGGAGATCAGGGTGCTGGGGAAGCCTTGGCCTGGAGGCAGAGGTGGATGCTGGTCCCTCCCGGGAGTCTCCGTGGGTGGAGGCAGCGCCCACGCCGGCACCGCCAGTGGTGCTGCCCAGGAATGGAACCTGAAGCCTTGATGCTCTTCTTTTTTTTTTTTCTTTAATTTTAACAATTTTTAGTTTCTTGGCCAGTTTATTTCCCGGCTGTGAGTGTGGCCCGGCCACACTCTGCTGGTGGAGCCTTTGGCCGAACCCGAGGCACCATCACGGTGGTGGTAAGAGCAGTGGGTGTCTCTGGTCCACCCAGAGGGGTCCCCTGGCACAGCTGGGGAAGCCACTTTGGGGGACACCCCACAAGCTGCTCGCACAGATGGACGTCAAAGCCTGACTTGTCCCTGCGTCCCGGCCTTACAGAGCAGCCTCGAGGGGGTCCTGGTGCCAAAGCACAAAGCCCCTCCTCACCCCAGAGCTTTCACAGCCCCCTCGCTGTGCCCGTGGGAAATGGGGAGGCGACTCTTGGGGTTTTCTGCCTCAATCCTAAATCCATTCATTAAAGGAATGTGGTTTGTTTTAAATGAGGGGAGTAAACAGCCCCCACGTGGCGTTCACGGCCACAGGGCAGACAGAGGTGGCTGCTCTCATCTCACAACCTGGACTGCCTGTGATGCTGCACCAGCTTCATTTCCCTGTTCTGACAATCGTGATCCTGGAAGAGATTGGCCAAAAGATCCTCCTTTGCCTTAAAGCCACCACGGGCACTTCACAGCCTGGAGCCCGAGGCCTTTGTTCTCACAGGAATCTTCACCCTGAATGTGCCAAACCAGCAGACAAACCAAAAAGGCTGAAGAGGACAGTGGGGACATGGGGAAGGGGTTGTGCCAGTGCCTCACTGGAGAGCAGGTGATGTTTGGGAACATGTGGGGGTTGATTTGTCTGCAGGAGGGAAGGAACGGTCCCCTTCTCTAACAAAGCAATACTGCCAGGTTGGGCAGGAGCAAAGCAGTTGGCTTTTAAAAAAAGATTCTAATATCAGATATATTTGTTAGATTTTTTTTTTCTTTCTCAAGAGAGATATATATATTTTTAACGTTGTCCTCCTTGTCTCTCCCCCATCCCACCGTGGCTGTCCCATGGGATGGAGGGTGGATGATGCTGGGTGGGCTGGGTGGTCTTGCTCCCTCAGCAGATCCTGTCCTGCAGCCCCATCACTGTCCATACCTGTGCTTGTGGGATCTGCTGACCAGAGGGTGAGTTGAAGAGGTTGTTTTACTGAAAAAGGACTTAAAAAAATCCCTCAGTGTAGTTGGCATGAGAGGCCAGGTGGCCTTTGCAAACCAGAGGCCAAAGTGTGGTCCTTAAAAATAAACTGCTGCAGCTACTGCTGCAATACCACAGTGGGATACCCGTGCTGTGGGGCAGAGCAGTGGCTTCTCTGCAGCCTGGGGTGTGGTTTGGGCCAGGCAGGAGCTGGTTCAGTGCCTGGAGAAGGAGCCTGAGTATCTGGTTCTGGGACAAAGCACTGTCGCTCCTTCCTTGCGGCTGCCCAGTGCCCTGTGCCTGGGGGAGAGGCTGTTGGCCCCTTGTGCAGGGACAGGTTTGGGAGAGAACGTTCTGTCCAGTTCCCAGCCATGAGATGGTTTGGGCTGAGGGCTCAGATGTGCCTTGGGGAGTGGGGCCTGGCACCCTCAGGGTCTGCGTCCCGGCTCATCCGGAGGGGAGCATCCAGAGGGACCCCATCCTTTAGGGATATGTGTTGCCAGGACCCCCAGCCCCGGCAGGGAGGGGTCCAGCAGCTGGATCGCTCTCTGGTTTGCCTCGGCTTTGTCACCAAAAGATCGCTTAAAACATTTCCCTTCCTCGAGTGCCTTTGGAGCCCCTGCCAAGGGCTGTGCCAGGGCCGAGCGGGGTCACTCCTGTGGGATGTGCCAGCAGACATCACAGTCACGGCAGCACCCACGAGATGTGGCCCCTCTCACTGGGGGCCACGTGGTTCCTCTCTGTTCCCTCTCGTTCCCTCCTGGCTTCTTGCAGAGAGTTGAATGTGGAGCCTTTAAAAGCGTTTTTGCTGCAGAGTATATTTTGCCTTTGCTGTAATCGAGATTATAACGACTCTGTGCACCTTCTGATTTCCGAGTTCAGGTTGCTGCTTGTAATAACCAACTCTCCTTATACCCAAGTTGTATATTAATATGTCTGATGTTCTGATGTACAATTAAAAAGTCCTTTTTTTTTTTATTTTTTTTTTTTTTTTAACGTCACTGTTATTTTGTAGTGTGAGGATTATTGGGTTTGGGCTCTACAGGTCAGTCTGTGCTCCTGGGAGCATGCCCAGTGCCCACCATGGTGTTTATTCCCTTCCCATAAATCCTCGGTATCATTCCATAAGTTATGTCCCGTTAAACTATCAATGAACATCTTTTTGCAAGGTTTAGCTTGGCCTGGGCAAAAAGCCTCGGTTCAGGCTGGGGTAAGGGATGCAGGGCTGGGGTAAGGGATGCAAGGCTGGGGGAATGTTCTGGTTCTGTTGGCACTTGGGTTGCCTGGACTGGCCGTGGAAGTTGCCCAGCTCATCCCAGCTCCTCCCGGCTCCATGGCAGGGCAGGGTCACACATGTGCTGCTTGCGGCTCCGGGTAGTTCTTTGCGGCATCTGCTCGAGTTTGCTGCTCCCTCGGATCCTGTGAGACTCCAGCAGCACTTCCTGACAGCGGGAGAGGGCGGGAGCCGGCACGTCGAGGGGTGCCCGGCCACATCCTGCTGCCTCGGGGCTGGGGAAGCGGGAGGCAGAGCGGGGCAGGATGCTGGGACCGAGCAGCGGGGCCAGGCGGGGTTCAGGCACTGGCTGTGGGCCCACGTGGAGCTGGAGGGGCTGCCAGGCCACGGCTTCCATAAGGAATTTGCTGCTGGCAGCCTGAACGAGCCCCCAGATGCTGCAGTGTCCTGACACGAGCATCTCTGTATCCTCACCCGCGACGGTGCAGGGAGCAGCCTCTCCCTCTTCAGCTCTGGGGCTGCTCAGCGCTCCCTGGTCAGGCCGAGGAGGGGGATGTTTCCAGCTCAAACAAAATTCCCAAACTTCTGTGTTACAGCAAACCCGAGGAGACAGGAGCTGCCTCCCGACACGCGGGTCCCGCCTGCCCAGGGAGACGCGCGTGGCTTGGCAGGGCCCACCTGGTCCCCCAAAACCGAGGTGGCCTTTCCAGTCAGTCCCGTGGGACGTTTTCCTCGATCCATTTGAGGTAGAGAGGGTTTCCTTGGTCAATAGGCAGGCTGATGATCTCGGGGATTTCAAAGGGATGGATGGATCTAAAGTGGAAACAGCCGCAGAGGAGCGGTGTCAGCACAGCCCCGCTCTGCTCCCGGCGCAGGAAGCCGAGCTCTCGGCTCCCAGCCGCTCATCCCAGCCCTGCCCCGTGCTCCCCACGGACTTCAAAGCGCCCGCAGCTTCTTTTTGCCATGTGGGAATTTTGCTTTGAGTTTGGGGCTTACCACAGGCAGCAGCCCCACTGCCGGGGGTCTGGCCCAAAGCTGGCTGTGCTCGCCCCTCGGGGCTTGGGAAACGCAGGAAATCCTGCCAGGAGGCTGCCAGGGAATAACCTGTGTGAGGAGGAGGAGGATCCCTCCTCACACCCAGCATGGAGGGGGTGGTTGAAGCCCAACAGTCGGTATTTCTGCCACCTTTTTTGCTGATGCCACCTCTGGGTTTTTCTGGCTCACGGGTACAGCGGGAGCACTTCACCATGCCCTGGGTGGGAAGGGGCTCAAGGAACTCCCAAACCCGAGCAGGAGAGGACAGCCTACCGTGGATTGGGTACCCAGTGCTCCCACAGAGCTCCCACAGGGAGCCAGAGCCTCACCTGACATAGCTGGACAATTCCCCTATTTTGGACGTCCTGGTTTTCACTATCTGTGGAGAGTAAAAACACCAAAACAGAACCCAAGGGAGATCGGAAAGGGACAGAGAGATCCTCCACCTGCAGTTCCGCTGCTCCCACCCAGCACTGCCATGCCCACAGACAGGGGTTTGGGATCCCTGGGTACCATTCCAAAGGCAGGGTGGTGCCACCCTCCCTGAAGCTCCCTTTTCTGCCGGGGCCATTTGTGACGGGCGTTTTGCGAGGCAGGGAATGGTCACTTACCAGCAGTATTTCAGTGGATTCTTCCAGTTCCCCTTTCCAGAAATACCTGGATTTAAAAGAAAAGCAGCATCAGCAGATACAGCTCTGTCTGCAGCCCTGCCAGTCCCTCCAGGCGTTATTTTCCCTGCTTGGTGCTTTCCGCACGTGGCCGTTTCTTTACGAAGCGGCTCAAAAAGCATCGCTGGCCCCAAAACTGCTGAGCACGTGAGTGAGCACCCTGGATTTATGGACCAGAGCCTCCTTGGCTGTGCCAGCCTCCAGAGAGCTGCCCAGGGGGGATGCCAGGGCGAATTTGCTGGGACTGGGGTGTCCGTGGGGGTGGCCCCGCTCTGAGCAGCGGCCGGGGGGACGGCGCCTGCAGGGACTGTGGCTGGGAGGCTGAGCACGGCAGCACCCCGCTTTCTTCCTCTCTCCTTCCCTGCAGGAGAGGAGATGTACTTGCCATGAGTCAGATATGACCTTTGCAAGCACTGCCAGCAGGCCGTGGTGATTTCATCCGCGTGCTGGGGCTCCTGCGCCAGGAGGACTCGGAGGCGCCTCCTGAGCGGGGCCTGGAGCTGACACCAGCTGGGGCAGCCAGGGCTGGGCAGGAGCAACTCTGCTCGGGCTCTTGGGGCTCATGGGGAGCGAAGGACGAGGGGAAGAAGGTTATTATTGGGTTGGCCCTGTTTCAGCAGCCTCTGCCTGGATTTGGGAGGGCTGGGGAGGGGGTTGTTGCACTGAGGGGACCCCTCCTGCGGAGAGGCTGAGGTGGGATCTGCTCCCCTCTTCTGGCAGGGCCAGGGTGTTCCTATGAGGAAAGAGCTGGTTTGGGGCTTTGCTCTTTAACCCCTCTAACAAGTGCAATCCCTTGGTGTGGATGGCTGAGGACACCTGCAGAGCAGGTTGTGTTTCAAGGTCAAAGATCCTGGTCTTCCTTCCTTCCTGAGCGTGCTGCTTAATATTGTAAAAGCCTTTTCTGCTCCTTATCTGGGCTTCTTTTTAGAGCCTTTAATAGCAGGCACCACGTCCTCAGGACCATAAATCCTAGACTGCTGGATCTCCCTGCAGACAAGTAACCAACAAACAAATGGTCCCCACGGGCAGTTGGAGCATCTGCACTGCCTGGAGCACGGTGAGGCTCCTCTCCCCCATCTACACCAACAATCAGACCCAGCAGCCTTCTGGAAACTGCCTCCTCTGCCCAGGGCCACGGGGTGTCCATCTCCTCCTTTCCTCCTTGGACAGCCTGGGTTTGCCTCCTCCACTGGGGAACGTTGAGCCCAACTTACAAGGCCGAGCTCTTGGGCAGGACGTTCACCTGGGCAGCCAGCTTCTTATCCATGATGGCCCTGGGGGAGACAGGAGTGGAGTCAGTGCCAGCCCAGCTGAGTGCTCAACCCCACATATTCCCTCGTGCTGTCCTGGACCAGCAGCTGTGACACGGGAGACATGGAATTTTGGATTACTTATTACCCCGAGAAAGCTGAGGCAAAGGTGACCTTTAGCTGGAGCTGCTTCAGCTCAGGCCCTCCTGACAGGGCTCTGGGACCCTCCCTGCTGTCCCTCTGTGCCAAGAAGGAAGGTTGGATGTTTCTCCTGGCTTGGATGGTGCCAGGACCCTGCCCAGTGTCATCCCTGTGCCCCCCTGACTCTGAGGCCACAAGAACCGGGGCTGGGATGGACGGGAAGGGGTTTGTCTCACACTCATGTATTTACACTGTCAAACTGTGCCTCTTCCTCACAGGGCAGCCTCAATGTGGATCTTGTTAAATTAACAACATCAAGGTTTTTCTACCCAAAATGTCCTAGAAATCTGAAGCCCAAGCAAATTCCTTCCCTCCGGCTGCCTCGGTTACTTGTGGGCTGGTTTGTTATTGCAGAGCTGCCTGGCTCTGCCAGCAGAAGTGATACTTGGGTGATTACAGAGTACTGAAGCAATCTCGGGGTGGATTTTTAGAAGAAAGGGGCAAATGATGTGTTTTGTGACCGCAGCAATGTCTGGCCCTGCTCAAGGAGGCGCAGCCCCAGCCTCAGCAGGGAGCTCACCTTTGGTTTTCTTTAACACTGACCTCCCCAGGAACTACTTTGTACCAAGGGCTTTGGCAATGCGACATTTAACTTCTGGAGGAGCCTGAACTGCAGAGGAGACATTAGTTATTACATACGGGAGGGCTTGATTCAACAGCCTGCAAAAATTAACTCTTGGTGAGGTAAAGAACTAAACCCATTCCAATTACCGCTCCAATTCAAAACTCTCTCCAGAATGTTTTTGGCTCAGACCAAGTTAATACCTTTTTAATCCTTACGTTCAAGGTATGGTACAGCCTGGGGGAGACTACGAACAAACTGAACCTGGATAACTCCTGGAATGGTGTTTAATGTTTACAAAGGTTACGGACATGGACTAGTGGCTCAGGGGACCACGGACAGAGGGGAGAGTGTCCAGGGAGGCTCAGGGTTGTTTGCTCTCACCATGTGTGGGCAGTTCCAGGCACTTAATGCTGATGGAGCATCTTGAGTTAATCTTTAGACCAACAAACTGCAGCAGCACGAGCAGAGACACCCCTGCTGTGACTGTCGTGTCACACATGGCACAAATCATTTCAGTTTTGCTGCCTGCAACGTGCAAGTCGCTCCAGCACAGCAGCCTTTTGTTTTGGGTGCTCTGCCCCGGTAAACTGAGATCCTAACTGAGATCCTGAACTCGGTTCTAGCAAGCTGAGCAGGAACAAGTGGCCGCCATGGGAATGGGGAACATTTTCAGAAGCTGAACATGATCTGTGGAAAACGGCTGCATAATACATGAGAGCTTTGGGTTGGGCGCTTAATGCGTGTTTCTTTGTCCTTGCCTCACAATAGAATCTGAATGGAGGCAGATTAAATATTAATAAGCAGAAAAGCAAAGAGAATGATATGCACAGATCTGGGGGCTGACAGGCTGATTGGGTGTTGGGTAGGTTGTGTGAGGGGCAGTGGCCACAACACCCAGCCAAGGGGGTCAACTGCCCCCAGCAGGCACAGGGGACAGACGAGAAGGTCTTCAGGTGCTGAATTCTACCTGTAGCTGTTCTGCCTCCACGAAGCTTGAACCCTTTCTCCCTAAAACCAGTGGAAAATTCCCTTGCAGGCTGAGGCACCAGTGAGTGCTGCACTCAGCAATGCAAGGGAAGCACAGGAAAAAGGTGTGTGGGAAAATGAGCATAAAGGCCCGTGTCATCCCCTGCAACCGTGGCTCATCCACCCAAATTCCAGAACAAAGGAACAATCACCCCACCAGTAAAACCACAACCAAAGGACAAATATCTCAGTGATTTATTTCCTCTCCCTTCCCTGCAAGACGAGGAACAAAGAGCGGAAAATATTTGCAAAGCTGTCAAGATGAGGCCTTTTCAGGCACTGAGGCTCTTTTCACCAGCCATGTACAGTTACTCCCTTTTTTAGATGACACGGAGCAGTGCAGACATAATTCCATTTGAATTTCTCAGTACAGTTGCAGCATTTAAGGTGACACAAAATGCCTTTCAGGAGCCTGTCAGTTCCTGACCGACTGCTTGGGAGCACTTCACTGGAGCAGGAGGGGTTTTTGGCAAGCAGCAGGGGAGCAGGGAAAACAGCGCAGGAGGTGTTGCAGGAAACTTCACGGTCCATCATAAACACTTCCCCAGTCAACACAGGTTCAGAACTTTGAACAAACCATCTATTGAGTCAGGCACTGATAGGTGTGTGAAAAAAAAAACACCCTGCATGCAAAATATCATGCAAAGTATCTCATATATTCAAAGAGAAAGGGAAAAATAAAAGAGGTAAAGCCCTTGTTCCCTGAGGTTTCTGGTGGGCAGAGTGCAGCTCTCGGGGGGCACCTCACCAGTGTTTGTTGTGGACCTCCTTTCACCTTTTCTGTACTTGCACGGCATGTGCTTTGTCCCTCTCTACAGATGCCCCTCCTGGCATTTTGTTGTCTGCTGTTCCAGAGAAGGAGAAAAAACTGTGGCAGGTCAGAGAACGAGGGGCTGGGGCTTGGTTCATCTGAGGACACTGAGATTCAGGGCCATGGCTTTAAAATGGGCCTTGAAAACGACAGGCAGGGGAATAAATTGAGAATTACTTGATGTTACCATGGCATTGACTTCAGAGGGAACCGTCAGCTCTCCTTGAGACAGAACGGCTCCTGGTAAGGGGGTTTGTGACACAGAGAGTTAGTGAGAAGGAGTGATGCTCTGGTATCAGAGAACCATGGAATGGTTTGGATTGGAAGGGATCATAGAATCATAGAATAGATTGGGTTGGAAAAGACCTTCAAGATCATCGAGTCCAACCCCTGATCCAACTCCAAT
>JAWMRA010000038.1:2162631-2187885 GCA_035584735.1 Pseudotriccus pelzelni
TCTCTGTAAAGAATTTCTTCCTAACATCTAACCTAAACCTCCCCTGGCAGAGCTTGAGCCCATGTCCCCTTGTCCTACTGTTGGTTGCCTGGGAGAAGATCTTAAAGGTCACCTCATTGTACCCCCCTGCCATGGGCAGGGACACCTTCCACTAGCCCAGGTTGCTCCAAGCCCTGCCCAACCTGACCTTGAACAGGGGATGGGGCAGCCACAGCTTCTCCGGGCAACCTGTGCCAGGGCCTCCCCACCCCACAAATGCGAACCACCCAGGGGCACAGATCCTCTCGAGGGACACGGGGAAGCTTCACTCCCCAAGGAGCAGCTTGGGACTCGTTGAAGCAGCCGAGCAGGGGGGCACCTCCGTACCTGGCAATGTCCTTGGCAACCTGCTCGTTGAGGCAGCTGATGAAGGCCACGGAGCTGCTCCCCGGGATGTAGCTGCCGGTGAGAGCGGAGTGGAGCTGCAGGGCCAGACCCCTGAGCAGCGGGTACATCAGCACTGCCAGCGTCGTCACCTCCAGGAGACACCGGGGAGGGTGGGGAGAACACCCGTGAGGGTGGGGAGAACACCCAGGAGGGTGGGGAGAACACCCGGGAGGGTGGGGAGAACACCCGTGAGGGTGGCAGGGCAAACACCGCGCTTTGGAAAACGCAGTGTTCGCGTCGTCTGTGGCTGGGGGGGACGTTTCCAGGCTCCTTCCAACGCTTTGGGATTTACGGGGAGGAACACGCTGGCAAGGGGACTGATTCCACTCCGAAAGGGACAATCCTGTGCTGGGGCAGGACAGGGGCACTTTTGAGGCTGATTCAGCCCAGAGGTGCCCAGGGCTTGGCTGTGGGAGGTCACCCCTGGACTAACAGGGGTTACAGACCCCCCTCCCCGCCTCAGCAGCCAGGGCTGGTTTTCCACAGAAGAATTAAATACACGTTTCTGCGCAAAAAAAGGAACAAAAAGGGAATGGGCTCCCACACCAAGCACATCTTTCCCGCTGAGGACACGTCCTGCAGCCGTCCTTCAGCCCCGCGCCAAGGGTGAGGCACGTCCATCCCTCTGGGAAATGGGGAGCCGGGACCCTCTGCCTGCCTGGGGATGCGGGAAGGAATAGAGCGGTGTGTCAGCTAGGGGAAGGGATCTGTCCATGGGAAACAGATTTGGGCTGCAGCCTGATAGCGGACCAGAGCCCCAGACTGTGCACCTGGAGAGCTTTAATCCCGCCCTGTCAGCCCAGGATGATTATTCTCCTCCGCCGTGGCTGCTGTGCAGCCCACCCGGGCTATGCTACAGCCTGCAAGGGACTGCAAGGCAGCTTTTAAGTTCATTGCATCCTAATTATCTGATACTAACAGTGAAACCGGATCCTTTTGGGCACAGAAATCCTAATGACAGGTCTGCAGGGCTGCACGAACAGCACCGCTCTCCCCCCGGCCTGGCAGGGCACAGCAACAAGTGGGTTTTGCAGTGCATTAAGCTGCGATTCCTGGCAAAGCCCCTTCGCTGCTGCTTGTGCTCACATGCCATAAACGGAGTCATAAAAAGATATCATTATCTCAGCAGGGATGCTGCTGGGGAGGGAGGTGGGTCTGGAGTGCTGAGGAACAGGCAGGGACGGGGCCGTCTGGGGCTGCAGCACTCACAGGGTCTCACAGCTGCTCTTCCCTTTGTCTTTTGTTTTTGACACAAACAGCATCTGGCCCTGGTTCAGCTACAGTGATTAAAACATGCTTATAAGACTAAGAATATATTCCTTTCCCCCATCTTATTTCCACCCTCCTTTGTCCTCTGAAAATCCTCCCATTACACTGCCAATGTCAAATTCTTTTTTTTAAAAAAAAAAAAAAAAGAAAAAGATTGAATTAAAAATCTCTTTTGTCACCACAAAGTCAAGAGCTCTTTTCCATTTGGAAAATGACTGATGTGTTCTATGGCTTGTCTCCTCTTTTCCAATCCATTTGAGGAAATATTCTTTGTTGTCACAAGGTTTCTCATAATAATTTTTAGAGCTCCTTTTCCCCATTAAGCCATTTAACAAATATACAATAAATCCCAGGAGCTACTCAGAGAATTACAAGCCAAGCAGGGATATGCTGGTGCACCTATTTTTCCAGATTAAAATGTAATCATGCTCCTGGCTCAGGGAAAAAAAAAAAATCCAACCTGTTCAGGCCGGTGGACATTAATCTTCTTGGAAGATGTATGTGCATAAATCCCCAGGACCATTTGTGATTGAGTATCAGTACAAGTATGAGCACTCTCTTTTTTGGGGGGATGTTTCCCTCCTTTTTATCTCTGAGGAGAAGGATAAAAGACCCCCCACACCCCTTTTTTCTTCCTAGAATAATTGTCTTTGCTAAGGGATGGTGGAAAAGAGGAGTGAAACTTCAGGATTCCTGCCTGACAAACCGAATAAACTCGCAATTGCTGAAATATTGAACAAAACTGAAACCACTCCTGTCAGATTTTAAGCACCTCACAGAAAAGAACTGAACAGCAAAAATGACAGTTGAGTTCAGAGAGACTCAGATTTCTGCGATATTTGTTTTGGCTTTGCTGAACTAAAAAGCAGCTTTAGAATCACCACGTTAGGACCTTCTGCCTCCAGTTTTGATGAGGCTGCGTTAAAAAAAAACCCCGACAAACAACACCACCCAAACACAACTCGTGGCAACGCTGAGTTTGCCCTGAGCTTCCTGAGAGCGAGCGGGGGACGAAAAACTCCTTGGAAATTCGCTTTGCCCTCGGCAGAGCCGGGGAGGACGTTCCTCCTGCCACATGGATTGGTGCAGAGGTCCCCTTGTAAAGGTACGGGCAGGGATTTTCCCCATCCCCATCCCACTCCAGAGGCTCCCACTTACCAGCAGCAAAGTGGCCCGGCCTGGCCGGGGGCAGCCCTGGGCAGCGGATGGCAACGGGCAGCGCTGGCTCAGCCACTCCATGTCCGTCCCCTCCGTCCCTCCACCTGCTCTGCCCGAGCTGGGAATGCTGCCTGGGCAGGCTGCCCATGCGAGCTCTAACTCCTCCTCCTCCTCCTCTTCCTCCCCCGGCTGGTACCCGCCTGCCTGCCCGCCGAGGGGCAGGGACAGGGGACAGCACAGCGTTCTGTCCCCTCCTGCCACCCCGAGCCTTGGCATCCCCCTCCCTGCACCTGCCTCACCCCAGGGCTGGGGGGACAGATTGCCCCAAATTGGGGTCCAGCCATAGCAGGGACGAACAAACCCCTGGGTGGTACCGTGTCATCAAACTCCTGCCCCAGCATGTGCTGGGGAAATCTCTGAGACCTGCTGATGCCGCTTGTCACTTTAGCTTTGAATTCCCCACCGATAAAACAGCTATTTTCTCAGATGTAATGTTGTCAGGGCTCTGTACTCTTCAGTTCTCCGCGCGCTGTCCCGGGTGCTCTGAGACCCTTGATGCCATTTGTCACTTTTGCTTTGAATTCCCCGTCCGTAAAACAGTTATTTCCTCAGATTTATGTTGTCAGGGCTCCGTACTCTTCGGATAGAAACCATCAGGCAGCTGCCAAGTCCCGTTGTGTCGTTTGTGCCTGAAACCTCCATCAAGGAGGCACCGAACGCTGCGTTCTGTCTCACCCCCTCACTTTGCTGGGTTCCTGTTGGAACCTGCCTGTGTTCCTGCTGTAACTTTATCGGGTTCCTGTCAGTTCCCATAAGCTGTAAAACATATTCCAGCCCGGATTTAGAACCTGCCCCTCGGTGCCCTGGAAGGTGCTGATGACACGGTGCCACCTTGGGGGCTCAGGAGGTCTGAAACACCCCTGGGCTCTGCAGGGCTTTCCTTCACTTAATTGTCCAGGGGTCGAAAAATTAACCTTTCCTCGGCTGGTTTGAAACAAATCCCCAGTTTTCTTGCAGTGGCCGAGCTGCCCCCAGGGCTGAGGGGGGGTCTTGGCTCTGTCCCCCCTGCAAACCCCTCCAGGTCCCCCCATCACAGGGGTGACACCATTCGAGGGGTCTGCTCTGGGACCCGATTTTAGGAGCTCTCTAAACACAGACACACAGTACAGTTTAGAAAGAAGATGCTGTTTATTCCGCGCAGGGTGGAGGTTTCCTCAAATCAAGCACCCCCAAGTTACATATTTTACGCGAGCCCGCCTATCACATACATATATATTAGTGTGATGCAATCTTACGCAGGGCTTGAAACATGAAGTTCTTTGCTTTACTGTTGCAGAAGTTATCTGAGGACACCAGTGATGTCCCACAAAAGGTGACAAAATTCACCTTGAACACCTCGGGGGGAAGGGGAACGTTCTCCACAGCCTCGGGAGCTGCCGGGCGGGCTGGAGGCAAACACCGCGTGCACACACGGGATGGTGATCTGCGGTTCCCCTTCCCGACCCTCGACAACGCCGCTTATCCCGCTTTTCCCAAAACACGCCCCTCGCCCCTAATGGGGGGGTCGAGCCCCTCCCCAAAACCCCCCAGCGGGACAGCACCCCCAGCAGGGCCACGCCCCCAATCCTCAGGACCACGCCCTTCTGTGACCACGCCCGAAACAGGCGGGGCCACGACGGGGCGCGGCGCGAGGAGGTTTGTTTACATGGCGGACGCGAAAGGCGCCCTTAGCAACCGCCGCGCCGTTGCTAAGGGCTGCGGAAATCTCGCGATAACCCTGCTCGGCCCTCGCTCAAAGCGGGCCGAGCTCTCGCGATATCCCCCCCCCCTCAAGGCGATCGCTAAGGGCGGCCCGAGCTCTCGCGATGTTTGGCGGACATGGCGGAGGCCAAGATGGCGGAGGCGGCCGCGGCGCTGCTGGACCGGGCGGCCCGGCGGGACGCGGCGCTCGAGGAGCTGCGGGCCCTGCGGGTCGCCCTGCAGGCCGTGCCGCTCGCCGCCCTCCGCGCCCGCCTCGGCGAGCACCACCTGGGAGCGCTCTTCGCTCTCCTCAGCGCCAGTGACCGGTGAGCGGCCCAGCCGCCCCCTCGCTGCTGCTGCTGCTCCTACCCGTCTCCTTCAGGGTGGGGGTGGCACGGCCTCGTCTCCCCCTCTCTCAAGGGCTCGGTTTTCTCTCCGTCCCGCCCAGGGAACAGGTGTCCGCGTGTGTTTCCATCCTGGAGAGGCTCCTGCAGGCCCTGGACCCCCTGTACGTGATCCAGAACCTCCGGGAAGAGCTCCAGAAAGGCCTTTGCCACCCCGAGGACTCCGTGAAGATCCTCACCATAGCCCAGGTACGGGGGTTCCTCCAGCTCTGGGTGCAGCCAGGCTGGGTCAGCCCTCAGCTCTTACCGCTGTTTCATGCCCTAGTTGGTGATAAAAGCACCACGGCACTGCAGGAATTGTGCTCTTACACGCGCATTTTAGGATAATAACTGTGCAGTGCGTTCCTGCTTTGTGATGTGTCAATTATAACGCATAAAACTGCCTTGACGAAAGTAACTTGTAAATGAACCTTCTGCTTAAAGCTCTCCCGGCCAGCACCACCAGCAGGTGCTGGAAGAATTAAAAGCAGCAACATTTTTATATCCGGGATACTTTATAAACAGTATTGTGTAAACACCGAAGAGGAAGAGGCTGTGGCAACTTGGCACTTGTTGCAGGGATTTAAAAGACTCTTTTTCTGTGGTTTGGAATGGGCTTCTGGAAGCTTCAGGCTCAGCTAAAAGCAGTTGCTCGGGGTGTCGGCCAGTGAAGTTTTGATCCCAGGATGGTGATTGTGGCTGCCTGTGGAGCTCTTCCAGCGCTCGAATGCCCTCGCAGTGGGAAAAGCTCCCATTTTAATGTTATTCTCTCTAATTATTTGCTCAGGTGGGGAGGATTGTTGAAGACCCAGATGCTGTCGGAGAGATTCTCAACAGCCCCGAGCTGTTACGGCAGATCATAAACTGCATTGGGGGAGAGAAGATCGCAGTGGCCAAGGAGGTGAGCGGGGCTTTGTTAATTCCTCTGCACAAGCCACCTTTTCCGTGTGTCCAAGGTGAACAGCTTCTGCCCTTCCCTGAGGGAAAGGTGGTGCCTGAAAGATGTTACCAGAAATTGCTGAGTTGTGACAGAAAATATACCCAGAACTGTCATCTTCCGGTAGATGTTGGTGCCAAAGAGAACTTGTAAATCAGAATTTGGTGCCAGAGACCTAGATGGCAATACCCATAACTAGCTCTCATCAATGAAAAACCGGTTGTAATTAAAATTAGTGTGTAACTAGACTTAATAAGCTAATAAAGAACATAAGCCTGATAATCCTGGAATTTTTTTTTTGATTGTTTATTTTTAATATCAACCTCCTGTTTTCTTGGCTTCCAGGCCATCAAATCCCTGTCCAGAATAGCCCAGACACAGGAAGGTCTGGAGGCTTTGTTTGTGAGCAGTTTGTTGGGTGACCTGAGAAATGTCATGGCCACGAGTGACATCGTTCGCTACCGGGTGTACGAGGTGGGGCTGCTGTTCCCTGGGGGGTCTGGGGCACAGCCTGGGGTTTGTGGCTTTTAAATCAACATTTACCGCTGCTTCTGTGAACTTTCTGTAAGGAAAATTCACGCAGCTGCTGCGGTCTTTTAAGCTCTGCATTGTTATCATCAGAACGTTTTTATGAACCATCTTTTCTTTTCTCTTTTTTTTTTTTAGTTGATCGTGGAGATTTCGGCGGTGTCAGCAGAGTCCCTGAATTACTGTGCAAACAGTGGGTTAATACCTGAGTTAATTGGGGAGCTCACTGGAGAGGATGTGCTGGTCAGGTATGTTTGGGTTGGTAAAACTCTGATATTCAGTTTTCAAAGACATTTGCATGTGGGTTTTGTGAAGCACTTGGCAGGAAAAGGCTTTATCGGCCTCTTCTTAAACCTCTTCAAGTGTTAAATACGTTATACATTAATTTGAGAGCTGAGGTGAAGCTTCTCCAGCATGATGTGATAACTGTAATGTTTGGCTGAGTATGAACACTTTCAGTTCTTTCCTACACCTCAAGTAAGAGCTGAGTGAGCTTGGAGGAGTTTCGACAATTGGGGTGATTTCTTTTTTGTTTGTTTGTTTTTTTTTTTGCTTGGATTTTGTCTTACAGGTATGTTTTTCTTTTTTCTTAATCACTGAGTACTTCAAACCCCCTCTAAAACAAGCCACAATAAGTGTCTGTGTGTTCCAGAGCCACCTGCATAGAGATGGTGACCTCGCTGGCCCACACCCCCCAGGGCCGGCAGTACCTGGCGCAACAGGGAGTGATCGACAAAATCTCAAACATCATCCTTGGAGCAGAGTCTGATCCTTTCTCCAGCTTCTATTTGCCAGGTGACCTCACGCACTTCTTGTTTCCAGGCTTTACTGCCTGCTTTTGTTAATGAGTTTTAATTGCCAAGCCTCCCTTTTGGAAGCTCGTGGGAATTTTTGGACGTTAGATTGGGTAGGGAAAGTGGTCAGTGTATAAAATATTGGGTGCATAAAAAATGCTGCAGGACAGATTGACACATGAAGAATATTCTTCATTAGTAGTGGTAGTACAGGTAAGTGCTGTACGTTCTGGAGTTTGTGTTATTGTAGAATCTCTTTAGGAACGTTAAGGTTGTGAATTGAGGAGCTGACAAAATCTTGGCTGTTTCTTTAGTTCTGTCTTTATACACTATTCAGACTGATAACACAAATTGAGCAACAAAACCATCTCACATTTAGTTTTGTCGTTGCTGAAGTTTTTGTTCCTCCCCTCAGTGCCTTGTTTTGGTCTTGTTTTCTCAGGATTTGTGAAGTTTTTTGGGAATCTGGCAGTTGTAGACAGCCCCCAGCAGATCTGTGAGCGGTACCCTGTCTTCATGGAAAAAGTCTTTGAAATGGCAGAAAGTCAGGATCCAACCATGATTGGAGTGGCTGTGGACACGCTGGGAATCCTGGGATCAAACGTGGAAGGCAAACAGGTTTTACAGAAAACTAGTTAGTACCTTTTTTCTATGACAAAACTTCCTCAGTGTGACACAAGAGTGAATTGATTTGGTGGAAAAGCAATTGGAAAACGTATTTAGCTAATAAATACATTTCTAATGGGACTAAGGGGTAACTCTGTGCTCCTCTGGAGGTCTGGCTGAATTAATTAATAGCACTTTGCTTTTGCTTTGAAAGGAAGTAGATTCCAAAACCTGTTGAGCAAAATAGGGCACCAGGCCAAGAATGCCCCCACGGAGCTACGGCTGCGGTGCTTGGATGCCATTTCAGCTCTTCTTTACTTGCCTGTAAGTTGGTGCTTTTTTGGTCTTTTCTCCTTTAAATCTACAAGAAATAAATTACTATACCTGAGTAATTGTGGGGAGATCTTCAGAAGCCTCTGGCTTAGGTAGAAGTGGTGCTTTCTACTGTTCTGAGCCACTGATTTTACTGTTTAGAAATTCCCTGATGTATTTGTTTGTTTAAGGTTTGACTTTGTTTGTAAGAAACCAGATGTTCTGAAACGTTTATAAAACGTGAAGTCAAGACTTCATTGACAAGGGAATGAGAATAAACAGGTTTAATATCCCTGTGGTCAAAGGGATGGTGGCAACTGCTCTAATCCCTGTTCTTTAGATCCAGTGGTGTGGGTTTGGTGGTGTAGCTCTACGGGAGTGAGGAAACCATTTGCACGTGCACTGAAAAGCTGAAAGCTTTTCCTGGTCCTAATCAAACCCTTTCGGTTTTGGGTGTGATTTGTGCAGCCAGAGCAGCAGACAGAAGACCTCTTAAGGATGACAGAATCCTGGTTCACATCCCTGTCCAGCCAGCCCCTGGAACTCTTCAGGAGCATCAGCACTCAGCCATTCCCTGACCTGCACTGCGGGGCTTTGCGGGTGTTCACTGTAAGTGCCTTTTGCTTTTAAAGGTCGGGGAGTGAATTGTGTTGCCCTTCAGCCTCAGATTTATTTATTTTCTTTAAAGTGAACGCCACAAACTTCTTGCTGAAGCCCAGAGGTGGCCAGAAACAGGCCTTTTTCCCTGTGCCTCACCTGCATTCCCCATTTAAATAAGGCAGCAGATGTGGCATGTCTGTAATGTCTGGAGTAAATTGGAGAGGGTTAAAAAAGGCAGCAGCTGTGCTCCAGGGTGCTGCTCCATCCCAGAGGCACTGCTGTGATAATTCCCTTCCAGCTCTGAAGATCAGCACTGAGCTGTACTTGTTGTGCAGTGTCAGTGCTTGATTTGAGTTGTGGACCCACTGTGTGCAATGAATATCTCCTTTCATTTGTCCTGCTCCTTGGCCGTTTGCCGAAGAACCTGCTGTGTAAACTGCTTTTTGGGGTTTAAAATGAGATGTTTCCCCTCTCCCACACCTCCTCCTGTTTTTCAGGCCATTGCCAATCAACCGTGGGCCCAGAAGCTGATGCTGCACAGCCCAGGGTTTGTGGAGTACGTTGTGGACAGATCTGTGGAGCCTGACAAAGCCTCCAAGGATGCTAAATACGAACTGGTGAAGGCCCTGGTCAACTCCAAAACAATTGCAGAGATCTTTGGCAATCAGTATTACCTGAGGCTCAGGGCTTACCTGCAGGAGGGCCCTTACTATGTCAAGGCAGTTTCTACCACAGCTGTGGAAGGGGCAGAATAATGTCCCCGGTGTCTTGGGTCCCCCTCTGGCAAGCCATGAAACAGGTGTTGAGGTACAAGGTGTAAAGACTCTCCCCACGGAGTGTCTTCAGGTTGTCTCTTTAAAGGAATGTGAGGATATTTTGACTCTGTTTTGAAATGAGTCACGAGAGCAAATTTAAAGCCTATTTGATGTTTCCCCGTAAATGTCACGGCAGAAGTTCCCTGTGGGCTGTCATGAGACAACCCAGGTAAGCACTTCCCAACTGCTGCACTTCCCAACTACTGACTGTGTTTGATTTTGCAGAATTTCTTGGTGGTTGGTTAAATTGTTGGATTTGGAATTCCTATCGTGTTTTCTCAGTAGGTTCCAGTTCAGTTAAAAAAAGGCAAGAACCAAACACCAAAACGCCTTGAGGTTTGTAACCTCAGATACTGCCATAGTTTCTTTTTTTTTTTTTTCTTAAATTACAATAATTCTTTTTTTTTTATATCTGCCAAAGTTGGCACTTGCATATGGAACACGCTCTTTGTCCTGTCAGAGTCCTCTAGCTGAGAATAAGCCCCACTCTGTCCACATGAGGGAGTACGAACTGGATTCTCTTCTGTTCTCAACCTGCTGGCTGTGAGTCTTGCTTGAATAAATAACCCTAAACATTGTTTACATTTTATGCTGAGGATTTAAACAACAAACCTTGTAGCCCTTTTCAAAACAAATCAATGCTGTAGTGGATCAAACCAAACTGGAGCTTTGCCTCCCTTGGCTGCAACGTGGTGTGGCAGCTCGGTGTAGTGGCTCAGAAGGAGCCTGAGCTGGAGCACTGCAAGGCTACTTCAGAACCAAATCTTTAATTGTTTTTACTATTTTTTAACAGAGGTGATTTTTTTATTTTAAGTGTTATTTAAAGAAACATGATTTTAATTGCCTGAGTTAAAGGGGTAAGAACACGAAATTTTTTTTGTTTTAAGGGTGTGAATGAACCAGGAGGATGGAAACGTACCTTAGGAAGGTGGAATCTTCTTTTGAAGATAACTGTGGGAGGGAATCAAGAGGTGTCTTTGTCCATAAGCAGAGACCACAGTGTACTTTATATCAAAGGCTTACATTATTTTTGTGGAGGACATGTTTGAGGAATAGCTGGGGGGGAGCATAATAAACCATGGAATTCGCACTTTGGGGCCTGTTTTTAGTGATGTGTCAGTCAGGGATAACTGGGGGACGCTCCCTCCGTGTCCCTGTGCTGCCAGGGAAGCAGGAGGCCTCGGTCATGCAGGAGCTCTCTCCTTGCCCGTGGGAGGTAGAGGTGCAGCTGGTATTGCCAAAAATTGCTGCCAAGGAGAGCAAGTGGGCTCAGAGGAGCTGGGGAGGATCCCTTCATGTTGGCTAAGTGTCTGAGAGGAGTGATCTGCCTTGCTGCTCCAAGATGGACTAAAGTTGTCCTCCTCTGTGACGCTGCTGCTGCTTTCACCCCAAATGTGCCCCAAAAATGTCTGCTGGTGAGAAATGTACCACGGTGTCCTGTTTGCAAGCAGAGAATGTGGAGCTTCCTGAGTCCTGCATCCAGCAAAAACATCAAAGCACTGACAGGGAAATGAAAGGAGTATAGAAGCCCTTACTTTGCACTTGTTTTGGGGCAGTTCAGCTCTGTTATTTTAGGTGGCTTTGTGTGCTGGTCGCTCTGTATGAGCCATATATGCTAAAAACCTCAGTGAAAGAAATCAATATATAAACCTTTTCTGCAATTCATGAGTCTCTTCCATGTGTGTTTTCAGCTGCTGCTTTTGAAGGCTACTCCTTGTGCTCAGTCTTTAGCATCTGCTTTGCATGGTACATTTGCCAAAGACAATATTTTAGAACAGGCAGAGATGCCAAACAAGGGTGGTTTTTTTTTTATGTATGCACATATGCTTTGTTTTATTGAGCTTGGAGCTCAACATTGATCAATTGATCACACACTTCCCCCTTATTATTCACTTGCAGTTCCCTGCCCATGCTGTACGTTGCCATATGGGTTACATGCTGCTGTGTCTGATATAAATGGAAAATATAAGTGTCTTTGTCATCCCCTCCTTGAAGTAACAGGTGGAGATAATGGAGGGGAAAAACCAGAAATGGAATGATGGAGAAGGAGAACTGAGGTAAAGAACAAAACAAAGCCAGACAGAAAGCCCCAAACCAAAACTCCAACATTTGGCCAAGTTAACACGCAGCATAACTTGGTATTTCGGAATTGTGGGTCCTTGGGAACACGCCTTTAATCCCAGTGGGAAGAGTAGCTGGGGCTGTCAGAGGTACATCATGGGTGTCTCACAGCTGTAGGACAAACCTGAGCAGCTGGTCCTTCTGCTGCTGGAAGAGTGGACACGGAAGAGTTTATCTGGAGGAGGGAGGTGCGGGTGGGTTTTGTGTTCTGGGATTGCTTCCTACTTTGGGGAATTTTAACATTTTGAATCATGTTGGTGTTACTGGCTTGTGGTGAATCTGTTCTGACCTCGCTGCTGGGGCTGTTCTCCGGTGTGCTGTTGTGTCTTGGAGCTGTCTTGTCAGTGCGTCTCAGATGCCATGACTGACAGAAGTACAAGATTCTTTAACAGGCAAGTTGGATCCCTTGCCTGGAATCTCCCTGAGCAATTTCCATGCTGGCTCAGTGTCTGTTCCTCTCCCTCTCTCTGGTGCTGTAAACCAGCCTGCTCAGAAGCAGCTCCTTCTGGGGGTGGAAAGCTTCCCCTTTGGTACAAAATTCTCTGGAAGTAGGTGATGCCTCACTTGGATAAAAAATGTAGAAGGTGTTTTGAGGACTCAGAAGTCTGAAAAACACTGGAGACAGAGTTTCTTGGAACATTCTACTTTACTTATATGCATGCATTACATAGGGAACATCCAGTTCTGCTGCTGTCACACACTGGAGCCCTGGGAATTCATTGCTATTAAAGGGAGGAGACCTAACTTCGGGAGAGCATCATTGCTACTGAATGTTACAGGATAAAGCAGCTGCTGAAAGAAAATTCAGCCTTTCTTCACCAAAGCTGAACCTTAATGGACAAAATGAAGAACCTCGTTTTTTATTCTATCCAAGTTGAACTGTTTGAACTTGTCAATGTAGGTCAGAACCCTGCAGGACACCAGGCTGTAGTAGGTTTCCAGCAAGGAACAATCTTCCCCACTGCTTGTTTCCTCCCAGGCTTTAAATAGCTCATGCTCCTTCATGTTGGAAGAGGTGAAGATGAATTTATAGCAGCATCGATTGTAGCTGACGTGCTTTCCCCCGGAAAAGCGGGAGCTGTGCATGGGAGTGATTCCAGCTTTCTTAGCACAGATTCCCACAAAAACATCCGGGGGCACTGACAGTGGCACCTCCTTGGCAGCCACGTAAACCTTGCGGGCGACGTCCTGGGATACGACGAAGGCGCTGCCGTGGCAGAAATCTGGGTAAAACTCCTCGGGATACTGATGGGTGGGAACAAAGGCAGGGCTTTGGGGGGCCCTGTCGGGCACTCCCTGATGAACGACCCTCCCGAGGTAGATGTCCTCTAGCTGCGTTAAGCTCAGCAGGTACCCAGCCAGGCTCGGAACACCCACGAACACGTCCTCGTCCGCTTCGAGGATAAATCTTGCCTGCGGACAGAAAGTCACCGTCCACTCCACGCTCAGCAGCATCTTCTGTGTCTGCGTCTGCGGGGAATCCACGAAACTGCCTTCAATAATGTCCCCGTGCTTGTGAGCCTCTTCACCGATCTGCAGCTGGGTGCTTTCTGAAGCTGCCTTTCCTACAGCAAACAGAGTGAGGACGGTGTAACCTCTGGTGTCTGTCACGTTGCCCCAGGTCTGCCTGATCGTGTTGCGCCTTGTCCTGTTTTCCGGGCTGCTGCGGACCAGGATGAGCAGAAACACCTCTTGGTCAGAGCATGTCGCTGCACTGCCGACGGTGTGAGAGAGGTTGGCCTTCAGGGGATCCGTGTCCAGCTTCCTGGCCCTCTCCCTGATCTCCAGAGCCTTGGCGTCGGTGTAGGACAGAGGGAAGGAATGCAGGAAGTACTCCTCCAGTAAATCTGCCCCGAAGAGCAGCACGTGGAAAAGCAGGACGTTGAAGAGGATGAAGCACCACTGGTGAGTGCGGAGCCTGCAGAGTGTCGGCTGGGGAAGGGAAGACACGGACGCTCAGTTCTCCTGCCGCCCACACAAAAAGGCTTTCCTTCGTTTTATGAGATATTTGTGCAAAGCAATCACAGCTTTTAGACCGTGGTCTTTGCATTTATCTGTTTGAAGCTCTTCTTCTCCTAGAAACGGGAGGAATCTAAAGGAATGTGCTTGTGGCACAGCGACATCCCAAGCTGGGAAGGACCATTACCATGTTGTAGTTGAGAAGGCTTCTTTTTATGTATCCATGTGTGGAAATAGTAAGGAGTGACCTGCTATTAATATTTTTTGACTATTTCTAGCCTGTTACTGAAGGCCTGAGGTGCTACTGAGGACCTGTAATCGTAATACGTGTCCTTGAAGGAGAACTTCCCTATGGCCTCCCACTGCCCCATGGAAGCTGGCAGGGTAAGAATCCAGGCTGAATGGGGCTTGGAGCGACCTGGGCTGGTGGAAGGTGTCCCTGCCCGTGGCAGGGGGTGGAACAAGATGATCTTTGGGCTCCCTTCCAACCCAAACCATCCCATGAAAGCTATAGGAGGCTGAAGCACTTACCTGCATGGTGGTGGGAGCCGTCCCTGCAGCAGGGGCTGTGTGGGCAGTTTCTGCCTGGCAGTGCCTGTATCTGGGTCTGCAGGATCCAGTTACTGCCCAGTACCTGCAGACTGTGGCTTCCCCTCACCTGTCTGGGAGGAGGAAAGATGATCCCAGGGGATGATCGTGTTGCAGCCGCATAAAACAAAGGGAACAACCCCCTGGCCTTGCCCTTTATTAATTTCTGACGCCTGGGGTGGGGTCTCAGCAGTAAGTGAAGGAACTGCTGGGGCTCGCTTGCTAAAAGGGGTCCCTGGTACTGCTGTGAAGCTGTTGTTGCTCTGCTATTTGCTGCTGGAGTTTGGGGTTGTGTTTTACAGCTGCGCCATTTCGTGGTGGTTCCCAGTCCTTGGTGGGAGGGAGACCCCTGCACTGAGCACTCTGCACCTCCTGAGTGGGGGGTTTGGGGTGTGAACTTGTGGGTTTGCCTTATGGGGGGTGCTGTGGGGGACACCCCAAGGCTGTGGGTGCTGCTGGGCCGGGCTGTTCCCAGCACATGGGGCTCTGGACAGGCTCCTGCCGGCGTTTCCAGGAGCTTCCATGTGTTGCTGTTGGCTCAGGCCTGGGCTGTGCTGGAGCTGACTGGGCTGGGGAGCTGCAGGGGCCTGGAAGTGCTGGAAGGGGAAGTGCCAAAGACACCACAAACAGGATGGAGGTGTCAGCAGGGGGGAGAGTTGGGTTTGGCAGAGGGTCTGTGGAACCTGCAGAGCTCCGAGGGGAGAGGGGCTTGTGGGTCCCCAGGGGATGGTGGCAACAGTGCTGTTTGATGGAGAATTGAGGTGGGAGGTGTCAGTCCTCATCAGCACGACTGGGAGCTCCAGCCTCAGATTTCTTTTTGATTTTGGAAAGATTTCTCATAGGTCAGGGTGTGTTTCTGTTCCTGCATCCTTGGGTGAAAGGGTGCAAGGAGGACACAGTGTTGCTGTGGTTTGGCTTAGCTCTGACCATTCCAAACCTCCCTCAAGCATCCCTAGGGGGGCCTGGATCAGCCAAATGACCCAGGGAGATGGAGCAGAGCTTTGATTTCTGGCTTGGGGTGTCCAGGGTTAATCCCCCAGCTCTGGCTGAGCCCCTCACCTCTCCCAGCTGTGTTTGGGAAAACACAGGGAGCAAAGGAATTACGGAAGAAACCAGCTCCTCAAAATGTGGTCACAGCTTGGAAGTGCATCCTGCCCCTCTGAAAGACTCCCAAACATGTCCCAGTGTGGATCTCTGCTTTAGGCTTTCCAAAAAGAGGGAGCTCGTGTGTCAGCTGGGCTGCAGCTTCATCTGGAGCAGCCTCAGCCTCTGCAATCCTCCCCAAGGTTGTGCTTTGAAGCCTGGGGAGCTGAGCTGCCAGCACGGGAAGTGTCAGTTCAACGTGTGCTCTGAAGGAAAAAGCCAATAAGGAAACACCTTTCATGTACTGTAACACAGCACTGCCCCCCCGGGTACCCATCCCGGGGAAAAAAAAGTCCTCTGAAGATGTTCTGTCTCCAGCTAAACCATTTAATGAGCAAATAAATACTGAGTGTATGAAACCCTTTACGTTAATGATAAAATAATAATTATACACCCCATCTGTGTATCATCCCTGCTGCAATTAGGCCCGGCGTGGTGCTCGCAGCACTGCTCAAGTCGTTTCTTCAGCTCTGCTTTGTGGGGGCAGCAGGAATTCTGATACCACATCTATAAGATTTAACACTCCCCAACCACAGCACGGGCAGCTCTCAGATGTGGGATTTTGTTTGTCCACAGAGCCTGGCTGAGTCCCACCGGGAGAAAGCTGAGGAGCAGCAAGGAAAAGACTCCTGAAGGGTAAAGTAACTGATCTGGGAGTTCCAGGGAGTCTGCCTGGGGGCCATCCCTCCATCACCTTTAAACCCAGGATTCGGGGAAATGCAACACCCAGCAGCTCATGTGTGACCTTGTCTCACTTTTCAGATGGGTAAAGTGAAGCTCATTCAGGGAAATCCTCACTCCCAGGGAGAGCCCAGAGTTTCCTGAAGAAGAGGGAATTCAGGACCCCGGAGTGGCCGAAGTCAGGTCAGTGGGGGTAGGAATGCTGTTCCTACAGCTGCACTGAAACCCTGCACAATCCTGTGGCTGTAAATTAGGGGAACAGCCAGGAAAGCAGGTTTTCCTGAGCCACAGGGCTGTAATTTGCTTTATGTGAGGTGTTTTCACATTTTCCTTGAATTTCATGTCCAAGCAAACCTCATTACGGGAGCAGGGATGTACCAGTAACTCTGTAGACAACCTGACCTACCCTAAAGCTGTGAGTTCTCAGACTGAAGGATGTTTGGAGTTTGGGTTTGATTTTTTTGAGAGAGGAAGGGCCCTGAACTCCTGCCAGCTCCAAAGACCAGAGCAGAGGTGGCAGGAAGGCAGTGGAAGATGCTGTGGAGCAGAAGGTGCCCAGGGCAGGCAGGGCGGGCAACGTGCTGAGAGGAGCAGCCGAACCCACAGCTTCTTAAAACGTCTCCTAAAGCCTCCTGGCTTCCCTCCCAGTGCTGGGAACATTTGGAAGGGGGAGCAGAGCCTGGCTGGTTTCAGTTCTGCTTGACTCTGCTTCGTGAGAATGTGAAGGCTTCGGATGACGCACCGTTCTCAGGCGATGGTGCAGGAGAGGGTGGATGGATGGGGTTTGTTGGGAAAATCCAGGGAAAATCGTTTTTTTTTTTTTTTCTCAATATAAATGTGTCCAGGCATAAAAACTTGAGCTCGACCTGCCCCAGGTGTCTGTGTGGTTGCTCTGTGCTGTGCCCTGTCCTTCCCTGCAGGGTGGATACCCCTCTCTGTGCCCACCATGGTCCCCCCAGCTCTCAGGCTCTTCCCAGAAGATGGGTTGATTCCCACAGGCAGGTTTCCAGATTTTCACTCAACACCTCCTGCTCCAGAGACAGGTCAGAAGCCACCTGCAGGCAGGCAGCACAACATCCCTTTCCACAAGGCATTCCCTGTGCCCTCACGGAGACACTTGGCTTATTTTAAGGGTCGGGGTTGCCCCCTGTCATCCCACCAGTCCCCAGCTGGGATGCTCTGGGAACACAAAGCACTCCCAGGTCTCCACAGGATCCCCACTGTTCCAACCTGCCTTTTGCAGGGTTTCACACAGACCTGAGAGCACGAGGGGCTGCGAAGGGACTTGTCTGGTTTTTAATAACAGCATCGGTTGCAAGAAGCAGAGACGATTGTTTTGGTCTTAGTCACCTAATGGCAATGTTTGTGCTTGAAGAGATGATTCAGCTCTTGCAGGCAGTTCTTCATCTTACCTTCTCCATGGGCTTTGGGGGATGACGGAAGAGGAGGCTTCTTAAGAGTTCCACAGAGTGTGTTGTGCTTGTTTTTGATATTTAATGCCCCTTTGGGTGTTCAATATAAGTAGAAACCTGAAAGCCAAGCCGAGGAACCTGAGCACTGACACACCAGACAAACAGCTCCTGGGTGTGCAGATGGAGGTGTCTTTACCTCCAATTTAATGGCTCACTTGACGACACTAAAACCAGGTTTTTATAGCCAGGTTTCCTGTATTCTTTTTTTTTTTTCCTTTGCAGACATCAGTCTCGGAGTTCCAGAGCTGCATCTTTTTTGTATGGTATGTTTGATTATTACTTCTTGAGATCAATGGCAGCTTTGACAGCTACCTACCTCTGTATTCCTGGATAGGGACAGCCTCAGCCCTCCGTGTGTCTGGGAGTGCTGCCTCAGCCTCGGAAATGCTGAGCTGAACAGGGGCTGAGAGTGGAGAGAGCATAAACTTGTGGAAAATGTGGAGCTGTGAGGCCACAGGGCTCCAGCCCTCAGGCCGAGCGGGTCCTCCCCATGATGTCACCTTGAGAGAGAAGTTGTTTATTTTGCAGTGGCCCAGCAAGTCCCCCTGTTGTTACTCATTCTCTCAGTGTGCTGTGAGGGTGCTTTGCCCTTTCATTCCCTGGAGCCAGGCTCAGGCTATCAGGGAGCTGGAGCAGGACAAGGACACCCTCGGACACGAATCCCTGGAGCACCGCGGTGAGCTGGGCTCGGGTAATGTGCTCTGCAGGAGATGACTTTCTCTCCCTCTCGTCTCTGACTCATCCCACTTTTGCCTCCCACAGATTTATTTATTGCTCTCCCAGACACAGAAACAGCCGAGTTGAGTCTCCCTGCCCTGTGACAGCCCCTCCTCGAGCAGTGATCTGCAGGAGCAGCCCGGCGCTTCCCCACACTCATCCCTTGGGGGGGGGTGTCTCAGATTCGGGGGGTTGCCATTCCCAGCAGCCCCCCATGTGCTGCTCCCCCAGCCTGGCTCTGCTCTGGAGAACTCGTGTGTTCACATGCAGCACATGGCCCTGCAAATGGCATCCCTGGATGTGCCCGTTCCCTGGCGCTGCTCGCTCCCTGCCCAGGCGGGACACAGCCCCTCCGGGTCTGTGCTCTCCTGCCCTGGGGCGCGGTGGGAATGTGAGGATGCTGCAGGGGCTCCCCAGCAGAGCTGCGGGGACTGAGGGAGCCGAGAGGAGGAGGGAGTGTCCTGTGGTAGGTATGTGACATCCTGGTTAATTGTATGTTGTGTTAATAGGGTGACTTAATTTCCCTCTTTGGGGAAGGAGGATCTGTAGCATCGATGGCTTTCGGGAAGCACTGCAGCTGGGGGCAGGGAGGGCCAGCCCAGCCAGAACCATGCCCCCAAAATGCTGACCGGTGCCTTTGCTGAGAATGCTGCTGTGCCTTCCCCCACTTCCCCCTTGGCTTTGGGGGTGCAGGGAATCGTGCTGGAGCTGGGAGCCCCAGGACAAGGGCTCTCTTGGGGTAGGATCCCACCAAATGGGAGAGCTTTACCCTGTGCAGCCCCCCTGCTCCACAAAGGGGCTGGGGTGACACCAGTGCCCTTCCAGGGCAGGGGACAGGTGGGACCAGGCCCTCCTTCAGTGCTCGAGCTCCAGGATTTGGATGAGGACCTTCCCTTCTGGCTCTTTCTCTTTCGTTTTCCTCTTTTCAGCCCGTCCCCACCCCCCCGTAACTGTTTTAAAGAATTCCTCCCCCACGCCTGTGTTATCACCCAGCATGTCAATACGCTCCGTGCCACCCACCCCCTCCTCCCGGAGCTGCACCGTTAACGATTTGCACCAGATAATGCGAGGCAATTAGTGAATGAAGAATAACCTTCCCACTTAAAAGCACGATGGGTCGGGAAGCATCACGCGGGTGGATTGCACGGGGAGTTATTAATTGCTTTTCTCTCCAGTGACTCCCAGTGTAGGAGAGTCCATATGGAGGGAGAGGAGGAGGAAGAGGTGCTGCGGGAGAAACAAAGTGTCTGGTCCTGGCGAGAAGCTGTGAAGCCCAGAGCCTCCGAGTGGGCTCTTCCCTCTGGAGTGGAGGGTTGTAGCACAACGGGCACCGTGTGATCCAAGGTCCGGGGCTCCCGGGAGCAGTGGGTGAGGAGGGTGGGGGTATCCCGGCGTCAGGGGGAGCTGATGGAGGGAAACCACAGCTCTGGGAGCAGCTCCGGCCTGGGTGGTGTCACGTCCCCGAAGTGTGACCCAAGTGTTTTGGGTGGTGGTGCGCAGTGGGAGCTGCTCGGTTTGGAGCTGTTCACATCCGGCCCACGAGGGGGGACGGAGTTTTGGGGGCACTTTGGGGCCACATCATTACAAGTGGCACCTCCTGACTCCTGGCACGTGGGGCTGAACTTGGAGGGGAGAGAAGGATCCATCCCCTTAACCCTTTCGTGGAGCCAGCCGGCTCGTTTCCAGGCGGGTCCCGCTGTCCCTGGGCTGGGGCCATTCTCCAGCGGGGCCGTGTTGTTGTAGCAGGGCCCCCCTGGATGATGAACGCCCCCGGCCCGGGGCGCGCAGCACGGCACAGGAATTCCCCGCAGGCAGCGCCTCGGCCCGGCTTGTTTGCGTTTGGCACAGCCCCGAGGCGCAAATATTTGTGTGGGAAGTAGAAAAGAAAACCAAAGGGGGGGAAAAAAAAAAAGGGAAATAAAATAAAATAAAAATCAAGAAAAGAAGAAAGGAAAACGCAGAGGGGAGGAGAAGGAAAAGGGAAAGGGAAAAAGGAAGGGAGGGGGGAAGGAAAGGAGGAAAAGGAAAAAGAAAATAAAGAAAGCAAAGCCCCCCGGGGGTCGTGCAGAGGCCGGAGGCGAGGGACGCAATCGCGGGGGTCGCGGGGCCGGGGCGGGGTCCGCGGGGGGCGGGATCGGGGCCCCGCCCGGTGCCGCCCCCGGCCCGCCCCGCACAGCCCCGCACCTGTTGCCGCCCGCGCCCCGCGGAGCTCCCCGCGGCGCCGCCCGGCCCGGCCCGGCCCGGCCATGCGGAGCGCCGCCCGCGCCGCCCGCACGCCGCTGCGGGGCGAGCCGTGATGGGCGCGGGGCACCGGCACGGGCAGCGGGGACGGCGGCCGAGGCTCTGCCCCTCCTCGCCTCTCCGCGCCGGGGCCCCGCGCCGCTGCGCCCATGCCGTTCTCGGGCGAGGAGCGGAGCCTGCAGGGCATCTACAAGCCGGCGGGGCCGGCGGAGGGGCGGCCGGTCTGCCCCGAGTGCTACACCAACCGCTCCTTCGTGTACGACGATGGCAGCGCGCACAGGTACCGGGGGTGCCGCGGTGGGGTGGGATGGGGGTGGACTCCTGGGGGCTCTGCTTGTGCCGCCGTCGTGGGGGAGACCCCCCGTGCAGCCGGGGGAGCCCCTTCCCCTCCCGGGTGGGAGCGGCAGGACCTCCGACCCGCACGCCCACCGAGCCCCCCGTGCCCCGAGACGGGAGGAAAGTTTCGGCGGCCCTTCCAGGCCTGGCTGGGGGTCCCTGCGAACGCCCCTCCGGGCACAGCACCTCGGGAATGGAGCAGTCGGGGGCTGCCTGGGTGCGAGGAAGGGGCGCTTGGCGACCCCCGAGCAGTTCCCAGTCGCACCTTTCTTTGGAAGAGGGTGAGTGCTGCCCTTCCGTCGAGCCCAGCGCGGACCGAGGCCATGCTCCGGGGCGTGTGGGTCGGGCAGGGTTTGGCCGAGCCCTGAAACCACACCGAAGCCAAGGGGTGAAAATACAGGCAGGCAAACCCCTACATTTCCACAGTCGCATCACAGCCCCTGCTCCGGCTTTGGGCTGGTTTTGCGCCAAAGTTACAATGTCCAGTCTGAGGGAGGGGCTGTGGTGTGGAGGCGAAGAGCTGCTCGAGGGGGATCACAGGGACTCTGCTCCTCTTGTGCCCGGCAGCAGCAGCTGCTTCTCGCGTGGGAACGAGTGCTCGTTGCTGAACTATCCCAGCTTTTCCTCATAAATCCTTTATATTATCATTGTTCTGATTAAATTTTCTAGTGCGGTCCTTATGACTGTCACACTCATCAAACGTCGGCTCGAATGAGCAAGTGAAGTGTGTGTATATCAGTTCATGCTTGGCAGATAAAGACCTTGGCTGGGTCTGTGCCCTGGGCTGCTCAGCTGGGGTTTTCTGCGTTGGCATCTGCTCGCTGTGATTTAGGGTAACAGTCTTTTATTCCTAAAAACCCAGGTGAAAAAAGAAGGAATAGCGTGTTTGGCGAGCTCTTTAACTCTCAGTACGGGGGCAGTGACTGGGTAATTAGCGAAATCGGTGAATGTTGGGTTTTGGGTTAAGTCGCTGATGATCCCCCCTGCTGCTCTCTTTGTCAGAGGCACAATGCCCGGCGTGCCCAAGCACTGCGGTGCCCCAGGACCCCCTGACTCCGGAGCACCCCGTTTGGCTGCCTTGGGCACGCCAGGGTGGCTGCAGAGCACGGTGCCTTCCCCAAAGCCAACTGCCTCGTTTTGCAGCTGTGCTCGGTGTGTTTGCAGAAATGACACCCTTGAGGAGGTTGTGGAACGCTGTCTGCGTGTGGGGGAAGATCAGGGATCAGGCTGGAGGCGACAGCTCGCGGAGGGTTCCCGCTCCAGCATTACAGGGTGATGATTAATTGCTCCTCATTACTCTCAGCCCTGCCCGGGGTCATTTATCCTCATCTAAAGCCCAACAAAATCCTTGCTCAAAGGTCCTCCTGCCTGTCTCTTTCCATCTGAATAGAAGAGCTTTGTTTCATAATTGTGATCATACAGCTCGATGTGTTTCTAACCCCCTCAGGCTCCGGGGAGGTTGAAATGCCATTGCTTTCCGTGGCTTGTCTTGCCTGCCCTTGTGTCCGGCCCTTTGCTGCCCTTCTGGAGATATTAAACAAGCTGGTTGGAGCCCTCAGGGCTCGGCATTTCCCCAGCTCCAGCTCGGAGCAGCCTGGTCTCTAATGTACTTTTTCAGAGCTGTTCAGCTGCAGAAGAAGCAGAAAATGATTGTAAACAGGCTAAAGCGACAGGGCAGACAGAGCAATAATCGCCATCTCCCCCATTAGACGATCCCAGGGGCCCCCTGGCTAATCTGCTGCGTGGCTTCCTCTTCTGCAGCTTGCACTGGGGGGGCACATCAGTGTCATCATCCACATGTACCAACCTGCTGTTGCACAGCCTCTGCCTGGTTGCCCACGGGTTTCACCTCAAAAGGGCCGTGTCTGATGTGGGGTTTGCGTCTGGCAGGTGCAGAATGCCTGGGGCAGATCAGGGCTCAGGAGCCCCGAGGATGTCTCCTCGTCCTGCCTCCTCTCTGTGCTCCCAGGCACGGCTGTAGGTGTGATGGCAGACAAGCAGAGCTTCCTCCCGTCACCAGAGGTGTGGGTGAAGGATGTGAAAACCAGACCATATCCGAGCAGCAGAGACGTAGAACGTGTTCACTGAACCTTCTGCGGGATGTTCAGGCTCAGTTGTCCCCTCCCTTAGCAAATCTAGAGGTGTCTGAAAAGCTGTTAAAGAGAAATTCCGTGTTCTCGGTTGCCTGAGCGTGGAGATGTGTGTGTAAACATCTGTGAGCTTCCTCCTGGCCCTCTTTCTAAGGGGACAACAATCCTGAAAGTCCCTTCCAGGTGGAAAGCAAGGAGTTAACTGTAAAAGCACTTGAAAGTTTGTTTGGAGAGTAAATACACATTTCTGGCACCCAGAGGGTACAAATAGCCTAATTTTTACTTTCCTGCCTCGTGGGAAATCTGGGTAAATGTTTGTACAAGGAGCCAGGCTGTCACTTAGGAGAACGTAGGATTTCCTTTGCCTTGCCCATGTAAGGGCACTCCGGGCACCAGCCGTGATGGATGAGCGGCCAGATGGAAGGACTCACACAAAAATATCCCGGGCGAGCCCGGGGGCCGGCGGGAGAGGCAGGGCCGGGCCGGGCCGGAGGAGCCTTCGGCTTTTCCCTCCCGCTGCCATGGCTCGTTCGGGCAGGAGAAGAGGGGAGAAGGCGGCACACGCGGCGCTGCCTGGAGCAGCTGCTTAGGAGGATCGCGTGCTGCGGTTACACGTATGTGGCTTTTCTCTGGTCTGTTCCGAACGTTTCTTAAAGCTCTGGCGGGGCTGCTCCGCCGGGCTCGGGCTCTGGGATGCTCTTTGTCCCTGTGCCGAGGATCCGGGTACCGTGCGGTGGGATTGGGAGCGGGATGCGGAGGGGAGGTGGATCCCAGCTGCTCCAGGGCGAGCTGCTGAGAAGTTGAGGTTGGGGGCTGGAGAGCAGCAGGCAGACACCAGGGGGGTGTGTGTGTGTGGAGGAGGTGAAAACCAGAACGCACCCGAGCAGAAAAGGTGTAGAACAAGTTCACCAAACCTTCAGCTGGGCTGAAATAAATGGAAGCTTCGATTATCTCCTCCCTTAGCAAATCTAGAGGTGTCTGAAAAGCTTTTAGGGAGAAATTCCATCTCAGTTGCCTGAGCGTGGAGATGTGTGTGTAAACATCTGCGAGCAACACTTGGGAACAACCCATGAGCACTGCTGGCCTGGAAGCTCGGGATGTGCCTTTGGAATGCCAGCTGGGTTTGGCACGGGCTTGGTTTGACAGGGGCTGTGCTACACTGGGGTCTGCCCTCAGTCCCGCCTGGCTGGGCAACCAGAAAAGGCCTTTTGGCCCTAAAAATCAACAGCAGGAGTTGGAGCAGTGGCAGGAGGATTAAAAATGCCCACAGGCACCGTCTGGTCAAAGGCAGAAGGAAAGGAGAAAGCATTGGTGAAGTGTGAGCGCTGATCCAGGCCTGGGATGGCTCTCCCATGGCTTCTCCTGCTAATCTTTAGATGTATCTAAGGAACTGTCTCAGTTTAGCACAAAGATGGTCCCTGCAATGATAGCCTGTTGTTGTCTCTTAAGTTTTCCATTTTCTGGAAATGAGTATAAAGATGATTCTTTGGCAGAGCTTGCGCTGAACCAGACTGTGTAGCTAATTAATAACCAGTTCCTCCAGGCAAGATTGCTGGCTTGGACATTTATCAGCTTCCAAAAAGTCAGCCTTGTGGATTGCAACAACTGTTGCTTTGGCTGCCCATGGGGATCCTGGCCTTGCTGTTCCGGGGGAAATTGCAGTAGGGAGCCATAAAAGCTACAGAACCAAACACCCTGTATTTTCAGAGTGTTTATGTAGCAGAGAGAAGAAGGAATTCTGCTCCTGTTTTCCTCAGACGGTTGGGAAAGGGGAGCGTGTGGCTCTGGAATGCTTCAGGAGAGCACCTGCCAGCACACCTGGGTCAGTGGGAAGAGCTTTTTGGGACCAGGTTTAACAAAGGACCCCCCTGCCGTGCCGAGTGTCCTCCTTCACTGAGGTCACCCTTCGCTGGGGAACAGCAAAATAGGTCATTGCCTGTGCTCAGGGCACTTTCTGCTCTGCAAAAATATTTACAGCATCTATTTGGATCCTCCCAGTTCTCCTCCAGCGACCTCTCCCTGACCCCCACGCCTGGTTCCCAAGTGCTGCACGCAATTTGTTTTGGAGCCCGTTAAGGTTTCTCTTGCGTCCTTGCCAGACTGGGCTGGAGTGTGGGACATCTCATTCATCCCTCTCATGAATAAAAACAGGCCAGGAGCCATGTCTGAGCTCAGGTGCCTGTGGCCTGGTGTCCTTCCAAAGTGGCTGGTGACAGGAGCTGCCAGAGGGAAGGTTTAGATCAGGTATTGGGAAGAAACTCTTGGCTGGGAGGGTGGGGAGGCCCTGGCACAGGTTGCCCAGAGAAGCTGTGGCTGCCCCATCCCTGGAAGTGTCCAA
>JAWMRA010000038.1:2187985-2229487 GCA_035584735.1 Pseudotriccus pelzelni
GAGGCCCTGGCACAGGTTGCCCAGAGAAGCTGTGGCTGCCCCATCCCTGGAAGTGTCCAAGGCTGGGTTGGATGGGGCTGGGGGCAACCTGGGAGAGTGGAAGGTGCTTCCCAGGGCTGTCATGGGGGTCCTGGAGCTTGTACCCAGGGGCTGTGCTTTGACCACTTGGATGGGTGCCCTGGGGTTCACCTGCTCCCTCTTGAAGCTGTTGGTACCTTCTACCTCCGTAAGAGGCTGTGCTTTCTTTGATGCAGCTGCTCTGTGGCAAAACATGCTGCTTTCCCTTTGAGCCTCTGTGATCTCCCTGGGCTCCTGCAGCTCTTGGGATGTGTTTGCTCCCTGGTCCCCTGCTCTGATTTTATCTGCCTTTCATCACATCTCTTTCCAGGCTTAAGATTCCTCCTGATCTGTTGGGCGTCTCCTTGTACAAACCACTTTACGACCTGTAGTTCTCTCTGGTGCCCTTTTCTGTGCTGTGTCCTCTCTGAAGAGGGGGAGCCGGGAGTGTCTGTGACCCCGCGGTGTGTAAAAGCTTCCCCCAACATTTTTGGGGGTTTGCAGCTGTTGCCTTTGTGGCATTATCTGTGAATCTGGCTCTTTTCTGACTGCTAATTTGCAGACCTCCTGGTGCCTGTGCTGTTGGATTAGTTGGCATTTATTGATGCTAATTTTCGCCTGACATTTTACCATTGGGTCGCTGGGCGCCACAAGGTCCTCCGGCAGCTGTTTGCAGTCTGGTTCCAGTTTGCCCATCCTGGCTGATTTGCAGTCATCCCCATCACTTCTGGAGCCGTGGGGTAGCTGAGAGCCTTGTGGGACCCCACAGGTGTTTGCTTCAGCGTTCTCCTCCTGTTTGTCTCCTGTCTCCTGCTCCAGCAGACATCTCCCTCCCTGTCCCATCACACCCTGGCCTGGCAGGTGTGCTGACAAACCTCCCTCTCGGGGTTTTATTTCTGGAAGACTTTGTATTTTCGAGCAGCCTGAAAAGACTCTTCCTCCTCCCACGTCCCTCTATTGTTTTCTGCCTTCAGTAGGCAGGGACTGTTCTGCAGGGGTCTGGAGTGGGGAGAAGTTTCTTTTCCGTGCTCCATCCCTCTCTGCTTGGAGCAGCCTGGGGCTGTGGCAGGGAGGCTTTTCCCAGTAGTTTATTGGCAAGGATTAGCCGCTTCCTTGATCTTGAAGCCCTTTTTTTTTTCATTATTATTTTTTTCACGTGAGCCTGGAAGCTACTGGGCACTGACAAATGTGGTACAGGATATAACAGCTCGGGATGAGGGGGAGGACTGTGTCCTGTGGGATATCACAGTCACTCCTGAGAAGGAGGATTCGGGAGAGTAATGAGCTCTGCCTCGAGAGCATCTCCTTGCTCATCCCGAGAGCTGGGAGCAGATAGCTTTGCCCTGCCTGCAGCTGCTCCCCTGCCAAGGTGAGGCTTTTGGCTGGTTCCCAAGGTGGAGAGGGGGACTCTGGTCCCAGGTAAGCTCCATGTGGAAGGGGAGGTGCCAGGAAAAGCCAGGTTGGGCAACAGCAAAAGGGCAAAGGACTTGTAAGCCTCATTTTAGGAGAGGCGAGGTTTCCTGCCCCTTGGGCTGGAGGAGGGAGGGCTGCTGGGACCTGACAAGGGTGCCCTGGCTGTGATGGAGCGTTGGGATTTGTGGAGACTGAACAAAATCCTCGCGGGAGGACTACAGCTTGGCTTTCTGGTGTTCCTCATGAGCCCAGCTGCTGGAGCAGCAGGAACCCATGGGACAGCTGAGGATGAGGCTGGGCAGGACCTCCTGTCTGTGAGGGAGGGAGGCTGGCTGTGGTGTCTGTAGGAGCTGTGTTGCCCTCCTCAAGCAGGTGATGGTAGAGGGTTGGCTGCAGGAGCAGAGCTGGAGGCTGTGACAAGGGAATTGCTCTCTTTTTATTTTAATTAATCTGTTTAGGTTGAAGATTTTTTTCACGGTCGGTTGGCATGAATCACGAGCCTGGCGTTATCCCTGTGTGCAGCAGCACCCTGTCATTAAGGGCTGGGTGGTTTCCCTGGGGAGTCTGGAGTGCACAGCCCCCGAAATCCCCGTGGGACCGGCGGGGGCTCGCGCTGAGGGATGATTTCTCCAGCAGTGTCAGTCCCGGTTGCTTCATTCCTTGGGCCCTGGGGTTGGCTCTGCTTTTAGATGAACTGGCATGTGCTCCCAGGCCGCCTCACCAACTGTGACAGGCGATGTCCTTGCTGGGAAAGCGCCGGGTGCTCGGGGAAATCCGCTCCTCCCTCAGCATAGAGCTCCTACAACCGAGATAGAGCCTCACGTTGCGAGCCATAAATAGCCCCGGAGGTGGCTGAGTCAGGAGTTTCCCGGCAGGGTTGGTGACCTTGGCTCGGCAGGGTGAGCGTGGTTCGGGTTTGTCCCTTCTCCTGAGGCCCTTCGGGGATGAGATGGTGGGAGTGGGACCCTCGGAGACCTTTGCCCAAGGGCATTGGAGTGGGGAGCAGAGCTGTGGCCCTTAGGGAAGCAGGGCTCGGTGTGTTGTGCTGTAAGGGATCACCCGAGCTAATTTGCATTCTATTTGCATGTTTACACAACAGAATAGTCTGGTTGCTGATCACAGAATCACAGGATGGTTTGGGTTTTAAGGGACCTTAAAGATCATCCAGTTCCAACCCCCTGCCACGGGCAGGGACCCCTTCCATAGACCTGGTTGCTCAGGTTGGTTCCACCAGACCTTCCGCTACTCCAGGCTGCTTTTTCTTTTTGGTACCGGTTAGGATTGCCAAGAAAAGATGAGGAGGCCCCAGCCCAGGCTTGAGGAGTGGGAGCTGGTCCCTTCACCTGCCAAGAACCAAGGGGTGCGTAGGATGCGCTTTCTCATTTCTCCCAGTGTTATCTGGGCTCTGCAGTCACCGGGGACATCAGCATGGCTGGTTTGCCTTTGCTTCTGCTGGGACCCTCCCAGCACTGCCAGGCCTTCCAGACAGGATGCTTTGGAGGAAGGGGATGGCTGTGGCTCACTCCTGCTGGATCCCTTCCCCTTGGCATGGAAAACTGGGGGGGCAGCCGAGCTGCCTCTGCCACTCGTGCGCTGCCTCTGCTGCTGTGGGACGAAAGAAGAGTGAAAAGGCTTCTCGGTGGGGCTCTGCCTTCCCCGAGCTTTACCTTGGCACACAAAGCGTTCATGTGCATCAGGCCAGAAGGGAACGGGGAGACGTGGGGTTGAATTGCTAATATGGGGTTGTCTAATAAGAAAAACAGCTCTGGACCTGGAAGGTACAATTTCTACTTTTATCTTCTGGAAAATAGCATTTGCCAGCAGGGGAAAGGCTTGTGGAGCTTTGCACTGACTCACTCTTCCTGTTCATTTTCCACGTGAAATACACAAAATGCTAATTTTTCTGCGAGGCCTGTGGTGTTAAATTGCCTGTGCTTGTTGAAAGCGAAGCGATGGGTGGATTTGTCATGGGGCTTGGCAGTCCTGGAGAAGTTTTGGGCAACAGCAGCTCCTGACACGGACAGGTCCGACTGGGGAGGTGCAGATTTGGTTGCAGGAGTTTTATCTGGGAGACTGAGCCCTCCATACATTGTGTGTGTATATTTATATGTGCGTGTGTGTATATTTATGTATGTTCTGCAGCTCTTGTACCCACAGAAGGTGACTTGGGCCAAAGCTGCTCAGTGTAGCTGGAAATAATCTTACAATGGGCCTGCTCACATCGCTTGGAGCACTTTAACAGGAATGTCACTCAGAGGGGGAAAAAAAACCCCCCAAAATCAAAAAGAGAGGGGAGAACAACTGTAACCTGGTAACCATAAGAGCTGTGGGAGGAGAAACAAACACGAGATGATTGTATATATTTAAATAACTGTAGGAAAAGAAAGGGCAGCATTTCCTGTATGGCTTGGTTCCCTGGAGAGGCTCTGAGAGCCTGGTGGCAGCTGAGCTTGCCAAGGATGGATTGGGATGCAGGGCCAGACTCGGGTGAAACTCTGTGGCAGAGAGGAGAGGACATGGCACGGTCCTTGGTGTCCTGGGGCAAACTGGCTCCAAGAACCCTCTGGAGAAGTATCCCATCCCTTGAGTCCAGTCTGGACACCATCACCCTACGATGGGCTGGAGGCTCCTGCCCCACCAGTGCCTGTTTGTTGCCCAAAAGGCTGCGTTCTCCTCTGACAACAGATTGTGTCGTGTGTGGCTGCCAACAGCGAGAGAAAGGTCATTCCCTGTGTCTGACTCTTGTTCCACCCTTGCTTCAGCCAGAGCTGGTCCTTTCCCTCCCGTGAGAGGGGACAGGAGGCCCAGCAGCAGCTGGATGTGGTGTTGTATTGTGTGCTGGGTGCCCAAGCTCGAGGAAAAGTGCCTTTGCCTGGAGGGGGGAATGTTGAGATTGGACACGGGGTACTTGCTTTGCGGATATCCAGACTCCCTGGCCATCCTCCTGGGGGAAGGATGGAGTTAGAACAGATGGCTGCTGGCAGGACCTTGTGCCTCTGGCTTTTTACAGCTTGGAGTGAGAGGGGAGGGGTTTGGACTGTAGGTTATGCAAGAACTTGCCCCAGGAGCAGGTTCATCTGTTCTGTTTGCACAGCCCGACCCTTAGAAGGAGGAGAGGAAGAGCATTTCTAGGAGGGCCTTCAGTAAGGGGTGGCACTGAGAGCTTTGGAGCTCCTGATGGTGCCTGGCAAGTGTGGGCAGTTACCTCATGTGGGTACCAGAACATCTGAGTTTGGGATCTGTGATGACCCCGGGTGGTTTGGGGTTGGTTTGTGGTGCGGATACTCTGCGGCTTTTGTGGCGTGCAAGAAAGAAGAAGAGGAACTTTGGGTTTTGTCCTTCCTCTCCTTTGACATCTGCAGTCAAAAATAATAACAAAAATCCTAAAGTACATTACAACAAGCTCCCAGCCTGGGGACTTCCCTGTGAGGCAGAGCTGCCTCTTGGGTGCTGGGAACCCAAACAGCCTGCAGTCTGATGGTAGGAGAGATCCAGTGGGATCCCAGTTCCCGTGTTCCCAAGAGGCTGAGCAGTGGGGTGTCCCCTCCCTGTGTGCTGGGGAGTTGGCCAAGCTGGAGGAGAGAGACGGTTGTCGTAGCGAGAAAGTGGAAGAGTGTTGAGGTTCCCATATGCTGATCACAGCGTGCTTTTTTAGTGGTACATGGTTCTGGAGGAAGGAAGGAAAGGGATGATAAAAATAAAGCTGCAGTTCTGTATTTAGCTATAAACGACTTCAGGATTTTTTTTTTATTTTTTTTTTATTTCAGTAGTATTTGAAGACTGTGCAATAAACGAGCTTGTTCATGAATTTTTTATTTTATACCACTACAGCTTTGGAGAAGTAGCCAGGTTGCTGTGGCGTTTCTGGAGCTCAAGATCCCTGTGTTTGGGTGGTTGTAAATCCTCTGTGCTGATGTCAGGAGACCCGTGTGAGGTGCAGGAGCACTTTTGCTTAAGGCTCTGATGTGCAACATATCTCAGAGTCCCAGTGAAAGTGATAAAGGCATCTTAACAAAAAAGTGAATGCAGCATTTGTCTGAGCGAAGCTTCATCCAGAATGAACAAATGTGCCAAAATATTAAAATTCTGAATGATTTTGCATGCAAGAATAAGTGAAAATACATTAAAATGTAGCTGCTGCTGCTGATGGGAGAAGAAACTCAGATGCAAATAGATAGCAGAGATTGTGTTTCCAGAGATACTGATAAAATTGGATTTTACTACAGTTTCTAAATGCTGATAAAGGACAGTGGCAAATATTTGCTTTGTTTCTTGAATCTGACACAGGGTCTGAGGCCAAGAGAGATGAGTTCATTGATCTGGAAAAGAATCATGTGGAGTTTAAAATAAAAAAACCCACCACACCCAAAGCCCGAAAGAGGAGTGTTTGATATCCCAGGGGATGGCTGGGTAGAGCTGTGGGCATCCATAGCTCCCTGTGGGTGCAGGATGACATAGACCTGCCTGCCTGGACACCCAGAGGGAGCTGTGGAGTGTCAGGCAGGGTGTAAAGGTGCCCTTTCCACATGGCAGTCGGTGTGTCCGTGGCTGTGCAGGAAAGGAAACAACCTGCTCCTCTAAACAGGCACTTCATAATCAGTGGAGATCACTGGGTGTGACACTCTCCTTCAAACGCAATTATAATTGCCCACATTTGGAGTCAGGCACTTGGCTCCCCACTTTGAAGTCTGGTTTTAATGAGAGAGAGGATGATTCTTAAAATTTACTTTTTCCTCCCCCTGAAATTCCGGTTTTAGGATGCTGTCCCGGCCTCGTGGCAATAAAAAACCTCAGCTGGGCTAGAGTTTCGTGGAGGTGGCCTAGAAACAGTGTGCTTTTGGCCTAATTTATCATAGTTTAAACTCTAAGAGGAAAGACTTAATTGTGGCTTCTTTCTATGGGTGCTTAACGTCAGATCCTCTTTGCAGTGTGAGCTGGAGACGGTCAGCTCTAACTTCGGTGTTTGTATCAGTTAATCCAGAGGGAGCGCTTGAGCTGACAGGAGTTTGGCTTGATTTATCTTCAACACCAAGTTTTGGATCAATGGATACCGTAGAATAACCTCCCTGATGCCCCAGGCCCTGCACAGATGCATCAGTCAGTGCAGAGCCTTGGCTGCACTGTGCATATGGCAGCTAAAAGGAGCTGAAAGGCTCTGGGGGTACAGAATTAAGTGGCAAATAACATCAGTGAGAATCATCTGAAGCGCTGAGAGCGAGCTGGGTTGTCTTCTGGGGCCTGCGTTCAGCAGAAATTTTGCATGCTGATTGCTCTTCCGGAAACCCCGGGAACAACAGCTGAGCAGGGCTTTGGAATCTGGTCAGCTGGGAGCTGATTTGCAGGGCTTGGGAGTTGTTAAAGGCAGAAGATGATCTGAGGAGCCTCAGATCCCAGCAGCAAACCCTTCCATGTCTGCTCAGTTCAGCATTCAGCTGGCAGGAGCTCTGTTGCCTCGTGCGGTGCGTGCTGGGGGCAGAGCTGTGGGAAGGTGGTTGGAATGGGCTGGGGAGGCTTTGGGTGAGACCCTTGGAAGCGGAACAAGGAGGAGCTGGAGCCTTGCAGCTCTTTTCTGCCTCACAGCCCGAAGTTACACGTGATGGACAAAGGATCAGCTCACTGCAGAGGCACCAAGTCTCCTCTCCCAAGCTCTCCCTGAGCTCCCCACTTTCCACAAAAGGGTCTGTGAATTCGGTGTTCCTGTCATGGCATGGATGAATTTCACCGACGAGGCCAGGACAGAAAGGATCAGGAGCTGTGATCCTGCCTTGTGTGGCTGTGCACTGACTTTACAGCATTGAATGGCTTTGTTACCTTGGGATTCTGTGAAGGGAAGTTTCAGCTTAACCTCGACCTGCTGTAAATTAGTAGCTCAAACTGACGCGGGCAAAACTATTGTACCCATGTTTTGGTTGGTAAAGGTTTGAAACAGGAGACCAAAGAAAGCCTTTAACCCTCTGAAATGACAGTTTGAGAGCTGGTTGAGGTCCATCTCCTTTGTGTGTGCCAGGCAGAGCTGTCTTTGAGCCACCACCTTGGGTCTCTCCCAGGCACTGCGATCCCCCATCCCTGGACCAGAGGCACGGGCAGCCGAGGGATGGGTGATGGATCCTGCTGGCCACGGCACTTGGCAGCTGGACAGACAACTGAGTCATCGGTGTTCGTGGTTTCTCATTTAATCCTGGGGTTGTTGGGATGATTTCAGTGCCAGCAGTCCAGGGAGAAGGTTGTGCTTCCAGCAGGGCTGTGGAGCCATCGCCTTGTCTGCCTCCCATCCCTACTTTTCGTCGCGGGGGGAGGCTGGGGGTGGATCCGGGCTCGGCTGGCAGCTGTAGATTATCTTGCGAGCAGTTTTATTTCCTCGCGGCGATTGGGCTTTTCCATTGGCTCCTCTTGCTCTCCGTCGCTCGCCTGCTGAGCAGCAAATGTCCTGTGCCCGGCGCTGCCCCGCGGGGCGCTCCGCGGGACCGCGCTCCGCGCCCTGCCCACCCCGCCGGCCCCCGGGCTGAGCCCCGACCCCCCAATGCCCCCGGGGGGAGCGCTCTGCAGGGGGGGCACGGCCGCCTGCCCCGCAATGTAATCGCGGCCGGCGGTGCGGGGCGCGGTGCGTGCGGGGTGCGGGAGGCGCGGGGCCGGCCCCGGAGGAGGTGCCGGGGCGGGCGGCGGGGGCGGGCAGGGCAGGGCAGGGCTCTCCCCTCGCCCCCCTCCACCTACCGCTGCCCCCTTGTCTCCCGCAGGCTCTCGTCGCCCGCAGGCTGCGGCGGCGGGGACGGCGGCGGGAGCCGCAAGAGCGGGGTCATTCTGGACATCGCCGCCCTGAAGATGACGGAGCTGGAGTCCGAGGTGCTGCCCCTGCCGCCCCGGTACCGCTTCCGAGATCTGCTGCTGGGGGACCAGTCCTTCCAGAGCGACGACAGGTTCGGGGCGCAGCGCGGGGACGGCGGGGCAGGGAGGCACGGCCCGGGGACACGCAGTGTGCGGGGATGGGGACGCACACCCGGGGATGGAAGGGGGGGACACTCACCTGGGACACCCCCCCGGCTCTCCCGGGCGGGGGATCCGGAGCTCTCCGCGGTGCTGCTGCCGCGGGCGCAGCCGGACCCCGCCCGGCGCGGAGCTCTCCGCGGTGCTGAGCGCGGGTCCGGGGCGGCCGCGCTGCGGGAGGGGGGCTTTGGGGGGCTTTGGGGTTGCGGGGGTACCCGGAGCCTGCGGGCGCTGGGAGGTGGTGGCAGGAACCGTTGGCGTGCCCGGGAGAAGGGCGCGGGGATGTGAAGGAGATGGAGGGCGGGGGTGCCTCGGGACATGTGGGTGCTCCAGGAGGGTGGGATGTGCTGGAGCTGCTGGGCAGTGGGAGTTGTGGGGGCACTGGGCCGGCAGACACCGAGCTGTGCGGGTGTTCTGGGCAGCTTGTCTGGGAGTCCCGTCAGGGGCTGGCAAGGAGAAGGGACCAATGTTTGGGAGATGAATGGGCTGGAGTTGCTGAGGGGCTGGTGGAACTCAGCCAGATGCAGAGTTTGGGCTGAGCACATCCATTTGTTTAGGAGGGGAGGCTCTCCCAGGCTGCCTTTGCAGCAGGGGATGCTGGTGGGAGCAAGGAAACTCTAAAGAGCTTCTGGGTTGTGGTGCAACTCTCCCTTTCTTGTGCTGACCAGAGAAATGGTCTTAATGTGTCGAGCACCAAGACTGCCAATCCTGCCAGGCCGGCAGGGATTTCTGACCAGGATGAGTGAACAACAGAAGGAATGCCATGAGTGGCAAGCGAATTCCATGGGCAGAGCAGTTAAATGAAGAGGAATAAGAACCTTCTCTTCAAGACTGTTCATATCATAAATACCCAGGAGCTGCAGTGCTAATGGGGAGTCAGTGAGGTTGTTGTCTCTTCCCACCGATTAATTGTGTGATGCAAACAGAGAAAGGTGGAATTCTTGTTGAAAAAACCCCCTTCAGTTGCTGGGGGGTTAGCCTTTGGCTAACTGTGTGTTTGGTACCTGCACCAAGGCTTTTGTGAGTCTGTGCTAAAAAGCAAATTCTTCTTTTTTTTTTAATGTGTACCAGTGTCATCCAAAAAAAAAAAAAGGGAAAAAAATGATTTTGGCTTTGGAACACGAACGTGGGATTTACAAATGTTCTGTGTAAGTGTTCCTAACTTTTATAACTGCGTAAAATTGGTCTGTCTCAAAAATGAGTCTGTGATCCTGAAGGTTTTAAAGCCCGGATTTTCTTAAGAGGCACTTAAACATTAATACAGTTTTACGATATAAAGTGAGAAGTTGATATGAAATTCCTGCTGTAGAAAATGTCTGGATTTCAGAGCGGTTATGCTACGGCTCATTTGGCTCTTTGAAGATTTAATAGTTTTCATTTAAGTATTTGAAAGCATCTGTAATACAGAAGCTGGGAATTGCAGATTGTGTTCTTTCTGTGTTTCACTGGTTGTACCCCTTAACCTTCATTTCCATCTAGATTTGTTTCTGATTCAGAGCCTCTCTTTAATTTTAATGTGGAGCTACTCTGGATTATTTTGTTAATTCATTAGCCTTGTTTCTCAAGAATTCATTGCCCTTATTTCTGAAGATATCTGTGTTTCAGTGGCTTTATGTGCTGCTTTCTTGAGTTGTTTGATTTCCCCTTTATCTAGAAAACACTGATAATTTCACAGCGTGTTTGGGAATGCAAATCTGTGAGCCCCCATTTGCTGCTCACTGGAGTCCTCTTGACTTCACTGGGAGTTGAGATGGGCTGTAGGCTTTGGGAAATGTTGCAGTTAGGCCTAAGTTTCAGTCCAAGTCATTAATAACACCGGGATCTTATGGCTGAACCCAGCTCACTGGAGTAATTATGACTAGTGCACGAGTCTGTTCCAAACCAACGCGATCAGGAGCTGATTTAGGTCAGCAGGAAGAAAGAGAAAAGCAGAAAGAAAGAGAAAAGCAGAAAGACTTTTTGGCTTTGCTGTGCTTATAAATGATAAGCAGCTCGGAGATGTGCCTTTGAAGTGCTTTGTTACAGGGATGTGCCGGGGAAAATTCCCCCGTGGAAACGCTGTGGGGAACTATGAATGGTCAAATAGAGCTCATTGGACTCACAGATGTAACACTGAGGGGAAAACACCCTTAGCACTAAATATCTCATTTATTTGTAAAAGCAGTGTCCAAAACATTGGTGTCTCAAATATCTGCTTCTGAAAACTACCCTGGAATGATAGAAGTGAGGAGGTTTCTGGGGTCAGCAGGGCTAAAAGGTTGGGAGGCCGGAGATTTTGCTGCTTCTGGAGAATTAAAAACGCTCTGTTAGAGATGAATTAGTGCATCCTCATCACAGAGGATGCTGAGGAGACCAACAGTGGGCTGAGCTGAGGGAATGAGGTAATGCTGGAGCTGGAGGAGATGAGAGCTTGTTGGAACAAGCAGATAATTAGAGAGCTGTGGTATGGCAGGAGGAGGGAGCATGTCCAGATAACCCCTGGAACTGAAAGAACTAATCAGTGAATGTGAGGTGGAATGGGTGAAACAGGCTCCTCATTCACTCCTCTTTTTAGAATGTGAAAGGTGAAGGCAGCCAGTCTAACGAGGCAGGGCTTGCTCTCTGGCAGGTAGGCTGAGTGACATGAGCACTGAAATAACACTTGGAATGGTGTGTGGAGGATGCAGTAAATTGGCCAGGAAGCAAATAGGAAACAAGCAACTGGAAGAGGAATGTGGGAGGTAAATGGATTTGTGGAACAGAGCGAGAAAAGCCTAATGACAAGCAAATCTGGAATTGTCAAGTGGAAGTGCTCCTTCCAGTATCATCTTATTCATCTTTGGAACTCACCACCACGGGGCATGTGGAAGGCTTTGGGCTTGGCTGTGTTTAAACTCTGGGCTTGACATTTCTGCAAGGCAGGTTTTTAGGTTATAGGAACAGGATTAACTGTCATTTCAGCTCGGAGTTTCCAGAGGATGCAAACTTCTGTTCAGGGCTTGAATCTGACTGCTGGGGGCTGGGAGGTAATTTCTCCTTGGGGGAAGAAAGCTCTCTTTTGGAATGCTGCAGTTCCTCGGTTGGCTGGCATCAGTCCTGCCCAGTTCAGAAGCTTCTTTCCCTTTTGGAAGGTTCTGTTGATGTCAGTCCCGGGAGAAAAAGGGATTTGTTCTGCTCTCTTATGGCAGTATTGCATTTCTTATCTCGCTGATGTTTTGTTGACGCGAAAGCCATTCGGAGCCACCGGAATAGGAGAGTGAAGGCAGAGTTTAAGATGTTGAGTAACATCTTAAAAAGGAGGTGAAGAACTGGGGGCACAAGTCCTGCTGGTGGCTGGCTGCCCTTTCCCATGCCTGGCACAGGACTGCTCTGGGCATGGGAATCCTCTGTGCAGTGGAGGCTGTGCAGGAGTGAGGCCAAGAGGGGCTGGAGGAAGGGAGAGGGAGCCGAGCGCAGCATCCCATGGGTGCTGCGAGTCTGGGCTCTGGGAGGAAGGAAGGCTCCTGTTCTGAAGTGATACTGGAATTGCTGATTAAAGGCAGCTGAGAAAGCACATCTGCAGAATTGATAAATATTGTCTCATACCACAAGCTGTGGCGTCCCTTTGATCTCTGCTGTCCTGACTATGGCAGTTTTTGATCGCCTGCATTCTCTTTTCTTGGACAGTGCTGACAGCTGGGTTGGGGCATGTATAAAAAAAGCCCATAAATAAAATTAAACGGTATCTCAGAAAAATGTCATTAGGAGCTTATTTGTTGCCTAATTTAAATAGTCTGAACACTTTCCAGAAAATCATTGTCAGAAGCCACAGTCCTATTTACAGTAGCAAGAAGTAATGGATGTCACTTTGATTAAGTGCATTTTTCTGGGGCTAATTATCAGGAAAAAAATCATTTTGATGGATGAGGATGTTTGTGAAAGCTCCTCGTGCAGAAGAATTCAGCAACATCTCTATAAAAATTTTATCGTCTCCTGTTTGAAATCAGAGATTTTTTTGGATGTTACGTAACAAAGAAAAGAGACTTTTAAGAACTGGGGCAAATTCTTTTAAGTTTCTTCTTCTAAGTTATGTAGAGTCTGAAAACTCTTTGTCTGTGAACTGACATCTGGTCTTTGTCTCTTTAATTTGTCACCAAGTGGTGGCTCTAAATCATGGGGCAGACTGTGCTTGGCATGAGCGAACTGAAGTGCTGCAATCCCAGGCTTTGGGATCTTACCCTGGCAGGTTTCATGATAACATTCCCCAAGTGATTTCCTCATCAAATGCATCATTACATTAATGGAGCTGGGCGGTTCCAGAGTCGGGCTCCTTCAGTGTGCCTGTGGCTGAATCCCCACTTCATTGACATTTGATTTAATGGGCAATTTTCCTCATTTTGTTTGGAAGATGTTAATTTGAAAACTCCAGGTTGCATCCAGAAGTTAGAGGCATTTATTTCTGTGATGGTGAGGTAATGGCCAATACTTTAAGTTACCGCAGTGGCTGTTCAGGCTGTAGCACATGTGCTGGTGCAGATTTGTACCTGGAATTAGGAGACCCAGCTCTGATACGCGTATGTGCCACAAAATTCCTCTGGGCAAGACTCTTCATCCTCCAGCAGTTTGATCCCTTGCTTGTGAAGCGGGATGAAGGTGTTTATTGCTGATATCCATTCCCTAAATAAGAGTGTTTAGAGCCATCTCCCCCCAGCCCTGGGTGCAGAATCCCTCAGTTGCGATGCCTGAGCCCAGCTCCAGACCAGGCAATAAATGACGCTGGCGAAGGCGGTGGGGACCCCAAAGCTGGGAGTGTCGTCGTGGCCACTGGAATTGAATTGCTTCTCCTCTGCCTTTGCCACCTGGCAAAGCTGAACCAGAGCAGTTATTAATTGGATTAGGCCATTTTTCCTGAGTCAGCTCTTCGTCAGAAGGTTTGTGTCTGACAGTGGAAGCAAGAGTTTCCTCCCAGAGCCGTGGGCAGGACCCTGCTCCGCCTGGAGTGCTCCTTGTTCTGTGTGTGCTCCTGCTCCTGGGCCTGGGCTGGTCAGGCAGGTGACATGTATGGGTGTAGCTCTTTCCCAAGTACATTCCGACAGCTCTGCTGTGCCAGCCAGGGCTGTGCACAAGACCAAATTCAGTCCCTAGTTTAAGTTATTGGAGAAGCTGCTGGCAAGGAGTGCCGGAGATGATGGGGGTCAGGCTGGACACGCTGTGCTCCTCCAGCAAGGCTTATTCCTGCTCCTGGAATGAAGGGCCAGGAGCATCCCAGGCCACCAGTCATCCCCATGGCCCTTCTGGAGCACAGGGCTGTAGGACCAGACCAGCAGAGCTTGGAGCAGTGCAGGGAAAAGCTCCTGGGGCAGGGTGTTGGTGTTCTTAGATCTGCTGCGGGTCCCATTCGCCCCCTTCCATGGAAGGGTGACCTTGAAACTTGAGCTCCACAGCCCTGGGTGGTCCCCAGAGAGGGTTTTTCCAGCAGCTCCTCAGCCTTAACAGAGTGAAAATCACCATATGTTGCCACTGGATTCCTCAGCCCAGCTCCAGATGGGATACACCGGGATGAAGAGCGTTGGAGGCCTGAGGCAGCTTTAGAAAACTGATTTGGGTTTTCTTGGGTTATAGATTTATTTTTTAATGACAGATAACAGTCTTAATTGAGGTTTGCTTTTCTGGTTGTTCTGGAAGGCTGCAGGGATGACTCCTGGCATGGTGCTGTAATTGCAGTGCTGTTTGGAGTTCTTGAAACGGGTGTTTCCTTGTGTGTGCTGTTGGTGTGCTGGTGAGTCTTCATCTTCAGGCACGTACCCCTGGACATCAGCAGGGATGTTAGGAAAGTTATGAAAGTAACAGAGCAAGGAAGAAGTGCAGTTCTCTTATAATTATATCTGTTATTTTATTTTAAAAAATGGTCATTGCTCTTTTCAGGGATATTGTTTTTACTGTCAGGAAGGGGCCCTTGTAGCAATAAAAGTAAGTGCACGTAGCAGGATGGTGGAAGGAGCAGAGGTGTCCCTGCAGTGCAGCAGAATGTACAGCTGTGCCCTGATGAAAAGGAAGAACAACATTGATTTTCAGTTATTTAGTGCAATTTAACACTATGGGCTCAGATTTCCATCCTTCCCTGGGGTGATTTTTTCCCCATTTATTTACTTTCCCTTTGGTTTCTTTTCACTTTACGGGGAGAATGGGCTTGAAAGAGAAAACAGCATTTCGGGTCGTCAGAGAGCTCCTGTCTGAGGGAAGGGGAGAGCACGAGCAAGGGGGGCAGAGGGACATGGAAAATGGGGGAGTCCTGGCTCCTGCCGTGGTTAACTGGGACAAATCTCCTTCCACATGTTCTTGGGTGATACTGAAGCCTGGTGGGGACGTTGCTGGTGGCTCCATCCATGCACGGCCTTGGTGCTTCTTTCCGCCTGGGGCTTCTTGGAGCTCCTGTGCTGCTTAAACCTGCAGGGAAAGAGCAGGGAACAGGACTCGGGAGAGCCAGGGGGAGAGGCTGTGGTTGCATTTGTAAGATGTTGGCGGAGATCTGCGGGGACGTGGGTCGCTTTACCACCGGGGGAGTGCCGTGAGCGTGAGTCTGTGTCCACAGACCTGCCAAAGCAGCGGTGATGTTTGTCGTCCCAGCAAACCCCTGTGCCTGCAGGAACCCACGGGGGTGCTGTGTGGCCTTGGGTGAGGGTGAAAGGCCAGGCTGACACCAGCGCTGTCACCCCTGCTGTAGTGACAGCTCGAGAAACAGCTTGGCAGCTGTGTCTGTAATTGCAGAGAGCGCGTTAAATTTTCCTGCCATGTTTCCCCGCTGCCTCATCTCGTCGCAGTTGCATCTTTGTTCCCAAGGGGAATAACTTACTGCTCTTCTGAAGGTGGTGCTCGCCGCTTTTCCTCTGCACAACCTGTTCAGTGACTGACTGTGTGTAGGGAGTGTCAGAGCTCAGGCATCCCCTGCTCGCAGCCTCGGGGGAGTCGAGGGCTCAGCTCCTCCTGCACCCAGCCCTGCTCTGGTGTGAGCTGCTCTCTCACAGAGCCCCGTGTGGTTGTGGCAAAAGAGATCACAAGCAGGGCTTAAATACCTTGGTTAATAAGTCCCCCCCATACATTCACCTGTAAGGCATCTCAGAGACTCCTTCAGTGGTAGGCTGTGCGGGAGAGGAGTTCAGAGAGGAATAAAAGGCTGAAACTTGAATCAGAACGTCTGTGTTTCTGAGAAGTTCCACTGAAAGAGAGGGCTGATACTCTGGTGTCTATTTTCAGCGCTGATTATCAGGACAGATGTGAACACCTTGCTCGTGAAGCCCTGCAGCAAGTGCAGATTTCCCTGCCATGCTGCATTTGCCTCTGCTCCACTGGCACTTGCCTGGATCTGTAGCAAAGATGTAGGTATTAATTTGCAAATAAAACAGCTCATATTCCTCCTGACTGGCAGCTCAGAGAGTGGGTCATACAGGCCCTGTGCAAAGGCCCTGCCAGCAGGGCTGTGCTGCCTGTGAAGGGTTGGCAGTGCAAGGGGAAAGCAGCACCAGCCTCCCAGTCCCCAAATCTGAAGATTTCTTCCATTGTCAGCCTATGAGCAATAAACAAAAAATCATCCTCCATTCTTTCTTGTCTTTCAGCTAGTTCAGAGTTCAGATTCCTTTGTTACATCACCCTCTGTATAAAATAATAGCATTGAATTTCATCTGCTCCCTGACCTTATTTCCTCTCTTTGTGTGCAGCGTTTTGTTACCGTTTTAGCAAATTTATGGCTGTTTTACTGCAGGGAGATGATCAAAGTCCAATCTCCTGGTGAAGGCAGGTCCCTGTGGTGACAGTCTCTGCTCTCTGTTCTGTCCCCACAACCTCAATTGTGGGTGTCTTAAGATCTCCCCTGCATAGCCAGAGGGCTGGAAGGAGGTTTTCAGGGTTGCAGGTCCCCTGATAGGCTCCAGCATGGCCCCTTTAATTATTCGAGGCTATAAATAATTGATAATGAAGAAGTCTGTGGTGACAGAGTCGAAATGCAGGGCCGAAGTCTTGGTGGCACAGAGAGGTTGTGGATGTTAGCACGTTCCAAGCAGGTCAGAGTTAAAGGAAAGGCGTGTTTTCCAAACCGCTCAAGCTCAGAAAACTTGTCCCTTCTAGCAGGAGGCCTGGAGTGGTGGGTGAAGCGCTGCTTGCAAGCGTTTTAAGGAGTGGTTTTCTGTTCTAGAACTGCTCAGCCATGTGGTGCAGGGACAGGAGTGCTCTGTGAGGGTCATCCGTGGCTTCCTGGAAGAACTCCAGGAGCTTTGAGTTGGCTTTGCCTCTTTGGACTTGCACCGGGGCCACACTTGCTTGGTCTTGCTCCTGCTTTCCTCGAGACAGACCATCTGGTTGTCTTCTGCTCATCCTTCTTCAGGAGACAGCCTGGAGCTGTTTGCTGACAGTCAGACAGGCCGTGGCAGGGGTGTTTTGTGAGTGGAAGGTGGAAAGCAAGGTTTCAGGCAGACCCGGCGTGTTGGGATTGTGACATCTCCAGCGCGGTGGCTCTGTGGCCAGCTCCCACGTGCTGGGTGCAATCCCTCTATTTCAGGGATGAAAAGTCTCTGCAGTCCGATGTATTTGCTGTGTGTGAGGTGGGCTTTCGCTGTGGCTTTTTCTGTAATTTTTCCCCATGGAATAGGCAATGGAGAGGGCGCCTCTTGCTCGTGCTCTCCCCGATCCAGCGCCGTTGTTGTTTTCCCTGCCTGGCTCTCTGCAGGAGTTGTGTGGGTGTGCAGAAATGCGTACCATGATGTACAAGTAGCCACGGCCGCAGCCTTCAGGTTCAGAGCCGGGCCAGGGCGTGGGCACAGCCGGAGGGAAGGAAGGAAGGAAGCAGGAATTGTGCAGGAGGACAACGGCACACGCTGCCAGCCGGGGGCGAGTGGCTCGTGAGGTCAGCTGGGTGATGTAAAGCGTGACACAGCAGAGAATGAACTGGCTGAGGTGAGTGATTGGCTCAAGGGCAGAGAGTGAAGCCTGGTGAGAGGGGGAGCCCAGAGCGAGGTGTCCCCCGGTGAAGCCGAGAGGTTCGTTCACCTCTCCCCTCTGTAGCGTTGCTGTTTGGGTGAACTCAACTCCTGCCCGATGTGAGCTCAGAAAGAGCGAGGGTTGGGTTTGTGCCTGGCTGTGCCTGTGCAGGAATAACCTGGTTCTGCTCAGTGTGCAACTGCTGCTTGTAAAGCTGGGCACTGGTGGGGTGCTGGCTGCCCCAGGGTGCCGTGTCACCCTGTCACTGTGCCAATGTGTGCAGTGTTATGTTCCAGGGGGCTGCAACTGCAGCTCCCCTGGCTCCCTGGCACTGGAGCTGCTGCCAGCTGTGGTGTGAAGAGCCCTTGGCTCTTCCCTCGGGAGCAGAGCAGCCTTTTGCCACCCAGAGAGGCCTTTGTGCCCCCAGACGGGCTGTTGGGTGTTGCATGGACTGATGGAGAAGAGCACGTGTGTGCCCGCTGTGGTCAGTGCAAACCTCAGGGTGTCCATCTCAGGCGTGAGCTGCTTTCTCACCCCTGTGGCATCGCTGCCCTGCCCCGTGTGGGGCTGCCAGTGTCAGTCCTTGGCTCTGCGTCCTGCTATTGCTGAGCCGGATTTCATGCCTCCTGCTGTCAACAGTTCCTTTGTCACAGATGGTTTTTGCTCTGCTCTGCCACAGCACTGTGGAGGGGCCCTCTTGAGGCCAGCACACATATCACTGCTGCCCAACACGTTCTGGAATCCAGGCATTTTATTGTTCTCTCCAGGGCTCTTTGCTGTCACCTGCCATCGAGCTTCTGGTTGTAGCTCTGCATAAAGCTGACTGGTGTGGGGTGTTTGCACGTGAGATGTGCTGGCTCTAGGGTGTGGGGGAGCAAGGAGGAGGAGGGATGGCCGTGTCTCCTGTCTGGGCAGCTGTCCCTGTGCTCCCTCTGCCACAGCTGCTCTGCCAAGGCTGGAGACTGCGATTCTCCACCCACCCTGGGAACGTGCGAGGGACCTGGGGAAGGTGCTGTCATCCTCCTCTCTGCAGCTCCTGAAGTTCTTGGAGTTAAACTTGGATCTGCAGGTTGTATTCCCCGTCTCTTGAGGTGCTGCTTGTGCTTCTTCCCGTGGCTGGCCGTTCCCTGGTCCTGGTTTGCAGGGGACTGTGACAAACCTGTCACTGGTTTGGGGCTTGTCCCTCTCCTGCACCACCGGGGATGGACAGGGGTGCTGTGTGCTGCCATTCCCTGCCACAACAGCAGGACTTTTAGAGAAGCTTCTCTTAAAGGTGAGGCAAAACCTCCTCACAGCATCTGTGACTGACCTGTGACGGGGATCTGCAGGACGCCAAGTTTGGGTGGGGATGTCTCTGCATGGTGAGCCCACTCTGCTGGCTGTGTCTCCCGGGGGTCCTTTCTCAACTCGGTTGGTCTCTGGGCTGCTCAGACCCCCTCCCTGGCCCTGGGGCTGGTGTCTCCTCCACTCCTGAGTGCTGTGGATCAGCAGCCCTGCCGGGAGGAGCCAGGGCAGTGCACTGGGGTGGCTGCGGAGCGGAGCCGGCACCGCGCGGCTGTGTTTGGATGGGTGACTGTGCCGTGCTTCCTGCAGCCCACGCGGGAAGGGGAGCTCTGCAAATTTAGCAGCTCCCTTCAGGTGGGGAGCTTGTACTTTTCGGGCTGTGGGCAGAGCTGTTGAGCCGCTCGGCGTGTCTCATTCCCGGTGAGCCGGGGGTGACTGTCAGCGAAGTCATCGCTCCGCTCGAGCTTTGCCGCAGTGAGTTCCTGACTCCAGACCGCACGACGAGCAGATTTATTTGGGAGTTGGACTTTCCAAATCGCAGGCCTGCTGCTCACAGACCTCCCTGAGCCTGGGCCTTGGGTCAGCGCCCCTGTGAATCCAGCCCCCATTGCTGGGGTGTCACGGAGCAGTTGGAGCGTGAAGCGCCGACGCCGTGGCTCGGTGGCAGGTATGTGCTGTCTCCCTGGTGGCAGGAGCTGTCAAGAAAAAGGTCTCCTCTGTCTAGGAGAGAGGAACAGTTCTGGGGAGCAGGTGGTGAAGATGTTTAGCAAATGTCAGCTTGAGACCTTGCCATCCTGTGGGCAGAAGTGACATTGCTGAGAAATGTGTTATCCTGCCAGAGAGCAGCAAAAAAAAAAATAAAAAAATCCACCCGTTAAATGTTTACGAGCAGGGAGGGCCTTTGCCAAAAAGTGGGCGTTTTTCCACTGGGGAGACTCATGGAGCGTGAGCTCCTTGGAGCAGTGGGAATCCTGCTCCAGCACACGTAACTCTTACCTCTAGGACATGAGCATCGGGCCAAGCCACGCTGCCTTATTTCTGAATGCCTTAATCATTCCCCAGAGCCGTTTAATTAGAAAGTGGCTTCTTCGCTGCGTGCAAGGGCTGGTTTGTAGGTGAGCAAAAAGCAGCTTAACCTGAAAGGGTTCTTGCAGGCAGGTGCTAAATACGGCTTTTCAAAGCTAAAAGCCTGCCTAAAACTTCTCCTTTCAGCCAAATTTTGGGCCTGGGATTGCATTGCGGAGACTCGTTTGCCCAGTGCCCACGTGTGGACGTGTGAAGTGTGTAATTGCATCTGGGCTGAAAGCTCCGTATGGGAGCACTGTTTGAAAAATTTCTAATTTAATAAAATGGGTGCTAATTGGCTCTCAGAGCAGAGTTTACTTGAAATAATTGGCGTGGGCACTCGCGTGCTAATTTAGTTCGGTGTTTCTGATGCGCGGTCGCCGTGTTTGTTCAAGGGCAGAAGTGGGTATTAGGTGGTGCCCATATTTCTCAGCAAGCAGTTACAGCTGGTCTCTGGAAAAGGCATTTATTTGAGGAAGCTACTTAGTCACCGTTCTTGAGCTTGGAATTTTGAAGATGGATTTGCTTCATTACAGTTTGATGCAATTACACCCACGCTGCTGAGACTGAAGGCCTTCCCTGACACTTCACTTCCCACTTCAGATGACTTGAGATTGGTCTTTCTAGTCACCTGGAGCAGCTCCAGCTCCCTGGCACAGGGACATCCCCTTCCTGAGGTGCTCACACACATATGTGCATGAGTGTGCTCACTCGTGTGTCAGCAAGAAAAGGGGATGTTCCTATTCCCTGTCCCTCCTTTCATCCCTGAGGTACCTCAAGATGCATCAGTTCCAGGCCAGTGAATCAGCACCATGAGGTTTTCCCACGTGGAGAAAGACTTTGCAGCCTCGTCCCAGCGTGGAGATCTCCCAGGTGGCCATCCCGGGGCTGTTGTGCAGGCGCTGCCATGAGCTGGGTCTGTGGGGTTGCTGTCAGCGTGAGGTGGTGACACAAAGAGCCGTTACGGCTCATCAGCCTCTTCCAGGGCTGGCGTTCAACAATTTCTCCTTTTCGTCTTTCTGCAAAGTGCTTTTAATGCTCGGTGTTGTCGCTCTGTTTGGATTCTTCCCACACAGTATCTGGGCACTTAGACCTGCCCGGTGCTGATGGAGAGGTTTACTGCCAGCAGCTATTGTGTGAAAATGGAGAGGAAAACCAATTTCTGGTCGGCTCTCGTTACGGTCTCTAGTGGGAAGTATTTCTTTCATGCTAAGAACTTGTAAATGGTTTTAGTGCCGGATGCAGAGCTCTTGTGGCTCAGAAGTGTTCAGCCTCCCAGGCCTCAGCAGCACAAATGTCTCTGCTTTACAGACATGTGCAAACCACCCTGTGCATGTCCAAAGGGGGGGGTTCCTTCCTTATGGAAGGAATCTCAAACCCCGGGGACTGAGCTGCTCCAGCGGGAGCAGGTCAGGGGAGGATGGATCAGGGTTTTAGCAGGAGGGAGAAGGCAAAGCAGGGAACGATGAGAGACGGATGAAATGCACGGCTGGATGAGTCCCGTGCCCTTTCCCAGCGTTGTTTTGATGTCCTGGCGTGATCCCCCGTTCCCTTTCGAGGGAGGATGATTCGTGGAAGGCACAGAGGGTGCTGCTGATCCAGCGTGTGTTAGTGAGCTCAGGAGAGCTCTGAGATCCCCTTTGGGACCTGATGGCTGCTTTTCTTGGGAAACTTTGGAGAGCTGGGACAAATTATTCCAACTTCTAAGGCCTTTCCCCCCCCTCTCCAAGCTTTTTTCCCCTCTGCTTTCCACTAGCAGATTTTAGGGAGAGAAGGAACACAGCTGAACTTGCTGGTGCAGATATTAACATAGTCATGACAGAATTTACTTTTAATCCCGTTAGACACCCTTAGTGATCAGGGAGTTTCTCTCTTGGTTTAATGGACTCTTTTCCACATGATGAAGCTGCAAGATCTGACGCTTGTTATGAATGTCTGTTTATTAAACCATCTTTCGTCCTAAGAGCTTCTGCCTGGCCGGAATGGATATAAATGGAGAGGATGATGTTTGCAGTTCAGTCTTTAAGGAGACACTGTGTAAAAAATTGCACCCTATTCCTTTTTAATTTTTTTTTGGGTGTCTTTATGTGAGAGATGAGAACAGGCCAAGACATTTTTTTTTTTTCCAGTGTGCTTTTTACTGTAAATGTATGAGGCAGTCGAGACCTGGCAGCCGTGAAACAGCATCTGCTGTCACACCGACTCCTGGAGCGGATATTCCCTTCCCCACAGATGAGCTGGTCACGGAAGTTGAACCAAAACCTGATGAGACTGGGTGATAACTTGAGTTAAAAGTCTTTTTCTGTGGTTTTAATTCAGCTCTTTTCTCCTGGCTGGGCGTGCTTGGCACTTTTGGGGAGAATTTCAGGGTTTTTTTGTACAGAAGAGGCTCCTGGAGCCTCTTACATCGGGGACATGGAGTTTCACACAGTCGTTGCCCACCTTATTTTACTCATTTATTTCAGAAGACCACCACAGGGGTAGATACATTGTGAAAGGACTCTTTGTAACTGCTGCATTTAAGGCTTTAGGGGACACTGTGCCTGTTTGGGGTGGTGGTTTGGATGGCCCAAGCATTACACAGGAAACATTCCTTTTCCTTTTAGTTAATGCCTTGGTGCTGACCTCTGCATTGGGCTGAAGGTGTAAAGAAAGAGATTGTTTGTCAGATTCCCAACAGCACCACAGCACGAGCTGTGACCTGGGAATTGCACATCCCCTGGGTGCAGGGGCTCCTGTCTCACAGCAGAGCTCTCAGCTGCAGCGCAGTGTGGATGGGTAAGCAAATTTTTCTCGTTGAAGTTAAAATAAGAAACGTACTTGGAGATCAATGGTCTGGTACAACCCCTTGTTCTAGTCCTTCCCACACACCCTGATGAGGCTGTCACAGACTCCACGGAGTTCATGCCTCATTTCTGCAGCACACTGTGAGTTATATCTTTATATGGACTTGCCATTTTCTCTGTCTTATATAATGCATTACAAAAAGAGTGGTGGCAGAAGGGAAGAATGTCTGGGAGATGGTACCTGGTATGATCCAGTGACCCTGGGGGGAGAAGGAAATTTTATTACCATGAGACATAATTGGCAGAGCTGATGGAGAACCCCAAAGCCAGACTTTCTCCTTTGAACATTGATACTTTTTTCTTGGAATTCTGGGTGGGCTTTAAAAATGAAAAAAGTTTCAAGGAAGTTTTTAGGAGCTGAAATTGTCCACCTTTAAAGTGGAAACTCTCAGCGCCATTTAATAAGTAAACACAGCTTCGTGTTTCATTACGATTTTAATACTTTAGAAGTGAAGTTGCCGCAAAAATGACATGCAAAAAAACCCCACGGCTTGGAGTCCTTTAAGGCTGCAAAGTGGGAATCACTTTGGCATTTTGAAAGTCTCTGTGAAATTGCTTCCTGGTGAGCTCTGCCAGGGAGCCCCGGGAGGTGTTTTGCAGCAGCGAGGGAGCTGCTGTGCCTCCGGCTGATGGAACACCACCGAGTGGCTCCAGCCGGAGCATCTCCAGTTCTGAAGGCGCTTTGCTGCTGGGCTGGGAACCAAGTGCTGCAAGGGTTCATGAGAGGCGCGTGGGGAGGCACCAGGCGCCTTTCCAGCTCTTCCTGCCTGTCACATCCCGTGGGAAAAGCTGGGGTGAGTCCCGAGGGAGCAGGGCGTCCCCTGCAGCAGAGTGTGAGGGGATGATGTGCCCCAGGAGCTGGGGCTGAGCACTGCTGCCTGTCCTGCCTTTGGCCACTGGCTGAGGGTGCCCAGAGCATCCCTGTCTTTTCTCAGGATCTTGGCTCAGCCACCTGCAGAAGGAGGGCAGCAAGGGGAAGGTCCTGACCCTGCAGGGGCTGAGACCCTTGGAGAGGCTGGAGGGACCATTAGAGAGCTGCCGTGGTAATTCCACCGCGTGCTGTGGGCTTGGAGCTCCTCCTGACCCCCAGCTCGGGCTTGGTGCTCCTCCTCCTGACCTCCAGTTTGGGCTTAATTCTCCTCCTGACCCAGTTTGGGTGCAGGACCTCTCCTGCCCCACCCTTCCTGCGAGTATTGCCAGTGGTACCCAGAGGTGTTTCCAAGGTGTTTTCAGACTCCCGGGGGGGGGGGGAAGTACCGCCCAAATGCTGAAGGTGACAAACGTTTGTGGTGCAAAGATCGTTGCTGCAAACAGCGGCTGCTGGCAGAGGGCAGTCACGCAGCCGGCTGGCCCCCGAGCCCTGTGCCAGGGTTTGCCCGGAGCCCCCCGTTCCCCCCCGGCTGGGTTTGGGTGCTGCCCTGGCAGCTCCGGTGCGCATCGCATCGCATCGCATCGCTGCCTGCCCGCCCCGCCGCTCCCGCATTGCTCCCTCCCTGCGCGCAGCCCGGGCTGACTCACGCTCAGGAAAGCGCTGCCCGTCCCTGCCAGCTCAGCCTGGGTGAGGACCCGGCGCTGGGCTCATTAAATCTTGGGAAGCAGAGAGTGACCCCGTTATGTACTCACCTGGAAAAGTGACTTGGCCGTGCCTGGTTACTGTGCTCTGCCTGGAGACTTTTCCTGCTTCCCTTGCAGATGTATATTTAGATTTTTACCCCAGGGCTTTTAACTTCCTCGCTGGCTCGAGCAGCTGTGACAGGTACACACACTTACCTTCCCTTTCTCCTCCAGCCATTTTAACCTGCTTTGGGAATAAGTGGGAAGAGGTTAGGAATCACTGTAAAGCTGCAGGGTCTCATTGCTCTGCTTGTGAGCGTGTAAAATGCACCACGGAAACAGGAGCCGTGTCGGAGGCACCGTGCCTTCGTAGGGATGTTTGTTCAGCAGCTGCTCGGGTCTGCTCTATTTCTCTTCTCCCTGCTAAGCAGTCCCAAGTTAACATACTGGGTTTGCAGCTTTCACGTTGGTCGCTGATGAGCCACACTTAGAGAGGTAAAAATGGCTTTGCAAAGGCTGCGATGACAGTTCTGGGATTCAGCGCCGAGGCTCTTGCGTCGCAGTTACATAAGGGCTCCTGCCGACTCCCCGGGTAGCTGGGGAGTTACTTGGTGAAGGGCACCTGCCCTCCCTCCCCCGGGCCAGCCAGGAGGGGTTTTGTTTGGGAATCCCCTCCATCCATCCGTGGGGGACCCGCCGAGCCCCCGGCAGTGGGAGCAGCCGGTGCTGGGGCTGCTTGTGGCACTGGGTGGGAGGGAAACCACAGGGCAACTGCTGCCTGTTACTGGGCAGTTTCTGAAGTCCTGGGTCGCCTCTTCTAAGCACTAACACTTGGAAGTTGTTAACATTTGAAATGTTAATGCAGGGGACACTTGGAAGAGGAGAGAAATCAAAGGCTCTTCTGGCATGAGCCCGTCCCCCTCTGGGCTCGCAGCCTGCCTGCAAGCTCTGGATGTGTTTTCTTACTTTACATAATTTTTCCATCTCTCTCCATCAGCCCAGCTCTTCAAAGGCTTCCTTCTGTTTCAGCTCTCTTACTGCTAAATACACTCTCTTCTGCACTTTCCAAAGTGTTCCTTCTTCTCCAAAACTCCCGTGCTCTGGTTTCTTAGGGAAGTCTCCCAAACTCTGCTGAGGAGTCGCTGGGCCATGCAGGGAGCTGCTGCCTGGTGCTGTTTGGTCGTGCTGCCAAGACGAAATAGGGGAAGGGAGGGAACAAAACACAGCCAGTGAATTTCTGCCTGTGTCATGCAAATCTTCCAGGGGCCTTCGAGTGCCTGGCGTTTGCCGCAGCACTGGTTGGCAGCTGTGGGGTGGTGGCAGTGAGTACCGGTGTTCCCCTGCTCCAGGCTCTCTCCTGGTGGGTTTCTGTGGTGCTGAGCACCCTCCAGAAGTGCAGTGGGGATGGAGCAGCCTCCCAATCCCATTGTGGTGGGAACTAGTCCCACAGGGCAGTGAAGCAAGTAAAAGCTTGGAGGTGAGTCAGTTCCAAAGGTGGTCGTGGCTCCAGTTGAGACTCCAGAATGGAGACAAGGAATTTGGTACCGTTGTGATTTTGGCAGTAACACTCAGCCCAGCTGCTGTCCCAGCCAGCCACTGTGATGACAGAAATCCCTGCAGTTCTGTGAACTTTTCCTGAAATGCTTTTAATGACAGTTTAATAATAACACTTTAGCACTTGGTACAGAGCTCCTCACCCCTGGAACTGAAATGCTTCACTGAGAAGGGTAAGGACCATTATCCCCCGTGTTCACAGGGGGGGAATAGCTGGTTTTATTTGTGAGAATAATTATAACAAGTGGAATTAATCAACTTCTCACATAAATGGTGTTGCTTTTTAAAGACAAATGTCAGGAAGGAGTCCTAGATACAAAGGAGAACTCACAGTGCTGCAGATCCATCTGACGGCTTCTCGGGGAACTCGTCAGAGCCTGTGGTGCAAAGGCATTAACTCTGCCAAAGGAGCGTGTGGAGGGAGCAGAAACCAGGCAGAGTCAAGGCAGGAGAGGGCACAGTGTGGATTTACTGGTGTCCCGGGTCTTGGTGAGCGGGCACTTCCAAGAGCTGCTGCTGCCCTAAATCCCTTGGGTGTTGCTCCCTCTGCCCGTCCCCTCTCTGGCTGCTCAAAGCCCTGTTGCTTGGGAATACTCTCCCAAAATACTCTCTCTGGGTCTTGGATTGCTCCATGTAGTACATGGAGAAATTCCACTGAAATAGTTCCTTTAGCAATAGATTCCTTTCTTAGCTGGAGGACTCAGAGAGGCTGTGACCCCTTACAGGTTCCTGTGAAGTCACTGAATTTGGGGCTTTTTTTTCCCTTCCTCTCTGTCCTGCTCTGCATCCCCCTGGTGCCCCTTGGCCCTCTCCAGACTGCAGGGAAAAGGACTGATCCCTGTGCTGAGCCCAGGGTGGCAGAGGCTTGTTTTGGCTGCGACCCTTTGGGGTGACATTAAGGGGCACTGTGGATAATGATGGGAACGCAGGTGGGGGAGTCACTGCGAGGCTTCTCGCGCGTCTCTGCCCTGCTGCTCACAGCCCATTACTGGTGCTGTTTGTGGAGATGCCAAGGCACGGACCGGCCTCAAAGCAAGCCGAAATTCTGGGAAATCCTCCCGTTGTCTTTGGCACTCTGCTGCTGAGGGGTGGGGACGGCAGGACCCAGGACCCTCCGGCACGGGAGGCTACGGGAGCTTCAGTGCCGGGAGGGTGTGTGCAAGTGCTTTGAATTGCAAAGTGCTGCTGTGGCCCCACCTGGCCCTGCCCTGCCCTGCTCTGACAGCAGCAGCCCCTGGCTGTGGGGGGAGATCCATGTCCCTGTCACTGGGAGCAGCCCCTGGGAAGCCCCAGCTCACCTGGATGCACCTCTCTGGGAGCAGCAGGTAGGAGTCACCGGATCCACCCCGGCTTTCCCTCAGGGAGGATTTGATCCTCTGTGCCTTTTAAACCCCGATTTTCACTGCACAGCTCATCTCTGAGAAAGTCCTGCTGGCTCTCACAGCAGTGCTGGGTTCCTGCTCCCAGGCCATGGGCCAGAGAGGACCTTCCTCTCCAGGCTAATGGAAAGAAAATGGAGAGAAATTTTTTAATTGACTCAGGATTCATGGGTAAAGTATTCTCTAAGCACTTTTATTAATAAATATATGCATCCTCGCTGGCCAGTGAGGGTGGCCAAGCACCTCATGTATATTCTAATATCTGCCATCTGAATTAATCAATGTATTGGTATTGTATTTTTGACTGTGAAAGGAATGAAGCTCTTTGGGTTCAACCCTCTCAACGGGCTGCAACTCCAGCTGCTGATGGATAGCCAGAAATACAGGGAGAAGGGCCTGCCTTGTTGGGAAAAGAGTCACTCGGGCCACTCTTGAGCAGGGTGTGCTGTTCAGGGGAGCAGGTGAGGGGCTCCTGGGTGCTCGGGGTGCCCTGAGTGTGTCCATGCTCCCACCCATCCGCATGCAGGGGAGCAGCACTGGCACCACTCAAAGATGGAAAGGCGAAAAAAAGGGGGATGGAGCATAAAAAATTTTTTTTTTTTTCATTTTTTTCTTTTGGGCAAATTTGTTATTTCACGGGAACAAGTGACAAGAGTTAAAAGCGCTCCGGTGAGGAAGCAGAACTTCCGTCCTCTGTGATTTTAACTTCTCATTGGAACAGAGAATGATTAGTGAACGTTAAAAAAAAACAAACCAAATTTTCAGATGTCCTCAAAAATACGGACATTTCCAGGCAGCTTTGGTGCAGGAGGATGTGCCTGCTGGTGCTCTAAGTGGCTTGTTTCTGGGCTGGCTGCAGGAGCCTCGGTGGGGAGGGAGGGGGATGCTTTTGCAGGGCTCTGCCTGAGCCTTGGCAACCTCCAAGCATTGGCAGCTCTTGAAAAGCAATTTTGCAAAGTGCCTGGTGACAATGTAGGGCATCCCCTGGCGACTCCAGGGCAAAACTGATGCGTGTGGACTTTGTGAAAAACGCTCCAGCAAGAGGCTGAGCCAGGGGGGTTTGTGGCATTTGTCAACGTATTAGTTGTGCCCTGGAGTTTATTGAGCCATTAACATCGTGCTGAGGCATTTGTTGGGGTCTTGAAATGTAGGAAGTGCTCGTGGCAGTAACAAATGGTGTGGGATCTTGTTTTTCCTTGGTGTTATTAAATAAAGGGAGGTCGGGGGTGCCCTGCAGAGGCAGCAGGAACACGGAGCAGCCCGAGGGGCTGTGCCTTAGGGGGGAAGTTGATTTTCCTAGAGCTGCTTGTCCAGTGGGTCCACAGAACCAGGGCGGGGGTTGCTGGAGGGATAATAATGAGAGCCTTAATGACTTTTCAGCTCAGGCTCCCTTGAGTTAACGCTCTGTCTGTATGAGCACAGCCCCTCTTGTAGAGCAGCAGCTCTGCCATGGCTGATAACGTCTCCCATGAGGTGCTGGTGTGCTCAGGAGCTGGTTTTGTCTTCTGGAAAAATGTGCTTCCCTACCCGAGCTGCCTTTTGTGGGTTTGGAATTGTCTTTGCAGAGCTGATGTGCGTTTCAAGGTGACTGTTGATTTTTAAATACCTCAAAGTGGCTTTCCTTGCTGAAGGCTCTGCACGCTTAACACCCTTGGGTGGTATCTCAGCAGAACAGGTTGGTTTGCCAGAAGAATATGAGAAAAACCCAACCCCTTCCTGTTTCATCAACCAGTCCTGATGGGCTGGGTCAGGCTTTATTAATAATGAGTTGAATACGTGCGTGGAGGGAGTTTTGGCAGTCGGGGCTGCAACCGACCTGGATGAGAGGGAGGGTATTTAACAGTGCAGTTGCAGTGGATTCAATTAGGAGCAATGAAGAATCTGCTTCTTTCTAAATCTTGTTTTCAGAAATATTATTACCCCTGCAACTGCTGCTCAGCAATTCCCAGCCATCTCCCCAGCCCCCGGCACAGCAGTGGTCTCTGCATAACATAGACACTGAAATGAGAAATCAGCACTTTGTAATGGGCTCTCAAACTAAAATTAAACATCGATTTCCTGGCTTGCAGTCAGATGGTTGGCATTCAGTTGGCCCTGGGAACGTTTCTGGACCAGAGGCATTCTTGCTCGGACTTTGATGTTGCCGAGGTTGTGTTTTGTTGATTTTTCCCTCCTGGATTCCCTCGGAGAACGTGCTGTTCAGACAAGGTGCTTGGTGCGTGGCTTGCCCCTGGACTCCGTGGGTGGAAGCACAGCCGAAAACGTCCCTGCAGGGCTGGCTCACCGAGCTGTGCTTCAGGTGATGCTTCCAGCCACGGCTCTTTCTAGGAACAGGCTGCTTCTCAGCCAGAGTGAGCGTTCTGGGTGTACTGGATGGACTGGGCTGCCTTTGCTCCGAGTTCCTGCTTTACTCCCTCTCCTTCAGCTGCTCCACCAGGGCCCGCTGCCCGGCGGGGAGGAGGTTTGGGAGGGGAGGCTCTGCCGGGGCTGTGGGTCTCTGGGTGAAGTGGGGAACACGTTGCATTGCTGAGAGAGGGATATTTTTCTGACAAAGCAAAGGAGCTGCTTCAGCAGCTCAAGGCAGAGCTGAGCGCTCTGAGTCACTCTGTGGGCTCATCCAGCCTCGCAGATGTTCCTCGGCATCGGGCGACCTCTTTTCTGCCTCGGAGGGGGAAGGATTGCTCAGACCCACGGCCCTGTTGGCAGCTTCTCGTGACCTGGTGTCGGATCGTTTCCCCCTCTCTGGTTTTCCTGGCTGGGTTTTGTGTTTAAGTGCTTGACAGAAAAGGTGACTTCACGGAGAGGCTCCTGCAGGCAGAGCTCCTGAAGGGGTTCTTTGATGTGCTTTTTGTCACCTTGTATGCAGTGAAAGTATGGCAGGAGGGTTTCCATTTTCCATTAAAATTGCCCAGGTCTTTCCCTAATCCCTCCCCTGTTCCTGCTGCTTGCTCTGTGATGGCATTAGTGCTGAGATGATAACTTAAGCATAAGCTACTTTTCACATCTAATCTCAATCCTGAAATTAATGTTCTTCTGCAATCAGGAATACAATAGAATGTAGAATTCTCCCCAAAAAGAGAGACCTGATTGCCCCCCTCCCAGTGGCTCCTGTGGTCCAGGATTCATCAGGCCCTGAGCTGGGCACATTCCAATCCAGAGGGCTGACAGCAGTGATTATATTTGGGGTTTGAGAACAACACCCTGAAGTAAAGAGATATGGAGCAATAAGTTGAAGATGAGGCTGAATCAAACCATGAAGCAGAAAGGAATGACTCGGGTAGGAAATGAATGCACTGAGCTAATGAATCACTTTGAGGCAAAACAAGAAATTAAATGTACTCTGAAAGCTGGCACATTAGCAAATGGGCTGTGGGTTTTTATCCATTTTACATTTCAAAATGCCGAAATAAAGGATGTTGTAGGATGAAATCCCATTAAGAAATAATGCCCCGAGTAGGGAAACAAGGATTTGGTTAACAGGAAACGGGGACTTTGTTTCTCTTCGCAGAGAAGGGAAATCAGTGTCGGGCACTGATCTCTGGGGGAAGAGCAGAGCTGCTGGTGCCTGACAGCTCCCTGGGGAGGGAGGGGCAGGAAAGGACTGGCCTTTGCTTCCCAGAGGTTGGAGCAGGACAGTGGTGCTCTGACAGCCTGGTGGGATTAGGGAACTGTTGTGGTGCGGCTGTGGCACAGAGCTGGTGCCAGAAGGGATTGTCAGAGAAGTACTTTGAGTCCCAAATTTCCCATTCCGGGGCAGCTCCTGCCCTCCCCTCCCAGCCAGCCTTTGCACAGCTGCCGTTCCCGGGGTCTGGGAAGACCCTTCCAGTCGTCAATTTTAAAAGAGACCCCGTGGGGAAGCCGAGTTACTTGCACTTGTTCCCGTGGTGATAATCCTGCTGGGATCAGTCCACGGATTTACTCTTGCTTTCGAGCCTTCGGTGGGGCAGCATTGCCCCCCCTCTGCCGGGCGATGGGGCAGCGAGGGCCGGAGGTGTTGTCACGCCGTGGGGTGGGGTTGGCACGGCTTGGGGTGATGGGGGCAGGCCTTGGGGTGATGCCGACGTGCCGTGGGTGATGTGGCAGAGCTCTGGGGTGGTGTCGGGCCGCCGCTGTCCGTGGTGCTGGGCCCTGTGCCCCCACCCAGCGCTGCAGCACCGGCCACTGGAAGGTGCTCTTTGTTGTGCCATCGAGCGCGAGCAGGGGCAGCTGTGGGCTGGTGGCATCCCCAAAAGAGGGTGGGATACACGACCCCTTCCCTCTCCCCACCTTTCCAGTCCCACCTGCACTTGGGGGGGTATCACCTGCTCGGGTCTCCACTGGCTGCAGTGACTTCTCTTTTCTGTTTGACACCTTCAGAGGTCGATGCCAAGCACCTTCAAGGAGCAGCAGCTTTTGTTGTCACCTGAAGAGGGAAATCTGGGTCGTCCTGGGCCGGGTAACGGGCACCTGCCTGGCCAGGTGAGCAGTGCCTGAGTCCCAGCAGTGAGTTCCTCTCCTCTGGGTTCACACTGGGTGCTTTTAGGAGGGGACCTCTCTCTGCTGCTTTGTGTGTGCGAGCCAAGCCTGCTGAGTCTGTTCCCTGGCACGCAGTCCACACACTGCTCTGTACACAGAGGAATAAGATAAAAAAGCTTCCTCCCCCTCATGTTGCTACTGAAAAACAGGGATGGGGGAAAAGAAAATAATCCTTCAGCCCCTGCCCTGCCTGTGGTGATAAGAGCAACACAATCTTTTCTTTGACCGAGGCAGGGCAGTTTCATTATTCAGCAAACAAAGCCCTTTCAGGGATTTCTGCATTGTGGATGTTTTCTCGGTTGTTTTGCACCAAATTCGTCGCAGCAGCAAGGCCAGAGAGTTTGCCTTGACTCCCCTCACTACCAAAATAAATGTACAGGGCAGGATTGTTCCACTGAGCAGCCGTGACTGGGGAGAGAGAAGAAGGAAGGAGATGGTACGTGCCGACAGCTCTAAACTGATTGCGGTGAGGATTGCTATGTATGAGAGAGTTCAGGGGGGAAACAGGAGGAAGTCACAGAGGCAGCCAAAGCTCGCAGGATGGCGAGAGCCAAGCTGAAGAATTCCCCTTCCGAGAGCAATTCCCATGTCAAAACCGTCCCACCGGCGACGACAGAGGATGTCCACGGGGTGAGCCCCTTGTTGCCGTCTCGGAGGATGGGATCCATGGGGAGTGATGTCGGACAAAGGTATTGCAGGACTGCAGTGGTGCGTGGGGCGGGTGTGGGGGGGGGAGGCAGCACCTTTTATCTTTTAAATGAGAGGGGAAGGATTAGTGCCTCCACGGGCTGGAGGGGTGGTGGATCAAATCCTTCTCGTGGAGCCACACCAGCCCCGAAGTTGTGTTATGAAATGGGGAGCTGGGGCAGAAGGAAGCCAGTCCCTTTAAATTTTTTATAAGTGCTTCTTGATTTTTTTATATGCCTAAAGCACGTCTGAATGGCAGCCTGAGAACGTGGGGCTGCCACACACCACTGTTAACTTGCCTTGCACCTTCTCTGTGCAGTATAAAACCAAAGCTTATTTACACTGCCAACATCACGATCGGCGCTGTACAGTAGCACCATGTTTGCATGGCAGGAGAGATGCTCCATCTGAGCAAGAATTTACTTGTGACTGCAATAAAAAAAAAAAAAAAAAAATAAAAAAAAAGCTGCTGTAGGAAATGCTGCAGCCTTTCTGCAAGCTCCCAGCTGAGTGTACAGCCAGGAAGGAGCTGTTTTTCAGGAGGATGGAAATGCTTTGCGCTGCGCTGGGATTTACAGCGTTTCAGAAGGAGCCAGGTCCCCTAGTTACGATGAGGATTCATATACCACAGATTCAGCCCTTGTTCTGTTCATTCTATTTTCTGTTTCATTTTTTTCCCTGCCGTCTCTCCAACCTTTCAGCCCATCCCTGCTGCCTCCCCTCCCGGCAGGAACCGCCTCACCTGTGACTGTGTACTGTACGTCTTCTAGGATGTGATTTGGTGCAAATGAGCACGGCAGGAAAGGCTTCTGCTCATGGTGAATTTTACTTGTTTGGCTTTAGATTGCAATGAATTAACGCCTCAGCCTCAGTCTCTTGGCATATCTGGGGGGGGAGGGTGGCACCCAGCCAGGAGGAGCAGCTGTGTCCCCGCGGGGGAAGCCGAGGAGGGAGGCGTGCGTTGCGGGAGCACCGGCGCGGCCGTTCCCGGTGCCGAGCCGCGCCGGGCACATGCTTCGGTCTCCAGGTCTGGGAGGCAGAGTCCTGGCGTGTCCCTGGTGGGATGTGCCAGCTCTCCAGATGGCACCGGGGCTGGTGCTCTGGTGAGCAAACACTTGGATCTGGTGGGTCTGACTTGGGTCAGGCAAGGGCTTGCGCGTGTGGGGAGCTGCAGACGGGCACCGTGCGGGTGCAGTGGGACTAAACCCCTGGAGCTGGTCCAGTCTCAGCACATTTTGATGGACAGTCTGAGTGTGATCCCTGTGCTGATCAGGCTGCTTGTGCTCTGCTTTTGTGTCTTCTCTCATTGCTTCGAGAAGACACCAAAGCTGGACCTGTTCTGGGGGGTACCTGCTCCTCTGAAGGCACGTCCTGAGCTCCACTGTGGGCAGAGTCTTTGGAGAGAATGCTTCCTGTCTGTGCCACTCTAGGTGCTGGTGGTGTACCCCTCAGGGCAGGGCCAGTGGCCAAAACCAGATGTGCTGTGGCTAGAAAAATACTCACAACTGGGCACTCTTAAAGCTCATCCCCACCACTGCTAATCGGCTGTGATTAGACATGCAGGAGGGGCGTCTGCTCTCCAGCACTCAGGAGCTTGGCGGGTTCCTGCCCAGGACCAGGGAGCCAAATGTTCATCCCAGAGCTGACCCTCCTTGTCTCTTGTGGGAGCACAGCGTAAAGGAGGGGTGCTGCAAGGCATCCTCGGATCTGGCGGGGGGCAGCAATTCCAAAAATCGCGTGGCTGCAGTGCTTTAGTGGACCCTTGACAAAGGCCAGCACGCAGAGCGCACCGGGGCGCCTCAGGGCTGTGTGAAAGACCTAATCCCCCGAGTTTTGCTGGGAGTTTTGAGTGTTTGCTCGCAGTCCTGTTGTAAGGAGCTGACGCTGTGAGGTAGAGGAGTTGGTGGAACGCCGTTGTGCTGGTGTGCCTGCGGGCAGAGCCCTGCGAGCTGCAGCCGGCGGCGTCTGGGTTCCCGAGTGCCGGGCTTCCCTCCTTCCCCTGTGTGCTGCTCCCCAGCAATGAGTTGGCAGTTAAGATTTGTGCGCTTCTCTTCCACCGCCTGTGCGAGCAGCAAAGGCAGGAAGATTGGTTTGGGAGTGATGAATAGTATGTTTGAGGTGCTTCGTCTCCTCCAAAGCCAGACACAAGCAGCGTTTATCAAGTCAGCAGCGACAGTTGTCCCTGGGAGCTGGGAGTGAATTACCAGGTGATGGTGGAAGGAGATGTGTGTTAGAGGATGTTCTCAGGGATGCAAATGATTTCTCCAGATGACTGAAGCCAGTGAAATAATTCTCACCTACTTTATTTACCTCCTTACTCTGTCTCTTAGTCACTGCAGCACCTCAAAGCTTTTAGGAGTTCCCAGTCAAAACAGGAGGAAAGGATTTGAATTCATCTGAGGAGAAACCACTCCACAGATACGTATTATTCTACACTTGGAAGGCAAAAAGGGAACTTTTTGCATCCTGGATCAGGATTTTTTCCAGTGAGTGGAAAGCGGTGTGCAGGGTGGGACCAGCCCAGGCTGCCCCTGTGGAAATATCTCCCACTGAAAAGGCTTGGAGCTACTTCTGTACATCAGGGACTGCTCTGAGACGGGGCTGGAAGCAGAGCAGCCTCTAGGCTGTGCCAGGGAGGGCAGGCTCAGCTGCAGACCATCTGCCTGGGCGCTGAAACTCTTCTGGCAGCCACTGATAGCGACTGGAGAAGCCGCGAGAGGCTGAGCCTTTCCCTGCGAGCCGGGCTTTTTCCTGAAGCAGGCTGGTTCCCTGTGCCTTGTGTTGGGAGGGATTTGAAAGGGAAAGGTGTGATGGGGAACAAAGCCAGAGCAGAGCCCAGCTGTGCTCTCCATGGAGCGCTCTGTGTTTGGGAAGAAGCTGCTGGTGGGGAGGCAGGACGTGCAAATATCTGCTTGGATCCCGTTCCACGGGCTGGTGATCTCCCTGTAACACCGGAGGGGTGGGTTTAAAAACACAAACAAACGTTTTTACAAGATAACCATGTCCTGTTTGTGCAGCTCTGCTGGAAGCAGGGGAAGCTCTGGCCACTGCCTGTCCCAGGGAACAGTGGTGTTCCGACGGGATTGCAAACATTCCCTTTAGGTCTCGGCTTTGGACACTCTGCTCCAGGCCTTGGCAGGGCTGTATGTCCCCCCCCTCGCCTCCTTGAGCTGTGTTTGTTGAGCTGCCGAAACCTGAAGTGCTGAGGTTTGGGGAAGAGAATTAGCATTGCAGAAGAGCTGGGATTGGAGAGGACCCCAGAGGGGCTCTGCTCCAAACCTGCTCAAAGCTGGACTGGCTTTAAAGTTGTCCCAGCTGGCTCAGGACCAGCCCTGCTGAGTTCTGAACATCTTGCTGGAGATTTCTCAGCTTTTCTGGGTGCAGGGTTTGATCACTCCCAGGGGGAATAGTTTTTCCCTCTGCATCTTGTACCTGTTCCCTCCTGTCCCTTCGCTGTGTGTGTCCCAGAGGGGGCTGACTGCTCCTCACCCATCGGGGCTGCACTTGGATCCTTCCCTCCCTTTCTCCTTCCGGCTGCACGTTCTCATCTCCCGCAGCCTTGCCTCGTCTCTCGGTTCGAGATATTTTTGGCAGGAATAAATGGGACTCTGCTTCAGCCCTGTTACAGTCAACAGGGTGGCTGGAGTCTCCTCAGAGGCAAACGGCAGCACTCTGCTGGGGCAAGTTTGCTGGGAGGTTTCTTGGAGGTAAAGCACTCTGGGAAGTGAGGAGCTCTCCCAAATGCGGCTGAAAATGGGATTTCTGGCCGATCGATGTTTGTTCCCGCCAGGGGCAGCCAGGTATTAACAAAGTGGTCTGGCTCAACGTGTTTGCACACAAGGAGACCACAGGCAGGTCCGGTCTGGCCAGTGAAACCATTGCAGCTGCTGTGTCCTTGCAGGCAGCTCTCGGGGGGATGTTCTCCGGAGCAGGTCGGAGCAGCCTGGACACAATTCCAAACCATCCCCGTGCTGTGCTGCTGAGTCCCCTCCCGGGGGGACAATAACTCAACGGCTAATTTATTTACTTTTAACATCTCTTTAACAAAAGCTTTGTGGGAGAAAGTGCTTTCAGAGCTGTATCTCTGCCTTCAGCCAGTGCCATGGGCTGGTTGGGCAGCTCCGCTCCCGCCGAGGAGGATTTGGGCAGGAGAAATGCTGTGCCAGGGATAGTTTGCTCACCTCTGCCTTGCTAATGTATGCTCCAGCCTTGGGTCTTCTGCTGCCGCTGTCCTGGCTGTGGATGAGGCTTCATCCCAGGTATTTGAGCAGTGCTGAGGCCGGGGACATCGAGATGGTTTGGGGATGGGAGGATTTCTGTGTCCGTGCCAGCCCTGGCTCTTGCACTGCTCCTCACTGAGCTGGGACTCAGCTGCCACTTTGGGAGAGAGGGCAGGAACTGGCTTTGCGGTGGGAGCCTTTATGGGAAAGACCCGAAACAGAGCCTGGGGGGATCCAACAGGTTTTGCTTACAAAGTGTTTCGGTCTTGATCCGCTTTCCCTCTGACTGGGCAGGGCAGCTCCTCTCTGGGGTGTATTTTTGGCAAGGGTGTCTCTGTCTGGAGAGCCCCAGGTCCAGCTGGGGTTCACTCTGCCGTGCAGCTGTTTGCTGACAGGGTGTAGGTGTGTGGTGGTTGCGCAGACTGGAGCGGGGCATCTCCAGCCCTTCCCCCAGCGGTAACCAAACCAGGGGCTGGTCTCAGCTCTGGGGTCCAACCCCCCAGCCTGCCCGTGGGTCTGTGCCTGGCACTCCCCTGGGAAGGTGCTCGCTGAGCATCACCTCTCCTTCCGGCCTTGAGTGTGTTTTCCTTGGCACTGTCAGGCCTGGGGGGTGGCACTGCTCACACACCATTTAACCTGGGAATTTCTGGGCACTGCTGGGTGATGCCGAGAGTGTTTTCAGGGTGGGACCACTGCAGAAATCGGGCAGGGTGCTCAGCTGCTGAACTCCACTGCAAGGGCACTATGGGAATGCAGTCCTTGATCCCAAGGAACAGGAAACGATCCCAGATCCTGCTGCCAGCACAGGGAGCTGACAGTTGGCATCCTTTGCACTAAACGGAGCTGTTCATATACAGCAGCAGTTCCGTTCTGGGCTTGAGCCTGGCTTCTTCTTGTCCTTGTCCTTGTTCTGGAGCCACTGGAATGGCCCCCAAACTGCTGGAATGGCCCCCAGGCTCTGCTCATCCTCCCCGTTTTGTACCCACTCCTGTGCTCAGGGACAGGACCCCCGTCACTGTGTCCCAGCCAGGGCCCAGCTCAGCTCCCTCGCGCACTCTGGGATGTGTTTCGGGGTCTGTGGTCCCGTGTCTGTGCTTCCCATCCCTCAAGCCCCTGCCCCTGTCTGCAGCACGCTCTGGCACCGAGTGTTTGTGCCCTGGGCACGGGGTGATGCCACCCCCCCCGAGCTGGGTGCTGGAGGGGACCAGGCTGGGGTGGGGAAGTGCTGAGCTCTCCTCCCACGGCTGCTGGGCAGCCGCCAGCACTGCTGAGAGTGTCAGTGCCCTACATAGCACTGCCAAGCAGACGCCATCCCCACCCAAGGATGCCACGCTCGGCGCAGCACTCGGGCTTTGGCTCGGCTTATTTTAGATCCCTCATTCCCCCCAGGTCCCATCAGGGCACAGGGATTAGCTCGTTCCTCCTGCTTTCTGGGAGAGCAGGATGCCAGCCACGACCATCCCTCTGAGTGGGCACATGGAGCCACGCAGGACCGTGGCACGGGGAGGGGTCTCATAACCCCCTCCAAGCTCGTGTCCAGCCCTTCCTCCACCAGGATCAGGCACTTGTCAGGACTCCAGGGACTCATTTATGGCTCATTAGCAAAGGCAGGGAGCTGTGTCAGAGCAGCCTCAGGATCTGTAGGGCATTTTTGCCCAGTGCCCAGTCTTGGCAGTGAAAGGAGGTGGTAGCCAGGTACGATCGGTCTCTTCTCCCAAGTAACAATCACTAGGACAAGAGGAAACAGCCTCAAGTTGTGCCAGAGAAGATTTAGGTTGGATTTGGCGCAAAACTTCTTCACCAAAAGGGTTGTCCAGGCCTGGCACAGCTGCCCAGGGCAGTGGTGGAGTCACCATCCCTGGAGGGGTTTAAACGACGTGCGGTTGTGGCGCTTGGGGACATGGGTTAGTGATGGGCTTGGCAGTGCCAGGTTAACAGTCAGATTTAATGCTCTTAGACATCCTTTCCAACCTATGATTTTATGATTCTGGGGGAGGCACAACTTTCTGGAAGGGAGCTGCAGGCAGTGCTGGACAGTGGGCTGGGAACAGCTTGTCCGGCTGCAGCGAGCGATGCTGCGGCTCTGGCACCGCTCCTGCTTGCTTCCAAACTTTCTGTGTTTTAGCTGTGATACGGGCTTCGCAGAGGAAAGCCAAGGAAAAGTACTTCTGTGATGAGGGAAGCACCTGGAAGAGGCAGCTGAGCCCGCGCTGCCTCCCTGCCCGGGCGGGTGCTCTGCCTCCGGTCGTGGAAGGGCTTGTCCGTGTGGCGCTTCTCCAGCTTTCAGCACATGCCTGGAGCAGTTGGCGGCTTTTCCAGGTGCCCACCAGCACAGCTTGCTGAGCTTCCTCCAAACCGGGGGGTGCTGGGGGCTCAATCCCTTTCCTGGGGTCATCCCTGCTCCATCCTGGAGCCGGGCGGGCGGGCTGCCCTTCCCCTCCCCTCTCGCACGTGTTTGGGAGCAGGACGTGTGCACCTTCCTCTCCCTTTCCCCTTCCTCTTTTGCTCGTTCCTTCTCCCCCTCTTTACTTTCTTTTTTCATCTCCTTCCATCTGTCCTTCTCACATCAGGCTATTTTGGGCTGAGTTTCTCACTGTCAATATGGTAGGAACCGTGGTGCAGCTCATGTCTTTGGAGGAAGAGCAGCACTTCAGGAAGCCTTCCCGAGCACTTACCTTGCTTGGCTCGTCTTAACCCCCCTGCCTTGACCCTGTCTTGAAGGCATTTTGAGATCATGGTGAAAAGGCATTAAATCCTTCCCCTGGCCTGAGGAGAAAGCCACCAGATTTTAATGCCTTTTTGCCCTGCTCTCCAAACGCCTCTGAGCCTTGCAAGCGGTTATTAAGCAGCCTGAAGCCAAGTGTGGTGTTGGCAGGTCATTCCTTGTGTCTTTTTAACTCTCAGAGGCTTTAAGTCAAGGCATGATTTTTTTTGTTTTGTTTGTTTGTTTGTTTGGAAATGATGGCTGTAAATTGGAGATGCAGAACCAGGGGTGAATTTTTAATACTCTTCGTTTACCAAAAGTCCTGGAGACAGCGGAGAAGGCGCGGGGCTGGCGGGGAGTTTGCTGGGAGGGAGCAGGGCTCTCTGTGAGCTGGGCTGAGCTGCTGCTGTGCTTTGCTGCTCTCTGCATCTGAGCATCCTCGAGCGCTTGAAAGGCAGGGACGGTTTTTAAGCCTCAAATTAACCTGCATGAGGCAGATGAGCCAAATGCCACTCGGCTCCCGCAGCGCCCTGGCGGGGCTGGGAGCGGAGCTGGGGCTTGGGGTGGCTCCTGCCTTCCCTGCAGAGAAGGGGGCTGATTCTGCTACCCAAACTCTTGGGGTACTGGATTCCAAGGGTGCTGTTCACATCCCTGCCCAGCTCAAGGGAGCAGAACTGCTTTGCTGGAGCCAGAGCTGAGGAGGCAGATGAGGTGGAAGGTGGCTGCTCAGCCGAGGAGCTGCCTCCAGCATGGGTGGGCAGGTGATTGCTCTCTCTTTTACATAAGCAAGGTTTATTATGGCTTTTGTTCTAATAATAAATGTGCCTTTGTCTCTTCGCCTTCTAATAAAACCTTTCTGTTTTGAAAGGGGCTGCAGCTTGAAAGGTGGGGGCAGACGTGTCTCCAGAGCAGCAAAGTTCCTTCCCCCTCTGCTCCTCTCCTCTCTCCCATCCTTCCCTGCTCTGCCCCTCTCTCTGGGAGGTGCTGCTTGTGCCAGCCAGGAGCTTGGCATTGTGGTTTAATGCTTAGCAACACCAGGAGAAGGGGCCTCAGCTTTCCCTGTCCGGATGTGGCATTTGTCTCCCAGGCCCTGGAGTCCAGGAGGGAGCAAAGGTCGGGCTCCCAGCCTGGGCCATAGTTCTTTTCCATGGTGGGAATGAGACGAGTTGAGGTTTGTCTGCACAGGGATACCCAGGGAGGGCAGATCTGGATGAAATAAAAAGGTGAATTTAAAGCAGATTATCGAAAACGCATTAAAAGCCAGGGCAACCTTTCTGACGCCGTTAAATGGCTTTAGTTCTGTCTATTGCAAATCACTGGTAATAAGTTTTGGGATCTGGAAAACAGCTGTTTTTCAGATGAGATTTGGAATGATTTTTAGTTTTTTTAGAAAAATCTCCATGTTTTCTCAGTGATCGGACTGTTTACGAGAATTTGGGTGCCTGGTGGGGGCGGGAGGAGTCTGGGGAAGGTGTTCTGGGAATCCTGCTGGCTCATCCCAGTGCTCTGGAAGTCACAGCGGTGCCAGACCTTGCAAGGTCTGCAGGACCCCGTCGGGCTGTGTGATTAAATGTGCTTCTGCTGTTTGGTTTTCAGGAGTGTTGTTGTGCAGTGGGGAGCTGCAGCTGGAATGAGCCCCTTCCCGGCTGCCAGCTGGCACTAGATGAGGAGAAAACCAAATCATCCGCTGATTCTTTTCCCCATAAACATCTCTGCGAGGCATAAAAGGCTACTGTTCGAAACCAAACGCAAGTGGAGGGGCTCGAGCAGCCCCTGCTGCTAACGCGGGATAATCCAATTTGGCGGGAGGGAGGCTGAGCTGGCGGGCTCCGTCCCGGGGGCTGTGCCTGCCTCTGGTCTGCAGCTGGAGAAGATCTGGGATGGTTGTCATTAGTAAACGCCAGGACTGCTCCGAGGCACAGCACAGCTGATGGATCCCGCCCCAGGGCTTGTTCTTGCTTCGAGGGACCACTTGGTGTGAACTCACTGCTCCAGGAGGGTCGCACAAGAGAGCTGGAAATGAGCAGGGAAGAGGGGTGAGAGGCAGGTGGGAGAGGGTCAGGAGCTGGGGGTGTTCAGCCCAGAGGAGAGAAGGCTCTGGAGAGACCTTCAGTACCTAAAGGGGCTCTAAGAGAGCTGGAGGGGAACTTTGGGTAAGGGTCTGGAGTGACAGGACAAGGGGGAATGGCTTCTCACTACCAGAGGGCAGGGTTAGATGGGATACTGGGGAAAAATTCGTCCCTAGGAGGGTGGGGAGGCCCTGGCACAGGTTGCCCAGAGAAGCTGTGGCTGCCCCATCCCTGGAAGTGTCCAAG
>JAWMRA010000038.1:2230426-2294498 GCA_035584735.1 Pseudotriccus pelzelni
TAAAAAAAAAAAAAAAAAAAAAAAAAAAAAAAAAGAAGAAAAAAGGCATAAAAATTGTTTTTATCCACGGAGCTGAGTCCTTAAAGGGGGCCATACATTGGCAAAGCCACCAGAGCATCACTGGTGTCCCCTCAGCGGGACACGTCCCAGGCGTGGTGTGACCCCGCCGGAGCCCTGGGGTGATGTCCGTGCCTCGGTGTCGGCCCAGCCGCGGCTGCTGGGCCGGTTTCACCCCCCCGGTGGCTGCGCCTTCCCTCACTGCTGTGATGCTCTCGCTCTGTAGGCCTCACGCCGAGGACTTCAGCGTGGATTCCTCCTTCTCACAGTAAGTCCTCCGCGTGTTTTTCCCCCGCGCCGGCGCCGCGGGAAGGGGCGAGGGCAGCGCTGGCACCGCCGGCCCCGGGGGCTGTCACTCTGCCGACGGGGAGGAGCCAACGGTGGTCTCCAAAGAGCAACCAACCACTTGGAATTTGGGGGGTTTGTGTGGTGTGTGTGCACTGGTGGGCCAGGTATTTTGGGCAGTAGCTGCTGCTGAGAACAGTGGTCAGGCTTGGCTTTGAATCCGTGTTGGATTAGGGGTGGATGCTCCAGGTGTCCGAGGCCACCTTGGATGGGGCTTTGAGCAACCTGGTCTAGTGAAGGTATCCCTGCCCATGGAACCAGATGACTTTTAAAGGTCCCTTCCAACCCAAAGCAGCCTGTGATTCCGTGGTTATTCTGCTTTTAAGCACCACATTTGTTCTTTACTGCTCTTGACACCGAGGAGTTGTGTATGGGACCAGCAAACCCTTCTGAAATGATCCCCACTGCGGGGAGGATTATCTGCACCCAGGGACTGGCAGGTTTCTTGGGGAAGGAGTGATATCCTTGGCAGCAGATTGTCCATTACCCATTAACCATGAGCTCCGTGCACAGACCCTAATTAAACAATGCAGATTCATCAGCACAGGCAATTAGAGGAGCAGACTCATGAGTGTCAGCCTCCAATGTTGCAAAACAAATAAGCCGAACGAAGCACAGCGTGTTATTCCATTGCTCCCTCCCTCTTTTGGGGTTTTAATCTTTTAAAACTATTACAGTTATTTTATTAAGAGCAAGTGGTGCCACTGCCCAGCCACGAGTAGCATCCAGACCCTGGATGGGAGACAGTGGAGTGATGACTTGAGGGATGAGCATGTCCTTGTCCAGGGCCCACTGTTGGGGATGTGTGTCCTCAGTGCAGAGCGAGAGCCCTGGGCTCCCCAGGGGGAAGAGGTCTGGATCAGGTGCTCCCAGAGCACATTCCGGTGCCTAAAGGGGCTCCAAGAGAGCTGGAAAGGAACTTTGACCAGGGCATGGAATGGTGGGACAAGGGGCAATGTCTTCCAACTGCCAGAGGGCAGGGTTAGGTGGGATATTGGGAAGAAATTCTTTTCCGTGAGGGTGGCGAGGCTCTGGCACAGAAGAGAAGCTGGAATGTTCCACCCCTGGAATAATCCAAGGCCAGGTTGGACAGGGCTTGCAGCAACCTGGGATAGTGGAAGGCGTCCCTTCCCGTGGCAGGAAAGTGCAACAAGATGATCTTTAAGATCCCTTCCAACCCAAACCATTCTACGATCTCCAACTTGAACCCCTGAGTGCGTCCCTGCTTCCTCCAATGCTTGGTTTGGTGCCTGGAAATGAGCCCTGCAGCTGCTGAGTACAGTTGGAGAGGGATTGCAGCTGCCTTCAGGGAACAAGGAATCGATAAAAATCCCATTCTCATTGCAATGTCCTCCCTAATAAAAAATAGTGTGAGTATATATATATATATATATATATAAAAAAAAAAAAGAACAAAAAGTCCAGCAGGAGATTTTTATCATTACAGGTTCATGAAGCCTTTCCTGGCTGGTCAGGGCCTGTGTCCCAGCTCAGTGCCCTCAGCCTGGTGCCTCCTGCCCAGCCCTTGTCCCACTGGCACACGAGTGCTTGTGTGGATGAGTTCAGGGAATTGCTCTTCTCGTGGTGCAAGTTGAGTTGTCCTGAGGCCTGGCCTGTGAAGCCAACCTTGGTCTTGGCAGAGTTTTTCCAGAAGTGGCTGCTTGGGGCTTGCTTTCCATCCCCCCCAAAAATAAAACTGCAGCGTTGCTGCTGGAGCCAGGATGACATTACCTGCACCCAGCTGGGTTTAATTTGCTGCAGAGTGGTTGGCAATATCAGTTCTTTCTCTGGGCAAAAATCACTCTCCATAATAAAACAGGAGATGAGTTTTTTTCCGGAGTTATTCCCATGGTAAATGCACGAAATCTTGGAGAAACAAGTTTTTGAGCTTTTGGGGCACGGCACCCTGGCTCTCTGTGCGGCGTGGCTGTTGATGTGGGACTCGATTTTGCTGATCTCTCTTTGTGTTGTGTCTCAGCATGTGCTCTGTCAGGAGCCCGGGCGGCTCAGCAAACTCATTCCTGGGGGTGCAGGAGCCGGTGGGAAGAGCTGCCTTTCCAGAGGGCTGGGACAGGGCTGTGGTGGCTGTGATGGTGCCGTGGTGGTTGTGATGGTGCCGTGGTGGCTGTGACGGTGCCGTGGTGGCTGTGACGGTGCCGTGGTGGATGTGATGGTGCCGTGGTGGCTGTGATGGTGCCGTGGTGGATGTGACGGTGCCGTGGTGGCTGTGACGGTGCCGTGGTGGCTGTGATGGTGCCGTGGTGGTTGTGATGGTGCCGTGGTGGATGTGATGGTGCCATGATGGCTGTGACGGTGCCGTGGTGGATGTGACGGTGCCGTGGTGGCTGTGACGGTGCCGTGGTGGATGTGACGGTGCCGTGGTGGATGTGACGGTGCTGTGGTGGATGTGACGGTGCTGTGGTGGTTGTGACGGTGCCGTGGTGGATGTGATGGTGCCGTGGTGGATGTGACGGTGCCGTGGTGGATGTGATGGTGCCGTGGTGGCTGTGATGGTGCCGTGGTGGATGTGACGGTGCTGTGGTGGTTGTGACGGTGCCGTGGTGGATGTGATGGTGCCGTGGTGGCTGTGATGGTGCTGTGATGGCTATGACAGTGCCATGGTGGATGTGACAGTGCCTGTCAGAGGCTGCTGTGGGACCTGCTGAGTGCCTCAGCCCCGGGCACTGCCCTGATCCAGCGGGATCTTCTGGGACCCTGCAGAATGAGGGGGGAAGCAGCTTCAGTATTGCCCCTACTAAGGGATATGGGATGAGTGTGATATACTAAAACCAGGTAGATTTCCCTTGTTTGGAATACTTGGCCTTTTGGACTATGCAGCCTCTGCCACTGCTCTCCCCGGTGCTCTCCTGCACTTCCCAGGCACTGAAACACTCTCTCCTGGTCCCAGCCCTTCACCCTGAGACAGGTCTCCCCTCTCTTTTTCCCTTGTTGGCCAGGGGGGCTCTGCCCCTCAAAGCAGGAGATGCAGTGATGCCCTGGATCCCCATCCCTCCCTGGCTGCTTTCTGCTTTCTCGTTTAAAACTGTGCCAGAGGTTTTCTGGGGAAGCTGCCGCAGTGAGAGGTTTCCCGGGTGTTTGGTGGTGCCCTGGAGAAGCCGAGGCGTTCGTGCTGGGCGCTCGTGGCACAGCATCAATCCCTCCTGGCTGCTCCGCGGGAGGGGTGAACCCCACACGTCCCCCTGGCTGATGAGGGACCCCCCGGGGCCGCGCACCCCGCGTTTGGAGCCGTCCTCTGCACGCTCGCTGGCGCAGCCCCGCCGAAACCACAACCTTCCTCCTTTGAGTAATTGTTCAATTACTGCTTATGGAGCGTGGGGGCAGCTTGTTCCCTGTCTCTCCCCTTTGGCAGGCAGCCAGGTTGTCTGTGTGCACGCAGCCTGTACAGCTATTCCCACTTTCCAGCTCCAAACCCTGCACCGGGAGCTCGGGTGGGAAGGGCTGGAGCTGCCCCCCCCATCCTCTGCTTGCCCTGGCAGAGGCAGAGGATGGCAAACACAGATCACATAGGGGGTCAGCGTGCAGAGCTCAGCGTGGCATCTCTCTCACTGTAGCTCCTGTACCCAAACATCTGCTACCAGCAAGAAAACAGTGGGAAAAAGGGAAAGGGCGTCCCCAGGGGAATCAGGAGGGCTGGAGGTGCAGGAGATCTGCCTGGGTTAATCAGTGTGGTTGCCATCAGCAGGTACCTGAGCCTCAGGCTGGCTGGCTTGGTGGTTTGGGGAGGATTTGGGAAGGACTTGGCCTCAGCTCAGGTTCCCCCGGTGCCCGTGGGGCCTGACTGGCACTGGCTGCTCCGGAGGCTGAGCGGGAGCGGAGGCAGCCTGGCCGTGGCGTGGTGCCCTCACAGCATCCTTGTGCCTTTTGGACAGTGTCCTCTGCTGCTCCTCGTGCCACAGCATGCTGGGAGAGGACACACTGCAGCCCTGAACGTCCAGCCCTGCTCCTCACCTTCCTGTGACCGGAGCTCTCCATCCCCTGGGAGCCCCCCAGGGCCAGCAGCACATTTCCCTAAATCCAGGCTTGGCCACAGCAGCATTTCTGATGTCTTTGATCCGGGTGGATTTGCACGGAGGATGCAGAGCTGCCCTGTGGGCTGAGCCAGAGCAGGGGGTCGGAGTGGGGTCTCTCTTGGGACTGCACTGCCTTAGCAGAGCGTTGCAGAGATTTCTAGGATTTTCCTGGTTGGTTTGTTTGTTCTTTTTTTTTTGCCCCCCGAGAAATCTCTGAGGAGTCTCATTTGCATCCTGCTACAGGATGGGGGAAATTTCTTGAGAAATTTCCTGGGACAAGAAATTGTCCCAGGTTGGATGAGGTTTGGAGCAACCTGGTCTAGTGGAAGGTGTCCCTGCCCATGGCAGGTTGTTGGACTGGGATGAGCTTTAAGGTCCCTTCCAACACAGTCCATTCTAGGATTCTGTTGAAAACAGCTTTTCCCACCCAGCTGAAGTGTGAGGGCAAGGAGCTAAAAACTGAGATATTTTTTTTTCCTTTCCTGTCAAGGGGAATATTTATTTGAGGACACATTTCTCATGGAAGAGGTGTCTTATAAGACACAGCAAGAACAACTTTGGGCACCCAAGTCCTTCAGAAAGGGGCAGTGTGGCTTGGGGCAGGTCCCAGGGCAGAGCTGGCAGGTCCTTCCCTTGGCTGGCTGGTGAGCTTTGGAGCTGGATTTTGGAGTTGGGAGGGAGGGAGGGATGTCTCAGCTTTCAGGCCAAGCCCAGCAGTTGTCACATGCCGTGGGGATCGGAGGGAGCTGCCTGTGCCCGACTGCCCATGTGAGTGTCCTGGGAATGCAGGTTTTGGGGGGGGGACATCTCCACCCACCCCTGTCCCTGCCTGCACTGCGCCTGTGGGGGGCTGCAGCTGGGTTGCTGGTTTTTTTTTTGTATTTCCCTCTTTTTTAAGAGAACTGTGTTTGGCCCCAGCTCCCTGGGGAGGGTAGAGGTGCAGAGCTGGGGCTGTGCTCCTGGGTGTCTATTTTAACCCCAGTGGGGTGGGACGTGCTCGTCCTGGTGTTTCATCTTGCACTTTTCCGAACAGACGACTTTCGTGTCTTTTTTTTTTTTTTTTCTGGAACTCATCATCTTACAACAAATTGCCTCTAATCTTAGATTAATAAAGCACAATAAATAAGGGAGCGAGGAGAATGAACTCGCTCAGGCATTATGAAGTGCATGATAGCGGTAATTACACTTCCAGGGGTTTATAACGAAACTTGTGCCGGGATCGTTATCCACACGGCCCGGGGGGGTGTTCAGGGGGGGAGAGGTGGGGGGCAGAGGTGTGCTTGTGCTGCCTCTCCCTGCCTGCAGAGGGGATCACTGCTGGTGAGCCTTGGAGCTGCCTGGGCTGGGCTGGCACCACCTTGCCTGGCCAGAGGGAGGGATGCTGGGGCAGTGGGAAGGATGCTCAGGAAGTGGGAGGGATGGTCCCAGAGGGAGGGATGCCTGGCCACGGCAGTGGGGAGGGGGGCAGTTTGAAGGGGGACCATCCTGTCTGAGCTGCAGGGAAGGCAGAGCCCTCGGGGTGTGTTTTGGGGTGGCAAGCCAGTCAGAGTTTCGCTTGATTTTTATCTCACGTTAATTCTTGACAATGAAATTAAAGGGTACGTTTTACATGATATCATCTCCTTCCCCCAGCTGGGAAGGGAGTAGGAGCTTTGATACTCCTGGATGGTGCAGCTGCCTGGTAAAGGCCGTCCCTCACTCTGCCCTGAGCCAGTGGGATGTTGGCTGCCAGTGCTGGAGTGGGACCCCCCTACAGCTCCAGGGGCTCAGCCCAGCTCACAGGGAGGGCAGATTATCTGTACATGTTCTTTCTACATTCTTTTATTCCTTTATTCTGTTTTAGTAATAAACACCCCCTTCCCTCCCTTCCTGAGACCTACTTCAGTGGCTTTCCCAGTGTTCTTCCTCCTGCAGCCATCAGGATGGATGAATACACGGGCTGCTTTGTCATGAAAAGTTAGATCTAATCATTTAGTTCTTTTATCCACCAGCAATTATATCCGTCATCTCGAGGTGGGCTGCAGAGCTATAGATCAGTGAACCATCTGGCTGGAGACAGAGATTTATATTGCTGTTTGTTTCCTTGATACAGAGATGAATGTCTGGGAGAGGAATCGTGCTCCCTGAAGTCTCCGTCTCCTCAAGGCGCTTAATCCTCGGGGACTCTGATGAATGGGGTGCTCAGCGCTCTCGTCCAAGCTGAAAGCCAGTTCCCAGCATTTCCTGGGCATTTTTAATATGGAGAAGGAGCAATTAGCTTGTGTGCAGTGTGGTGAGCGGTCGTGGCAGCTGATTTATGGCCCTGGCACTGAAAAATTATTTGCCAAGTCTGGCTTTGGAAACGATTAATTTTGACACGTGTTTTAAGCCGGGTCTGTTAACTCTGCTTGCTCCTGAGGCAACGTGCTGGTGAGCCAGGGCCCGTAAATTCTCCTGCTCTCTCCCTGCAGTGGGGTCTGTCCTCGCCCACCTGCCTCCCCGTTCCCTTCTCATGGTGAACAAGTACCGGGTTTGATGGAAAACCCCCTCTGACCACCCTCCTGCCTCTTGGGCTGCCTGGTGTGGGGCGCAGGATGAGGGGTCTGACGAACCCCCTTCCCAGTTTGCTGCCCAGCCGGCTGGGCATGAATGCTCAGGGAATGTTGGTTTATCCCCCTGTGTCAGAGCGAGGAGCAGCTGCTTCCCAATAAATCCCGACCCGGTGGCTGTGCCAGGGACACGCTCGGCCGGAGCCGGCAAAATAACCTGGGATGGGCAGTTTAAAGAGTGCCACAAGGGAACTTACCCTGATCTGTGCCTTGCCTGGGAGATAGACCTGATTAATGAGGTCTTGATGAGCTTTCCCGTAGAGTTAAAAAATGAGTAATAACAGTAGCACTTACTTAAGGGACTTGTTGAATACAGTGAATGGGGGAAGTGGCTAATTCCTGGCACTTAACTCCATTACGGGCTGGACTGATAATGAGCAGGCTTTGTCTTGCTCAGTCTAAGGCAGAGCAGGAGGAATTGATTCCGTTTTGCTGACACTTGGCAGGAGCAGCGGGATTTATGACCTGCCTGGGGTCAGCAGTGGGTTTGCAAAGGGCTGCAGGTGTTTATAAAGTACCAGGAGAGGTGATGACAGATGAGCTGAGCTGGGACTGGTTTTGCTCACACACCCTTCATCCAGGTGGGCTTGATCCCAGCCCCTGCTGACATCCGTGGGGAGGAACCTCCAGCCTTGCTGAGGTTTTATCCCATCCACCCGGAATGCTGGTGGGAGGGCTGTGGGTGGGGGCAGGAGAAGCCAGTGAAGAAATTCCCGTGGTGGTCACAGCAGTGGATGGGACATTTCTGGATTCACCTGTGGCTCCTCCCTGCTGGTTTCTGTGAAGTGCCCTGGCAGGTGACTCTTGTCCCTGTGCCACAGGTCACCAGTGGCTCCAGATGCCAAGTGATGTTTGGAGTTGGTTGTCAGCTCCTGGGTTTTTCTGGAATGACCAAATGTGGTATCTTAGCAACAAAGGGAAATTTTCTCCTTTTAGAGCTGAATTGATTTTTAACAGCTTCGGTGCTGAGCGTTTTTCCTAACCCAGACACAGCCAGGGCAGTACTGGGGACGATGCCCTTGCCAGCTCCTGCTCAGCTGCAGCTGAGCTGATAAAACATTGCTGGGGGAGGCTGCTCCAAGGCCACCGCTTTTCTGACAAGTTTTGAACACTGTGAAGTGCGTGTGGAAGGAGAAGTTTGTAGGTCTGATGTCGGCTGGTTGTGTGGGAATGAAAGCCCTCAACCCAAAGCAGGCCTGGCCCTGTGAGCCACACCTTCTGCTTTGGTAGTCAGTGATGTATTGTGTCTTGGTGGTACTGGTGGTTTGGTACTGGGGGAGCAGCTGGGAGCCTGGGGCTGAGTCCAGAGTTGTCTGTGGGCTGTAAGGGTGGTCACCCAGCTGGGATGGGGGGACAGGGCTCCTGGGGGGCTGCTGTTCTGCCCTGCCACCCCACTGACAGGCTCCTCCGGCCGCTTTCCCCGCAGGGTGCAGGTCGAGTTCTACGTGAATGAAAACACCTTCAAGGAGCGGCTGAAGCTCTTCTTCATCAAAAACCAGCGATCCAGTGAGTGCTCTGGGCACGGAGCGTGCGTGTTCTGGGGGAAACCAAAGCCTGCCCGAGCCAGGAGAGCCACGCTCTGTCCTGTGGGATGAGAAGCCATTGCCATCTGCTGGTGGCCTCATCCCTGTGTGTCCCCAGCCTGGGGCTGCTGCTGCCTCTTGGCCTTTCTTTTGGTTGTTGGCCAGCTTGATTTGGGGGATGTGGTTGCAGGGGGAGGATGGGATGCCTCCTGCCACTTTTGCTCCCTGGGAACGGCCACAGCTCAGGAACCTGCTGGACAAACTGGCTGGGAGCAGGGTGGGTGTCAGGAGCTGCCTGACAGAGCCCGTCAGGGAGTGAAGTGTCCCCATCACAGAGCTGGCTGTGCTTCCCTGAGGCCGTGGGGACAGCCAGGGCAGGCTGTGAGCTACCCACTCCTGCTCAAGCCACACGGATTAGCCTCCACTTGACTAATGGTGTTTTTATTTTCTTTCTCTGAGATGTCATTAGCTGTCTGGAGGGAGCCTTGCTCGTTAATTTAGAAATTCACATTTTCTTTTTTTTTCCCTCCCTGCATCCTGTTGTCTTGTTGAAAAAGCTGGAGCCCGGCACAACGGGGTGCCCACGGGGAAGTTTTTAATGAAAATGTGATGAATTTCTCACTTGTAATTTTGAGTAACGACCCGATGAACTGGCTGGGGAGGGAGAGCGGATAAAGCAGCAGTTCTTGCTCGCTGTCCCCGCTCCTACAAGCTGGTTGCCGTGTGGTGAGCACTGGTCTGGTGCTTTTTAATGGATGCCTGCTAATGAGGGGGACACACTCCAGCAGCTCCTCATTCATCTCTCACATCTATTGGGGTCAGCGAGGAGCTGACTCATGGTTATTTATTTCCGTATCAGGCTCCTGCGTATCTGACGCTGGGGAGGACACGTGGAGCCCTGAGCAACAACTCCTGTGCTGCCCTGGGGCTCAGGAGGGGGGTCCTGTGGTGGGTGGGGCTGTGCAAAGCTTGTGGGAAGCTGAAGGGGTGGTGCTGTGGGGGACAGGGAGCGCCCAGGATGCAGGGGGTGCCTGGGGTGCCCAGGGGGTTTGGGGTGCTCAGGGTGCCCAGGAATGCTGCCTGCCCCATTCCATGCTCCCCTCCACCCCAGGCCTGAGGATCCGGCTCTTCAACTTCTCCCTGAAGCTGCTGACGTGCCTCCTGTACATCGTCCGTGTCCTGCTCGACAACCCCGAGGAGGGCATAGGCTGGTGAGTGCCCCTGGGCGGTGGCAGCTGCTCACAGCGGCCGTGGAGGTGGTTTTTCTCGCTCCAGCTGTTTGGATTGGGGGTTCAGCAAATCTTCCCAGGCTTGGAGGGCTTTGCTCCTTGCTCAAATCCCACGGATGGGTGTGTAGGCACTCGCTGGCCCTGCCTGGAGCACAGGGAGAGGACGGGGGAAGAATTCAGGTCACGTTCGTTTGCAAGCGCTGTCTGGCTTGGTCAGGGGGGCAACGTGGCCTTCAGACACAGGCAAGAGCTCATGACTTGAGTGCATCACCCTTCAAACAGTTTCTGAACACCGATGCCCTTGAATAAGTTTACATTAAATCCCATTTAAGCATTTGGGAGGGAAATACGTCCCGCTGTTTAGATCCTTGAGATGGCAGATGATTCCATACATCAGCTTTGCTCTGGGTTTCAGTAGAAGCCTATTTTTAATGTGTCCTTGCTTTGTTTAGCTCACAAACCGTTGTGCTTTTTCTTTTTTTTTCTCCAAGAGCCTGGAGAACTGGCAGTTTGATTTTTCTCTTTGTAAAGGCTGCAGACTACCAAGCGCACCTGCACCTTCCATAAGTGCTTTCAAACCCGTGAGGGGGAAGCAGGACACGGCTGCTCATCCCTGAAAGGTTTAGTGCAGCTGCAGCTCAGGGAATTCCACTTTTCCTGAGGGTGTGTGACAGAATAAAGGCCGGCCAGCGGGAACACATCCCTCGCAGCAAGGCAGGGAGAGCTTGGCTCGGTGCTGCTGCCTGGCAGGATGCTCCGCCTTGTCCCAGAAGCTGAGGCTCAGCAGCTTTTGCTAATTGTAACCTGGTAATTCCCAGTTCCCTGCGTTCCACGCTGTGCCGGGGAGCCCGGTGCCTCAGGAATGTCGACGTTCCGCAGCATCTCGGGGAGGGCTGAAGTACCCGAGGGGTTTTGTTCTCGCCCAGTCTGTCTGGGTGAGACAGACTCCTGTGGAAAGCCCTGGCTGTGGGAATCAGTGGGTTTGGATCCATGGAAGTGTTGTCCTGGTGCCTCGCCCAGCATCAGCACCCAGCGAGGAGGGCGCCGCGTGGGCCTGGGGCGTCAATCCCAGCATCTCTGTTCCTCCTCCCCTTCCCTGACTGCTTTTCCTTGCTCTTTCTCTCCTAGCTGGGAATGTGAAAAGCAGAATTACACGGCATTTAACCAGTCCACGAACATAAACTGGTGAGTCAGAGCTGCTCAGTCAGTGCTGGGGTCTGGCCCTGCCAGGGTGCGGGAATGCAGGGATGGGGGTGGCAGCTGCCCGTGGTCGCTTCTTGGTCGTGGGGCTGCTCAAGAGATGTGGAGCAGCATCCCAGAATCAAATGCCTGTGGCTGCGCCCTTGGGAGTGGCTTATTCCCAGTGCAGAGGCTGCTTGAGCCAACTGTGCAGTAGGGAACACCAGTACCTGTGCTGGTCCTGCACCAGTGCCCTTGGATTTGCATTCGGTGGGGGGTAACGATGCTGACAGCTGGGCTACAGCTTGGACCCGTTTGGGATTTCCTTCGCAGGTCGCACATCTTCTGGGTGGACAGAAAAACACCGCTGTGGGCTGTGCAGGTGAGCGCCCAGCCCTTCGGCATGGCCGTGCAGGGGCACAGAGGAGCTGGAGCTCTGCCCTGCCTGTGGTACCCGGGGCGGGGGGGCTCTGTGAGCTCTGGTGGGCTGACAGAGCCCAGAGGGAGCCCCCAGAGCCTTTCCCTGTGTCCCTGCAGGTCAGCATCGCCCTCATCAGCTTTCTGGAGACCATGCTGCTCATCTATCTCAGCTACAAGGTGAGTGCCCGGGGAGGCAGGGGGCAGTGATGCACGGCCTGGCTCTGCCCCCTCTGGCATGAATTCATTTCTCCTGTTTTGAGCTGCCTGAAGCTGGAGTGTCCCAGGAGGATGTTTGTCTCGGCGATGTCTCAGCTGACTCCGGCTGTTTTCCTTTCTCATTGCCCCTCAGGCTCTTGGATAAGTGTTGTGCAGAGCAGAATATCTTCCTTTTCTGCTTTCCCTTAAATTCAGACCTGTTTTACACGTGTTTTTAGGGGAGGACAGACTGACACACACAGATTCCTCAGGCTGAGGAGCTGGAGCTGAGCTCAGCAGCGTGACTGCTGCCTGTGCCGAGCTCTGCTGCCTCCGTGGGCTCCCAGCCAGACACGGAGAGGAACAAGCTGACTCCTTTGGACCAAAGCCCCTTAAAATGGCCAAAAAAGAGTGACCTTAACAAATGGCATCTTCTCAGGGACCCGGGGAGAGTTGGCAGAGGAGACTCAGACCCTGCGTCACACCCCTGGTCTGAGTGCCAGCGAGTCGTAACAGTCACTCTCGTTCTCCCTCCTTGCATGCAGCGTCGTTGTCCCCCAGCAGCAGTGACAGACAGAGGGATGTGGTGGCTGCAGACAGGACTGGAGGGTCTGGGAATGTTTCCTGACCTCATTGTGCCTGCCATCACCACTGCGGCTCTCCTGCAGGCGAACCAGAGCATCTTCCTGCTTCCTGAAACGTATTTCCCTCATCTAGCAGGGTCTGTGGCAGAGAGAGGGAGCGTTTTAATTGTCCTTCGGGAAAGTTTGAAGCTGATTTAGTTCTTATTTGCTTTTAATTCCTCAGGGGAACATCTGGGAGCAGATTTTTCGCATTTCCTTCATCCTTGAGATGATCAACACGGTGCCGTTTATTATCACGGTGAGTGTTTCCCGGTGACATTTAAGAGCAGTTCTAAGTGTAGTAAGTGCTGTAGCTTTGGAGGTGAAATAAAGAATAATGGATGTCTGACCAAGTAGTATTTAAAGCTGGCAGGATATTTTTCCTTCGGTATTTTACAATATAATGACTTTCTCTGGAGCCTTATCCCAAAATCCATTTTCCCTTTTCAGCTGCTCTGGTGCAGCAGGGCCGTGTTTGGCAGCAGCCTCTGCTCAGCTTGGAGGTGGATCCTTCCAGAAAAGGGCTTGAACTGGCTGTTTATAGCTTTGTTTTCTTAAAGAGCCTGGATTTTTCTGCAAATAACTCTTGCTTTTGTAGATATTCTGGCCTCCTCTGCGGAATTTGTTCATTCCCGTGTTTCTGAACTGCTGGCTGGCCAAGTACGCCCTGGAGAACATGATTGTGAGTGACCCCTTTTGTCCAGCTCCTCGGGGGTGGGGAGGGCAGTGGGACTGGAAGGGGAGCCCTTGGCTGCCCCTGGCTCTGGGCAGATTTCTGTGCTCAGTGTGTGCAGCCGTGCCGGGCTGGTGGGAGGTGAGGCTTTGCCAGCTGGGAATGCCAGGCTGTGACCTGCTGTGGAGGAGCAGCAGGAGCTGTAGATTGACAGGGATGGGCAGGGAGGAGGTGTTTCAGCCATTCCCACGTGCCCACTCGAGCTGTCTCTCCCGGCACCGGATCCCAGACCTGCTCACGGGAACGTACATCCCTTTCCGAGGGCCAAGTACTGACCTGACCTTCATCTGGGAGGGCCCTGCTGGGGCCAGCAAGAGAACAGCTGGCACTTGGAGGAGTCTGTGCCCCCAGCCTCTCTGAGCCCTCTCCTCTCTCCCCAGAACGACCTGCACCGAGCCATCCAAAGGACGCAGTCCGCAATGTTTAACCAGGTGCTCATTCTGATCTGCACCCTCCTGTGTCTCGTTTTCACGGGGTGAGTGTTGCTCTTCCTTTCGCTGGCATCCCCTTCCTCGCCCAGCTGTGCCCATCCCGGGCTGATGGCAGAGCTGGGCTCTCGCACCTCCCTGCCTTGCTTCATTCCCAGAGCCCAGAACACCGGGAGGGAGGTTCTAAACCGAATTAATTGTCCAAACAGGAACTTTTCAGCAGGCCTGAAGGTGTTCTCAGAGGGAGCTGGGTGGTGGGAGTTTCAGGGCAGGGACAGCAGCTTCCCATAGGGACACAGGCTCTAATGTGTGACGGTCCATTCATCAGAACCAATCGCACCCACTGGCTCTGACCACGCTCTTCCTCCCCCCACAAATTTGTGTAATAGGCCACTGGGGCTCCTGTTAATTAACTGGGCCTTTTCCCCTGTGTTTCCAACAACAAGGCCATTCCTTTGGGGTGGAGGGTGCAGTGCTCATCACTGGCTACTTAGCTGTAAATTAAGCTTTGAATCTTCCTCTGGCTCCCTTGGCTTGGGTTTGAGGCATATCACCCCATTAAGTTGCTGAACGGAGAGGAAACGAAGCTTTCAGGCTCATGAGGTTTTGGCAATAAAGATGGTGCTCTGATGTGGGTGACTAATGCCATTTCGGAGCTCAGCAGTGCTCCTGGCCCGTGGCATCTCCTGCTGCCGGGGCCGTGGATGTGTGTCTGGGTGAGGCTACAATTCTGGTCCAGGAGGACTGAGGTGACACTTGTGCTTAGCAGGATGACTTTGAGCTGCAGGTCTGTGGGGTTATGCTGCCCTGTCTCCTGAGCTGTGATGGGGCTTCCTCCCTCCAGGACCTGTGGCATCCAGCATTTAGAAAGAGCGGGCGAGAAGCTCTCCCTCTTCAAGTCCTTCTACTTCTGCATCGTCACCTTCTCCACCGTGGGCTACGGAGACGTGACGCCAAAGATCTGGCCTTCCCAGCTGCTCGTCGTCATCATGATCTGCGTCGCCCTGGTCGTGCTGCCGCTCCAGGTTAGAGCTGCGCGGCTGAGGGCGGGCAGGCACGCGGCGCCTGCCCCGGGGCAGCCCTGCCGATGGGGACGTCAGCCCGCGGCCTCCGTTTGCAGTTCGAGGAGCTCGTCTACCTGTGGATGGAGCGGCAGAAGTCGGGCGGCAACTACAGCCGCCACCGCGCGCAGACGGAGAAACACGTCGTGCTCTGCGTCAGCTCCCTCAAGATCGATCTCCTCATGGACTTCCTCAACGAGTTCTACGCCCACCCGCGCCTGCAGGTGAGGACCAGGCGCGTTGTCCCGTGGCGCTGGGCTCACAGCCCCTCTGCGCCGGGGGACCACCGACCCACGCCGGCCTCTCTCTTGCAGGATTACTACGTGGTGATCCTTTGCCCGACAGAGATGGACATCCAGGTGCGGCGGGTCCTGCAGATCCCTCTGTGGTCGCAGCGGGTGATCTACCTCCAGGGCTCTGCACTGAAGGACCAGGACCTCATGAGAGCCAAGTGAGCAGAGGGACACCCCCTGCACATCCCCGGCGAGGCCGGTCCTGCCACGCTGCTGAGCTGCCCGCAGGTCCCAGAACCCCAGAGGAGGGTCCCCAGATGTGCGACCAGGGTGTCCCTTCTCTGGGGGCTGGCAGGGGGCTGGCAGCGCCCTGGCTGGTGCAGGCAGTGCCTGGCTTTGTGGGCCCATGCAGTTCACGGGGTCACTGCTCTCTCTTTGCAGGATGGACAATGGAGAGGCCTGTTTCATCCTCAGCAGCCGCAACGAGGTGGACCGGACCGCGGCGGTGAGCCCGGGCAGGGGATGGCACAGTCTGAGACAGTTCATGTCTCGGGCAGTGGGGACTGGGGTGATGGGTACATCTCACCTCTGCCCAGCACAGGAGGGTGCTGGGAGGCAGCTGGGACAAGAGAATGGGGTTGAGTGCATGGAGACCCTCGGGGATGGCACGGGGACATGCAGCAGACCCCCTGTGGGCTCACCTTCATTCTGCTGTCCTGGTTTCCCGTCAGAGCTGGGTTTTGGGGCACAGTTGTCCCCCATTGGCAGTGGGTGCTGGAGGAGCCCTTGCTGTACATCTCCAGGGTGGTGGGTGTTTTGCAGTTCATCAGGTGTAGAAGCATCGGGGAAAATAAACCATCAACCAAGTAGTTCTTGTTTCTCTTCTCCTTGGCCAGGACCACCAGACCATCCTGAGGGCCTGGGCTGTCAAAGACTTTGCTCCGAACTGTCCCCTCTACGTTCAGATCTTAAAGCCGGAAAACAAATTTCATGTCAAGTTTGCGGGTGAGTTGGAGGGGCTGTGCTCCAGCTGGTGATCAGCTGAAAGCCCTCCTGGATCGGCAGGAGGAGGAAACACCCAGTCCCCAACACCACCCCAAAATTACCACATCCCCAGGCACTGCCAGTCAGGGAAACCATCCATCTCCCTCCCCGCTGTGACGCTCCCCTCTGCCTTTCAGATCACGTTGTCTGTGAAGAGGAGTGCAAGTACGCCATGCTGGCACTGAACTGCGTCTGCCCTGCCACCTCCACCCTCATCACGCTGCTGGTGCACACCTCCCGTGGCCAGTGAGTGCTGCCCCTGCCTTCCCCTTCCCATTCCTGTCCTCCTCTTCCCCACCCCTGTCCTCCCCTGCCCCTGCCTGAGCATGGAGGGACGGCAGCACCGAGGTCTCTGAGCCCAGGGGGACAAGGTGGGGGCCTGGGGTGTGTTTGGGGTAGCACAGCGGGGTCTGGGACCCCCATTCCAGGTCAGGAGCAAAAGCCATATTGCAGGGGAACCGTCCCAGTGCAGATGGGCTGGGCAGTGCCACCTTTCCAGAGAATGGGAATAAAAATATCTTTATGCTGGCACAGTCCCACTGGCAGGAAGGTGAATTCACAGCCTGAGCAGACCCAGACCCTGCAGGCTTTTTGGTGGATGTGTATCCAGCATGGCTGGAAGGAGCTGTGCCAGCCTGGTAGAGCAGTGGTGTGCGTGTCCTGCGCTCCTTGGCCAGTCAGAAATGTCTGAATTTTGGGTAAAGTGCCATCAAAACAGTTATGAAACATCCTTGCCAGATGACTCTCACCCCATGCTCGGAGCTGTTTGCCAACACTGGGCTCTGAACCCTCCCTCTGCACTCCGCAGGGGCCCTCGTTAACTAAAAAGGCACTTAAAAACCCGAGATGGAAACGAGCTTGTCCTCGGCAAACGCCGGCAGCTCGTGCTGATGCGTTGCTGTCATCTCACCACCGTCATCTCACCGCTCCAAGGGGTCCATCCCAGGGCTGCTGCTGTCGTTGCAGGGAGGGCCAGGAGTCCCCGGAGCAGTGGCAGCGGATGTACGGGCGCTGCTCGGGCAACGAGGTCTATCACATCCGCATGGGGGACAGCAAGTTCTTCATGGAGTACGAGGGGAAGAGCTTCACCTACGCCGCCTTCCACGCGCACAAGAAGTGAGGGCAAGGGGGGCGACGGGCAGGGGTGGGCAGGACTTACCTGACAGTCTGCATCCCTGGGGGAGGAGGGGGGCAGGAGGGCACTGCCAGGTCCCCTGTGCAGGGACAAAGCCCCGGAGGGGGTTTCTCTCCAGCTGTGAACTCCCACCTCGTGCTCCCCACGCAGATACGGCGTGTGCCTGATCGGCATCCGGAGGGAGGAGAACAAGAGCATCCTGCTGAACCCCGGCCCGCGGCACATCATGGCAGCGTCCGACACCTGCTTCTACATCAACATCACCAAGGAGGAGAACTCTGCCTTCATCTTCAAGCAGGAGGAGAAGCAGAAGAAGAAGGGCTTTGCAGGGAGGGGCAGCTACGACGGCCCGTCCCGCCTGCCCGTGCACAGCATCATCGCCAGCATGGGTGAGACGGGGGGCTCGTGGGCAGGGGGGCAGCAGGGCTCTTTCGGGGGGAGCAGGAGCCTGCACACACCCCTCCCTTGCCCTCCTCAAGTTTGGGTTTGTTTCCTTTCCCAGGTTTGGTTTTGCTTCCTGCACGCCCCTTGCCCTGTCCCCCACCAGTGCCGAGGCCACCCCCTGTCCCTGTCACCTCACCAGTACAACACACACATCTCCTGCCACCCTGGGTGCCCTCAGCAAGCTCAAATATCATTACTAAACCTCATGATGTCCATTATCATTCAGTGTATTTGCATAACTCCCCCCCGCCCCAAGCCTGGATTTAGCCCCCAATTATTTCCCGGGCTGGAGGAAGAAATGCCGCTGGCCGCGTCCTAAATCACGTTTATGATTCCCAACCCGAGGGAAGCGTCGCTTGCTCTGCAGCGAGTGGTGCGTTTGTGCAGATGAGAAACGCCATGAGTCATTACCTCCCGCCCGTATCTGGGGAGAGCGGGTTTTGTGGGGGGCTGCGCCACACGAGCGCGTTATATTTCAGGCAAATAATTTATGTGTTTGTGCTCCTGAGCGGCAATTTGCATAGATTATCCCCCAGCGAGGCGCAGAGAGCTCTGCCGAGCGCTCTGTCGCTGTTCCCGTCAAACGCGGCTCCTCCGCAGAGGGACCTTTGGCGAAGGGTGAGGGAAGGGACAGAAGCGATGGGCAGTCCCTGGGCCGGCTGAGCTGTGCCCCAGGGAGATGCTCCACGCACCAGTACCCAGCTGGAGGGCACTGGTGGGGGCTTTCCCCGCACTCCCCACGCCCGTGTGGATGGCTGAGCGTCCCCTGGGCTGTACCTCACCCCCGTGCAGGGCTCCGGGGTGCCCCCTCAGCTCTCTGCACCCCCTTAGAGCGTGTTTGCTGCCCTTCCCTCCCCGCCGCGTCCAGGTACAGTGGCCATGGACCTGCAGAACACGGAGTGTCGCCCTGCCAACAGCAGCAAGCTGGCTCTGCCGGCCGAGAACGGCTCCGGGAACCGCCGGCCCAGCATCGCCCCCGTCCTGGAGCTGGCAGACACCTCGTCCCTGCTGCCCTGCGACCTGCTCAGCGACCAGTCCGAGGACGAGATGACGCAGTCGGACGAGGAGGGGTCGGCAGTTGTGGAGTGAGTCGCTCTCTGTTCCTTGGCCAGTTCGTTCTGGTTGGATCCTCTTTGTTCTGGTTGGATCCAATTCTCTCTGGTTCATCCCTGGGACCGTGGTACTCTCAGTGGTGCCCGAGGGATGCTCAGGCTCAGCCCCTCGTGGTTTTTCCATGGCCACACGAACAGCTGTGCCATGGACAATCCCCATGGCCCTGAGCCTTTTGGGCTGCTTCGGAGAATCCTCTGGGAATCAGCAAAGTTGCCCCAAGGCAGAGGCTGCTGCGGGTGGGCAGGTTGTTCCATCACTCCTCTCATCTCACTGTTGTGAAGAGGGTCCTGTTCTCCATTGCACATAAATAAAAAATACAAAATAGATATTTACCACAGTGTTTAAGGTGTCTGTCAGTTTGTGACAGCCAGGAAGGGACTTACCTTACTGGTTTCCTGTCTGGATGGTGTCACAGCTGGTGTCACAGTTACTGAATATCCACAAACCCTCACAAATTGGTATTGAATTCATGTCCACTTTTAGCTGCTCTTTAAATGAAAATTTCTGCTTGTGGTTCTATCAAAAGTACAAGGGTTGGTTTTTAAAATACCTGTTCACCAAAACAAACTCTACAAATGGACCACGAAGCTTTTTGCCTCTTTATTTGGCTCAGCACTGTCCCCTCCTGGCCCTCACTGACCCTCCAGTGGTCCTGTCTGCTGCCTTCTCCACCCGTGCTGGGAACATGGAATGTGGGGCTTTGGCCCTGCATCTTTACAGTTTCATAGCTCTTTGCATAGCAAAACACATTGCTAAATGTTTTTGGGAATATATTTGGGAAAACTCCCAACTGCTGCAGGTGACTTTTGCGGAGCATTTGCCGCTGATGTGCTTGAATCCTGGGCTGCTGCTGTGTTTTTTTCCCAGCGTCTGAATTTTGGACATATGGAAACTCTCCCTGTGCCCTCACACTGCTGGGTTTTCTCTCTGCTGCAGGTATGTGAAGGGTTACCCCCCAAACTCCCCCTACATTGGGAGCTCCCCGACTCTGTGCCACCTTTTGCCCGAGAAAGCCCCGTTCTGCTGCCTGAGGCTGGACAAGGTACGATGGGGCTGCGGGGGCTGCCCGGGGGCTGCAGCCCCCCCAGAGCCACCTGCTGAGTCCCCCCTGCTGCCTTCCACACCCCCAGGGCTGCAAGCACAACAGCTTTGAGGACGCCAAAGCCTACGGGTTCAAGAACAAGCTGATCATCGTTTCGGCGGAGACGGCGGGGAACGGGCTGTACAACTTCATCGTGCCCCTGCGGGCCTACTACCGGTCCCGCAAAGAGCTGAACCCCATCGTGCTGCTGCTGGACAACAAGCAAGTACTTTTCCACGGGTGTTTTCCATCGCACTGAGCCCTCTCCCTTGTGTCGTGCCGTGGGATGGGAGCGTGGGGGAGCGGTGGTTCCACCCAGGGGTGTCTCGGCTGATGTTGGCCCCGGGTTTTGTGTCTGCCTTTGCCCCACGGGCTTGCTGAACCGCCTCGCTCTCTGTCGCTCTCCCTGCAGGCCTGAGCACCACTTTCTGGAAGCCATTTGTTGTTTCCCCATGGTTTACTACATGGAGGGCACCATCGACAAGTAGGTGTTTCCGTGCGTGGCCGTCATGACTTAGGGTGCTGCCTGAACGCGCTGGACTTATCCCAGCCCAGACTTTTGGGTCGCCCCATGAGAAGCCCCGGGGTTGGCACCGTAAAGCCGAGCCCACCCTTGGCTTCCCGGGGTGTCAGCCCCTTCCCTGGTAGATGGGAGCAGGTGAAAGAGCTGGTGGCGGGGAGCAGGCCGGGCTGGCTGGAGCGCTGCGTGTCGCAGCGTGCCGCTTCCCTGTGTCCTCCCCAAGGGCTCACCCTGCGCTCTTCTCTTTGGGAACTGCCCAGCCTGGACAGCTTGCTGCAGTGCGGCATCATCTACGCCGACAACTTGGTGGTGGTGGACAAGGAGAGCACCATGAGCGCCGAGGAGGACTACATGGCAGATGCAAAGACCATTGTCAACGTCCAGACCATGTTCAGGTGAGGGGTGACCCCTGACCGCTGCTGGGGACAAGCCCGGGGAAGGGTGTTGGTGGCGGGGGAGGTGGCTGTGGGCAGTGGGACACATCTGTGGTTGGGGAAACAGCTGCTAACCAGCTGTTTCTGTCCTCAGACAGGCACAGAGGTGGTTTGGGTCCTCCTCGGGCTGTAACTGCAGGGAATTGATCTCACCTCTGAGTGAGCTGCAGGACAACAGGTCTCTTTCCATTGCAGGCTCTTCCCCAGCCTCAGCATTATCACGGAGCTGACCCACCCCTCCAACATGAGGTTCATGCAGTTCAGAGCAAAGGACAGTTACTCTCTTGCCCTTTCCAAACTAGAAAAGGTAAGAGAAGGTTGTCCCCTGCACGGGGGGCTGGGAAGTCACTGCTGACAGTGGCTGCATTTGAGCTCCTTCAAGTCCTGTGCTCTTGCCATGTCCAGGAAACTCAGTCCTGTCTCACACATTTCCATGGACAAAAAAACCCCTCTTTCCCCCGGTGCAAGGATGCTGCCCTGGTTCCCTCCTGTCACACCCATCAGAAACCTACACTGGCATCCTCCCATTTCCACGAACCCTCTAGTTTCTGCTCGGCCTGTGCCCTCATCTCTCCTTCCTTTTCCAGAGAGAGAGGGAGAACGGCTCCAACCTGGCCTTTATGTTCCGGCTGCCCTTCGCAGCCGGGAGGGTGTTCAGCATCAGCATGTTGGACACGCTGCTCTACCAGGTGAGAGCCGGGTGGGCTCTGTGGGTGATGCACCCCTGCAGCTCTGGCCACCCCTCTGCATCTCCCAGTGAATAACTGAGCAAACCTTTTCCCCTGGCTTCCCACCCGAATGTCTCCCCCAGTCGTTCGTGAAGGATTACATGATCACCATCACCCGGTTGCTGCTGGGCCTCGACACCACGCCAGGCTCTGGATACCTCTGTGCTGTAAGTGCCAAGCCCCTTTGGGTTGAAACCACCGGGCCAGGTCTTTGTGGATCTGGTGGGATCCATCCCCCTGCACGTGTGTGGGTGGGAGGTTCCCCTCTTCTGGGGAGTCGGGGGGAGCAACACTGCCAATTCATTGTTCCCCTGCATCGTGGGGAACCTCAGCGCTACCAAAAGCCCAAGAGCTGCCAAGGACCACAGCCCATGTTCTGAAGGCTGAGGCCAGAAATTGCTCCTGGTCTTCCTGTGGAGTCCAGCTCGCCTTTGGGATTGTCGTGGATGAGCCGGGGTGAAGCTCGGGAGCAGCCCGAGGTGCTCCTCAGCGGGCTCTGTGTGGTCCACGTTTGCCCCTCGTTGCTCAGATGAAGATCACCGAGGATGACCTGTGGATCCGGACGTACGGCCGCCTCTTCCAGAAGCTCTGCTCCTCCAGCGCCGAGATTCCCATCGGGATTTACCGGACGGAGTCGCACATGTTCGCGACCTCCGAGGTAGGGCCGCGGTGGTGGCGTGTGCCAGCAAGGGGCTGCTGGCGGGGTTCGTGACGCCCCTCAGACCTGGTTCCAGCAGTGGGGGGAGGACGAGGGGAGGGGGAGCTCTGCCTTCGCTTCATCAGCAGCCCCGGGGCTGCGTTTTGGGGGTGGTGTCCTGGGTAAGCTGGGTCGGTCTCAGTGCCCATCCCTCCGGGCAGCGCGGGCAGGGAGGGATGTTCTTGGCACAGAACCGGGCACCCAGGGAGCGGGGGGGGGCACAGCAGGGATGTCCCTTTGCTGGGCTGACTCTTTGTTTTCCCTTCCTCCTCCCCCTTGGCAGCCCCACGACATCAGAGCGCAGGTGAGTGCCGCTCACGTCCCGCCGCGGGCGCTCGGGTGGTGTCGGGCACTGCCCTGGTGTCAGTGCTGCCTTCTGGTCCCCCCCCCAACCAGGGGCTGATCCGTGGCCACCAAGAGCCACCACGTGCCCTTTGCCAGCTCTCAGCCCGAGTGCCAGCGTGGCACTGCCTGTCCCCATGTCAGGGCAACGCTGGCTGAGCCTCACACAGCGCTCTGGGATAAGTCCTCAGTGCCCTGACGTGTAATTAACTGGGATAAGGAGCAAGGAAGTGAGCCAGGATCCCTCTTAAACACCGTCAGTTTGCAGCTTCGTAGGAAGCAGCGACAGGGAGCCCAAAGCTGACATTTAATTAAACGCAACCCACCCCTTTGAGAGGCCTGAAAGGGCTTTATTAATAAATTCCTGCTCACCAGTGGGATTGCTGGGTCGGAGGTGTGGCAGAATTGCTGCTGTAAGAGGAAACACAGGGAGATGTGGGCATGGCTCTGTCTTGGGCAGATATCCCAGAGGTAATTGTGGAGGGATGTCAGGTGCCTGTTAAACTGCACTCCACAGTGCTTATCCCAGAGAAGCTGTGGCTGCCCCTGGATCCCTGGAAGTGTTCAAGTCCCAGTTGGACGGGGCTTGGAGCTACCTGGTCTATGGAAGGTGTGCCTGTCCGTGGCAGGGGGTGGAACTGGATGACCTTTAAGGTCTCTTCCAACCCAAGCCATTCCACGATGCTATGGTAGTTTTGGCAGCCCGGAGGTGAAGTGCCGGGAGAGGGGGGTGGCTCAGAGGAAGGATCCCGTCCCAGGGGGGAGATCCCGCCCCACCAGCCACAGGCCAAGACATTCTTGGCTCCCCCACCCCCGTGACCTGCCGGGCTTCCAGTCACAGATCTCAATCAATGTTGAGGACTGCGAGGACACCAAGGACGTCAAGGAGCACTGGGGGATCAAGACGAGCCACCACAGGAACTCGTGCTCCAGCGACCAGTCGGAGCACCCTCTGCTGCGGCGCAAGAGCATGCAGTGGGCCCGGCGGCTGAGCAGGAAGGGCAACAAGCACTCCAGCAAGACGGCCGAGTGGATCAGCCAGCAGCGCCTGAGCCTGTACCGGCGCTCCGAGCGCCAGGAGCTGTCCGAGCTCGTCAAGAACCGGATGAAGCACCTGGGCCTGCCCACCACCGGGTACGGTAAGTGCCGCTCGGCCGAGCTGCTCTGCGGTGCTGCGTCCCGTCCCGCCCGCGGGCTCCTCAGGTAACCCCCGAGCCGAGCCTAACCCGCGCCGAGCCTAATCCCCCAAGCCGAGCCTAACCCGCGCCGAGCCTAACCCCCCGAGCCGAGCCTAACCCCCCGAGCCGAGCCTAACCTCCAAGCCGAGCCTAACCTCCAAGCCGAGCCTAACCTCCAAGCTGAGCCTAACCTCCAAGCCGAGCCTAACCTCCAAGCTGAGCCTAACCTCCAAGCTGAGCCTAACCAGCCCCACGCCGAGCCTAAACCCATGCCGAGCTTAGCCCCGCGCCGAGCCTGTCCCCGCAGGCGCTGCCGGGCCCGCTCCGAGCGGCGCCTCGTTCCCCAGCTTGCTTGTGCTTGTGCGGCGTTCCGAGCTGGGGTCCCGCCACGCAGACCCCCCCCCACCCCAGCCCTGCCACCCCCGGCCAGCTGCAGGCAGCCCCCATCTCCTCTGGGCTCTGGGATGGCTCCGGGCAGGAGTTGGCGGTGGCAGAGCGATGCTCCCCCTCCTGCCCGCGGCACGGTGCCCCGCTTGCCCCCCGCTTTCTGGTGGTTCAGGACACACCGACCCCAGGTCAGCAAAACCCTTGTGCCCGACAGCCCCTGTAGTGCGGCAGGGAGAGGTGAAACCCCGTCAGCTGGCGCAGACCCCCCCCCCTTTGTTATAGACCTGAATCCGTCACGAACTCTTCCGTGGAAAGCCTGTCGGTAGCTGCAGGGCTGAGTTGCTTCATGGCGTGTGACGGCGGTGTCTGGCTGTGACAGTGCTCAGGGTCCCTCTGTGCAGCTGCATTTCTCGTGAAGCTTCTGACCTGCCCGCCGGTGCTGCCGTCTGTGTGTCCCCCCCCAGGACGATTCCCCACCCCTTGGTCATGAGAAAAGTCTGTAGCCCACAGCTCCCTCGATTTGTTTGCTTTGGGTTTTGGTTTGGTTTGTTTTGTTGTTGGTTTTTTTTTTTTTTTCCTTTCTTTCTCTGAAGCCATCCTGTGCTGCTGCTTGTTTGCTCCATCCTCCAAGAGAGTCTGTCCACCCCGCACCGGCCCCTGCCTGCACTCAGGCCGGCCCTGAGCCCCAGCTGGGATGGGAGCTGGTTTTGGGACATTTAGGGGGTGGGATCCCTCTTTTCCCATCTTGGCTTTAGGCACATGAAAGAGGAGGAGAGTATGTAAAGTGCAGTGCAGGAGGGGTTAGGAGTGGAGGGCCGTGGGTGTCACCAGCCTTCCCAGGGAGAGCCAGCTTGAGGTGGGATGGAGGGAGCACAGGGAATGCCAGGCAAGGGCTTGCAGGGGTGTATCCTTCCTCTCCTTTTTCCCCCTACATTCCTGGTCCCAGAAGATCCTGCTGTGGTTTCAGAGGGGCTGCCTGGCCTTGGTGAGGGTTCCCAGGGACCACCCCTGGGGTGCTCAGGGCACATCCTGGGGTTAGATCACAGTTGGCATCCTTGCCCTGGCAACTTTCAGTGCAAGCAAACTGGGGGATCTCTGGCAGGAGAAGAGGCGGGGGGGGGTGGGGGTAGTGCAGGACCCCCATCCCATCGGGGTGGGGCAGGACCAGGGCTCTGGGGGACCCCCCAACGGCCTGGCCCCTGTGGCCCCTCTGCACCCAGCGGTGCTGGGGCTGCGTGTTGTCCCCACGTGTCACCGTCACTGTCTGGCCTCCCGTGGTGCTCTGGCAGCACACGTTGCTCTGCCTTCTGCCCCTCTCCTTTTTTCTTTTGCTCACGTTATCGCTGCAGCGCAGGAGCTCGTCTCTGATATTGCCGAACCATGGCTTGCTGACCTCTCTCTCTCTCTCTGTTTATGTCTGTGCCTTTCCCTGTATGTTCTGTAGAGGATGTAGCAAATTTAACAGCCAGTGATGTGATGAATCGGGTAAACCTGGGATATTTGCAAGGTAATTCCCTTTCCCTGGGAGTCCCGCGTGACTCATGGCGTGCAGCGTACAACAAGATCATGCCAGCTAAGCCCAAACCTCACCCTCGCCAGTTTTCACCTTAGATCCCCGAGCTTTTCAGCACTAATTTGTTGGGTGGCATTGGAAATCAAAGGACTGGCCTGTAGCGGTGGTGCAAACTCAGGGCTCCACTGAGTCAGGGAGATAGAAACCTCAGGGACCCTTTTCTACTTGAATTCCTACAGGGAAATCACAGCCCACGCTGTCTGCAACAGAACCCTCCCCCCCTGGCTCTGCAAGGTGGCTTTGGGCTGCAAAGCCAGTGGCAGTTTGAGGAGGGGACGAGCACAGCAGAGCTGCCTGCGCATGTTGCGATGAGCTGCCGGAGCTCCTGCACCTTGGTGCGCGTGGGTCAGCCCCAGGGGCAGGGCACCCCTTCCAAATCCCTTTGCACCCCTCGGTTTGCCCTCCTGGACCCCTCTCCAGTTTTCTGACTGGGCTCAGCACGAGGTGCCAGCGGTGCTGCAGCTGCTCTGGGCACCTCGCTGGGGTCTGCAGGAGCTGGGGGGGTTTTGCATCGTTTTTGTCTTTACACCGCAGTGTGACGTGCCCTGGAGAGGCCCCTTTTCCCTGCAGCAGCCCCGAGCTTAGCGATAGTCCGACCCAGCTGTATTTTTGGCTTCACTAGGCCACGCTTAAGGTGAAACGTTGGCATTTTCCTGTAAAGTGTGTCCTTCATCAGAGAGGCAGCCCCGGCCGGGGCTCATGGAAGCCCCACTCCAGCAGAGTATATTGCCCTGGGAGCTGGGGTGATGGAGCAATATACTTGGTGTGCTCAGAGTGCCTGGCTTGGCTGCATGGGGGGGTCAGGAAAAGGTGCTTCCATGGAGCAGGGAAACCTGCCGTGAGCCAGGGCCCTCCCCACCTCCCGTCATGTCGAACCCCGTGTCTGCCGTGGGGTCCCAGGGTCTGTGTGCCCCCCTTGCCCCAGCATTGCCACCCCTGTCTCGCTGTAGGGCTGAGCACTGGGATGGCCAAAGTTCCAGGGAACGGCCAGCACAGGTCGGGGGTCCCACACAGCATCTCCCTGAGGGTGGTCCCAGCCCTGCCCAGCGGCCTCAGAGGTGCCAGGGATGTGTCTGAGGAGCAAAACAAGGGTCTGGTGTCCCCCTGCAGGCACTGCTGCATGTGGTACCTGCAGGGGATGCCCTGGGGGTTCATCTGGTCGTGTCCTGGCGAAGGCAGCTCAGGAGGAACTCGTTTGCACCCCAGTGCTGGGTGGCTGGAGCTGCTGTGGCTCATCCCACAGCCGGAGAAAAGCCCCACTTCAAAGGTTTCACCCCAGTGCTGGGGCTGAAGAGCAGCTGGGCCGTCCCCCGTGCCAGGGTGATGGGGCACTGCTGGCACTGCTGTGGGCAGGAGAGTCCAGCTGTGCCCACCACGGGGCAGGGCAGCCTTTGACAGGGACACCCCCAGGCAGGGGAACAGCCGGGATGGGGTGGTGGGAGCAGCCCCCCCCAGCCCAGAGTTAGTGCTGATCCCACATCCTGGTCCTGCTGCCCCCAAATTGAGCTCCATTTGCTGGGATCATCCAACACCTGGTGTGCACCGAGGCACTTAAGAGGGGCCTTTCCAAAAGAGGCATCCCAGTGACAAGCCTTGCAGTGAGCTGGTGTCCCGCCGTGCTCCTCACGCTGCCCCGGCGTCCATCTGTCCGTCCCCTCTTCATCCTGTCCATCCTCACCCCATCGCCCCGTCTGGAAACCGTGTTCTCTGTCGCAGCTTCTCCCCCCTTCCTGGCCGCCCGCAGCCTTGCACCCCCATCCATTTCACCATGATCTTGTTCTTGGCTATCTCGGGAAGCGCAGGGGCCCCGCCTGGCATCGTGGATGTCCGTGGGTGCAGGTCTTGGTGGCCCCAAGCCCCCCCGGGAGGCCACTGTGGTTTAGAGCCGTCCCCAAACGGCATCGACGGCTCTGAAACTCCACCGAGGCAATTTCCCTTGGGCAGGGGAAAGAAGCAATCCTTGAATTGTTGCTGGATTGATGCTAAATTGAGTAACTGATGAAGGGGAGAGGTGGGCAGAGTGTTTTTTTTGTGTGGCCCCGGGGGGGGTTGGCTGCCCTGACGCAGAGGTTGGAGTTGTGCTGTCCCTCACACAGCAGGACTAACCTGTTCCCTCTTTTGCACTGAACCAAGGTAAGACATCTCACTTTATTTTGGGGCGGAGCGGGGACTTGGAGGAGTTACACCTGCCAGTCCCCTGGGCCGTGCCGTGGTGGGGGAGAGGCTGGGGAGGTGTGGAGGGAGGTGGCAGTGACGTTCTCGGTGCTCTCCCGCTGGCCGTGCCGTTGCCCACGGCTTTTCCCAGTGAAGGGACCCCTTTGCTGGGGGAGCAAGGGCCAGGCCAGCGTCTGTCAGCATGTCTGTTGGGGTGTCTGCCGGGGTGTCCCTCCCTCACCAGCCCTTTCCCCTCCTCTCACAGATGAGATGAACGACCACCAGAACACCTTGTCCTACGTCCTGATCAATCCTCCCCCGGACACGCGGCTGGAGCTCAACGACATCGTGTAGGTGTTGCCCCCCCCCCTCCTGTGGGCTCCCTGTGCCCCCAGAATAACCACAGTGCCCTGGGGTAACCCCCACTGTGTTGCTTTCCATGGTTTCTCATAAAGACCTGCAGGTTTTGGCTCCTTCCCAGGCCGTTCCCCAAACTGCTCCAGCCCCAGCTTCGCTCTGATGGGCAACGTGGAGCTTTTCCTTTGGCTTTTGCCGCCGTGCAGGTCCGGGAGGAACAACTCCTGGTTATTTATTATATTATTTTATTTATTATATTATTATATTGTTTTATGGCATTTATTTTAACAGCTGTTATTATTTAACACCTATTATTTTAACAGCTGCCGTGGTCTGCAAGCAGCAGCTCCCAGCACGGCACCGTGGGGCACGTCCCGGCCTCAGGGCTGGGCCAGACCCCAATTCTGGGGTCACACAGCCCCCTCCTGGTCCCGGGGAGCCGGGGGGGGGTCCCAGAGGTGTAACCCAGCTGTGCCCTGCAGGTACCTGATCCGCTCCGACCCGCTGGCCCACGTGGCCAACGACGGCCACAGCCGCAAGAGCAGCTGCAGCAACAAGCTGGGCTCCAGCAACCCCGAAACGCGCGACGAGACCCAGCTGTGAGCGGCCCCCCCCCGTGCCCAGAGCCCCCGCCAGGGCCGCAGGGCTCTGGGACAGGCGGCGGAGAAGAGGACGGGCAGCCGGGGGGGCCGGAGGAAGGCCATGCCCAGCCTGGCTCTGCGCCGTGGGAGGGATGCCTGGAGCCCTGGGAGGGGCAGGACGGCCGGACAGACCCACGGCTGGACAGATCCACGGCCGGACAGATCCACGGCCGGACAGAGCCATGGCCGGACAGACCCACGGCTGGACAGACCCACGGCTGGACAGATCCACGGCTGGACAGATCCACGGCCGGACAGATCCACGGCCGGACAGATCCACGGCTGGACAGACCCACGGCTGGACAGACTCATGGCTGGACAGACCCACAGCCAGACAGTCCCACGGCTGGACAGACCCATGGCTGGACGGACCCACGGCCGGACAGACCCATGGCCGGACAGACCCATGGCTGGACAGGCCCACGGCCGGACAGACCCCCCAGCCGGCGGCAGCGCCCCGTGGATTTTAACTTTTTATACCGATACCGCAACTAGTGAGCGAGTCCGCGCTGGGGCCGGCGGGACGTGGCTGAGCCCGGTGCCCCCGCGGGGCAGGGCTGGGTTTGGTGTCGCCCCACGAGGTGCAGGTTGGTTGCGTTGGGTGGGGCCGGTCAACGTGAGAGCAAAACCGCACCGAAACCCTCCTCCTCTCCTCGTTCACCAGGTGTGTCCCCAGCCTGGGTCCCCAAAGTTCTGCTCTCTCACCCGGCTCCTGTTCGCCGCCCTCCGTTGGGTTTCCGTTCCGGGTGTCCGTGCCAGGAGCGCTCGGAGCTGTGCCGGGCGCCGGGAAGGACTGGCGGGTGCCGTGGGATGGGTGGGACGGGGCGGCGCAGCCCCCGCGGGTGCCGTGGCTGGGGCTGCTCTGCCTCCGGCGCTTCGTGTGGCGTCTCACAAACCAAAACGCGCCGAGCCCGGGTGACCAAAGCCGCGCCGTCCCCGCGGCGGTGCCCCCTGGCACAGTGCCCGGCCTGAGCCCCGGCTGCGGGCGCGGTGCCCCTGGGTTTGTGTCCCCTGTTGCTGCTGCTGCTGCCGGGGGGGGATTTGGGGATCCTTGTCCTGGGGGTGGGATGGGGCAGAGCGGCCAGGCCCACGCGCCGTTGGCTGTGGTGGTTTTGATGTCTCGGCTCGGCCCTTTCCCCTCCGTCCAGGAGCAGTTTGGGCTCCAACCTCCCCCCCACCCCATTTGTCCCGCTCGTGGCTTTTTGTCCTTCCCCTCCCCACGGTCATGGATCAGTGACACCGTTAAGGCAGCGGGTTCTGCCTGTCCCCCGCACCCACCATGACCCCCCAGCAGCTCCGGCCATCCCTGTTTGACTTTATCCCCCCCATCCCCGTGGCTTTGCCTGCAGCAGAGGTGCATGAACATCCAGCATCGCCCACCCGCGGGGACCCAGGGGAGACGCCAGATGTGTTTGCCATCTATTTTTGCACACGTGGAAAGGGTTTATTTGCCTGCCAAGTGACTCACCGAGGCAGGGTTAATTTTATATACTTTTGCGTTCACATCTTAAAACTCCAAAGTGTTGTTTTTGGTTTGGTTAGGTTTGGTTTTGTTTTAACAAGAAGCCTGGAAAGCACAAGGTGGCCGTGAAATCCCATCAGCATCCAGCTGAACGGTTTGTTGCCATTAACATCCACTCCTTGCTCTACAGGACACCCCCGCTAAATGTTTACAGAAAAAAAAAAAAAGAAGCCAAAACCTGCTTAAAATGACACTTTTAAACAACTGGGGAGATGCCCCGGGGCAGCCCCAGCCCATGGGGATGTGCTGCCCGTCCTGCCCGCGGCGCTGGGGGAGAATTGGGGACGCCCAGGGTAGGACCTGTGCCAAGGTAGGACCTTGAGAAGGTGTTGAGAGAGACCTGCTGTGCCTGGATGGGGTTTTTGGGGACCTTTTTTAATTATTTATATTTTTATTTTTTTTTTCCTGGACTGCTGGTCAGGAGGCCCTGGGTGATGGCACATCCCGGGCTCGGAGAGGCACCACAGGGAAAAGCAGTGGGTCCAACCCTCCTTCATCACTGAGCTCTGGGCACAAACAGAACTGTCTCTAACTGGTTTTTTGGGGTTGGTTTTTTTGCCTTTTTTTTTTTTTTTTTTTTAATTATTAATTTTGCGTCTATTTGGTTAAGGCAGATCCATGTTTTATTTATTTCTGTTTATAACGTCACGTGGCAAATCTGTCGCTTCAAATGAAAAAGCAAGAAGTTGTAGGGCAAAAAAATGGGAGGGGTTGAAGTGCTAAAACACAGCGTTGGCTCTGTGTTGATGTAAAGCTTCAGGGTGCTCAGATCCCCCCCAAAAACGCCTCATTGAGCATTCATATATTGAATTGTCTGCATTTGAGACAGAGCGTTTTCCAAACCCCACGTTTTCAAGGGAGACTGGAACAAAGCAGTGTCACAGGTTTAAAAAGAAGCCCAAATCCCACGTAAAATCGCAGATGTGATTACCTGCATGTGTTTACTCAGAATATACGATTTTTAGGTGGGTTTTTTTTTTGTTTGCCTGGCTGCTGGGGCGCGGGGCAGGGCGAGCACAGCGTTGGTGGGTGTAGAGAAGCAAACAGAGCTCCTCAGCTAAACCCTCTCATTTCAAGGCACTTAAATTCGTTAAAAAACCCTTCAATTACTTTAAATTTCACTCCCCAGCCCCGAGCAGCCAGGTCAGCCATGTGGCCCAGTCCGTGTTCCAGAGGCTCCGGCGGAGTGTTGGGTCCCTCTCTGGGCACACGAGGTCCTTCTTCCTGACCCCTAATTCCAGGAGAAAATCAGCCTGAGAGGGAAACCACAAACCAAAAGGACTAAAGGCTCCTCATGGTTTGTGACGCTGCCAAAACAGCCTCGATATTCCCGTCCTTTGAGCATGTCCAGTGTATAAATCCCTGGATTCGAGGCGGGAGCTGCCCATTCCGCAGGTGTGCATTTCCAGCCAAACTCCTGGGATGGAGGAACAACCCCCCGTGTAGATATTCACCCGTGGGCAAGGCAGGTGTGGGAACCACGGGCTCATTGTTTTTTTTCCTAGTTCTTTAGCCTCAGTACTAATGTAAAAACAAAAGTATTTCATTTTTTCTGATGGTCCTGGAGAGGTCGGAGCAGCCACAGGAGTCGGTTCTGCTGCGAAGGGGCTGTTTGGGAGAGGAGCACAAGGACCTCCCCACGGATGGTTTTTTGCTTCCAGCCGCTTGGAGAAAACCTGATTTTTGTGAAGGAAATAGTTGTGCTCCGATGCAGAGACGGGCCAGGCCCTGGGGAGCTGCAGAAACGAGGCCAGCTGGGATCTTTTGGGGTTTTCCAGCAGCATGTTACGTGTCCACTAACGTTCAATACGGACTAAATCCATATATCCTGCATTAAACAAGTATTACAATTATATTTATTTCCTTTTATACCCCTTTTTATTTAACCTCTATAGAACATGACGTTTTGTATTCCGAGCTCGGCTCCTGCATGGATCTTTTTTTTTTTTTTTTTTTTTAGCAGCAACAGCAGGTGAAACTCCCGTCCTTCCTCTCGGAGACCGAATTTTGGGAGCTGTTCCGGGACGCAGCCAGGGGGAGAGGGTTTTGTACAATTACTGTGAAGATGCTTCACATTTCTGTAAAGATAAATGAAAATAAAAGAGCTGCATGCAGCAACAGGACAGTCTGCTGTTGGATTATTTTTTTCTTTCTTTTTTTTTTTTTTTTTCCTGGGAGCAAACATCCCTTTTAAAATCCGGGGCAAAAATGTGGCTTTAAACGAGCCTCAAATCAGCTCCTCCAAGTCTGGGATGCACCAGAAGTTTATTTTTTTAGCCTCAGCTTTTAAAGTTCTTGGTGCTTGAATGCACAAAGGGCAGCTTAGATTGCCTGGTGTGGTGCAGTAGCAGTTAAACATCATTTAATTAATTGATTTAATCTTAATTTTCTGTGATTTAATAAATGAATTCAATTTTGTGGGTATTTAACTCAGAGTGTTTTTTTTTTTTTTTTTTACTGATGTTGTGCCAGGATTCAGTGCCTGTTCTTCCACCTCCCAACACTCAGAAATTTGTCACTGACTCCACAGTTTCTATTATTTCCAGTAGAAACCAAACATTTCTAGCACATGCTCCACCCAATACACAGAGATTTTAACCTGGAGATCAAATGCAGGTAAGCAGAGAGTGGCTTCCTTAAGCATTTTAAGCAAACACTGTAAAAATCTATTTATTTAAAATCATACAGAAGGGCACAAACAATATCCATTAAGGAGGGAAGAGAATTCTGGGATTGACAGATGGGAAAGCTGGAAGTGAATCCACCCAAGGCAAGCAGGAAAAAAAAATCCCTGTTAAATTACTTTTAAATTATTGGCTTTAAACAGGACAAATTTGGACATGGAGCACCAATTCCTCTCGGTTTTCCGGGACCAGGTGAATGATGATTATTGCACCCAAAATCAGGTCATTTTAACACCACAAACAGCGGCTTTTGCTGCATAAAACCCCATTCCAGGCTGCAGAACAGGATTTAATATTAAGTACAAGGCGCTTTCTGAGCTTCTCAGCAGTGGGTTCTTCGTCTCGCTGCGTCTTTTTCTCTCGCTTCACCTTCCACAGCAACGGATTCGGTAAAAGAAGAGGATCCAACACTGCAAAATGAACCAAAATCTGTTTTAAAACTCTGCCCCAGCTGGGGGGGGGGGAAAAAAAAATAAAAATTAGCTCCTAACACTGGAAACTCCTGGTGTAAGAGGAAGAATATTTGGAGCACTAAAATATACATTAAAAACCGTGCTGCTGGTGGGGCTGGGAAATCAAAAGGAAAGCAAGTCAGGGAAGGGGTTTTTTTTTTATTTTTATGCTGTAAATTCGTGTTTTTGAGTTATTCCCTGGAAGACAAAGAGCAGGAAGAAACGGGGGCTTTCCTTGGCCAAGGTTTCCACGTAAAACCACGGTAATTCTGGGAGGTTGGTTTGCTTCGACCCCTTCTTTTCCGGGAACAAACGCTGCACGTTGAATTTTTAATCATCCCCCCTTGCACGCGTCAGTTTAAGACGCTCCCGCAGAGGTTTGGTGGTGGTTTTTTGGGTTTTTTTTAATCTCCCCCTCCAATAATAAATATGTTCTTTCTGAACGAGTTCAGAGGGATGGGAGCAAGAAAAACCTCTTGACAGGATTTCGGGGCCGAGATGAAAGTTGAATTTACGTTTAGCCCAGACAAGGAAATGGGATTCAGGCTGTAATTTTACAACAGGGATGTGACCACGTTGGGCACTCAGAGGGAAGGAGGGGCATAAAACAAGTCTTTCCGTTTCTGGAATTTTTCTTTATGCCATCCAGGCTGGATTTTACGTAATTCAATTATATTTAATATCATTGCAGCGACTGAATTGTATTTCTGTCACTTATTCTCTCCAAATATCGAGGAACTCTCTGTCTGGGGACAAGAACAGCTGATTGTGAGATTTGGGAGGAAAAAACAACAAAACAAACAAACAAAAAAATCAAAACAGTCCAAAAAGCAGCATTTGAATTAAGAAATCTTTTCAGTTAATTTGACCTCCACCCAAGAAGGGACATTCCTGGAGGAATCTCTCCATCCCTGGAGGAATCTCCCCATCCCTGGAAGTGTCCAGGGTTTTTAAATTTGGGTTCTTTTTTTCCCCCGAGGAGAGTTGAACTTACCACTTGGAAGAGAAGAGCAAAAATGCACCTTTTCACACCCTCACTGGAAACTCAAAATCTTCAAACCCCCCCCCCCCCAAAACCAATCAGGGAGATCTTTTGTTTGCAGAATAAATTTATACTGGCAATGCTGCCAAACAAAAAGAAAAGAATGATTTTTTTTTTTACTTACTGCACAGTAAGAGAAGTCCAGTGTCTGAGAGCTGATCTCAAATTAACTGGGTAATATATTTACTTTTCGTGGTGTGGAAGTTCCTCCTGTAACTCTGGTATGTTTGTCCTGATGGTCTGGGTGAGATTTGTGTGGTTTTTTTTAATCAAGAAAACAAGTCAAATTCACCTTTTTTCTTAGTTTTTGAAGCAGGTGAGAGAGGTGGATTAATCAAAAATAAGCTTCACGTTGTGCCCTCTCACAGTGGACAATCTCTTAAGATACATCTTTGGCTGCTGCAACAAAGTATTAAAGCTAAATTCACCCGTGGAAATTTTAAATATGATGTAAATGTAACGACAGAATAATTGCCCATCATCTCAGCTCCTGTTTTTAATACTCAGGTTTCATATTTATAAAATTAAACAACAGAACATCCGCTCAACTTGAGGACAAGAATTCCAATTTTTTGGCTTTAATGATGTATTTTAGACATCTAAAAATACACCTGAGTGGACCACAGGAATATCCCAATTTCAAAGTGGCCTGATGAATGTGCTGTAAAAGTTTTCTCTTACCAGAGGCACAGAAAAACACCCCTCACCCCAAAATACTTCACAGATTTCTTCAGTTCTGCAGCAAAAAAAAAAAAAAAAAAAAAAAGTATAAAAATCTCACCAAAATATTCTTTCTGGGGTTATGTCCTTGGAGTGCCCCAGAACAGCCTCATCCAAAGGCTGAATTTGCAGATTTGGCAGATCCTGAGCACCAAAGTCATACCCTGGGACTCACCCCCAGCACCTGCTTGCAATTAATTCCATTGAAACCCCTAATTACCTGCAAAACAGTTAATTGGATAAGCACAGCACGGATAATAACATAAGGAGTGGTGCATTCCAGGTGTGGTCAGCAGGTACCGAATTCCAGAGGGATGATGACACATCTTGCTCAAACCATAAATTAAATAAAATACAAAGCCAGGGGGTTGGGGGTGTTCTGACACTGCCCCCAGTGATCAGCTCTGGAGATTTGCTGTGGAGGGGAAAAGGCAAATTTAAGTCCTGAGAACTCATCCATGTTACTTTTACTTTGAATTACAGCCTGAAACGGGTTGTAGGGAGTGAAAACTCCAGATTTCTACACTCAACCCTCCGGGGAGGTGGGGACAAAAATCAGATTTCTTTTCTTTGCACACTCAACCAGCGCAGCTCCTCAAGGTCTTTAAAACTGAGGCAGCATTTTCCAAGTTAAGATTATTCTCGAACTCTTCCTCCAGCAGAGCAGGATGAAAATGAGACAAGGACACGTCAGCCACGAACACACAGAGCACGTGTAACACACAGACTGATGTATGAGAGCTTGAGAAAAAGAAATTGCACTCCAAAGCACTTTAAAGATGTACATTCCTGTATTGGTTATGTGGGAGAAACTAATTAAAAAAAAAAAATAAATCCAGAGAGGTCAGAGCCAAAGCTCCCACTTTCTGCTCCTGCCAGCAAACAAAGTGTTCTCCCCTGAGTTACTGGGGTACAGGTCACCTCATTATTCCCTACACCTGGTTTTCAGTCATTAAAAGTGAAGGGTTGAACGTGATGTTGCTAAAACTCCAGTCAGAACTCCATAAAATCAACCCCAAAATCAGCGCTAACGAAGCTCTGGAGCCACAGTCCAACAACCACCTTTTCCCCTGAGCTGACGCCCAGCAGGCAACACACACTCCAGCTGAAATTTGGAGTTATCCAAAAGCTTCTGTAAGGAAATACATCATTCTCCCTTCCACAAAACCCTGCCTGCCTTTGCCCCCTCACAGGGACAGTTTGCCCACGTTCCCTGCACATTCACCCACAAATTCTGTCCTGTTCTTACAAGCTTCTCTCTCTCTCCCTGTGTTCAGACAAATACACTTTATTCCTTGCCAAGGTATTTCAGATTAATGGGTTGTTGTTTTTTTTGTTTTTGTTTTTTTTTAATAACTAAACTAAAACTCAAGATTAAATTTCAGGCAGTTAAGTCACTTAGAAAAATCACCACAATTCTGCCACTGACCACACAGATCAAACACCAGCAACCAAATTCAAAAGTCTCTGAAGGCTGATGGAATAAATCCTTAGGAGGAAATAAAGCCCTAAACTAACTTCCCAGTTTTCTGAAAGCCTTTTGTTCCAGTTCTTGCACACTGCAAGCAGGAGAAATAAGCTCTGGTCATTAAATTATTACAGCTCCTCCCAGGTGAAGCTTTACTGAAACAGAACAGCACATCTTTAAAGCGTATTAGTTCTTTGAGGGGGATGAAGTGCCACACCAACAAAAGTACACATGAAATAAAAAGGAAATCAGTTAATGGTTTTTATTAAATTTCAGTGTTTCATAAAATAAATATGGTTTATAATATCAAACAGTGAGAAATAAAGCACAAGCATGGAAAGCATGGTAACAAAAGTTACACTCATGACGGTGTTTAATACTCAGCACTTTAGAAACCATAAAGCCTTTAATTATTTACAAGCAGCAAACTATCCAACATCATTTACAAAGTTGCAGCAGCCTAGTCAGGGGAGTACTGGAAGGGAGGGGAAAACACGGAGAGAGCACACTGGAAGACCTTCACTTTGCCCTACCTACCCAGCACTTCATCCATACCCTAATTCCCACTATGTACAGAACTCTCTGTAATTCCATCATCTCAGGGGTTCACAAGGACACTGTCTGGAGTTCAGAGCTCCTCTCCAGGACGGTGCGGGGGCCTTTTGCACTCCAGAGACACGTATTCAAGTAACACTTCAAAATAAAAGTAAACATGTGCAAACCGAAGTCAGAACCTCCCTGACCCACAGGCAGCCGTGTCAGACCCAGATTAAATTAGGGAATCGCTACAGGAACCTACGTGGGAACCAGCTGGGGCCAAGGATGAGACATGGGAGGATTAAATAAAAAAAAAGAAAAAAGGAAAAAAAGAGGAAAAAAAAAAAAAGGAACTGCAAATATACCCTGTTACCACAGACAAAAATTTAATCTGCTGAAACACAAAGACTTTTAAGGTCATAACTCAAGATTTAATATTTCAACATGAAAAGAAATCCAAGCCATTCGACTTATTTGGGCTTTTGAAACAAATGCAAATGTCTCTGTTTAAAAACCGCTTTCAAATGAGAAAAACAAATCAATATATATTAATATATCACCCAAAATAAAAAACATAACACACTCTTCATTGTAGAGCATGCTGCTCATTCAGAATAAAGACAGGACAAAGAAAGTAGAATTACATTTCATGATGTAATAAAAACATTAAAATCTGTGATCATTAAGTGCACCATCGTACAGGAGTAGCGTGCTCAGAGTGGAAATGTTCTATACCTACCAGAATCCACCTTCATTAAAGCAAACCAATCTTTAGGACACTACCTGAAACTGAAACCAGTAATCACTGTGCTCCATTGCCTCAAGCTGCAGTCAGGCACATTCCAGCTATAGCACCTGTTATGCCTCTTCATGATTGTATTCCAGAGATCTTTACATCTGTGAACAATTATTTTTTTAATATGTTTTTTTTCTAGAAAAAGACTGGCTTTTTGCAATCCTTGCAATGCTTATCCTAAACAAGATACTGCAAGTAAACTCTGTTCTGAGCAGCACAAGTTGGGGCTATTTTTTTTTTTTTTCTCTTTCAGAAATCTGAGAGCTGGACTTTTAACGTTGGCAGTAGATACAGTACAACAACTGGATGTATTAAACAGTTCCTCAAAAAAGTCTGAAAGGAAGATTTCCCTCAAGACTGGTTAAAAAAAAAACCCAAACCAAACCCAAAGCACTTCACCCAAGATCTGTTCAATCCTCCTACCGAAGTTCAGAGCTCGCCAACTTTTGAGAACGACAGGAAAAAAGGAGGGAATGAGGTGGAGAGGAGAGAGAATTAAAGTATTCCCAATTTGTACCGATGAAAAGCTTCAAGTAAAAGGAAATCCACTTGTTAAAGATCTTGCTACATGCACAGTCCCTCGTCAGCTGAAAGCCACAGTAGTTATAGCATTGGGTGTAACAGCAGATTGATCACTCATAAAAAACACTGGCAACGTTCCTTCATCCTCAAGAACTCGCATCCACCGTTTCTGTCCCGAAAGCTCCTTAAAAAGTGTTTATGGTTCTGCACATCTCACTCCAAACCGGAGGAAAATGGTAAACACGTCTTCTCTCGATGCCATCCCAAGCGAGCAGATCCTCTTGCCCGGGGAGCTGGGTGTCATTTCCGAGTCTGGCTCTTCTTTGGCACTGCGGGTCGCTTGGCCTGCCACAAGTGGTTATGGATCGTCAGGGCGTCCACGCTCACGGACATGGTTTTGGCTGGAATCACGTTAAACTGTTTTCTGTCCGAGCTGTACTTATAGAGTTTGTCAATCATCTTCTTGGTGATGCTCTTTGGCCCTGTTCCTGTCAGCTTGTAGATCTCCTCCGTGTCGGGGTAGTAGCAGTAAAGTGCTCGGAACTGGCAGCCGGCGTCGCGGAACAAAATGATGTAGTGGTTGGCATCACATTTCTCTAGTTCCTGCATTGCAAAAAAGAAAAAAAAAAGGAGGAAAATTCCCCATATTATGCCCAGCTTCAAGCTTGTACTTAGAGCTGAATAGCTGTTTTCAGTAACTCGGATTTTCAGTCCTTTTAGAAACTTACAAGGGGAACTGTAAATACAGGATCGTGTTTTCCACAAGCCCCACAGTCACGGGAAGGAAAGGATCAGGCGTATTTTAAGAAATGGAATTCATACAACACACCAGTGGGATTACAGAATTAGCATCACAGACACACTTGGTGGTGAGGGCATTAATAATTTTCATGTTTACCTCTAATATTGAATTCTTATGTGGTTCATTCACTTTTCCAGCAAGACAGCAGTGAGATATAGCGTTGTGAATAATAGGCTTGTTGGATTTGCTGCTGGGTTCCTTAAACAATTTTGGACCTAGGGTAGATATAAACAAGTAAAAATTATTTGTCCTGCACCTATGAACATTAACATTTTCATTCACAGTGAAAAAAACTCCTCTTTTTTTTCCCAGAATGACTGACTTCGAGAATTATTAAACTGAACTTCTCACAAGTCACGATGCGTCACATCAAACACACCACAGCGTTTTCTGACCTGGTATTCCTAACAAACAATCAAACAAACAAACCAACAAAACAGGCACCTGTGTATTCTGCCACTGAAGCAATAGAAGATGCTGTGGAAGCGTTTTCCCAGTCTCTCTCTGTGTTCCTGCTGGGATTTCTGCTCAGAATGGGTAAGGACTCCATTGATTCAACTCTGGGAGGGAGATAAACAAAAAATTTGAAGCCAAGATTTTGGGTTTTGTCCCTCTAATCTCACATAAATTCAGCAGCTGCTGGGCCTGACTGGAACAGGCTCCTCTCCCTTATCCTCCCCAGAACAGTCTGATTCTCCCTGCGAGGTATCAAAGCAAAACTCTGACTCCTCTGGGAGGAAACAGAACAAAACTGCAAGGCTGTACAGCACACTGGGGTTGGCAGCCACATAAAACAGATGCATTCACCAATCACTTTGTGCTGCAGCAAAGAGCACTGAGGCCCAGCTACTGCTACAAGGAACCAAGAGCGGCCTGGCTGTACCTCTGCGAGGGGGTGCCACCGGAGTGAACGCTTTCAGGCTCGGTTGTTGCTGCTGAGGCCAACGACAGGCTGGAACCGGACTGAGCGCTGCTCAAATTATCAGCTGCAAAACAGAAGGGAAACTGTCAGGCACGTTTTGCTGCAGCACAGCTGCAGACTGAGAGCCAAGAACCCCAAACCCTTACGCGTGGAAGAACACTTTGTCCCTGAATCGCTGTAAGACTCTTCCCGATGGACCGACTTTGGCCTGGGTTTTTTGGGCTTTGATTTGGGCTTTCCAAGCCCTTGCTCCTCCAAAATTTGCTGCTGTTTTTTCCTTAGATATTCCTGCTTGATAAGTTCCCTTCGAGCCTTCTCCTCCTCTTTCCGTATCCGGTCCTCCTCGGCTTTGCGACTGAAAGGCAAACACACCAGAACGTTCCAGATGTAACGGTTTTCCTCATCCTAAAGATAAAAAGAAACATTCTTTCCTAGGTATCATTACCGAGCTTCATCTCTTTTCTGTTCCACCTCGGCCTCCAGCTGCTGTTTCCGGAGCCGAGCCTCCTCGGCTTTGCGCTGCTGCTTCAGCAGGAACGCCGCGCGTTTCTTGGCCAACTCGTCCTCTGCCTTCTGCTCGTCCTGCAAAATCCAAAGGGATGCAGAGTTTTAGGGAACAGAAGACAAGACGCGAAGCTGGACATCAGAAGGATTTCCTTAAACCTCCCTGCAATCCTCAGCAAACATCAGCTATTACTTTTGGAAATCTTGACGCGGAGCGTAACCCAGAATTTTATGTTGCTCAAGGAAAATTTAAGAGAGAGTTTCAGTGTTCCCTTAAGTCTGTGAGGAGATAAAAAAGGGGCTCATCTTACTCTGACTTGTTTTTAAGTATGTTTAAAGATCACAAAGGGCTGCAAAGCACAATGCAACAATCACGTGGGCCAGGGTGGACAGCACAAATGGCTCAGTGGAATCATAATGAGTCAACTTCAATCACAATGTAAAACCCCAGAAGTTCAAGTCACTGAGATTATTAAGACAGTCTAGTCTGACCTTCTTGAAAGAGAAATTAAAAGTACCATCATGTCAGCACATTTGGGGTATTTACAATAATCACTGCTAAGCACAAAATACGACACTAAATGTTCTCAGAGCAGTTCTGACCTCAGTGGAAGGAGCAGAAACGTTATTTAAAGAACATCCAATCCAACAGTGTAAGAAATACCACTGTGCTAAAGCCACAACAGCCTAACAACAACCCTTTCCCCAAGCCAGATTCAGGTGTGAAATCAGAATAATTACTTAAATTTAATACTTATTCATCATGAGCCATTACAGGACAAAACGAAAAGCTGCATTTCTTCCACTGAATATTCTGATTTTTCATTTGCATCTACAGCTGGACAAGTAAATCCTCCTTGACTTTTGGGCTGCTTGAAATCAGAGAAATTTGGGTGCAAATGGCAAAAAAAATCTCCCAGTTCAGCCTTCCAGCTCCCTGGCAAGTGTCTCAGTCTGCTCAGCAGGCTTTGACTGGATATCTGTGTTCTGTCAGAACGTTTTCTTTCAGCTGAAACAGATTCACAGGGTGCTGAGATTTCAAAATGGTAAATTCCTCCCTTGCATTCTGTGATTCTTTTTTCTCAAGTATCTACAACATGTTTTCTGTCTTTCAGACAGAAAAAGGAACTCAAGGAAAGAGAAGAAAATCAAGGTTATTCCTGGTTCCTAGTAAAGTGAAAAAGCACCAGGATTTCATTACATTAAGTCAAACCCTTCTTTTTCCACAAGTAATTATTTTCCAATGCAGCTCTTCTTGTATCCAAATACTGCAACCAGTGTGTTCTCTGTTCCACCAGAATGGAGAACAACAACCCTTGTGCTGGGTGAGGAACAGTAACCAAAGAGAGAGAGGCAACATATTTACCTTGAAGAAAAAGCCCACACCAGACTTCTGATCACCTTCACTGATCAGGTCCGTGCAGCTATCCTGGTTTTCAAGCTCTCCTTCATCTGGAGCTTTCAAGTCAGACAAGTCCACTTCGATGAGGTTGGCCTTGCTTCTCAGCGGCTCCTCCACCGGGACGTTCTCTTTGCCCGAGCCATCGGAAGAATTCAGCCCCGTCTCCTTGAAGCTGTTGCTCACCTCCTGGCTCATTTCAGACAGGATATTTGCATCTTTGGAGGTGGAGAGGACAAGTGCCCTTTGATTGCTCTCGTCGTGAAGTCTATAGGTATCAAAGAAACACTTCTCTTGAGAGCCACTTCCAAGGTCAGGACTCCCTTCCAAGCCCATTTCCGTGGGTGTCTTTGCCAAGCTGTTGGGTGGGAATGGTCTTAAATGGGGTAGGTTTTCTAGACTTGGTGTTGGGGTTTTAACTCGCGTTGAGTTTTGCTGTCTGTCTTTAGGGACTTTGAGATCAGCTGGCCTTCCTGACCGAGGAGTCCTCCCTTGGCCGAACCGGGGCGGTTTCCGCAGACTGTTCATTCCAGTTGGAGACAGGGGCTCCACAAAATGAATCGAAGGCTTTACCTTTTGGTCCTGAGAGTTACTTCTGGCTCCTGGTGATGGCACTGTTGGAGATTTCATAAGCAGCTCCTGTTGCTGGGAAATCTTTAGGATGGCCTGCTGAAGGGTGCTGATTGTTTCATTCAGTTTTTCAATAGAAAGATCACATTCATTTATGTCCACCTCGGTCACGTTGTCTTCTAGGAGGGCAACAGAAATAATTTTACTCTTTTCCAGATCATGTATAGCAGCAGAGTCTTTTGGTTTGTGTTGCTCAGCAAAAGCCAGGCTTTCCTGCATTTTGACTTTCGCCACTTCTTGGGAATCACTGAGCATTTCTTCTCTCTCCTCCTCTTTCCCGAGAAACTCCTCAGGTTTGGAACCCAAAGAAACTTCGTCCAACTCTTCCCCGTTGTGCCGAGCATACTCTTTAGCAAAATGTTCTGGTTTAAGGGGTTGTGGGCCATCGGGAGATTTCCCTTTTTTAACAACGTGCAGGAAAGCTGCCTTGCCCAACTTTAGCCTCTGCCTTGCTGATAAGGCTTCCATCTTCTTCTTCTGAGCTTCTATGGCGCGGCGTTTCTCTTCCAGCTGCATGTGGAGCTGCACCAACTCCGAAGCCAAAAGGTTAACGTTATCTTTGTTCTGTCTGCTGGGGCTTTGCTCTCGCTTCTGTTTCCACGTGGTCAGTGGTGCTGGGCAGCTCTCTGACCCATCCGGTGTGGTCTTCTGGGAGCTGCTGGTGCTGGACTTGGTTTCGTAGCTGTTGAGCCTCTGCAGCTTCCGCTCGGCGAAGCTGGTCATGCGGACGCTCCCGCTGGCCATGGACACGCTGCTCACCTGGGAGATGGTGCTCAGGCAGGGGCTGGAGCGCCCGCTGGCATCATCCTTGTCCTCGTGCTCTTTCACCTTCATGTCCTCTTGCAGCTTCGCAGATTCTTCCTCCCCAATGTACTTAGCGACTATGGGGTGGTCATCCACGACCGCCAAATCCTGCTCGGCGTCTTCCATGTCCAAGAGATCCGACTCCGAGTCCTGTCGCACCATCGTCCAGGTCGTGTCCTGAACGTGCAAGTTGAGTCCTTTCACATAACTTACATTGACCTTGCTCGTTACCTCATCATCAGGTTTAGCAGCATGAAGAAAGAACCCTCCAGTGGATCCCTCCTGAGAGGAAGGATCTAAACTGCTACTAGCCAAAGGTCTGGAAGCTTCTAAACCTGCTTCCCCCAGGGCCACTGGATCTGCAGAACTGGGATCTGCAGCTGGAGTGAAATCAGAGCTAGAAATGGGAGTAAAAGTCCTATTGAGGTCGTGCTCACCATGACTGCTCGGCGCTTTCTTGCGGACCAAAGGCAAGTGTCCTTCATTCAACCTCTTGGTTACAAAACTCCTCTGCTTCCCCTCCCCACACTCATCCTCCTTGTTGATGATCTGTTTTTCCTTGGCTGGTTTCAGCACCGCAGGCATTAAGGGCTCCAGGTAAAAGCTCTCTGGTTTGCTGTCCGAGGTGTCGCTGTTTGTTTTTGGGGACCACGCTGATGCCACTATGCTGGGCACCCTGGCTGGTGCATTCTGCACCTCCAGGTCACCACGGGCTGGCCTTTCCTCAGATCTGATAATTGCAATGAGCTCTTCATCCTCATCCTCCATCTCCACGTTGTTCAGCAAGCTCTTCCCGTTGGTTTTCGCCGACGGAGGGTGGGGCTGGTTTTTTGGGGTCACATTGACAATGTTTGAAGCCAGACTGTCCTTGCTGATGGATCTGGCCAGGCTGATGCTGTCCCCAGACCCGGGGTCCACATCAGTGCTGGCAGAATGATGAAGAGCAAACGGTGTTGGCTGAGACAGAGGCCTAGAAAAGATAAGAACAATCCACTGACACTCAAGCCCGACAGGTTACAACTTGTTGAATTAAAGACCACGATTCAGACAGCTAAAATTTTTGCTTTATTTTAACAATGCATCCTGTGTGAAGTGACCAGCAACACCAAGCAGCAGCTCCATTTGCCTCCATTTTCAAGAGCGCTTCCTGAAAATCACGTCTGACGGATTTTCAACTGCAAATCTAAAATCAGTCAGCTCTGAAAATGTACATTAAAACAAAAAACAAAATGGAGTGACTGTCACTACAGTCAGATTATGTCCTTGAGCAGTACTGGGATACCCAAAGGCCTCTCTCACCTGGGTTTCTTCTCTGGCCACGCAAGAAATGCCCCTCGTGGCTGTCCATCCACACGGGTCAGAGAATTCGAACGGTGCCGCTGCCCTGAAATGGGTTTTGAATCGATAACAATTTAACAATGGTCTTTGAACAAGCATTTTCGCATTTAATGGCAAACACAGTGACAGAATCGACTCCTTCCCCAACAGATGGCAGCAGCAAACAGATTTGCTGCAGCTGCAACCACAGACACAGTCAAAGCCTAAAAAAATTAAACTCCAGGAAGTTTCTTAAAAGATCTTGACAATCTTTTAATGCAAACAAAGACGACTTACTCAACATTCTCACCACTTGGGTGACTGCAGTTTAATTTGACTTTAAATCACTCCTACAAATGAACTTGTATTTTTATTCTTTTATTGACATTGATGGTCACTGATAGTTGAAACACAGACTCAAGGTGGACTTACCAGGGCTGTCTTCCCCCTGTAAAGATTTTTGTTGCTTTTGCCTCAAAGGGAGCAGTGGATGGGAAGGGCTAAAGGCAGGGCTTCCTCCTTTGCCACTAAAACCAGAAAAGCAAAAATTCATTACTACAAGGGGTTTTTTTCTAGAATGAGAAAAAATATCTAGTTATGAAGTTACAACTGCTAATAGTTACCCTCATCCTCTTTAAAACATCATAAAATGTCATTAATTTTAAAGAAGCTACTTAAAGAGAAGAAAAGGTTTTCATGTGTAACTACACGAAAGTAAACCCATTACCTGAAATTAAACTAAATTTCTAGACACATTACACTTAAAATGCTGCTTATATAAATAGCAAATTAGAGACAAAGGCTGAAGTAACTTCTGGGTTGCCACCAAATTTAGGTGAGCTGAAAAACCTTGTCACTAACCTTCCTGCACATCAGATCACGTTTAAGTTTGTTTTCATGGAATCACAGACTGATTTGGGTTGGAAGGGACCTTAAAGATCATCCAGTTCCACCCCCTGCCATGGGCAGGGACACTTCCCACCAGCCCAGGTTGCTCCAACCTGGTCTGAGACACTTCCAGGGATGGGACAGCCACAGCTTCTCTGGGCAACCTGTGCCAGGGCCTCCCCACCCTCACAGGGGACAATTTCTTCCTAATATCCAACCCAGTTTCAATGTTTCCCATTTTTCCCAAACCAGAAGAGCTTCTGCCATGCACCTGCAGGGGCTCATTGGGGTTGGCCAAACAAAGACCAAACACAACAGCACCAAGCGTTCCTGTGAACTCGAGGACCGAGACCACTGCAAAAGACCGACCGCAACTCCAACCCACCCCGTTGGGCAGCAGAATGACAACACGAGGCAGGAACTGAAGATAAAACACCATGAGGACACACTTACACGTACTCAGGCTCCTCGGGGTGCAGGTAGTACCTGCTGCAGGCCTCGGGGGCTGTCTGGGCCGAGGGCTGCAGCTCTGCGGGGCTGGGACTGGCAGGACTGGCCATGAAACTGCGCTTGGTGGCGTTGGAGATGGGGACGGGGGGGCGGCTGCTCTTCTGCTGCATCACTGCTTTGACTGGGACATATTTACAACATTCATTTACATTACTGACAACTCACACTGGCCTTTAAAACGACAAAACAGGGACAGGAAGCTTTCAAATTGCAGTGTATTGCAAAGCAAACTTTACAACACAACGCTAAAGCAAAACCTCGAGCATTAAAAATGCGTATTTTCGGGTGACCTTAATGGAAGAAAGTTTCAAATAAATAATTAATTAGTGGGTTTAGAGGAAAAATTTACCTGTTAGAAAATTAGGCATTCAAAAAAATTAGAACTCAGGTGGATGTAAGACTAACTTTCCCCCTGTTTTTACTGCTTTCAAAGAACCCCAGCATGAATAAACTTCGGGTAGAAAGAAAGCTTCAAAGGAAACAGCACCAGGCAACAGTTTCACTGCACTGAAAGTATTTTTTAAGTAACATGCTAACATTTATCGGTGGTTAAAAACTTACCATCTTTTATTTCCTGAATATCTCTGGGTTGGACAAAGTCTGGTTTGACATTATCAAACCACCAGAAGAGTTCTGCAATGAACACCATGACGTTAGGCTGGAACAGAGGAGAAGGGAAATTACACCTCAAAGTAACAAAACACTCACGAGTTACCCATATTTCACTGGAAGAGATGTCCTCTGTTACGTTCCTTACCTTTAGAACCAAAGGAGCATACAACATGTCCTCCAAGGTGAGGTAAAAGCATTTGTTCAGGTATTCATTCGAGAATTCTCTCAAAAGTTGGATGTTATAAAGGCTGTCTGCAATCGATGTCACCTCCTTCAAACAGATATCTGGGAAGGGGAGAGGGAGGAGGAAGTCATGGCACTGCTCCAAGGAATTAACCTTCCATCCCCATCTCCCAGAGACACCACAAACAGGAGCTTCCCAGACTATACACCATCCCTGAGTATTTACCGGCTACCAGGGACATTCCTCTCCCTGTTCAATCCCAGAGGGACAGGAAAAGGGGGAAGAAAAGCACAGATAAACCAGTATCAATTCTGCATTAATTTTGGGCTCCACAGAGGATTCTGTCTGTCACAGCAACAGAGAAGGTAGGCAGGCTACAGGGAACACACAGAATGACAAAGTACAGAAGCAATTAAAACCAGACATCTTGATTTGCATATAACAAAAGGTTACTCCTAGGATTCACAGTGCTGGCTCCTCCTGAAAACACTCAGGAGCTCTGCAAGGTACAACATATTAACAACCAATACAAAATGTTGATCTGAAGAAGCAAATGCAAGAAGGACATTGAATTGTTTAAAAAAACCCCACATTTTCTGGGGAACCCCACATTTTCACATGAGAGTGACAACTGCTGAAGACTGGGAGAAACTATTTTAAAATCTAGATTTTAAAATGTACTCCTACAGAAAAACATGAGAATTATCAGCTAACACTAGTGGACATGTGTTCCTTTTTTTTTTTTCCCCTCTTAAAAACAAGCTCAGTTATTTGAGCAAAGAAAGCCATCACACCTAAATCTGGAAAAGAAAGGATTATTTTGTAGCTCATAATATACAGGGCATAGTCTTCTAAATACAAGTAAAAAACCAAGATCAAATACACTGATGCAGACTCTATATGTCATTTGACTCTGACTTGCCTAATCCACTACCTGTTGTGTTGCATTTTTATTTGATAATGTATTTCCACGTTTGGTTTTTTTTCCCCCTAGAAACCTTTATTACATACCATCCAGTTTCATTTGCTCTGGACAATAATAGTGTATCACAGCTAGAAGAGCAGCACCATCACTACCATCCTTCATCAGATCCTCCAGCAAAGGGAAGTAAGGTAACTGCCTGCTGGACAGATGGTCCCGTCGGTAACGCACCTACCGAGAGAAAACAGGGGTTCACGTGATGCTGAAGATGCAAAAAGACAAGAGGAAAAAAAGGCCAAAAAAAAGAAAAAAAAAAAAAGGCATTTTTGTTAAGCATTGGAAACCTCTTTTCAGTGGATCCTTTATAGCATCTGCTCCAATCAAACCAGCTGACAAGGGTGTCCTTTTCTCTCCATGGAAGCCAATTCTCAGGAATATGGTGCTGCCTTTTAATCCCAGAGTGGTTTGGGTTGGAAGGGACCTTAAGGTCATCCAGTCCAAGGCTCTGCCATTGGCATGGAACCTTCCACTAGACCAGGTTGCTCGTCTACACTCAGTTTCCTCATGTCTGGGAGCAATCCTTGCTGCTGGATTCCTCGCTTCATTCACACATTGTAATTCATGATAACCAATTGAAGTCAAAATCCTTCCCCACAGATGCATGAATGCAGCAGATCCAAAGAAAGAGACATGGATAACTACATGAAAACACTCAAAGCTTGGGGAAACCAAACCAAAACACAGCAAAAAATAATTCAGATGAGCTGGTGATCTCTCATATGATACCCACATCCACAGGCAGCAAAGTTGTCTCAGAGAGAATGAGAACATGGCAAGGCAGACAAAAATAAAACCAGTGGCCTTTTCCAAAACGGTCAGAGAGAGGAGCAAGGAGGCCTTGACATGAACAGCAAAACTCTCCAGGATTTACCACAAATCAAAATCAAACTCTTTGGCAAACGACCCCCAGCCCTCGGGGGATCTGGAGCTGCTAAAGCCACTCAGCTGCAGAACAGATCTTGGCATTGCCTCTTGCTTTTGCAAGAGAAGTTGCAGGGTTGCTCATTCCTGATCACCCACACTGCACTGCACTGCAGGCTGTGTCTGGCTCAGCAGCAAAGCAGTGGGACAGCAGAAGCACAACAACTGCAGGGCCTGGCAGGAGCCCCTGGCAGTGCTGCAAAAACAGCCTCCTGGCACTCCAGGGCATTAATAACACTTAGCACTGAACCCCCATCTCGTCTGACGGGCAGATACACCAATCACGTATTTAACCATCAGAGGAGAGCTGGATTTTACCAATGGCATCCTACACTTTTCCAAGCCAACCTGGGAAAGCTCTCTAGACACACACACACACTCCTATGTGTCAACTTAGGATGGCACAGGCTGTGAAAAAATCTGTTCAGAGGAACGAAGATCGCTTGGAGGAGTCAGAACCAGGTTCATTTCTTTATTTTGCAGAAATATAAGCACGTTCTGGTAAGTTTCCCAAGGAACTCAAAGCTATCTCTGTATTTAATGCTGTTTTTTCCTGTCCTTTTACCAGGTGCAAATTATCTTTTTCCCCAGCCTGGAGCACTCCATAAATATGTAATGGAATGGGAATCATACTGTACCACACGAGCATATTCCACTGGTTCCAGCATGCAGTGTGATATGGCATGCATCAGATCAGGCTTACACAGAGAGAAACAGTGAGATATAGGATGGTGGTTATTCAAACAACAAACAAATCAAAAGGCATCAGCAACATCCATTATGCACTGGAAATGTGGTCCCTTCGTCTGGGAAAATAAGTGTGCACACCAAGGTGAACTGGTTAGCTCCAAAGGGTCAGCATTTAGCCACTTGGAGTAAGCACATTAAAAACAAAAAAGCACTTCAGAAGTTTTTTTGATACTTTAATTCTTCCTATATTTAAAGTAGATAAAAATATTTCTTTTCTAAGAGGCTTAAATAGAATTTAAACCAACTGCAGTCAACGCTGAGAAGTAAAGTCTCTAAGAACTCCTTGTTTCTTGTAGCTTTGGTGGAAAAACCCCACAAATTTGTCAAAGAGGGTTTTTATGGACTTAATGTAATTCCTTGGTTTTTGCTCAACTCTTATTCTCTTAACCAGTCAGTCTTTTATACTGAAAACGCTGAATTCTTCCTTAAAGTCTAAGCTGAGTTTTGTTGGTGTGTTCCCCTCCTGCCCATGCACACAACTAATGACATTAGTAAAAAAACCCCAAAGATCACAAAATAAAAATAAAACACAGAGGTGACAGAACCTGACAAAATCTGCCAGCAAACCAGTATAATCTAAGCTGTAGCAGTGAGACAACCCCTCTTCACTCCTTCCTTTGGTTCAAGGTTTTGCTGCAGCCCACATGTTTGGTTCAAACAAAGGATTAAGGGGCAGCAGTGGGACTGAGCCCTCTGTGGGAAGGCACAGAGGTCACGGGGACAGGGAGCTGCCCCATCACACCTGCCTTTTCCAAGGGCACTCCCCTCTGGAATCAGCAACTGAGACAACAACTCCCACCTTCCCAGAGAGAAAATGAGTAACAGCAGCTCCTGCAAAGTGCAGGAGAAAGGGCAGCAAAGCTCAGGAAAGCAAAGGAATGAAGGGAAGCCTCTGCAAGTTAAATCAACCCGGAACGCTCCGACAGAACAAAGCAGGATTCTACACCACAAGTACAGTTTTGTTATTCTTTTATAGAGTGGGATTTTTTTCAGGAGTGGAATTGATAGTCCATTTTCACAGAATATCATAACGAAAAGCAAGTATTTTGCTCCAATACGCAAACTGTCTCCCCTCCCATTTGCCAGCTCAGGCTCATTAACCGGGCACACGATCCCAGCAACCGTCACACCGGATCCAAAGTGGCCTGTCCCATCTCCCCACTCCACCCCAAGGAATAACAGCGCTCTGCTCCTGACAGACTCACAGATCTGCACCACAGCAGGTGTGAGAGCAGTGTAAGAGCATTATTTAGGTGCAAACATCTGAGTATCTTAACTATGGATTCCAAGATTAAGCAGCCGTTTAAGCCGACCGGCTTTGCTCTCCCCTCCGTGCTGTGATCAGTCCCCTACTCACAACCAAAACACAACCCTTTCCACTGTTCATTCCGCAGGTTTTTCTCCTCACTCCTGCAGTGTGGGAGCAACTTTGAGATGCTGTGATTATGCTGTACAGTATGCAAGAAGCGTGTCATGGAAGCAAAGCCTGATGACCCAAAAGCTTACAAAGAAAAAAGAAAAAAAAAAAAAAAAAAGGTGTTTTTCAAAGAGCAGCTAAGAAGCATTTTAATGGAAGCAAACACTCTGAGGAAGTTCAAAAAGCCATGGTTTTGTGGATGACAACTGTGTAAAAGTAGTTCACTTACAGGTACTAATTTCCAATACCATTTGGAAGGAGACTGCTCGGGAAGCAAGGAAAGGAACGTGGGAATAGGAAAGGAACATCAGCAATGCAAGTTAAAAGCAGTAATACTTAAATGCACTTCAGCAATAAACACTTTCATATTTTAGGGGGGTTGTAGCTTAGAAATTTAAAGACATTAAAATGAGTCCCAAGAGTCAACAGGGTCAAATAATCAAAGGGATCCTTCAGACTATGCATCAACTTGTAAATTAAACAGCATTTTAGCTCCTTGTTTTTGAAGGCTATTATTTTCCATAAAAGGCACTCACATGAAAATTAAACAATTGTGCCTTGTTCAAATGTCACACTTTGATCCCCTTTGTCCAGCAATGCCAATTTGAGGAAAGAATATATTATTTGTAATTTATGAAATCGTAAATTGGGAGCTCAGAGAGCTGACAGACATTGTGTCTGACATTCTCCAGAAATGAAAGTGTGCTATATTTTGCAATATTAGTGCATTGTGATATAATTTCCAGGGGAAAAGCTGGAAAAAACTACAAACACACACATAGAACATTTGAATGCCAAGAATATCCTTACTGGACAGAATCTGAATAAGTCTCTGAACATACATTAGACAAATAACCCATGCAAAAAAAAAATCTGCCCCCAAAGCTTTCAAAATATATAAGATATATTTTGTGCTGTGAAAGCTGAGTCACATTTACCCATGTACAGGTGAGGCAAGTTATTTTAAGGTGAAACAAGTTGTTTTCATCCAACTGAAACTTAAAGGAGAGTTTGAGAAGATACCAGTGGGTTCCAAAGGTAAGGAAGGGCACTGATGACAGAGATAAAACAAACTGGATGCACAAAAGCTCGGCAGTTTTGAGGGCTGGAGCCCTCACATTTCTCTGACAAAGAAAATACTGACATTTAAATCCATTCATCATCAACACACAATAATATCATGACTGAAGACAAATCTGTGTTACCTTTTGATGCCCCGGACTTTCCATTAGTTGCTGTTTTAATTTAATCTCCTTCTCTGTTATCTCTCTCATTTTAAGGTTCACCTGAAAGGATATTGCATAAAAAGTATATTAAAATACATCCGAATATGCTTCCACAAGTCAAGTGTTCTTCCTCCCATGGAATGGCCAATCCATTCTACAAACACTAAAAGGTCACAGAGTAACACGTGGCAACAGTTTTCTAGAGCAACTCTCTATTAACAGTAGCTGTAACCATAACTAGGGAATACTGGGTTTGCAAGGGGACATTCTCCTTGGAATGTGACTCTGGTGTCACTCAGAAGGGTTACAGTAACTTAACTGCTGCCCTTGGAAAAGTTTCGGGATTTCTGGTGAATGTGTTCAAGCTGGTCAGAATTAACTCCACCCTGTTATTTAACATGAAACAAGGCTTCACCTAAAAAAACCCAACCAAAAAAACCCCTCCTCACAGCAGTCTGTCTGAAAATAAAGAACCCGATTGCTACAGTTCCTAATTATCTTCCTTATTTTAAAATTTACCAGCTTCACTCATCTTTAAGCAAAAGGAATTGCAAAAGTGGAAAGAGGTGACAGAAACGCACCGGCGAGAAAGATGGGAGGAAGACACTCATCAGAATAATTTTCAATATCTGAAAAGGGACAATAAGAGACAGGCATGCTTCCCCCAGAATAAATATTACCTTGTTAATCCAGAAAACCATTGCATCCTCCAAATCATAGGGCAGTTCTTTAGAGGCACTGAACGTAGAGAAGCGCTTGACACTCGCCACCACCTTTTCAATGCTGATCATTTCCACGGTGTAGGCCATCATGAGAGCATCGATCATTGCCATATGAGAACTCTGAAAGGGGAAAACGAGGAGTGTTGAAAAATAAAATCCCTCTTAAAGACTGGTGGGAACTAAGGTAACACACAGGTACCCCTGGAATGGCAGGCGGTGCAGGGAGTTCAGGAGAATTTATCCCCAGGTGGAGAACACTGGACTTACAGGAGAAAACTTCTAACAGTGCTGCAAAATGCACTGGGCCTGAGAAAGACATGCCTCCTGTTCTCTTCCAGGTTTTTATCTTTGTTACATCCGAGGGTTTATCTCTCCTCATACCAGAGAGAGAGACTGCAAGCTTCCTCTGGAATCCAGAAGGAAAAAAACCACCCACCTGTCCTTGAGAAAGGTACTTCTTCTTAGGCTTCCTAAGCAAAACAAGCCCTAATCTCCTTGTTAGAGATCTTCCAGCAGGGTATCTACGCTTACACTGCCGTGTTCCAACTGTATTTAAAATCGAAAAATTCCTAAACTTAGCGACCTAGAAACAATGAGCTCCTCCCTCCTCTCCCTATTTTAACCAGCGTTAAATAAAAGGCAGCTCGTTAGTGGATTTAATTAAGCTCACCATTTTGATTGGTGCCGAGCCCAGATCAGACTCAGACACAGGTGTGTCATCGCTCTCCATGACGTAAATCCCCTTCCGAGACAGCGCCTGGATCACGGACTGGTGGCCCTGCAGAGCCGCCACCTGGTCGCCCTTGAGGATGAGGCTGCACACGCGGCAGTACAGCTCGCTGGACAGCAGCAGCTTGATCACCGGGGGCTTGATGTGCTCCTGCTCGTACTGGTCGATGTAAAACGGGTCCTTCAGCTCCTCCGGGACGTTGTCTGAAACAGCAGGGAAAAATCTGGTTAGTGTGTGTTAGTGGGGTTGGATTTTTTGGGGAATTATAACTGTTTAGAGTACGGGGTAAAGCAGAGGGACAGCGGGGAGGGAGTGGCTGGAGAGAAAGTGACCTGGGGGTGCTGAGTGACGGCAGCTGAACGTGAGCCAGGTGGCCGAGAAGGACAGTGGATCCTGGCCTGGATAGGAACAGTGAGTCCAGCAGGAGCAGGGCGGTGATCCTGCCCCTGTGCTGGGCACTGCTGAGACCAACCCTCCAAGTGCTATGCCCTCAGTTCAGGAAAGACATGGAGGGGCTGGAACATGTCCAGAGAAGAGCAACGAGGCTGGGAAAGGGACTGGAGCACAAATCCCATGAGGAGGACTTGGGGTTGTTCAGCCTGGAGAGGAGGAGGCTCAGGGGAGACCTCATCACTCTCTACATCTCCCTGACAGGAGGTTGGAGCCACGTGGGATCGGTCTCTTCTCCCAGGAACCAGCAGCAGGATATAAGGGCACAGTCTGTGCCAGGGGAGGTTTAGGTTGGACATTGGGAAGAAATTCTTCCCAGAGAGAGTGCTCAGCCATTGGAATGGGCTGCCCAGGGAGGGGGTGGAGTCACTTCCCTGGAGGTGTTTAAGGACAGACTGGATGTGGCATCAGTGCCATGGGCTGGGTGACAGGGTGGGGTTGGGTCACAGGTTGGACTCGATGATCCCAGAGGTCCTTTCCAACCTGATCCTGTGATTCTATGAAAATGCTCTGGCCATCAGAGGGGTACCATTGATATGTATCTTCAGAGCAAAATCCACAGCTGCTCAGAGCAATATCCCCAAACATCTGCACACAGCAACAGCACAACTGCAAGGCTCAGTCACACTGAACAAGAAAACTAAGCCACCAACTGCTCCTGAACTGCCAAAATTCATCAAAAGACCAAAATATCTGACTAAAACCTCAAGCACTTCACAAACAGTTTGCAAACCAGCTGGGTCTCCAGTGAGCTGATGGGCTATTTTTTTTGACATGAATGTATTGTAGCTTTTTGACCTTTAAATGAAAATTCAAGCCCAGGAAGCAAACCCACTCCACTTGGATTAAACAGGAGCTTTAAAAATTAACTTCTTTTGGCTTGGCATGATTTTCACAGGTTGTATTAGGATTTTATCAAACTGAACACAGATCCTGAGTAATCTGAATGCAAGATAAAATTAGCAACACGGAAGACCCGATCCTGGCACACCCCCAACCATCAAGACTTTTGCTGCTGCCCAGGAGAGAAAGGCATTGACAACAACTAATATTCCAACTACTTAAATATGTCTCAGAGGTTTCAAATCCATCCCAAAATAAATACTTTTACTCATATTCAGTAACCAGCTCAGGAGCTATTGATCTTTCCAATGGCTTAGCAGGAATAATGAGAGTCTGCAACCCCCCAAAAAATACTTTCCAGCCTCAAGTGTATTGTCTTAATAGAAGCCTGACATTTCCTAATTTTCAAACATAAAATTCTACCCAGTTCTATCCAGTCACTCTGAATATCTTTCCCCAAAGTCACTCCAGTGGTTCATTTTAAATACGTACATCCACAGTTAAAAGAATTATTAATTTACTTTTCATTCAGCTCACTAACAGAATTATTCAATTCTCCCATTCCAAGGAATTCCTACCCACAGCATATCTTTAAACTGCAATAAAGGCCACACAATATTTGTACACTGCAGAGCACCTGATGTTCATCCAGAAACTGAGGCAGAATTTTATTGTGAGAGCCACAAGCACATCTCACTCAGACAAAAACATTTTGCAAACCAGAGTTGCTGCAACATCTCTAACATCTCAGGCAGTGCTGCCCCTGTTTTTCCAAATGGGAAGCTTTCTGAAGTTTTTTTTAAAAATTAAGAACACTCTTTTTTCATTTCTATGACACTTAATGTGACTTTATACTGAAGATGGTTGGAAGAGACACAATAAATCCCACTGGCACTGCCCAAGTGGCATTTGTTAACCTGGCTGTCCATTTTCACTGAAACACAGAATAAATTCCAGTATTTTTAATCTCCTTGACATTAGTCAACCTGACCTAAAATCAAAGGCTGTTGAATGCTAATTCCACTTAATGGCCATTGCCATTTCCAGGCAGAGAACTGGAGCTTCCATTTCTAAAGATCCAAAAACCTAAATGCAAAGCAGCTCCTACAATTCAACATCTTGAGCTCATTACAAGCAGCTACACCTTTAACAACCAAAGCCACTTTGCTCTGTGCTAGAATTATTTGTGAAAGGCAATAATACAAGCTCATAAAATATCCATGAAGTTGTACATCTCTGGCAGAGCATTACCACAACTCCAAGTTTGAAAGGCTTTTTTTTTTTTTTTGAAACCACCCAAACAAAAAAAAAAAAGGCAAATGGCAAATGTCTGAAATGTGAAGCACTTGGATTGATGCTCAGTGTGACAGGGGCAGTCAGCCCTCCCACATCAATTTTCGATTAAACCAGCTCTGTTTCAATGATTTTTAAAAGCCTTTTCTAGCACTAAATGGATCTGGTTCCCAGTGAGGAGATTCCATGTCACAGAAATCAATATATTAAAAAAAACAAACACCCCAAACAAACAACCCCAAACAAACACAAAACCCCAAAGCAATGCAAAAAAAAACCCAAACCCCTTGTATTTTATCTGCTGTTGTTCACTCTGAATGTCCAGCCAAGAAATCTGAAATCTTTTTCTCCTATGCTGAAGAACTTTCCACGTTCCTGATCTCCAGATGAGTGCTTAAGGCCTGAATGGATTTGGATTGCCCAGGATTAAAGACAACTCTGGGTGGGAATAACTCCTAGCACCAGGATTAATAATTTGAATACTATCAGAGGAAGTCACTCATCAACATTAAGCCTCCCCATAATAGCAACTTATTTCACAGTAAATACTTGCCCAGTTTTATTTTCTACACCATCTAAATTTGTCTGTGAGACACAGAAACGGTTTTGTAACTGGTTTCATGTCCTGACAAGACAGACCCATGGAAATTTTAATATATAAAAACCATACCAAAGCTCAAGAACAGCGATATTAACTTCAATATTTAATTCACACTTATTTATACTGGACATTATCGCACTATCCACGTGCCAGCCACAAATAAATGAGAAACAAAGGTAGAAAAAAATGCAATGCAAATGGGACGCTGTATAAATACATAACTCTGAGACGGGAAACTTCCAAATGGAGTTGATGTTCTGTTTCAGTTACCAGGCAGTAACACACACAGAAAAGGGGGCTAATTGTGAGATATCTTCAATATTTGAAAGTATTACCTAAGAGACTGATCTTACTTTTCACATCTCTGCTGATTATTCTTCCCTGGAGAAAAATGCCACATAAAACACCTGCTCTAAACCCCCTCAAAAAAGTCAAACTTCTCGTCTTGCCAGAAACCTCAGAGATAAGTTGTCACTTTTAAACAACTACCCAGATTTAACCTACAGCTCGTTTAAATCACTGTGGACACACGAGTCGCCCCTGGTGTCCTGGACAGCTTTTTTCCCCAGTTTTTATGGATCAGGCAAACTCCAAAGGTGTTCCATGCTCTGTTCTGGCTTCTCCACCCCTGTGCTCTTTTGGAAGGAATTGTCCCAGTCTTTCCAAGTCCCGGTTTTTAGCAGCATCTTTTCCAGCCCCTTCCCATCATGACCTATAAATGAACTTTGATGTTACAAAAGTTCTGTTGCTTAAAACTTGTATTTCGGGGATGAAAAAAACCAAAATCAACCCGAAAAAATTAACTTCTGGGCCACAAAAATTTCTGAGTAACAAACGGTACCAAAGCAAACCAAAACCAGTTAAATTATGCCCTTCTTTTTTGCTCTTAATTCCCAAAGGAAGTCACTTTTTTGTTATTGAAAAACTTGCAAACACCTTCTGTTTTTCCCAGTGTGCTTTCTGAGTTGTTTCCCCAGGTAAATGTTCATCAAGACAGGTTTTAGAATTGCCAGTTTTCGGCAAACTGAGAGTTCAAAAGACGAAACTTAAAAACTACCAGTGTTTTTACAGTAATTTAAAAACAGCACAAAACCTGCAGTCACCTCTGTGAAGGTGAAAATCACTAATTCAGCTTTTTACCAAGAACTGTTGGAGAATTTACCATCCTACTTGATATCAGAGTTGCCTGGCTCTCTTTCACACACGGGATTAATGTAAATTTTATACCCTACTAATGAGTTGCATGCAGTCAGCTCATTACAAACCGAAAATGCTCATTTCTGCTGCTCCCCACATTTATAAAACAAAGTGATACCGTATTTTTTTCCAAGTTCCAGCAGCATAAACTCTTGAGTGTTCTTGCCCTGCTGAGCCTGCTGGGGAGACACCTCCACCAGCTCTTTGTGTAAGAGAGGAAGGACCCAAAAATAAACCCCCCTGATTTCTCATGATGCAATTCCTTCGGTCTGTGCCATCATATCAATGAGTCCTAATCTCTGAAAAACTGTCAGTTCCGAGTGTAAATCACCAAGCAGAACATCATTTGGAGGATTATAAAAAGAACTTCACTTGCAACAACCAGCAGAGAGACAATTATTGCCAGGCTCTCTCCTCTCATTGCTTCAGGGGGGGAACCTCTCCTTTATCATCTCACTGACAAAAACCCGCTCAAAGAGAACCACCTGATTATGACTTGATAATTAAAATACAGCAATCTGAACAAATGTGACTTATCCCTTGAACTGCTGAAGTGGATACACCCCAGATGTTCTTTTACCTCCAGAAGCACGAAGAACTGGTTTCCCATGGAAAGAGAGCCAAAGTGGGATGGCAAACAGCACAGAGCTTATTCAAATTCTGAGTAGGATTTCATTAGGATGGGTATCTGTTCCCAGAATCATTCAGCACTGGATGGATGCTCTCCAAGCTGCAGAGCACGAGCACAAACTGCACGTTCTCAGCACTGAGACCACCAGAATTAAACCCTCTTTGGTGGTTCTTGTTCCAGCACTGAATTATAAAGCCTGTAAGTGATCTGGAATAGGGCACAGGAACATTTCCATACAACAGGCAGGGAAAAGCCAAGCTAAAGGCTTTGGGAAGCGCTGGGAGAGTGACCGCACTCATTATCATATCTTTTGATCCAGCACAAAGCCACAAACCTGGAGGAAGCAGGAGAGACAAAATGAGAATTATGGAATCCTTCACCCCTGTAAGCTCCACACAATAACGCTCAGTGTTTATGAAACAGGTGCTGTTAAAGAAACAAATGTTTAGCTATTGAATATTTGCTAAACACAAGAGCTTTCTCACAGGCATTTCTCCTCCTAACCTGAGGAGAAAGCTGACAAAGAAGAGCAGGGAATCCAGGGATTTAGGCTATTTAGCCCAGGAAACAGGCTCACACTGCTTCTGCCAACCAGTAACTATTACAGCACTGAAAAACCTTATTTAACAAGTAAGTTTAAAGCACTTCAAAGACCAAGAAAAGCCCAACTTGCATTTTGCCTCCACTGCATTACATTAGCTCTTGGCTTCCCTGCCTGCATCTTGCCAAAGGTCTCAGGCTACTGTCAGCATTAAGTCTGGAAACTATGTAAAGCTCCCAGGCCTGATAAATAAGTAAAACCCACTGAGTTCCTGTTGAAAAATCCAAATTTTACACCCTGTTTTACAGAGGCACCAACATTTGCCACGGAAAGGGTTGGAAACAACCCCTTGCTCCCAGCAAGCTGCGGCACTGAGACACTTCCATATGCTCCTTCAATATCTGAATTTTAACATAATGGTGGAAAACATCATTTCTAGCATAAATTAACGCTGCACCAACTGAATCTGCCGAGAAATCAGAATTTTCCCTTGTCATTGTCTGTTTTCCCAAGGGGTACCAATGAAAACACGAAATCAAACCCCATTTTCTCAACCCACTGTCTCAGCTGAAGGGACTTAGAACCTTCCAAGTGCAGGTTTCCAGATGCACAGAGGGATCCACGTCAGTACTCCCAGATTTATCCGGGGAGGTGGATGATGCTGAATGGGGAAACACCTTCCTTCACAATTCTTTCCCCTCTGTTTTCTGGAATTCTGACAAACAGTTGTAGGACCTCCCTCTGGGGCCCATCTGTGCCAACCAGGCATCCACCAGAGCCAGGAGCTGCAGCTTCCAGGAACAAACCATTCAGCCCAATTCCTGTGCAAGAAGAGGGGTTGTCTCACAGAATTTCTGTAGCTCCAGTTGTTTGGCTACCAAAATTCTCTTTTCATGGCCAGAAGGAGAAAAAAAGAGGAGGAGTGCACCATCAAATGAAACAAAGCCCAAACCAGGAGTTCAAATCTAAATTATTTGTCAGGCACGCTCCCAGTGGTTTGTCCTTGAGGAAAAAAAAAACAAAGGATGAAGAATTTTCCTTCTTAAGTGCCAGTTTAGAGGTGGGGAAGTCAAATATCCTTTAACAGCAAAAAGAAAATACAGTTGCAGGTAAAACCTGCAGTGGTGAATGACTTTTAGTGACAATCACATTCCTGTTCTTGACCTTTCCCACACTTCACCAGGAACTCAGCCTTACTCAGTTCAAAATGAAATCCAAAATATGCACCAGGGTTTGAAAGATCAAGGCACAAAATTCTGTCAATTCCCATGCATCAATTCCAAATCCAACACTTCAGGAAAACACCCTTAATCGGCCACCCGAAGGCAGTTACAGAAACTTCATCAGGTAAGATTTCCTTCAGAACACGTTTCAATATTACAATTCAATAAACAGAGAAGCATTTTTGTCACCAAATTAACCAGAAATTAGTCCAAATTAATAAAAAAGCCCCCCAAATCTTTCATCTGCACAGTGAGATTTTAAATAAGAAAATCACTCACTGAACTTCATCCAGCATCTTAAAACAAAAACGTAACCCTGAGAGATGACAAGTAACTCGTCAAGTATCAAAAATTATTCAAAATTCTAATCACATAGGAAACCTTCTTAAACCCATCTCTCTATGAATTAAAGAGGCTTATAAATTTCGAGGGCTTGTGCAACGCTATTCCAGCAGTAATAGCTAAACATGTGACAACGACTTGCAGGAGCCATTTCAAAAATCAAACTCCGTTTCCAGGGGCCACAGTCCTGCAAAAAGATGCACATGGACACAAATCCTTACTCACTGCAGCAGCACCCACAGAACAACACGGGAAAAAAAATATCTTTTCCTATTGTCTGTGGCCTCTGACTGCTGTTAAACGTAATCTGCACAAGCCTAAATGCAAGCAGAAAAGCTGGCAAAGGCTGCTCCAGCCAGAGATCCCATCCCTGTCGTGGGGAAAGCTGTTTCTTTTTAGTCCTCAGTCAGAGGAAAGCCAAATACTTTTACAATCAAAGCCTGTGCTGCCAAGTGCATAAACAGACTCGCCATTAAGCAATTAACTGGTCCGAGAGGTGCAGACACAACCCCGAGCTGCGGAGCCCCAGCAGACACCACCCAGAGGCCACCGAGCTCCCTCCGCAGCGCAGGAGCCGTGCCAGCCCCTTCCCTTCAGGATCGGCTTCTCCTGGAAACAAAGTCACAGCACACGCACACACAGAGCATCTCTCCAGGCCTGGAATATCCGTTTTATCGCTGAGGGCTACAAAGTTTCAGGCAATGTTACAAACAATTCCGGCAACCGAGAAATATTTACATCGGGAAATGCCTGTTCTGTTCTTTGAAGTTATCGCTGGTTTAGTGACACCCTCCCCGAATTCCCACGTTTTTAAACATCATCTGACCCGAGGGGGTGTTTTTTTTTTTGTCTCTTGCTGCATGTAACAAAACACCTTCGCTAACATTAAACGCTAAAAACCCATGATTTTATTTGCCCCACAATCACTGAGATGAGGAGGCTGCTGACAGAGCTGGAAATATTTGAAAAGAAAAATAATTTAGACAAATATTCCAGCAAGGATTAATATTTAACGGCAGGAATGGACCTCTTTTCTTCAGCCTTGTCACCAAGTAAGCCAGTGCTAATCCATTAAGCATATTATGAGTTTGGAGAATTAAGACTTAGATTAACAGGGCCACCTCATTTTCCAAAACAAGACTCTGTACATGGTTTTATTATATGTTTTGTTCTGGATAAAAAAAAAAGCAACCACTAGTGTGCCATCCCTATTTGTTCATAATGAAGCTACTTAAACTCAAGATGGATCTAGCACATGGAGACAGATCTAGTTCAAAAGAAAAAAGCAAATTTCAACAGCTGCCAGGAAAACACTTACAAATATACTCCAAGCATATTTATTTTTCCACGTTGGACTGTACAGACTTATGCCAATGTGAGGGAAGGGAGGAATTCCTCTGTCACCTACAACCTGCTCTTTAATGTCACAGAACACAAACTGCACCTGCTCATTCATTTCTTTTTCACAAAAGGAAAACGCTGCTGAACACAAACGGATTGTATTTCGGCTCATCTTGAAGCCAAACCCACAACCTGACAGGATGAAAAGTCCTAACTGAGCACACAAAGGGTGTCAAGGTCCCAGCATCCACTGGCCAAGACGACTAGACAAGGAAGCACCTAAAGCCTTCCCAGCCTGGAGGGACTCAGGGCCCGCAAGCAGTGACATAAAGCTCCGAGGAACAAAGTCTGCTTAGCTAAAGCAAGGATTTAAACATTTTGAGGCAGGCAAAGCACCTCCCAACCACCATCTGGGAGCGTTCACCATTAGGTTTGCTGATTCAGGGCATCTCCTACAGTCCCGTTATTCCTGCTGGAGGTACCAGGAAACACACAATATTAACGAGAGAACAGGCTGCCATATTATTGATATTTAAAACAAAGCCAAATTTAATTACTCCTGGAACGGCAGGGGAGACAGAAAAAGCAAGAACAAAATCAAGAATGAGCTGCTGGCAGAGGTGATCTTACCTATTCCGTAGGCTTTAGCACAGATCCATTGTAGATTAGCAGCTATTTTTGCTCTGGCTGAATCATAGAGCTCCAAGGGGACAATCTCAACTGCACTATCCGTCAGAGCATCCATTTTTCTTCTGGTGCTATCTCCACCCGCACAAACATCAACGTCCACCATCTAAAACAAAAACAAAAGACAGCGACTTTTACTCGAGCCGATTTACACGAGTCGATTCCGAGGCCAGGCAGGAGAGGGGCCGCACACAACAGGCCCGGCATCCTTCGGGATTCCCAGTGGGAGGGCTGATGGGGCGATTCAAAACCCACTCGGAAATCAAAGGGCATCGGTGCCCGGGGCGAGCATCCCTTTTTCGTGTGTGTGTGTGTGAAGGGCAGGGCCCGGCTCGGCGGAGAAAGGCGCAGCCCCGTCACCTGCTGAAGGGATAAAGGATGGGGCTCTCCCGAACAATGCGCGCAGGTACCGCCGCCCCCTCCCCGCCCGCGGGGCAGCACCTGCGGCTCCTTCCCCCGCCGAGCCCCGGAGAAGCAGCAGAGGCTCCGCGCCCGCACGCCCATGGCCGGGCCGAGCGGCGCCCCCTCCCCGCATCCCCCGGCCCCGCCCGGGCGGAGGGGGAGGAGGAGGAGGAGGAGGAGGCGGCGGGGGCGGGGGAGGCGGGGAGGGGGCGCAGCCCACCCGGCGCCGGCTCCGCTCAGGGCCCCGCCGAGCCCCCGCCGCCTCCGCCGCCTCCGCTCCCCCCCGCCCGCCCCGCGCGGCCTGCAGGCCCCGCCGCCTCACCTTTGCCGCGCTACCGCTGCCTCATGCCCGGGCAGGGACGGGGGCACCGCGGCGCCCCGGGTGGGGCGGGGGCGGGGAGGGGTGGGGATGACGGCCCGGCGGGCCCGGCGCCGGTGCCGGTGGCGGGGAAGGGAAGGGACAGGGAAGGGAAGGGCCGGGACGGAGCGGCCGCCGAGGGGCCGCGGCTGCCACAGCGCGCTCGGGGCCGCGCGCGCCCGCGCGCGCGCATGCGCCCGCCTCCCGCCCCGCGCGCGCTCCCGCGCCCTCTCCCTCTCCCGCCGCTCCCTCCCTCGCTCTGGGAGCGCGCGCGCGCGCGCTCGGCGGGAAAAGGGAGAGAGAGAGGCGGGAGGGAGAGGGAAGGAGGGAGGGAAGGGAAGGGAAGGGAAGGCGGGGGGAGAGGGGGAGCGAGGAAGCGGCTGCGCGCTCGCGCGGGGCACGGCCGCCCTCCCGCCGCCCGCGCGCGCCGGGCCACCGTTGCCATGGCGACCGCGCCGGCCCGCGCGCGCGCGCGGGGAACGCGGACCCGCCCTCATGGACCCACCGCCCCTCACGGTCCCACAGCCTGTCATGGACCCACCGCCCCTCACGGACCCACAGCCTGTCATGGACCCACCGCCCCTCACGGTCCCACAGCCTGTCATGGACCCACCGCCCCTCACGGTC
>JAWMRA010000038.1:2297711-2325934 GCA_035584735.1 Pseudotriccus pelzelni
CATGGGCAGGGACACCTTCCACCAGCCCAGGTTGCTCCAAGCCCCGTCCAACCTGGCCTTGGACACTTCCAGGGATGTGGCAGCCACAGCTTCTCCTCAGCAGTCCATAAGGTGGTATCTGGAAAAAGGTTCTTCGCCTTCAGTCTCGCCCAACAGCTCCTGCCTGTGCTCTCCAAGCAGTGAGAGAAAACAGTCAAGTGAATCGATATTTGTTTCCTCCGATCCTCGCAGAATTTCCACCACGGCCGGGAGTGCTGGGGACGGTCCCCGCAGAGCAGTGAGCGGCTCGTGCACACCCGGAGCCCTGGCTGCCCGCAGCTCCCTCCTTAGGGCTCTATTTTCAGCCCTGGACTAAGTTTGAACCCTGCTGTAACTGCTTGCCCGTGCTTAGTTCTGCAGGGCCTCGTTTGCCCCCGTGCTGAGCGCTTAATATCCCCAGTCAGGATCGACTTAGAGCCCGGGCACATCCAGAGGTCACGGTGTGGGAGCAACGCTGGTACCACGGCTGCCTGGAAAAGGAGATGTGGTCCAAAAGACATTTCAAATATCTCCTGCCTGGCTGGAGCCAGGGTCCCATCGCAGGAGGGGGACGAGGGACTGGCAGCCTCCTCATGCTCCCGCTGCTCCGACAGCTCGAAACGTCTTTTCCTGCCTTGTACAAAATAGTTTCCCGTGACAGTCAGTCAGGGAGCCAGCCCCGAGGTGGAGAGAGCGGGTTATCATTCTTAGTAATGGAACCGTCACTTCAGTGCCGTTCCCAGCACGGTGGGAACAGTTCCCGAGGCACGACGGTGCTGTCAGCCATTCCTTATCTCCCGCTCTGGAGCTCCGGAGGAACACACTGAGCTGTGGCCCTGTGCACCCGGGAACCGCAGGCAACCAGCAGCGTTTTTCATGTAAATAAAGAAAACAAATGAAGAGCAGATTGCAGGGCTCTGTTTCATTCATGCGCTCGTACTGTTCCAAAGGCAACGTGAGTGCAGCACAGCCATTACGCTGATGAGTGCAACAAGTTATTCAGATTTATTTCTTTTTCCCTGGCTTGGGGTGTTTGATGTGTATCAAACCCACGGAATGGGATGGGCAGGAAGCACTGGCAGCTCTGCTGCTTACGGAGAGGGGGCTTCCCCCGGCTGGGGACGAGCCCCGTCACATTTAAAGGAATACTTGTGTTCAGCACTTATCTTCAAAGTGCTCTGCAAACATTAATTAATGACTCTGTTATTGCCAGGGGGAAGAGCTGGCAGAGGGAGGGGTGACAGCTCTCCCTGCTTCTCTGGGAGCCAGACCTTCCTTCCCCAGCTGGGAGGAGCGGGATGCTCCGGGCCCGCGGAAATCTCCAACAATTACAGCTCTGGAGGAGCTGGCGGTGGGTTTAAAGTGCCTGCATTAATAATAGGAGGGGGTTTAGCCTGTCAGATATTTTTATCTGTAAGATTATTTATTTTTAAAGTCCCTGGACTATGTTTAGGAGGATAACGGGTCAATAGCATTTACAGCCCACCAGGTTTTCCCGGAAGACTCGTCCCACCATGCCTTGTCCTTCCTCAGGCAACCCCAACCAGGGAGACCCCAGGGACGAGCTGGGTGAGCGCTGAGAGGGTTTTGAGTGTTGGCATGATCTAATTAATGAGATGTTTCTATCCATCCATATATCTTTATATTCATTAAACCCTTTTCAGCAGTCACACTTGGGCGGTCCTCAGACAGAAATCAATTTCTATTGGGACTGTTGGTTTGCTTTTCCCAGATGATTTCTTTTTAAAATGTATTTTTCTCCCAAGGGCACTTTGAGTAGAACTATATTTACCACAACTCTATAACCGTCCAAAGAGAGGATGAGTTATCTCCAACTATTTCACCGCTTAAACATCACGGGAAAGCAACGAATAACTAAAAGGCAGAAGAAATGAATGAGGATAAAAATCTAATTGAATTCCAAGATGCAACATCTGTCTCCTGCTGCTGGCTGAGCAAGGTGCAAGAGCCCAGAGCAAGATGGAACACACTCAGTGTCGTCATCCCAATAAATGCTGTTGGGATTGCAGAGCAGCACAAACCCCTGGCCCAGGGATAACCTGGCTTCCAGCAACACAGCACAGAGCCCTTCTCTCCTCACAAGCCAGCACATGTTTGTCCCCAAAACCAACATCCTGAACCTCTGCTAACTGTTACCTTTGGGAATTCACAGCCAACCCTTTCCAAAAAGGGTGTTACAACATCGTTATTTCACCGAAACGTTCCGCATTCATCGCGCAGAGGGAGGTGTTCGCGTGGGAACAGATCCGGGACCGCCTTGTTCCAGCTCTCCTGGGGGATGCACAAAGGCCAGCGCTGCCTGCCAGGTCCTGGAAAATCACCTCATCCATCCCAGCCACAGGAGGGATGTACCTGACCCAGCGTTTTCCTTTCCCTGTGGCAGGTTTGTGTTAAGGTCTCACGATACAGGGGATATTTTGAGGGCATTTCTGCATTTTAAGGCTTCCTCCTCCATAAATATAAACCCTCAGGCCCGGGCTGAGGGACCAGCCTTGCCTCTCACTCTGGGTGATTTTAATGTTCTTCAACCCAGAGAGTGACTAAAGAGCAAAAACTGCCTCAAAAGCAAATTAAAGCTCCTCTAATTCCACCACAGCAGGGTCTGGCGGGGGTGGGTGGTGACTTCCCACCGCATTTCGACTCATTCCCATCCAGTATTTTTAGCTCCTGCCCTTCTGGTGGGATGCAGCTCCTGGTACCCTTGCTGCCAGATCTGTGCCACAGCCTGAGCCCCTCCCTGGGCAGCCCCATCCCCTCCTGCCCTGCCTGTGGAGAGGTGCCAAGGCAAATACCACCCTGCTCACCCCCCTGGGTCCTGGCCAGCCTGCACATGCTCCAACACTCTTAAATCTGTAGCCAGAGAAATACATTAATGTACAAATTAGAGTAATTGAAACATCTTGATCCTGCTCGCCCGGTCCTGCTGACAGCAGGGACTTGACGACTCTAAAACTGAGGCACTGAGCAGGAAACCAAGACATGCCAGACCTCTGATCCATCAGCAGAGAGCTCTGGGTGATGGACCTTGGAACAGATCCCTGAGGCAGTTGCCAGCCCGGTGCTCACACTCCAGACACGGATGCTAAAGGGGCACATGGTGTGTCCCTCCCTGCTCCAGAGCTTGGCAAAGAGGGTTCCCTGCATGCCCATCACGAGGTCCCCCCCACAATCCACTCCAAAGGCTTTGGCACCTGCTGAGGTTGGAGCCACACCAGTGGCTCGTGTGAGCAGGATGTGGCCCCACAGCGCGATGGGGTGAGCGAGAAGAGCGGCCACAACACCGTGAGCAGCACCCAGGGGAGAAACACAACACGGGCCCCCTCCTGCTGTGACAGGGGTGACCCCCCCCCCCCGCCCCCTTGAAGTGGGCACAGTGCTGGTCACTCGGGCCATCAGTCGTGGATGGTGCCCACACGTGTGGGGCTGGATGGACCTGCTCCCCCCGGGCAGTGCTGGACCGCCCCCAGCCCCACACGTGCCAAGGCTGATGCCCTCCCAGCACCGCTCTGCCCCAGGCTCCCCTCACTCCCCGGGGTTCACAGCAGGCTGAGAGCCCCCCCAGTTAGTCCTGGAAAGCGGGGTGACAACACCCTCGGGTGCCAGGAGCACGTGGAGAAGGAGATGCTGCAAAGGACACCCCTATCCATGGGGCTGGGCCATTGGGTGCCTGTCCTGCTGGGCAAGACACACGGGTGCTGTAACACCCCCAACAGCTCCAAGACCCCCAGACACATAACCCCCCTGCCAGCACTGACTTACGGGTGGCAGCCGTCGGCATCCTCGCAGCCTCGGGGATCTCAGGGGTCTCTTGGCAGCAGCCCTTGGCATGGGAGCCCATGCCACGTCCCGGGGGCTCAGCGCCGGGGGGCTCGGTCCCCTCCGCTCCCCGGGAAGGGCTGGGGGGAGCGGGGCAGTGCTGCGCTCCCCGGCATCGCTGGAATCACCACGGCAACTGCGGGTGACTCACGAGCCTTTCTGAGTGACATCAGAGATGCGGAGGAGGGGGCCGGGGGGTGGAGGGCGATGCCGGGAGCAGATATTCCCGGTTCGGTTTTGTCGGGTGAAGCTGGAAGGTTTTGCGCACGGAAAACACGCAGGTCCATTCCCCCCGCCCAGGGCAGCGTCTCGCCGGGATCTCGGCGTCATTTTGCGGGAGACCCAGGGAGTCAGGAGGGGAGGAGATGCTGGACCCCGGCCAGCTCTGAAAGCTGCCCCGTGCTGGGACACCCCGGGCAGACAAGGTCCCACTCCCCACCCCCCCCGCCCTTGGACTTGGATTCTGCTCCAAAAAACCCAACCAGATTAAAAAACCCAGTTCAAAATTACTTACTTCGACTGATTTCCCCTTGGTACCAGGGGTGTGAATGGGGGGGAGTCACCTCGGAGGGGGATGTGCTGGGCTCCTTGTCTTCAGCCGCGCTGCTCCTGCACATCATCCCGACGGAACCTGCCCTGCAGCTCCCGGCACTTGTGGTCGTGGGAGCAGAAAGGGGACCTCGCTTGGAAACCAGTCCTGAGCAGGGAGGAATGTTTGCTGGGCACACACACAGGGGGGTTGGGACCAGCTCACAAACGCTTCCCACCAGACATTTTCCAGCGGGATTTGGCAGCAGGTTTGCTCAGGGCCCTCCTCACCCACCACGTGCAGCCACGGCCAGAAGCGCTGCCTCTCCGTCCCCTCACAGCCTCCCTCAGACTGAGCCCGATGAGACGGAGGGAAGTATTTTCAGTAGGATGAGAGCCCTGCACGAGGTTCTGTGCTGAGCGAGAGCAGCGCTGGGTCAGCCAGCGGTGCAGCAGCTACACCATCTCCAAAGAATAAACTTCTACCGACCTTCCCACGGGAACAGCTCCAGGGGCATCACTCAACACCCCCCACCAGACACCCTTCTGGGGGCTCCTGGGCATCCCTGCTGGGCTCAGGGAACCCAACACTTGGGGCTTTTATTTTTAGCCCAGCGAACTATAAATACAGCCCATGGTAACCCACGGGAATCCGAGCGACGGCTCAGCCCAGGGGAGCCTGTGGTGGCCAGAGCTGCACCAGCAGATCTCCAGATCTTCCAGACACCTGGGCTGGATGGAGATACCTCAAACCACTTATGGGTTGGGCTGCACCAGGCACGATGCTGCAGCAAGGGGGAGAGGGGGCTGGCAGGAGGAGTGGGCTGCTGCCTGTTCCTGCCTGCACTGACAGCAGACGGGAGACGAGGGCTGGGAAAGGTTCACTGGAGGCCAGAGCACAGATTTCAGGAAGGATTGTGCATTTTTTTCTTTTTTTGGTGAGTGTTCCCGTGTGGGAGCAGGGGAGGAAGGCACTGTCTGTGAGGGAACTGGGAGTAGGGGGGTCCAGGCAGAGAGCACCCCGTGATTCATCACAGGCAGCCTGGCAACCAGCTCCTGTGCAGGGAAAACACAGATGGAGCAGGGATGCTGCAGCACCGATCCAAGAGCATGGAAATTGATGCTTGGGGTCCTTTGAAGGATGATTTTGAAGGCTCTGAACTAGTTCCCTTTCCTTGCATGCTCATAGAGGAGCTGTGTGGGGTGTGGATGTCCAGCAGCCCACAGTGTCTGGATCACCCCAGCTGGGACCGTGTGACCACCTGGGAAGAGAGTGAAAAATCTAATCCCACGTGCCAAGGAACCCGGAGAGATGTCCCAGCGCCCTCTCTGGCCCTCACACCAGGAAGGGGTTGAGGTGGGTGCATGGCTGGAGGCAGCAGGGGCAGCTCAGCCCTGGGGCTCTGCTATCAGGGGGTTGTCCTGCACAGCCGCTCTGGGAGGAGCCCAATAAATAATTCACCCCAGCTCCAGGTGTGTGGGAGCTGCTGCGGGTCCGGGACTCCCAGGCATGGATTCCCTGTGGAGCAGCCCTTCCTCCGAGGACAAACAGAGGTTCCCTGCAACACAAACGCGGTTTGTGCCTGAGCTGCAGCTCATAAAAGCCGAGAAACCACATCAGGCAGAAGCGCTCCCAGTCTGCCATGAATAATTCTGTCTCAGGGTGCACCAGCAGCCACACACACCTGCACAGCCCGAGAGGCTCAGCCAGCCCTCAACAGGGAGCAGGAGTGAAGAAGTGGCTCCACAGCCACTGCTCCCACTGTGCACCCAGAGCCCTGGCGTGGAACCAGCTCCCAGCTCCACACAGTCACTTCCCAGAGTGGGAGAGCTCGTTATGCAACTGCTGATGGCATCAGTAATGAAACCTGTTTGAGCTGCAGCTCTTCCCTGTGACAGGAGCAGGGAAGCAGCACTGCTACATCCCAGGGTACAGGATGGGTACAGGGTTGGCATCCCACCTGCAGCCCAGCACCCAGAGCCACCAGTGACCCCTCGGGAGCCCCGGGCACTGCAGCTCTGAGCTCAGGCCTCGTATTCAGGCACCGGCTCCTCAGCCAGGCATCTGCTCTTCACAGCCCTGGCATCGAGAGCTGGTCACCTCTCCAGGTTTATTTTGGTCCAGCGTGGCCTGGTCCAGCACATCTCGAGTTACCCACGTCCCTCCCCCAGCTCCTGCAGTGCCTGGATTCCTGGGACACTGGATACACAGGGCCAGGCTCAGGTCACGCTCACTGGCACTCGTGCCAAGCTCACACACGTACAACACAGCCCTGCCCACTCCTCAGCCATTTTCCACAAACAAACCACTGGAGCAACATCCAGTTCTCAACTGCAAGCCCTGCAATTAGAAGTTAGATCTTTCGAATACGAGGACAAAAGAATTTCTCCAATAATTCTGCCCCAAACCCAATTACCCTCTAGCAAATTACCCCCAGCAGCTTCCAGGGCTGCTGCTTCCTTTGGCCAATTCCTCTCAGAACAACATCAATTCCAAAAAAAAGGGCCATGATCAAGCACAGAGGGAACAATGGGATTGTCACCAAGGGGAGGGCAGCCTGGGCTGAGCGTGCTGGGAACTCCCAAGGGCAGCATCTGCTGCTTCCTTCTGTCCCTTAGAATCACAATGGGCTGGGCTGGGAGGGACCTTAAAGCTCATCTCATCCCACCCCCTGCCGCGGGCAGGGACACCTTCCACTAGACCAGGTTGCTCCCATGAACACTTCCAGGGATGTGGCAGCCACAGCTCTCCTCGGCTGGAACCCTCTCCAGGCAGAGGGTTGGAGGAGCTGATGGGTAATTGTTCAATATTCTGCTCCTCTTTTCGGAGCAGTGGGACTGTGACCATTGATTCACGGGAAAGGAGTGAGCACAGGGAAGGAGAAAGCCTGACTTCTTTGGCAAACCGCCCCTGGAGGGGCTGGGAATGGCTCTTGCCCCACCGCTGGTGTTGGCAGCGATGTCTCACCTGCCAACACCGAGTTGATTTTCACAGCCAAGTGTAACCTGGACTCACCTTCCACGCCCTTCATGGCAGGATTTGGGCCTCGCTGGAGGTGGTTCCTGGGCTGGAGCAGCCGCAGCCTCGTTCCTTATCCCTGCTGGAGAACCCCAGGGACACCTCCCTGTGCTGAAATCACCCTTCACACGGAGAGCTGACAAACCCCACGCCAATTACAGCCCATCCTGTCACTCACAGAGCAGCACTTCTTAATTTTTAAGGTGTGGGTTTCTGCCCAGACCTGCCGTACCAGTTTGGGTTCAGATGTACCATTACCTAATGATACACCCCAAGCTGCTTTAAGGGTGTTTTGCTTTAATTTTAAATTAGTGGAGAGCAGGACCTTTGAATTGTCCTGCTGCCGATCTGTGCATTACAGGGAATCCCAGTTAGGCCACCTGACAACACAAATACCTGCCTTTAACCCCACATTTACCAGCCTGCCCTGAGCAAGCAGTGTTTGGATGCCTCACACATTAATCCCCCACCTCTCATGGGATGCCAGGACAATGACTCCGAACTTCTCAGCACTTGGTGCAACCTGTGCTACATAAACAGGCTGCTGGGGGGGGGTTCCTTGCCCTGATCATTGGGGGAAAATGCTGATTAATAAAAAACCAACCCCCCCCAAAAACCCCAAATGTGCTCTAGAGATCCTGTCTCCTTCAGAGAAATAATCTCACACACTTACACTGGTCACGAGTTGCCTCCAAGGCAGTTGCAGACAAAGGCCAAGGCTCGGAGGCTCTTCCCAGCTCAATCCCAGATCTCCAGCAGCCCAGAGGGAATTTTGGTTACATCAGGTGCAAGTTGCTGCATCCCACCAGCTGCTCCTTGCTGGAGCTGTTTTCCTTAATGAGGGTTCCCTTGTTGGGAAAGAAAAGGCTTCAATTTGTCAGTCAACAACTGTCAAGATAAATCCCTCGCCAACGGCATCGAAACATCCCGGGGGATCACCAGATCTTGGTTCACAAAGCCCTTGCAATGAATCTCCCCAAATGCAACTTTTCCTGAAAAACAGAGGAATAAATTCCGGGTGCAAAACCAGCTCCTGCACAAATTCTGTGGAAGTTTCCTGAGCAGCTCTCGAAATATCCCACTTTTTGAGAAACACGTCCCAGCAACCCGCAGGTACAAGGAAACACAGGACAGGAACGTGAATCCACAAACCTTTGCTGCTCCTGCAAATGATGCCTCAGGACACCTTGTAATAAATCAAAAAACTTTATTTTTATGATATATTATAAATGTACAACACACATAACATCAGTGTCTCGGTGTGTATGTGTGAGCAGGTTTAAGCCTCGGGATTCATTCCAGCCCCGGCCGTGGGTCTGACACCTCCACACACAATTAATTCCAGCCTGAACAGGCCTGGCTTTGCCAACGCCTCCCTAATTTCCAGGAATACATTTCAGCAGACTGCTTAAAACGATCACAAATTAGCAGCATTCCTTGCCTTTTTTTCTTTTTTTTTTTGTGCCTGGAGGGTTTCTGGAGGGAGCAAATCCTGCTGGTTTTCCCCACTCAGGCAGAGGTCGGTGACCCGCGGGAGCGTGGCCAGAATGAATCCCGAATTCCACAGGCTCATCCGCCCTAGTTAAGCTTCAGAAAAGTAATGTTAACGCCTTAGGAAGAGCTGTGCATGCCACACACTGCTGGCAGTGCCAGATCAAAGTTATCCTACGTGGTACCTAATTATTGGATACACAGGTGACATGAAAAGAAACGTGAAGTCAGTACCTTGCGATATCGTTTCACCGGTGCTGCCTCGTGGGAAGTGCTGGGTAGCAAATCACATTCGTGTACAGTTCGTTAAGCCATGATAAAAATATGCAAATTAAAAAAAAAATAAAATTCTCTCCAGGCCTCTGTTACCTGCTGCAACAAAGACACTTGGGCTTGTGGGGCTTCGCTTAAAACGTGATCCAATTTCCTCCCTCTCCCCAGAGCACGATATAAAACTATACCCAAATTCAGTAAGAATTTAATGCATTTACATTTATTGAAGTTCACATGCTGCAAACAGGATCTGCATTGGAGATCTTCAAATCTAGGGCAAGAGGTCCTGAAAAAACCCCTTTTGCTACACCGAGATGTCGGGATGGAGGTGAGAACGACCACCATGAGAGCACATTCACGTGGACATAATTTCCTCTGCAGGGAGGTGGGGGCTGCACCCACTGCCCTACACCAGCCAGCACAAATCCCTCCGAGGAATAAGTGTCCCAGAGAGGAGGATACGGGAGTATCTCAAACCTCAAAGCTCAGGGACTTACAGTCGGATGGCAACACCAGCTGGAAGCGCCGCTGTTCTGCGAGTTAATAAAAATGTTACTTATTATTAAAAGTAGAAAAACAGGGCGGTCACTTTGGATGAAACACTCGCTATCCTGTGCACGAGACTTTGGGAAAAATTGCCCCTGGAGCAGAGATCACAGGTAATCTCTGTGCCCCTCCCACAGGCAAGATTTGCTGACAGTGTCGCTGTACATTCGTTTGGTGCGATGCTGATTGCAACAACTTCCAAAATATATTAAAAGATCCTCAGCCCATGAATCACAATGCCTAAAAGAAATTAATTGTAACAGTCCTAACTAAAAAAAAGGATTTCAATAACCACTAAAGTGTTGTTTGGATATGAAGATCAATCTCCAAAAGACAAGTTTGGTTCCAGGAGAGCGAGGACAGAAAGGAGGAGGGGGTCAAGGTTTGGGACACGTCTGTGACAGAGGCTACGAGGAGCCAAGAAAAGCCACGAGCTGGAGGTCTTGGAGCTTGTGCAGGAGGGAACCTCGCACCTTCCCAGAGGAGGAACGCACCGCTGGCTGCTTTAGGAACCATGCAAGGCAATTTTCCAGCTGCATGGAGAACAGGAACGTCCTTGAAATGGAGCAAAGAGCAGCGAGCCGGGAAGCAGCCGAGTTATCCCGTGTGGCCACGTCCAGGGAGTGAGGCAGCAATCCTAAAGGAAGACTCATGCCACTGCTCACAGGGAGAGAAGGAATGGCAGATTCTTTGGACTGGACCAGGGACTAGGGTTTAGCAGGAGTTACACAAGCTCGGGCTCACAGGTCAGGACAATCAAGGTCCAAGCTGAAGTAGCCACTGGCCTTTTTTTCCAAATACATCCCTTTAAATGCATCCCCCCTAAAAAGAGTATAAACACGAAGCCCTGAGAACAAACTTCCATATAGTACATTTCTATTAAAAATAGCAGTGTTCTGATGACAAAATTATAAGTTAGATATAGTTAAATAAATAGCTGGTTGGCTTGCAAGAGTCCTGTCGCAGCAAAAGGTACAAGATTGTCTCTATCAGCGGGGACTGCAAGAAACACAATTAGTCACCTACCACGCCATCTCCTCCCTGCTCCAGCTCACAGGCCTCCAAATATTCCCCAGACCACGTTAGGAGAAACTTAACTGTGACACGTCCCTGCTGGTTAGAACCTGAACACCAGCTATGCAAGGACAGGACCTGAGCCTGTAAACCCTCACGGTGAGTTCCTCACAAAAGCACCTGGTTTATCTAACAAGTCTGTCCCCTGGGTTTAGGGATCTCTCACAGACTAAACCCACCAGGGAACAGGACAGTTGATCACCGGGCAAAGCTCCCGTCACACACATTCCTCGTGCCTGGTGACCGCACAGTCCCACTCGGGGATGGTGATTATTCCACTTCTTTCGCAGGTTTTGTAAAAACTGGGCCAATCAAAGCCTTTACAAGCACCACTGGGCTCAACTGCTCCCTGCACTTCTGTGAAGCAGCAGCAATCCCACCCCCTGCAGGGATGGGGGGACACAGCTCCTGGACTAAATTCACACCCCAAACCCACAAGACCTCTTGAGCAATTCCTCACGTGTTCCTGGCACCTCAAGGGCAGTTCTGGGTTGTTTTAAACCAACCCCCGTGCCCTGCTGCAAGCACCACACCCCCCGAATTCTGCTCTCTCTCTCAGCTTTTGGCCACTGCAAACTCAAGTCCTCACAAGCCGAGCAGAGCCCTGTTAAAGTCACCCCAAACAAGAACACGCTCTCCGACACCTCAGCTGTGCAAGTGTGGAGCTCAGGAACAGCCAAACCCAGAAATAACCACGGATTCTCAAGCCTCCAAGCATTCCAAAGGTGCAGCATTCCTTTATCCCTACGGTCTGTAACTGCTGCTGCTGAACCTGGGCAATCTCACCTTCTTTTACATAGGAATAATTTGGTTTACTGATGGTTTTTCCACACACTTCTCAACCAGTGCAGTGGCACTGAGGGTTTCCTGGCTGACCAAGGGAGGCAGCTCAGATTCCTTGTATCTCCCTGGAAGCTCCACAGCCACTCCACAGTCCAACCATGTGCTGCTGGAATCAAAACCAGCATTTCCCAAGCCTTTACATTCCTCAAGACTGTTCCTTAAGTCTGACCCTCTCCTTATCCGCTAAAAGCCAAAAATAACCCACCCCCCACCAAACTACAGGGTAGTTTTTCCCCAACTTTCCCTTCTAAAAACACTCATTAAACCAGAATCCTGATTGGTAGAGAAGGACATGTGGCTCTAACAAGAAGAGCTTCAAGTAAAACAGTCTTCTGGTATTATTACAAGAAAAAAAAAAGCTTCGGGAATAAGCAAAAAAACTGACAAAATAATCAAAACCTCTCATAACACCACAACGTTCAGTCACAACTACTCGAGCTCACTGGGGTGCAGGATCTGGTTCCTGGCTTGAGTTCCAGGACAAGGTTATAATTTAATGACATGTTGTCAGTCTGTTCTTAGCAAGAAGCCCACAAAAATGGTTTTACTGTCCAATTGGAACAGAAGCATCATCACTACAAAGCTCGGAATTTCTAAATGTAGAAGTAAATATCTCAGCAGTCCTCAACTGTAAAAGCTTCAGATGAAATTACAAATTGCAAAAAAAAAAACCCAAAAAAACAACCAAAAAATAAAACCTGGGATAGTAAGTCAAGATAAAATCTCAGGCTGTTTTGATTTCCCCACCCTTCATATTAATGATGAGAAATTGGCAACTTCAGTGCCTCGACTGCAAAACAGCACAGAGCACATGCCAAGCTCAGGCCAAAACTTGTTGTAGGGTTTCAGGTTGCATCTTGTTGCGGTTTTGTTTCAAAAAAAAAAACAAAACAAAACCAACAACCCAAGTGCACAGAAAAACCCTCCCACACTTCCAGAGGTGCTCAGGATTGACAGGACACCTCTGGGCTGGTGAAACACAGGGTCTCCTCCTGGTTGCTCTGCGGTTTGGACTTGCCTATCCTGCCCTTTCCTAAGGGGCTGTGAAGCACAGGACGTGGCAGGGATGATGGCAGATGTAATTTAAGTTGGAAATAAACCCCATTTTTTTTTAGCAGACTCTTAAAAACTAACACCTGCAGAGCCCAGTTGTAAAATCCCGGTTGTGGATATTCACAGTTTCGCTCTTCAAAGCTCAGAATTCCTGTCCCAAACCTCAAGTCAGTCTTCTGGCAAAGTGGGAAAGACCCAGCCTGACATTCTTGGTATGGCCATGATAAAAATAAGCATAAAGAAACCCCACTTCTAACTCAAAGATAACAATTTCAAGCGTGCTTTAAATGCCTTAAACAAGATAAAAACCTATGTGGTTCTGCTGCTCTATGGATCAACACACCCCCCCCGCCATGCAAATCAGCTGCTTGTTTGTAAACAGAATAAAACCCCCAACAAAAGTCCCTTTCCAAAACTGTGCACGTAAAAATGGGGCAAAAACCCCACTGTGTGAACACGTCCCCCCCTTGCAATGGGATATGGCAGAGTACGAGCTCAGGAACTGCAGCCACGTGGGAATTCAAGTCTTGCTGTGGTGAATTCTGTGGTGAGAGAGAAGCTGCACCTTTGTGGTACCTGACAGAGAAGCTCCTGCAAGGACAACCCCTGTGGGACTGCAACAACACTGATGCAGCAAATAAATAGGAAAAAGTAATGCTATTTATTAGAATTCCACCTCTGAATGATTCTGTCTAAATTAAACAAGTTTGGACAGAAATGTGCTTGCTCTCCCAAGATTTTGGGCTTTTAAAAAACTTTTCCTAAAATCGACTTTTCCCCCCCCCCCTTAAAAATAAAAAAGCAGTTTTGCAATTTGATCAAGCCATAAATTAATACTGTATGGAGATGATTAATATCCTATGCCAGTGGTCAGTGACCTTTTGTAAACACTAGCCAGGTCCTAGCAAAGCTGGCTAGAAAACTACTGTCACAGGCCTTTTTAACAAGCAGGATCGTCTTTCTTTCCAACAGTCAGATTATGAAGTGTTTTCACAAAACCTTTTCCTATTTCTTTTTTTTTTTTGTGTGTGTGTGTTTGTTTTTTTTTTTCTGATATACTTTATTTTAAACCTAACACCTGAAAACAGAAACAAGTCTTCAAACCTCTTCCACTAACACTAAATCCACAAGGCAACTCACTCCAGTTGGCCGTAACTACAAAAGCTCTCGTGGGAGAGACCCGTCTCAGGATCTCCCCCCTCACCTCCCTTCCCCTTCCAGCTGCCCCCTCCCCAGATTTCCGTGGAGTGAGGGGCAGGAGGAAGTGGCACAGTGCACTGGGGACCCCCCCTCTACGTGCGATTCAGCGTCTGGAAGATCCGGGAGATCTGCAACATCACGGGCCCGGTTTCGGGGTCGTTCATCCACTGGGTGCTGTTCAAGGGGTTTTCAAGCATATCCTCAAAGGCTGCCAAGAGACGGGAATTGCAACAGTTAGTCCTTGCGAAGCTCCAGCGTTTGGGAGGTTTCAGGACAGTTAGAGATGGCTACAGCTCAGAGGCAGTGGGCAAACGTGACCCAGAAATGGTGGGAATGCACCTCGTACCACCTGCGCTCCAAAGCCTCCCCAGTCCGGGGGGGATGCTCCAGGTTGGCCTTCCCTCATTTCTCAGCATTAAATTCACTGCAGACAGCGATTAAATACTCAGCCTGGATTACAGTCCGTCCCACAAAACCTCAAGGACATGGGGTTGAAGAGCTAAAGCCTTTAACAAATGTCCCCAGGCATTTGTCTGCAGGAACGTGCCACGCAAGCCACCCGTTTGTGAAGGCCCATCTGCTGCCAGCACTCCTACAGAACACTCTCCTGCAGCCCCATTCCTCTGAGCAAACACTTTCCCATATCCCAGCCTGGATTTCTTGCACCAGTATCCCTTTTTTCCCCTGGTACTTAACCAAGACAGTTCATGGAAAGCACCATCGCCCCCCTTGCCTGTTCCCTGTGCTGCCCTGAGGCTCTTTTGGGGAGGAAACTGGAGCCAGCTAAAGCAGAAATGCCAAAGGCTACACAGAGCCAGCACAAGTGTAGCCCCTTAAGCACCCAAATCTCAGAGTTCCAGCTTTTCCAAAGGCCCTGGAACCACAAGGGAAGCAGCATCTTATTCCTCCTTCCTGATGTCGGGAGAGCAGAGGGTGCCAGGGAGGCAGCCACACACAGGAGGGGAAAGGCTGGGTGTGCAGAAAAGAAAAAAAAATCACCATCATTTTTTTAAAGAGCATTTTTTCCTTCCGTCTTTACAATGAGCTTTGTTGGCTGCTGGCTCTTTTTTTTTGCTGTTTTGTTATTTTCTAGCTTTCACTCTGCTCCTCATGTTGAAGGAACCAGGCAGCCACTGCAAGAGCCAAGCTGCAAATCTGGCAGAAAAAAACGGGCCAGGCAATGATTTCTAAGCCTTCTGACAGACACTGTGCTGGACTCCTGGACATTTGGAGCCAGTCATTACAGAACAGGACAAAAAAAAGCAGCTGCACAGTCACCAAAATGTCAGTGTTGAGTCTGGCACCAAGGTCAGTGTTAGTTTTCCCAGGAGTGGCAGAGCACAAGGCTCAACTGCCATTAGTGGGAGCTGGAAGTGCCCAGCACCTCTGAAAGCCTCATCATTAATACCTTGCTCAAGGTCATGCAGCACTGCCTTCCACAAAAGCCCAAAATAAAATACACACCTCACCTTTCACCACTTGAATTATGTTTTTACAGACTCATAAGCTTAAAAATAAAGATTTATCAATACTCTGTAAGAAACCCATTAAATGTAAAAACTCATTATTAAAATCTGTGACATAAGCAATTTGCAGATGTATCACTAGGAATATATTCTCTGATGTTCATCCAAGCTCCTATAATGGCACTTCATTTTCTATTTCTATTCTGAGCTGGAGTGTGGAACCCTGGCTGAAAAAATGAAGAGACCATTTGTTCAGAAATCAGGAGTGGGAAGGTTCTGCTCTTGAATTATTTAAAGGCTTGCAAACTCTCCTAATTACATTTAAAGCAGTATTTTTAAGAGCTCTCTTGAATGAGCTGTGCCTGCAGCCTTTATTTAAAGGCTTTGCCTCAAATAAATTTTGAAGACAAAGGCTAAATGCAAAACTTTAAATGTACATCACAGAGCCAGTCATTGTTCTGAGTGGTCAGAGGCAGCAAATCCTCCCAGCTTGGAGGCTCTGCTGGGTACATGTTGTGCTCCCAGCCTTTCTGACCATCAGCACACACACAGCCTTCACCCCAGAGCTCAAACCCAAACGGGGCAAATGTGCGTTTGCACATTTTATCTCAATTTTGACAGGCAAAGCCCTTAGCTCAGCCTTCTTGTTTGGATACTCTTCCACAAGTTATCTTCTGTCTCAGTGATCAGGCCTCGCTCACAGGGAGCTGCAGAGCAGGACACAGCCTTGTTTTTTCTGGGAAATAATCGGAGTTCGAGACAGACATTCCTGATTTTTCCCCTCGTGGCCAAAGGGAGCACACAAAAGGTCTCCTAAATCCACAAAAGCATTGCGGCCAGCAGCTATTAAAGTTCTGAGTTCAGCAAGTGTAATCCTGGGGAATTAGGATCATTTCTGGGACAGCCCCAAGGTCTGGGTTTAGCTGAGCTGCAGGATGAAGCAAACAAACACCGTGGCTGGAAAGGGAGGAAAAGGGCCCAGAGCTGCACCAATCCCCCAATGGGGGCTGTCACCATCCAGGCTCCACTTACCTAGTAGAGTTTTAGGGTTGGTGAGCCCTAACTGTACCACTGGGTTTTCTAAGATGGCTTGGAAGAGAGGGCTGTTGGTGTCAATGCCCTTATCTAAGTCCTCTGGAGAAGGTTTCCTGTCTCCCAGCAGCCACTCACACTGAAAGAAATCACCAGGCACAACAGGTTTGCATTAGAATCCAAGTGTCTCAACATAGAAGTTTTGATAACGTGGCATTTTAAAGATACTTTTTCCTCCCCCAGTTAAAGACTGAGCTGTGCATTTCTTGTCCCACCAGTTTACTCTTCACTTGTACCAGCCAGCCCAGTATCCCCCCTCCAACAGCAGCCAGCACTGGATCCTCAGGAGGAGGAGAAAATTCCTTGGCTGTCAGCTGTGTCCACATAATTTTCCTTAGCACATCACCCACTAGCAGGGGGACTAATCAATCTTTGAAAACCTTAACTTTTTTTTGATTCCAGAAACTGTGGGAGCATTTCTGCTGAATGGCCATTTACACACTGCTCGAATCTCTGCTGGATTGTTTCTCCCTGTCCTTTAATCAGTTATTAATTACAGGGAATACCTTTCCCTTTCTCAGGAGAGCACAATCTGTTTATTCTAGAGCAAAACATCACCCAATTCCATGAGGAAAAGGAGCGGCTGAAGAGACTTTTAGAGGAGCAGGGAACGGGAACGTTGTACTCACGGCTGCGTTTTGCTGGTTGTTGTTTACTCTGAGCGCATCCACCACTTCCTTCTCATCGAATCCCATCTCCATCAGGGCAATGACAGCCTGCAGAAGAATTGCACAGCTTGATGAGTGTAACATTTAAAGCAGAAGTGAGAGCACTCCTGACCTTTCACCTTCTGTGCAGGTGGTTTCTGTGGGGTAAACCCCCCCTCACTGTTTCTATTTGGGGACCACTCAGTAATTTTATCAACAAAGTTTTCAAACACCCTGCATCGAAAGTGTCTTTAACATGGAAGAAAACTAAATCTTCAAAGGAGTTCTTGTCCTCAACACCGAAAGCTGAATACAAGGCAAAGAGCACCTTAGGTAGAAAGGAGAGGCACAGGGCAAACACCTTATTTTGGAATTCCTCTCCTGCCATAAAACTGTTGTTCACATCTGAATGATCAAGGTTTATGTGCATTTGTGGTTCTATTCACCCTATTTAATTTCACTCCTGGATTTATTACACTGTGAGTGCGATGTATTCGGATAAGAATGTTTCCTTGTTGAGAAATTGCACCAGGTCATCAAATGCATTTGCAGCTTTTAACCCAAATCTCGAGTGCCAGATGTCAAAGAGCCCCTCCTGGTGAGCTCCCAGTGTGAGAACACCACCTTCTCACTGCAGCCAGTCCCGTGTTCTGAAAAAAGGGCAACTTCTGTGTTTGCTGCTGGTGATACCTTTCCTTGCCCCCTAAATACAATCCCACCTTTCTGTCCTTTTCACAGAATCCCAGAATGGTTTGGGATGGAAGGGATCTCAGAGTTCATCCAGTTTCAGCTCCCTCCCACCTTCCACAAGTCCAGGTTGCTCAGAGCCCCGTCCAGCCTGGCGGTTCCTACAGCCAAAGGACCTACTCCTGTCCTGCCACCCTTCCTTCCTCCACAGCAGCCAAAAAGGCAGTGCCAGGGGTGTCACTTCAGTGCTCTCAGTTTTCAGGTGCAGAAGTAACAGTGTCTCTCATTTGGATCCTGCATTCCCGAGGTAACGCCCTGCCAACTCGGAATATTCCGCCACTGGAAGTATCCCTGAATTCAAACACTCTCTAAAAGCTTCCACTGAAATCCTGCCAAGCCAGCACGACACACAGGTACCCAGATGTCCCATTTCATCTATCAGCTAAACATTTATTAGGATTCCTTGGTGCCTACAGTCCCTTCCACTGCTGACGGACACACAGCACGTACCCGCGGGTCCGGACGGAATTCTCTTTTCCTCCGGATCTTCTTGAATATTTCCGTCAGCTCGTCCTTGGCCTCTTCCCCTCCCTCTTCCGAGCTGGGACCCGCAGCTGCCTCAGCGGAGGAGGCAGCAGCTTCAGCTGTGGCTTCTGCAGGAGTCTGGCCTGGCAGGGGGGCATCCACTGAAGGGTCATCTGCGTGTTCTATCAGCCACTCCATGGCCTGGGTCACCGACATGCTGGGAAACAAACGGGAACACCGGGATGAGGAACTCCCCTGAGGCACAGCAGAGCTCCACACACCTCTGCCTTTGCTCTTATTCCCCTGGGATATTGACTTGCAGGTTAGTTCGCACCTGAAAAGTCACAAATAAAGTTTTGGAGCCAATCTCGGAGCAAATCAATTCCCTGTGCGCTCGGGGCACCACCATCTTCTCTGGAGCCAGGAAAACACAGGAACCAGGTCCAGCTTGGACAGCTGCAAGCCAGAGTTTAACAGGCATTTCTGAGGGAGTCACCCTACTCTCCACATCATCTGCTTTGTTTCACAACAGGCAAACACTGACTGTTTGCAACTGCCGACAAAACTGCCAGCAAAGCACGTTCCAAATTTACACGGAAACACATCTCAGATGGCAAGAGCTTTGGTGCTTAAGGAGATCTCCCTCAGACCATCCAGTGACCAAGGAATGCCATTAACAAGAGAAAAAAGGGTGAAAAACATTTTACGTGCACGATGTTGCCTTGAGCCAGAGCAAAATCCGGCAGGGACAACCGCACTCGGAAATGCCCCACTTGGAAATCCCTCCACTGTGGCTTCAGGAGAGATCTGTGGCCCCTCAGGGACACAGTCACTTGCTGGGCAGTGCAACTGCTCGAGCTGAGGGTCCTCAGAGCTCCCAAACACATCTTTTCCCAAAGGATATGAAGGAAAAAGCAAGGGCAGGCGAATGTGTAACAGGAATTATGTTCATGTAAGGGAAAACCTTTGCCTATTTGGCTTTTCAGTTGCAACCTGAAAGCTGGAGGGCACCAAGGAGAAACTCTTCCTGAGATACTGGAATATGTTGTGGACTCTCTACCATTAAAACTTCTCAAGAGTGGCCTAACAAACCCCTCTCAGGAGCTCACTGTTCTTAGGGCACGAGAAGTACTACATTCCCTCCTATTTTCCTGCAGTTGCTCTCTGGACTTCACAATGTTCTTGGAATGCTCCTAAAGACCAGCACAAAGCACATTGCTGCAGCTGAAAGACCAATGTGGATGGACCAAGTTTGCTTTTTTCCTCTGTGAAATCTGACTTCTAAAACAGAAGAAAATGTGATTTAATACCTGGAAACAGCCTTGTGACCCACAGACCTTCCAGGGCAATCCAGCCCTGCTTCCCCTTCCCTGTGCCACCTGCACTCTGCCTGAGGCAGCACTGTTCTCTGAGTTAGTGCTTTTCCCAGCCTAAATTTAGGTGACCCACATAAGGAAACTTCAGGAAAAATGCAGATTTTTTTTTTCCCCAAGCATATGCAGTGATTTACTTACTGATTTAACCGGAGGGCCTTGACAGCTCTGCTCTCTGGGAAGCCCATCTCTGTGAGCTGCCTCAGAGCTATTTCATCCACTCTGTCCTCCTCATCCTCATCCAGCATGGCTGCACACACACAAACAGAACAATGTTCAAACTGACCGCAAGCTCAAACAAACCCCTGTGTCAATGCAATGGCATGTGTGAAGTTCAAGCCCCATTCTCTCCTCCATCCCTTCTTTTGTTCCTGCCCCCCAGTCTGCCACCTCATCGTTTAATTTGCTGCTCTCAGCTCAGTCTGGCTCAGAGAGATCCTTCCAGGACAAAGACTTTGTCCAGATGTGTTCAAGATCTCAAACAAAAGGCAGTTAACTCACACATGACCAGGGGGTTGCCCCGTAATGAAATATGTGAGATTCACTGAAGATTCACTGATCATTTATCTAGAAATTAGGTTGGATCTTGTTGTAGCAGCTCTCAAGGACGAGCATTTCCCACCAGCTGAATCAAGGGCCACTGTTTTTCCCCATTTTACTACCTCCTTGTGCATTTTCAACTATTCTTTACCATCCCTACTGATCATTTCTAAATGGAACTTCTCACCCACCCCAAAGGGACCTTACAAATCCACAAGGTTCGTACAATCTACATCCCCAAGGTGAAACTTTTGCCACAGAGTTTGTTGCTGCCACATCAGGGTCTGAACTTCCCTCCGAGCCCGCTTCTGTGCAAACAGATCCCCAGGACTGAGCTGTAAAGATATGTTCATACCATTTGCCTTCTTAAATAGTTCAACTGCATCTGGGTTCAGTGCTAACAATTTCTGTGCAACTTCTATGAGAGACACCAAGATCTTCCGGAGCTCTGTCTGGAACTGCAAGAAAGGAAACTGTCAAAACATTTAGACAGGACGTTACCAGGCATCGCTGAAGTTTAATGTATCTGTTGTTACATCACAGCTGCAGCCTGGCCCTCTGCTCAAAAAGGTGCTTTATTAGACTTTTATTTTCATTCTTTAGTCTCTCAAAAAGCCTTTCCTGGGAAGTGCTACCTCTTGAGCAGAAAGGTCCTTTCATTTCTACCCCATGGCCAAGGAAGAGATAAAAACCCCCACTGCAAACACCTGAACTATTTAAGCCTGAAGAAATAAACCCCTCTAATTTAACATCTGCCAGACTTTGAATATCTTCTGAGGCTTTGCCATGAATAAAACATTTCAAATCATAAAATACAAATAAAAACCCTAAAAATCAAAATATGAAGATCATAAAAATCATCCTGTGATTCTGTGATCATTTAGAAGCAGTGAGTTTTTTTTAATCGCTAAACAGCATAAGCTGTGTCTAACCTTTTAGTTATTTATTTTAATATACATTATATACATCTGAATTTTTCTTATAGAGAAAGGTAAAATGTGTCAAAGGCTGTTTGGGTGTCAGAGCGGGAGTTAAATGCAGTACTTACATCCCTCATGCTGTGATGGGCCACGGTGCGGTCGGCGCTGCGGGAGGGCAGGTTGGCAGTGGCTTTGAGAATGGCATCCTTGTCAGGAGCCTTCTGCTCCTGCTTCCTCTGCAGGGAAGGGAACAGGAGCAGGTTTCATAACCCATTATCCACAGACCAGAGGACACAGCAGTTTCAGACTCTCCACCAAGGCATCAAGCAGTGCCCTGTAGCTTCAATACACGGACTAACAGCACCGGTGTCACTCTACGGTGACAGAGCTAAACTGGGCCTGTTGGCTGCCCCACTTTCAGTCCTCACACCTATTGCTGTTATCTGAACAGGCAGGGAAATTCCAGCACAAAGAGGGAAAGGGATCACAGAGTTCTCAGCGGCCAGGACCATATTCTGCTCCCCAGGGCCTGCTCCCAGCTCAGCTCATCAAGAGCTGCACCGGCGCTGGGCACAGGAAACACTTCACTGCTGATCCCTGGGGGAGCTGCACTGGCTGCCAGGATCACGCAGGGAATCTGCAGCACATGCTCCTGATCCAGCACAAAACATAGCAGGGTCCACACTATAAATATTCCCAAGTTTTATAACTTGTGCTCTCACGGTGACGTTCTGCACAGCGAGACCATACTGAGGGGAGAGAGGGACACAATCCCTGCAAAAAGGGATGCGCAGACACACCAATCCCTGCAGGAAGGGATGCACAGACACACCAATCCCTGCGGGAAGGGATGCGCAGACACACCAGCGCAAGGATGAAGAAGAGACACCCAGGAATTCCCCATCTCAAGCACAAAGCACTGCCTGAAGTGTTTAGGTGGTTCACATGAACTGCAGCAACCCCGGTGCACAAACAGCATCCTGGGCATCACTGACCCTCGGGAGCAATCACACACCAATAAAGTGAAATGAAACAAAATAAAACACTAAGGGGTCAACGCTTCAGCTCTAGAGGGTGGCTAAAGGCAGGAGACAGCAAGTCAACACATTTCTTTGGGTTTTCCAACAAAGCAAGGCACTTGCTGAACTATAAAGCCGTTAGACATTTTTTCGAAGATCAAATCTATGCCATCTCTACACAGTGTAGCTGCATGTCTTATTTTAAGGCAAATGTTCTCGGAATGACAGTTAAAAATGTAAAATTAGCTTCCTCTGAGCTTGGAAGAAATATGAAGTAATTTTCCCAGAATTTAATGGCAGCATTTACCTCTGTAAGCAAACAGAGTGCAGCACAGTGACCCTTCCACATACCATCAATAAAGCAGTTAACCAAAACTGCCAAGCTTTCAAGTGTTTCAAACTCACCTTCTCCTCTGCAGACACATCTGCCATTTTGGGGAGTGGAGGTGGCGCACGTTTCTTGATCAAAAGCAGCACATCTACAAAGAGAATGACACTGCAATACATCAGAAAGGATGTGAGGACAGTTCCCGTAGGATAATTCACAAATTCAATTGTTCCTGGAGATGAATTTTATATCAACCCCACTATTAGCATCAGACCTTTTTCACCCTTTATGACCTGGATGGTTTCACACAATTCCTCAGTGCACAGAGAATTCAAAACTGGGTCCAGGATTAGTTACACTTCGTGCAACTGGTTTCTTCTCCTCACACACACCACCCCTTAAAGAAAGGGTATTACAGGTTCCAGATGTCTTCTACAGAATTAGTACAGCTCGTGATAATAAGAAAAGAATCTGCACTGTCAGAGCTTGCACTGAGAAGGAAGCAGCAGAGACAGGCACAGATGGTTTTTGGTCTAAGCTGGGGCCCTGCAACAGCAGCCAGGCAAGCACCCAGCTCCAAGAACTTCCATTTCCAACAGCAGCCAGGCAAGCACCCAGCTCCAAGAACTTCCATTTCCAACAGCAGCCAGGCAAGCACTCAGCTCCAAAACTTCCAGCCCCAGGCCTGACTGACGGGCAGTTTTTAGTCCACTGCACTGGGCAGGTACAAAGCAAACAAAACATGCTTTGCACGACAAGTTTCTTGGTCTGGCCTGGCACAGAACAGCCAAGAGCAGCAGCTGGTGAGGGCTGTGAACCCTCCTCTGTGCAGCTGGTCAGACGTGACAGGAGCCCTGCACAGGCAGCCCGGGGCGCTCAGCTGTCACTGGGATCCCTGTCCCTGCCAGGCAGGAGCAGGGAAGGCAGAGCACACACTGCAGAGGGAAAAGGAGTGGAGAGGCAGTCGGTCACCTGACAGCTTGCTGGGATACACGGCTCCCGCTGCCTGGCTCTGCAAACTGCAATCCAACACTCCGCAGGAGCCGGCACTCGCTGGAAAGAACACCCTCCCCCAGCAGGAACAGTCCCTGCCTTTGCCCAGGATGGCACTTCCCAGCTCCTGCCAGTGACAGGTGACACTGCCTTGGAAGGGAAACCATGGCAGCAGTTCCCAGGAAGGGGCAGGGACTCTGCTCCTGTGGAGCTTCTGGTTCACTCGGTATTTCAGTCCTGCTTCTCTCACTCTCTGAGAGTGACTCCAAAAGGGGCCATTACCTTAAGCTGCCCAGTAAAAACTGACTCCAGCTCCCCTATTTAGGTCTTTGTTTCACATTTAAAGCTCAGGAGCAAATACACACCCCACAGACTCTACTGTGGTCAGTGAGACCACAGCGCAATGGATTTTGACCTGTTTGAAGAGGACAATGAGGTGTAAACTCCACTCAGACCTCAGCAACCACCCTCCTGCTTCACCTGGACACCCTCAAGAAACCCCCCAGTGTGGTTCTTGAAGCCACAGAACTATCCTTGAACAACTTTGAAGGGTAAATGCTGCCCTGGAGGTTTAAAAAGTTACTTTAAAAGGAGATAAAATAATCAGTTTAACTTATTGACTGAATGACCTCTCTTAATTCCTTTTCAACCCTGAAAAGCAGGAATGACGAAAAGGAAACTGCTCCAGGTGCTTTCTCTGGGGAGATAAGAAAGTCTTTTTTTTCCTCTTTGTTTTTTGCCACCTTAGTTAGCTTCCTATGTCAAAGCAGAGAGTGGATATTAAAAATGTTCCTGCTTGGAACTTGCCAAATGAAACACAACCTCCTGCTTCCAGACTGACGGGATGAAAACCCAGACAACCTTACCTCTATCTTGAATATTTTCCTCCAACACCGTTTTGCTGTCTGTCAGCACCTTCTCAGAAGTAGCGTGGATCAGCTTGTGATGTGTCACAGTTTTGGGATCCTCCAAGCTCCCGGGGACACACTGCAGAGAAGACAATAAGTTCTGGAGATCAGAAGACAGAAACGAGGCTCCTGCATGAATCGCTTGGCACTCACGATTCCCCACATACAGACTGCGCATCATTTCCTGTCTTCTTAACAGCTTAAGCCAGAGGCCAGTGCACAGAGTGTGTTTTATTAAAGAACCCGAGGTTTGATTTGTGCCTTTAGGAGTGGACTCAGACTTTTCCCACTGCAGGACATCTCTACCACACTGAACTCCAAGTGCTTGGTCCTATACTCTGGCCTCGGAGATTGGGAGCAAAGCAAGGATGTTCCAGGGCCCACAGCTTAGTTAATTCTGCAACAGATCACCAAGGTGATCGTTCTTAGCGGAGCAGCAATTAGTATCACAAACTAAGAATGCAGATCTACAAAGAGCAGCCAGTGTTTTACACCAGGGAAGGTTGTAATGATGCAGGGTGTTCTCATTTGTGGTGTGAAAGCAGGAGGGGTTCCCTGCTTCATCTAATAATTGTTATTTACACGTGCTGTCAGGGTAAACAAGGCATTGCCAGCAGTGATTTGGGTTTATCTGACCCTAAACTGGGCAGTTTCTGCGCTTGTTTCAAGCTGAAATCAGATTTGGCTGCTGGAGCCCTAACCCGTTTTCAGCCCTTTCAGCAGGAACCCAAGTTACATTCACAGCTCTTCTTCCCAGCCACAAATAATCAACACACAATAGGTCTTTTTCAAGTACGAATGTCGTGCCCAACTCCTTATTGCAATTCTAAATTTTATGCCAATAATTCCCCAGGAAATCAAGTTCAAATCCTGGAAAAGGAGTGCACACACAGGCCTGGAGCTGCCTCCTCCTCCCACCAGGGTGGCTCCAGACCCACAGTGAGAGATTTCAGGACCATTATTACATCAGTGCATCCAGAGGCTTCTAATTTGTTGGTGTGGAAAAAGAAAGCAAAGTGGCTGCGATTCCAGAAAGGCAAAATTAAAAATAACAACCTACCAAACCCATGAAATTGCTGCTCTGTTCTCACCACAAGCCAGGACACTCAGCGCTGACCTCACCTGCTCTGCTCACTGCAAACAGCTTTTAATGACACTTCAAATGTTCCTACCAAGCCCCTTTCCCCAGGTTTGCTGAAGAACATGTTCAGCCTTTGTGTGACAGAGCCATTCCCAGAAATCCCCCTGCAATCAGCCCTTATTTTGATGGAGAATTTAGTCCTGCCCATCGCCACCCTCCTTCAAAAGAACCCTTTTAGTCCATCACCACCTTTTGTGCTGACTGCAGCTGACGGAAAACTCAGCTCCCTGCTCTTTTTCCAAACAAAACACACTTGTTTTCAACAGATCCCTGTTCCTCACCTGAATTTGAGTCCAGTTCTGATCTCTCCCTGAGATTGAGGGGGAATGTCTGAGTCCTGCTTTGTCTAACAGGAGCATCTTAGGAATTAACTGCTGAACCAAGGCCAAGGAACACCTTAACAGCTGGGAGAACCTCCTGTAATGGATCTGCTAAGGTCCCCAAAATGCCCAAGAGGACATCAGTGGAACATCTCCTTGCCAAACAAGCTCCTGGTCCCAGATCCTGAGAGTCAGAGCCCAGGAGGAAGAATGAGAAAAGGGGAGTTGGGAGTTGGGGCACACAGACCTAATACCCATTTTCCCCCAGGAGTGTGTGGGGGCAATCAGAGTAAATGTGGGCAATAACTAATCATAAAACTAATAAGGTAGAAGTTTAAGTGAAAAAAATTTAAAGATCTGTGGGCAGCAATTCTTATTCCCTGTCCCTCCAACCACTTTATTAACAACTGCAGAGAATAATAAGGCATATTTGGGCACTACACATATCAAAGAGGCTGCTGAGTGAAACCCTTGGCTTATCATCACCCTTGAACATGCCCTGGAAATAGAAAAGCCAGCAGAACAGGCAGTGCCTCTCCAAGCTCTCACCAGTCCCTTTTAATTCTGGAGTTCACAGCCAGGCAGGTGAGAAACCTTTGTTACAGGTGCCTGAGCAACTGCTGGAATCATAAGCCCTGGTGATGACAAACACTGTTTGCAAAGCTTGGAATCCTGAGGAACCACAGGGCTCTGTTTGTTTTTAAATAAGAAAAAGCTTTTGTTTGTTTGTTTGCTTTTAGTAACAGAAACATTTGAAAATGGCACTGACACTCCCTGCTACTAAACTTGGGTGGCTTAAACCATCTGTTTAACAAACACAGCTATGGTGTTACAGGTAAGAGAGAAAACTAGTGGGAGGGTATTTTTTTTTTCCCCTTTAGCTAACAACAAGAAAAACCCCAACACATAAAATTTAAGGGGAAATAACGACATCAAGGGTGGCTCTTCAGAGATCAGCAAGCACAGGAATGCCACGGAGGGAAAAGTGGCCCCTTTCCTGGTTCAAACCTGTTGCAAGGATCTCCCTCTGCTCCCTGACAGAACGATTCCAAAGGCCTTTAGGGAACATAATCTCACAAGAAGTGTCTGCCTAAGTCATCTCAGGGTGCTGTCAAGAATCAGTGCAACGTACCCGTGATCAGGAGTCATGATTTCTGCATATCTATTTTCCCCCCTCCATAAAACTATCCATTATCCATCGTGGTTATGCAAATCCACCCCAGGAGCACAAAGAAGCAGAGAGAATGAAATCAAATATCACACCGAGTTATCAATTGTCTTCTGCCTCGACCTGCACTGCAAGGGAAGCATCTGTTAATTAAGCTTCCTGATGATTAAAGGCGTCTCAGCATCTTTCCTGTAGCTCCTTCAGGTCTTGGAAGGCCACAATTAGGTCACCCCAAAGCTTCTCTTCTCCAGGCTCAGCAATCCCAATTTTCCCAGCCCCTCCTCACGGCAGAGCTGCTCCATCCCTCTGATCACGCTGGTGGCCTCCTGTGTGTCCTTCCCGTGCTGGGACCCCAGAGCTGGACCCAGCACTGCAGGTGGGGCCTCCCCTGCTGACCCTTCTCATCCCTAAATCCAAAAGCACTTGCACGGGGACTGTGAGACAGGAAAACCAGGCCGTGCTGGGACCTGTGGTTTCCAGGGATTCGAGCTGAAAGGATACAACCAGCAGGCCCAAGGCAGAGGCCACCAGGGCTGCTGAGCACCCTTATTTCACCCAGAAAACCAAACCTTTAGCCCTTCAAATGGCAGTTAAGCAACAGGGATTTTCTACTGCATGTGTTTTATGGGGGAAAAAAAAGTCTTTGCAAGATTTTGAAGAAAAAAAAACACCAGTGTTGAATGTGAATTGGTAAGTTGTGCGCTCAGGGGTGGGAGTTGAGGTTCCTGCTTTTGCCACTCCAAAGTTTCCTGTCCCTCAGGAGGAAATGCAGCAGGATTCAGGACCCAGGGCTGCAGCTGCCAGGGCTGTGCTGGCTCCTGAGCCCAGGGCAGTCCTGGCCACGGCTCCCCACCTCACACGCTGCTGTTGTCAATCAGCACAGTAAAACAGTCGGGGCAGAGCCTCAAAACTCAGCCCAACAGCTCTGAAAGCCCTGGTTTTAACACTGAACACCAGTTACCACTTTCACTCTTTGTTGTTACACAGCAACAAGCCAGGGTGTAATTCCCGAGGGGAAACGATCAGAACCAGCTCAGCAGACTCCAACTCATCCCCCCAGCTCACACGGGAGCTGATCTCTGACCCCACCGCAAAACACGCACCAAACTCTGCAACAAAAGGCTACAAAGGGATTTCCGCCCAAACCCGCCTTTTCCAACACACAAAACTCTCCCAAACGGGCGTTTTCTTTCCATATGGAACAATCTCACAGA
>JAWMRA010000038.1:2326454-2338751 GCA_035584735.1 Pseudotriccus pelzelni
CGCGCCCTCCCTCCTGTCAAGTTCAGCCCGGCCTCCCCGCCACCCGCCCGCCGGCCCCGGCGTCGGCCCCCGGGGCCCCCCCCCCCCGGCGGGGCCCCCCCCCCCGCCGCCCGGCCCCCCCCCCCGCGCCCCGGGGGCCCCCCCCCCCCCCCGCTCCCTTACGTGCTTCAGGCACCGCTCCTTGAGCTTCTCCACCGTGGGGTCCTCGGGCACCTCCTCCAGCCACTCCGCGCCCTCCATGGTGCACACGTGGACCCTCAGCACCTTCCCCGCGAAGATCTTCTCCTCCTGCACGAACATCTCCCCCGGTGCCGTCGCTCCCGCCGGCGGCGGCGGCGGTGGCGGCTCAGCAGGCCCCGGGCAGCGCGGCGCGGTGCCGGCCGCCCATGCAGGAGCCCCGGGTCGGCCCGGGGGCGCAGGCGGAGGCGCGGTCGGTGCCCCGGGGCGGCCCCGAGCGCGGTGTCCCCGCCGGTGTCACCGCCCGGGCCCCGCCGCCCCTCCGGGGACACGGCGGCGCTCCCGGAACCGGAACTGCGGCGGGCGCGGGGCATGCCGGGAGTTGTAGTTCCCGCGGGCGCCCCCGGAAGGGAAGGGGCTGGAACCACCAACACCTGGGCGCGGGGTTGAGCTTTTCAACGCTTACTAAACTCTTAACGCCCCCTTAATAAACATTTAGTACCGCTTGATAACGTTCGCTAACGCTTAATAACGCTTAACTACGTTTAACACCGCCTGTAGGCGGGGACTCCGCGGCGGCCCCGGTGCATTGTGGGACGGGGCGCTGGGAGGGTGGGGGCTCTTCCCCCTCCGGTGCATGCCGGGAGTTGTAGTTCATGGCCGTGAGGGGGCTCGGGGGCGGCCAAGCAGCCATGGGGGGGTCGCGGACACCTCCGGGGGCACCGGAGGGACCGGGGGCACCGGAGGGACCGAGGGCACCGGGGCAGCCCAGCGGGAGCCTGCGGGCCTGGCGGCGGGCACCGCGCGTCCCCCCCGCCCGCCGTTAGGGGGGGCCCGCGAGCCGCCGGTTCCTACGCGCGCTCCCGTCTCCTCCCGCGGGAGTCAATTCCCAACGAACGCGTATTGTTTGTTTGGTTATTTATTTCATTAATTTCTTTTTTTACGTGTCGTGTAATTTATTATGCCTCCTGCATAATAAATGTGGTGCACCGACCGCTTGTCTTTAGGTTTCGCCAGAGCTGCAGAGCGAAGCCTCCCCCAGTTTAAATTCCCTGTTTATTTAAACTAAACCAGCGACGAAGCTGCTGGATTTTTATGGATGTGTTAAAGGGAGCTGTCCTTGTCCTGAAAATATGAGGAATGTGTCATAGTTCCCTCCCCGAGGGCGAGCACTGCAATATTCGTGTTACACAGCCTGGAGCTGGTGGAAGGGCGGCTAGAGCTCCTGGAAGGAATAAATCCGGGCGGAATTGGCAGACCCGGAGACAACAAAGCAATAAAGTGTCGTGCGAGAAGGAGCTGAGAGCTCTGGAGAGCCAGAACTCCTTCCCATCAAAAGGCAGAGTTAGTTTGGGGCTGTCAAACTCTGCCACAACCCAGGGCTGCGTCTCGAGGGGGGATCTTTGCATTTATTCCGTGCTGGGCCAGCACCTCCCAGGGGCCAGACGGGACATTTTCCTTCCTGTTTTCCAAGGAATCCCATCGCTTTCTGCCGTGGCTCAGCCACCAGCTCCAGAGCCCACGAGAGGGAGCAAATTCCGGCTCAGCAAACCCGGCCGGCCCCTGGGAATAACGGCGCGTGTCCAAAAGCGTGTCCCTGGAGCGCCCACGGGGGTCCCACGAGGGGACGGGGCAGGTCCTGGGGGCAGTGGGGTGACCCCAAGTCCCTGGAGCAGCAGAGTGATCCCAAATCCTTGTGAAGGCCTGGTACCAAATGCCCGACGCATCCCGGCCACCAAATCCGCCGTGAGAACTTCTCTTTCCTTCTGATTCCCGGAGTTTTGGCCTTCTCTGCTCCATGGGGGGGAGCTGGAAATCTGGACGCCAACTCGGGAAGGCACCACTTGGTGCCCTCCGGCAGCCACTGTTGGGGAGAACAAGGATAAGGTTTTACCAGGAGATATTTTAAGCCAGCCAAGGAACTCGAGATGATTTCCCGGCGGGTTAAATTCAGTGGTGAGCTCTTGGTGTGCGGAGGATGTTCCAAGCCACGAAGGAGCTCTCAGCAGTCACTGCTGCAAGGACAAGCAACATTTGGAGATGAATCTGAAGCTGAGGTAGAGAAAAAAGAAGATTTCTGCTCTCTGGCTATACCTCGAGTTGAAACAGTGCTTGCTTAACACAAGTGGAATACTTTATTTTCATGCTTTGAATGCAGCTCCTGTGTGCTTGATAAAATGGACCCATAAAATTGCAAATACAAGGCAATTTGACTACTGATGGCTAATGCATCATAACGGCCACGGGAATGGGAGCATTTAAAAATACCCCATTTAAACATGTGGCGCTACCTCCTTCCCTTGCTCTACAGCAGAATAAATAAACAATATGTGTCTATTATGTTAATATTGTCCAAAGCCAAAAGAATGAGTGCACAATGTGCTACTTGCTTTTTATGGCCAATCCATTATGGCCAGAGACCAACATGGGAATGAGAACAGGGGGAATCAACAGCTCTTTCCTTTGAGGAAAGGCTCCTTTTGTTCTACAGCTCCAGGTGAATTATTTTATGTGATTGATACCAGCAGCAAGAACCTTCTGCATTATCCAACCTTGGCCTCCCCAGAAGTGTTCCAGGACAGGTTGGACGGAGCTTGGAGCAACCTGGTCTAGTGGAAGGTGTCCCTGCCCGTGGCAGGGGGTGGGATGAGAGGGGCTTTAAGGTCCCTTCCAACCCAAACCATTCTGGGATTCTGGGATTCAAAGAGGGCAGGGGTGGGAGCAAGACCTGTGTCCTCCACAGCCAGCGGTCTGTGCTTCTCCTGGGTTGATTTCTTCTCTCGCAAGGACTCCAAGGAGCTTATTCCAGACCGACCAGTGCCGGCAGAGCGGGAACATCCAGTTCAGGAAAGTCCACACCAACAAACCCATAATACCTTTTAAATTGTCTGAGAGTGGGAGGAAGAAAAGAGAGTGAAAATTACACACAGTCCCCCCCACCCCCACCCCTCCAGGCTTTTCCTGGGCAATCACAGAATTTATCAGGACAACTCCTGTGGGATGCTCCATCATGTCATCCACGACTTGTGTATCGACTCCCTTTTCCTGCTGCTGCCGAGCGAAGAAATACGATAACGGGAGGCACAATGAAGCAGACATGTTTCCTCCAACTCAAAGCCATTCTCTCTTCAGCCGGGATAAAAGGGTAAAGAACTTCCCCTTCGCGATATTTCTCTCAGTAATGTGTTTTGACAATTTAATTTAGAAGTCATAGAGTAGCGAAGACAAAGTCACCCGGTGGGTGGACACCGGCGAGTTCAGTTGCCTTTGTGATGAATTGGTGATAGTCCAGAGATGACAAAACAACACAGGGGGACAAGAGGGAGGCTGGCAGCACTGTCTGCAGCGTGCACAGGATAAATTGAACGCTACACTTCATCCAGGATCTCCAGCAGTCCCAGGCATCCCGACGTAATTTATGAACTGCAATTAGCATTTTATTACGGCTCGTGCCCGAGCTGCACCAATCACTCGGGTTCAGGTTTTGTGAGAGTTGCACAGCAAAGTTTTCGTAAGTTTTAAGTACCTGTTTATTCAAATTAAAGCAATAAATATGCTCAAGAGGTGGCTTTCCTGTTCTCCAGCTGCGGAGGTTGAGTGTGGGTTTCTCGAGGAGGTTTTGAGCGGCTCTGACAGCAGACACGTGTCCTGCTTGTGTTGGACAGCCTGCCCCAGGAATACTGTGGGATTGGGGCAGGATCACCAACAAAGCAGCCAAGGGGAAGCACCAGGATCTGTCTGTGCCCAAGAGCCCCGGTTTGGGATCCCAGCTGTGCCCACCACCCAGGCTGGTGCCTCGCTGTGCCCCAGAGGAGCCTCCGCTCTCACTGCCCTCTGAGCCCTCTCTCTGTGTGGTTCTGAAGCCCCATGGGAGCCCCATCCTGATGCTCCGAGGCTGATGGCTCCCAAATTTGTTTCTCCTTTCCCGAGACATGGAAACTCGGGAAACATGGTCTTTTGCCGCTTGGCAACTTCCCCAGCCAGACAGCAGAGGAGAAACCACTCCTGCTCTTCCCCTCTCCATCCCAGCTGGGCAGCAGCGTCCCTGTTTCCCCTCCCCGGCAAACAGAGGAGAATCTTAAAAACCTTTCCGAAAAGAGCGTCTGAGGTTGGAAACTGGAAGAATTGGTGGGCAATAACCATCAGGGTGTCATTGCCAGAGCCTGTTCAGGACCCACAGCACCTCAGAACCCCTCTGCCCCATCCAGCTTTGCCCGCAGTCGATACCCCAGCGCGGGGAGACGCAGATCTGTTGTACAATTTAACTCCAGAATGGCTCTGAAAGGCCCCCGACTGTGCTCCAAACGACTCTGCAGGTTGTTATAAATATACAAAGCTTTTTGTGGGGATATTCATGAAATTCTATCACCGCTTACCCGGGGCTGGTAATGGCCTTGTTTATGTATGGGCTCTATACCTGGCTTTGCAGCCTCTCCAAACACAATTCCATTACGGTGTTTAACTGCTCTATCAGTGCAGTACTTAGCTCTCCCTGCTTCCCAGCACAGCTCCTTAATGGCCAGGCAAGGTATTAGGCGCTGCAGTTTGTGAGTATTCAAAAGAAAAGTTCAAATCTCACGGTGTCTTTATTTTAAAATTCATGGAATTTCTAAGCGCCAACTTCTAAGCCATGACCAAATAGTCATTTCTTTCTTAAACAATCTTTTCTCCCTCCACCTCTTTCTCCTCCACCGGTTAACTTGCTCTCACCAGCAGCTCTGAGGATGCCAGTCCCTGCCTGTCCCACCGCAGCGTCACCAACACCCTCGGGGTCCCCAGCAGCCCTTTGGTGCCCAAGACCAGCCCACATCAACCAGGGGGGCATTGCTCTGGGGGCACTGGGGCGGTCACTTTGGGGGTCTGAAGGCAATGTGGGGCAGGGGAGCAGCCGTGCCCTCCCTGAGGAGCATTGGGTGGGCAGCGACCAGGGGAGCAGATCCAGGGGGGAAAAGAGAGTTAGAATTCAGGGGATATTTTAAAGGATGTGCAGTCTCTGTGAGAGAAGGGCAGCAGGATCAGGCCACTGGGGGATGGTGGGGGCAGGAATTATCCCTCAAGTCATTCCTCAACCTCAGCTGTGACGGGGTGACCTGTCCAGGCAGTGCCACCAAAGCTGTTCCAGCACCACCACCCCTGCAGCCCCCCACCCCCAAACCCGTGCCCTCAGTACCTCAACACGTTGCCGTTTTGCACCGCGTGACCCAGTTCCCAGATTTCTTTCCTAAACTGAGAGGAAAACCCTTTCAACTTCGTATTTGAAGTCCCACTTCCCACACGGGGAATGATGAATCCCCACATCCATCAGGTGCTGCTTAACCTGAGACTGTCACCGTGGCATCTGGGTGGCAGGAGGCAGCCAGGAGGATTTGCCTTCTTCTATTTTTTTTTCTTTTTTTTCCAGCTGATCCAGAGCGTTTTCTCATTTCCTTGTATGTTTTGGCAGAATGTCACAATTTAATTGTTGGAAACAAGAGCAGGAAATATTAGCAGCGCTGGCACAATAGGATTTTAATTTAGCTTCAGGACAGAAATGGGGCTCTAGCAGAGTGCCAGGCTCCAGGATTGCCTGTGAGTACGAGGAGCCTGGAGTTTGCCTAATAGTTTGCACAACTGGGGTAATTCTGCAGGGATGTGAGGGACTTAATTGGGCTCATGCTTAAACATCCTCGTAATGCGAGGCACACTGCGTGCTCTCAGCATCATTATTAAACAGCCCATTTCACTTTTTAATGATCATCTTGGATCGCTGTAACAGTGATCAGCAAATAATCCTGGACAAATAAACATCTGTCTTCGGTGTTCCCACAGCTGGGGCTGCCACTGGGCTCTGAGTGAGCGGGGACAGCCATGCCCCCAGCCCCGAGGGAGCCCCCAGTAACCCCCCCTCTGCCCAGTGCCCTTCACCACCCCGGTGGGCTCCGAGGTGGGGTTTGCTCCTCAGCACCAGGAACCCCTCGGGACTTCAGTGTGTGCCCCAAACCCCGCGGTGCTGCTCAGGCAGGAGGGGGTGTCACCACCCTGCTGGACATCCAGGTAAAATACGGGGCATCCCTGAATTATTCACTTGGCGAGAGGGGCTCTCAGGATGGTGTGTTGCTGTTCTGCAGTGTAATTAATAGTCTTTAGATTAAATATGAAATCATTCCTCGTCATTAATAATTTAGCCGCAGCGTGGCGATCGTTAGGGAGCAGCAGCACTTCATATTCCTCTCAAGTCTGTTTGCCTGGAACGCTTCGGGGGAAGCCGGCTGCCCTTCCATCCATCTCAATTACAGCTCCTGGCTGCTCATTTCCTCCTTGAACGTTGTTTTGCCAAGGTGTAAGACTCTCGCGCCGCTCCCGAGCCGGTGCTGAGCGGTGTCCGTGTGTCCCGCAAGTGAAACGGGGTCCGTGTGTCCTGCAAGTGAGGGGCTGGTGCTCCACAGCCACAGTGACCTGCTCCGGGGTGGAGGGGCCAACCTCTGGCGCTTCCCGAGGTGTCTGTGCTCCAGCCCTGGCAGGGCCAGGAGGTTTTGGTTTGGACTGAGCTCAAACACATCTTCCACCTTCCTCTCTGTGGGCCCCGAGGGGGACTCGGAGGCTGCAGAGGGAGGTGCAGGGATGGAGGTTCCTGCACCGCCACCCTGCCATGGCTTTTGCCACCACACCAGTTACCTTGACCGTTAACAACCCACCAGCACCAGTCCAACTCCACAGCACAGTAGCCTGGTCTCTATAATTCCCAGAAAACAGGAGCTGACCCACCTCCCCTCCATCTCTTCCAGCCCCCCGGCCCCACTGCTGTGTTTTTGCAGGCAGGATGGGGATGGTGGTTTCTGCTAATGCTGACAACTCCCATAATTTAGCTTTACACCAGCACTAAAACTGGAGAAAAAATTCCTGTCCTGGGATATCTGTGACACGGTTGTGGCTGAGGGAGGATTTACGTGCAGCCCCAGCAGCTCCCAGGAAGGAAAACACCCCAGTGCATGTGGAGAGGGGTAACAGCCCCCGAATTGTCTCCAACCATGACAACTGCCATCTCGGTGCTGTTCCCTGAGGGGAGAAACCCCAACTTCACCTTATTCCAGTGTGACCAGTGGGAAAGGAGGGGAGAAAGCCCCATCCACATCCTTGTTCGATGCTGGTGGGCTCCTTACCTGGGTGCTGGACGTCCATCTGGTGCAGGGCGTGAGGACGCCCTGGGGGGAGCAGGGATGCTCAAGGTCAGGAACAAGCAGCAGCCTGGGCAGATGGATGGCTGAATCCTCCTGGAGACAGGACCTGGGGGAGGAGGAGGAACATTTTGGAGCCCCGGAACCCCGCGGTGCCAGGCTGGGGCTGTGCCAAGCAGCAGCTCCGCCGGGTCCCTGCCTTTCGCCGAGCGCCGTAATTCCTTGCTCCCGAACAGCAAACAAATGTTACACAGCTGCTGCAGTAAAACCTGAAATCAAAGCCAAACCCCCCGGGGGTGCCAGCAGCCAGGAGGGATGAAGGGGCAGGACGAGGCCGGTCCCAGCGCAGGGCAGGGAATTGCAGCCCTGGGATCAGCAGGGCTCGGGCAGCGGCTCTGGCGGCCCCGGTGGGTCCCGCGGCCCCGGCAATCCCAGGTGCTAAATGTCACCTCTGCCGGGGAGCCCTAAATATCCACATGGCTGCCGTAACCTTTATGGAGCCCTCCTGATTCACCGCGAGCTGTTACAAGAGGATAAACTTGTTTGCACACCTGGCTGGGTTTTAAATAGGTTTAATTCCTTTGTGCCTCTCCGCAGCTTCCCCCGATGAGTAAATGACTTGTCAGCTGTCGAAGGCTGAGCGCGGCTGCCTCCGACCTGCCCCCGCACCTCTTCCCCACCGGCAGCATCCCCTGGGGTGCCTGGGAGCTGCTCGGGCACGGCGGGGGGGGGGAGCTTGGCCAAAAATTTGGGGCTGGCCCCGAAGTGCTGCTTTCCAAGGGGGTGGGACGATGTGGGGTGATGGGGGTGGAGAGGCAGCGAGAGGCCAGAGACATCTTAGGGGCTCGAAAAGCCTCTGGGGGAGCCCCGCTGTGTTGGGCATCCTGCCAGGAGGGACTGGTCCCCAAATCCCTCTCTGCTGAATAATGGGATCCCCACACCCTACAGAGAGAGCAGCTGCAGCGATGGGAGAGGTGCTGATCTGGTGCTGATGAGGAGAGGGTGACCCTGGGGCTGGATCTGTCCCTAAATCACCCCGAAGGTGCCACGATGGTGTCCCCAAGTGGGGTGCAAAGGGCTGGGGGAGCTGCTGAGACCCCAAGCATCCACTCACTGGGCCTGGAGAGACCCCAGGCACCCTCCTGTTGGGACTGGGGGAGCTGGAGAGATCCCAAGGATCCTCCCACTGGGGCTGGGAGTGCTCCTTGAGCAGCGATTCCTCATTGCAACGAGCACAAAACCAGGCAGGGATCACTGAGCGGGTTTCCAAGACCCGCTTTGTTTTGGGGACCCTTCTGCACGGTACAGTGGGATAGAAAAACAGGACCATAAGGAAGCATATTAATGAATATGGAAAACTTCTCTTCGGGTGCTGGGCGCTCATAAATGAATCCACTTTATAGAGCCATAGCAGAGAGGAAATGACTATTCGGAGCCTGATTTATCTGCTCAAATGCTTTGTAGTACTTCAGATTAATAAAAATATTTAATAAAGAATCAAGATGGTTTATCTGTAATGCAAAGAGAATCACATCCCCTGGATTTTTATTACTGAAAAATTGGAAGCGGGAAGGAATAATGATATAAGCTACTGTATAAATGACAAAAATACCCATTCTAGTTATATGCATTGCTGTACAATCTTTTTTCTATCCTATAAACATAATATATTCTTATGCCTATTTCAACTGATTCAGTAGTCATATGCTGCATTGTGCAGTTTAATACCATCCCGTCCTCAACAGCTCTGGCAAGTGATTAAATAAGAAATAAATTTTGCTGTCACTGCATTTAAAATCAAATCAAGGATCATTTGTTACCCCAAACGAACCAGTTATCCTGCTCTGCTCATGAGGAGGCTGCTGTTTGCTGAAGCATTTAGAAATGTATATATAGTAAACTCTTTGCATAATGGCTTGTACTGTAATATGATCTTTATGAGCCTCCCGCTCCGGAGACACTCGGCAGCGCCAATAAACAGCACATTGCTTTTTTAATTTAAAGTTATAGGTATGAGACGTTTCATATCCTCCTGGCGTTCGTCTGAGCCTCGTTGGCCGCGCCACAAAACCGAAAGCGGGGCTTTGCTTCCCGCCAGCGTCCCCCAGAACCGGCTTGGAACCACAGCAGTGTCCCACCCCAGTGCCGGAGGGTCCTCCCCGACATCCGGAACGGCAACGGAATCGCTGCCCCTGCGGAGAAATCCAGCAGCACCAAACCCCGGCCGTGCGGGGAATACACCCAGGAGGCAGAGACAGAGCGTCCCATTCACCAAGTCCATTAAATTTAATGTCACCACCTCGTTAATGGCCCCTCGCGTTATAATGTGCAATATAAACGTACAAATTAATTGCGATACCTTCTAAAGCTTCTTTAACTGCTGCTGGAATGAAACCTTGCTAATAACCATAATTTCAAAGTCCGTTCTTGTTAGAGGATGGTGTCTGGCCAAACTCCTTTGGTTGGCTCGTTATTTTAATTTCTCTCCTCCCCAGGAATTGCCGCTTTTTTGACAACCCACACGGCGTCATCGGGATTTACCTGAGAGCAGCTCCTCTTTCCCACGGGATTCCTCATCCATGGGCAAGCCTACGCTGATGGACCATCTGCCTCGTGCTCCAGGTGAGAGAAAATGCCCATGGTGAGAACCTCTTTCCTTAGAAGTAAGAAAAGGAGAGAATTTTCATTAAAAAATGACCATTGTAAGAAAAAGGGTCACCCTGGGGTGCTCTGAGTGGATTTGGACACCTCTTTTGGCTCCCAGCCCCTCACCATCATCCACAGACCCACCACGGACCCCCCCAAACCCACTGGGTAAATTACTTGTTGCAAATTATTTGCTCAGCTTTAATTATCAAGTTTTGGCACCCATTAGTTAAACCGGTTAATTTTATTACGGAGAAAACAACAAATCACACGGCTGACAATAATGAGGATGAACAGGCATTTAATTATCCTTGTTCTAGACAGAACAATTATTAATTTTAAATTGCAAAAACTCATTTGAAAAGTTTGGAGTCTGGAGAATTATCGTGGGGGAGCAGAATATTGCTGGGGGAGATCTACGGTCAGAGGCTTCATTAATACCAGGAACTGCAGGAAATCAATTCCTGCTCCAGCCTCTTCCTCCCTGCTGGAAAAGGCAGGGATAAAACTAATAAACTTCGAGGGGGAGGTTTTGTTAAAAGGGGTTTCGAGTCTCCCTTGCACCCACCGCCCTCGTGCTGCACCTTAAATTAAACTAAATTTTATCCTAAATTAGGGAATGGGACCCTCTGGCCCCAACACTCAGCCGGGGGTGCCCTTTGTGGCTGCAGTCACAGGGTCCCCAGGGAGGATGAGGAAGGCACGATGTCCCCAGGAACGATGTCCCCACGTGGGAATGAGGAAGACACGATGTCCCCACCGGGGGCAGGAGCAGAGGGATGGCACTTGCACTCACCAGGACACCGCAAGGAGGGTCCCCACAGCTTTGGGCCAGCACAGCTCCCTTCCCTCAACCCTTCCTCGACCTGAGGCGACCTGCAGGGGGAAGGAAACAACCCAGCAACAAAGTAGTTAGGAAAAAGAATGTGAAGCTTGAAGAAACAACTGAAACCCCATCCTTTATCCCCAGTGGTCAGCGGCACAGATAACATTTTTCAAAGTGTAATTGCAGTCAATTGTACTTTCCCCCCAGTGCCCGTCAGCTCCTCTTCACTGGCGTGATAAATGTTGGCTTTTAAGCAAGAATGGATTGATTATTAATAGCTTAGATACCAGTTACAGGAACTGCAATAAAATTAGATTTTAATTTCCCTCTCTATTAAGGAATCTCATGTTTCATTCAGCGTAGGGAGAAAATAGGGGGTTTTGCAAAGATATTAGATTTACTGCCACTATAAAAGATCATTGATGGACCCAACTCCGGGTTATGTTTGACTGATTTTTCAACAAAAGGCAGCTTGGTGGGTTGCTGAGTCTCCCTGTGCCTGTACCTGGCCCTGAACTTCTCCAGCACCAGTGAGCAGAGGGTTTCCTGGAATCATGGAACTCCAGAATGGTTTGGGTTGGAAGGGACCTTAAAGCTCATCTCATTCCACCCCCTGCCCTGGGCAGGGACACCTTCCACCAGCCCAGGTTGCTCCAAGCCCCGTCCACCCCTTCCAGGAGTGGGGAGGAACAGGGATGGGGATTAGGAACAGAAGGTTCTCCCGAAATTTACATTCCTTAACAAAAAGCAGATAGAAAGAGGAATATGTAAATTCCATTTTAGGACAGGTCAATATCCACCTCATAATTAGACTTGGCCGACCACAGTGCTTGAGATCAGATTCCCAAATATTCACTCTCAGCTGTGTGCTGACATTTACGACTCACCCTTGGTGGCTGAGCACCGTCCGTGGGCTGGGATAAGAATTCCCAAGATGTGTTTGAGCCCTCCAGTGGCCACTGCTGTGGTTTGTACTTTGAAAACTGCCAATTAGAGCGTCAGTGTTCATTAAAGCAGCCCCCATGTCTCTGGGTGCAGTCAGCAATATGTTTCTATGAACCTGAGCTGACAAAATATTTGGTTATTTCTCCTGAAAGAGCGAGGCAATCGTCTGTCACAGCGGCAGAGTCCGTGCTCCCAATTCTCCCGGAATATCACTGCCAGCACCACTCCTGCATAGCTAATTTTCCTGCTCCTAACACGCACAGGATGTGTTTTCTCTGGATGCCGTGGCTGAAACACCCCTTCCCCAGCAGAGCAGTGAGATCTCTGCCCTCGGTGCTGCCTGCCTGGGGTGCACAACATGGACAGGGGGTTACAGGGGACACCCACAGCCACAGGGTGTGCTGAGCTGGAAGGGACCCACAAGGATCATCAAGTCCAGCTCTTAGCCCTGCACAGGATCATCCCCAAGTCCCCCCCTGTGCCCCAGAGAATCATCCAAACCCTCCTGGAGCTCTGGCAGCCTTGGGGCTGTGCCCACTGCCCTGGGGA
>JAWMRA010000038.1:2345124-2365124 GCA_035584735.1 Pseudotriccus pelzelni
ATTCGGAGAGCAGGAACACTTTGAACAGCAGTTGAATCCCGGGATGGCTGCGGATGGCGATGGGATGCTGGGGTGGGTGGGAGGGGGGACACACACACAGCCAGGGAGGCACCCGGGGCTCATCCCGATTTCCCACGGGTCCTTCTCCACTCGCAGCGAGGGATTTCCAGAAAAACGAGGGATCTGAGCACAACCCCGGGGGCCAAGGGCCGGGAAGGGCAATTCCAGTTTTGGGGGGTGGTGGTGGTGGTGGAACCCCTGGGAGCGCCCCGGAGCTTGCCAAGCTCAGCTCCCCACCGGCGGCTCCGCACCCCGCAGGGAATTCCCGGAGGGAAAAACACAACTCCCAAGGGCTCGACCGAGGAGGCGGCCCAAAGGACCCGCTCCCATCCCTCCTCCTCCTCCTCCTCCCTCCCCGGCCCCATCCACGGGCGGCTCCCGCTCTCAGCGGCGATGGAAGCGGGGCGGGAATGCCGGCTGAGCCGGCGTGGGAATGTCACCGTCCCGCGGGACAGCGCGGGGGGCACCCGGGCTGGGGGTCATGCAGCCCCTCGGCGAATGCTTTAATTAGCGCTAACGAGGAGGAGAGAGGGGAGCTGCTCCTACACTACGGCAGCGGCAGGAACTGGGTGCTTACACTCTGCGCTCTTTAAAGGTGCTTGGTATAACTTCAGATATATAATATACAGGTAATATTGCTAATAGTCAAGCATAAGAATAAAGGTGCAGACATACCATAAATACTGATGCTCTGATTTTACACGGTCAGACCTAGATGAATGCAGTTTCCTATTCACATTATTAAAGCAGCCCCAAATTCTAGAATTTAAAATAGTGTCGTAAACAAAGAGGAGGAAGGAGTCGGTTATGATCTGATCTTCTTAATCCGTTTTCCTTGGAAAAAAAATGATCAAGAAATTCTAAGGCACTCAGGAAAGCCGCATACAATCGATGGACTGCTCTGTTCTCACCTTACATTCAGTGTTTTAAAGGGTTTTGTTGTTTTTTTTTTTGCTTTTTTTCGTTGTTTTTTTTTTTTTTTCTCGGAAGAATACAATCATTACCATATAACATTTTTCAAACATATCATTAATCCTCCACACACAGGAAACATTAGTGCAAAATGCTTGCCCTCATCTACCAAGATAAGGAAAAACCCAACGCCCTTCACATTTTAGAAGTTTGCCTTCCTAATAATAATAATAATAATAATTATTAATAAAACAAACCCAAATCCAAAAAAAAAAAAAAAAGGAAAGGAAAAAAAAAAAAGAAAGAAAAAAAACCCCCAAAATATACAGGAAGTTGTGCTAGGTATAAAAATATATATTTTCACTGTGCAACTTGACTCTCTCCAGACTCTCTGTCCTAAGCCATTCAAGTACTTTGCTGCTGCCCCCCTGGAGGCCCTGCTGGCTGTCTGGGAACAGGTTTGGTCCAGAATTAATCCCTACAGCCAAGTGCAGCCCCCCCCAGCTGGGGGGCTCAGCCTGCTCCCTACCCCCAGCAAGTGCCAAAAAGGAGGAGGAATCCTTTGCAATATCTTTTCTCTCTCTATTTATATATATATATATATATATATGCACACAGACACACACAGAAGGGACGACTTTTGATCTCTGACACCCGGATCCGCTCCCAGCTTGCCTCAAGCTTTTGGCAAACCCAAACTTTCGGGGATCAGGAGGGTCCTCAGCCAAACCTGACCCCTCCGAGCCCCACCAAGGCGCCCTCCAGCAGCCGCTGCTGGGGGGCACGGGGACACCCCCCAGGGCCAAGGAGGGTTGGGGATGGCTGGGGACAAAGCCCACCCCGAGCTCAGCCCTGTGGTCCCCAGTTTCGTTTAGTGATGCGGGTAAAGTGCAAATAGAGCCCCTGGCTGTGCTCATTCCCACTCTTCCAAAGCATCCCACACCTCTCCACCAGCATCAGCCCCCTGACACCTGGTCCAGGGCGTCACGGTCCCCCCACGAAGCTGCGCCAAAACCCACGAGCTGTGCAAGAACGTGGGGCAGGAACCCCCCCCCCCCATCGCTGATTTATTTTTTTTTTGTGTCAGGAGCAGTGGCACAGGCTGGGCAACCTTGTCATTACGATGCAAAAAACTGCTTCAAGTATCAAAGAAAACAAAACAAATGGCCAAAAGTTGGGTTATCCTCTCCCCCGCTCCCCCTTTCCCAATGGAAATACAAAGAAGGAAGAAAACCCTGAGCAAAAGCGCTGTCTGGATTCGGGAACCAAAGCAGGGAAGAAAAAAAGAGGAGCACAGCCACAGCAGCCAAAAAGTGACTCTTTGTGCACCTTGTTCCTAGCCCCAAACGTGTTAAAGAACAAGCTGCAAATGTCATTAAAGCAAGTCGTTAAGTCACAGTAAAAATAATCAGCATTAAAAAAGGAAAGATAAAAAGGAAAAAGCCAAACTCGGCTTTCACATCACTGCCCCCATCCCCTGGGGGCACCCTGGCCTTGGCATCCCTGTGGATGCCCGGGGTCCCCCAGCCCAGACCCAGCAGTCTGGGTGCAACCACAGGGTCCCACTGGAACCGGATCCGTGGAAAGGACTCCGGTCAATTTGGGGTCTGTAGAGGCAGAGCTGGTACCTGCTGCTCCACCAGACTCCAGGGTCATCCACAGTTCCCATCCCAGGGCCAGCTGGGGCCACCAAAGCCACCACAGCCTGGGGACATCAGCCTGCAACAACAAAAATAAAGACAAAATAACTCCACATTGGGTTTTCCCCCGAAGGGGCTGTCGGAGGGTGAGCAGGAGGCAAAGCGCTTCCTCCTCCCCAAAACCTCTTCACAGAAGGGCACAAATCTAGGGTTCTTTTTTAAAATTTTTTGCATTCAATACACTCCAAATTATTAAAAGCCAAGAGCCTGGTTGGCCTGGAGAGGAGGGAGGGGGCACAGAGGGTGCGCCCTGAACGCCGGTGGCTGCAGCGGTGCAGCCTCCGGTGCAGACGCTGCCGGGAGCCGATGCCAAGGTCTCCCAGCTCCGTGCCCTCTGGAGCAAGAACAACGTGCTTTCCGTGCTCAGATTCCTCCCTAAATCCCTTCACAGGCACTCAGGAGGGGGTGTTTTCCCCCAGGAGGTGCCCCCAGGACCTGCACTGGTGCCGTGGGGTGGCACGAGCCCGTCTGCCCAGGAACGGGTGACGTGAAGGTGCGAACACGGAGAAGCAAAGGAAAAGGAGTCTCCGGGAGAGAGGGAGGGAGGGAGGAACCAAACCCAACCCCAGCCGTATTGGGAAAAGAAAGGACAACAACCACAACTCCGGCCAGGCTCTCCACCTGCGTCCCACACAGTCCTCCCGACACGTGCCAGCCTGAACTCCCAAGGAACCTTCCCTGCTCCCGGGAGCTGGATGAAACTCCCCGGGACGACAGCACCGCAGCCCTGCCCCGCAGCACCCACGGCCCGGGGCTCTCCCTCTGACACCAGATTTCCCCCACCCTGTCCCACTTGGCTCGAGCCCTTCCAGAGACAAACACGGCCAGTCACAGCACCTGCACCCGAACACACCTCGCTTTCCTGTTCAGTGACAAAACTTTTCCTTAGAGGACAAGGTTAACGATGGCTTTACTTCTGAGCTGAGTGATGGATGGGGTGATGACGGGGTGGTGGTGGGTGGGGGGGGGTGGTGGGGTGGCTAGCTTTTCTCCTCCCCTTCTTAAAACGAAACAAGAAAGAGGAAAAAAGAAAAAAAAAAGGAAAGGAAACAAAAAAAAAACCCAAAAAAGAAAGAAAAAGCTACAATCTTATAGACTAACCTCAGGAATATCAAAAAAGGAGCCCAATATTTTTTTAAGTAGGTCGCCACAGACCTAGTCGTTTACAGTATAACGAATGCGATTATTTCCTTCATAAATTTTAAATACAAGCAGAATAAAAATCACATTTTTTTCAGGCAACAGTAGCAGTTCAGTAGGTAAGTGGCTTGATCACATTTTTTTTTTTGTTTGTTTTGTTTTGTATTAGTAATGCATGCAAGCAGCTTTAGTATTACAGATCCCTTATAGGTCATGAAATGTTTGCTCTCTCTATAAAGTCCCTCCATAAGTACCATCTTGTCTTCTCACGGGAGTCTCGGGCCGGCTGGAGGAGCCCGAACCTTGTTCGAAAGGCTGGGGAGTGCTTTGGGTATCCGATGCCATGGCATCTGTGGCAGCCGCCTCCTGTATGACAGAGCCGGCCCCCTCGGCGTCCTCGCTCTGCTCGAAGGACTGGTTGGATCCGTTGCTCAGCTCTACATTCACCGTGTTAGTTCTCAAGGCTACTATAGTTCCCGAGTCGCTCCTCCTCTCTGCATAGATTCGCTGCTCGAAGACCTGAGCAGTGTTGGGCTGGAATTCGGCATCCAGGGGCACACTGTTTGTGGTGGAGCCCATGACGGTGCGGTACATCTCCATCCCCTCCGGCAGCATGGACTTGATCTTGGGCAGCCAGCGCTTGCGGACGCGGCGGGCGTTGGTGCACATGTCGGCCGCGATCACGTTCATCTCGCTCTCCTTAAAGCTCGGGGCAAAATTCTGACAATACACTGCAAAAAGACAGGGATACACAAAGAGCTGAGGATTCGCGGCAAGCAGCACGGAGGCGGCACAGAGGCGATCCCGGCCTCCAGAGACCTGAGCGTGGGGCAGGTGCCACGGGGCGGAGGTTCGCCCACGGAGCGGAGCTCTGCAAGGAGACTCTGACACACCAAGGCTCCTCAGCTGGAGGCAGACGCAGTCGGGAAGGGGTAAAAGCAGAAGGTGGCAGGGGAAGGGGGCTGGACAAGGATAACTCTCTCCCTGGGAGGCAGCAAACCCCAGAGGTACCATGTTCTGCCTGCAGCCTCAGGCTCCAGCCAGAGCTGGTACCTGCAGCCACCAAACCAGGGATGGACAGAGGAAAAGTCACACAGACTCCTCAGCAGCAGCTCCACTGATGGCTCTTAAACCTCACAGTGCTGCAGGCACAGCAGGGGCCTGGGAGATGTGGGAGCTGACGGGGATGCACAAAGGATTCTCCTCTGCCCGTTCCCTGCATGGACCAGCGGCCCGGCCAGCGTGGCTGCTCCAACTCCAGCGGCACATCCCCTGGGATCCAGCAGGAGCAGCGGGACCCTACAATCCCTCACCCTGCTCCTCCACAGGAGCCAAGCACCTGAAGTTACGGAGCAACATCCAAGGAACCGCCACGGGGAATAATTATCAACCAAAACTTGGGTGCACGGTGAAATCCGGGCAGGGAGAAGCCATCCTGAAACCTGCCACAGGACACGCCGCCTTCCCAGCCTCAGGAAGGACCACGGCTGGAAGGTCCAGGCCTGGGACTCTCCAGGGTGAAGCTGCTAACAGCGAGCTGACTGCACCACGTTCAGTCACATTACTGAACATCTGCCATCTTATCCCTTTCCTCCACGTGCCACAGATCTCCGAGGGTGGCTGGAAGGCCCCCCGAGTTCAGCAGCACAGGAACAATCAGGGAGGGGAAGGGTTTATCCTCCAAATCTTAAAAAAATAAATTTAAAAACATGCTTAGAGTTTCATTTTCCAGCACAGTTAATATTTAGATAAAGATTTGCTCTCCAGAATCCAGCCAGGCTGAGGGAACACATTGAGTTCCACTGTATATAATGGTCTTTCTTGCACCCCTCGGAGTTTCCTGCAACACCCAGCTCCTCACTCCCCAGCACCTCCAATTATTTGCAGCAGGGCTCCCATTTAATGTATATTAAAAAAAAATAAGTTTGCAAATATATGTAAGGAAATAGGCTGAAACTAACAGAGCAGCTGATGGGGAGCAGATCCCACCAAGCAGGGCTGGACCAGCCAGGGGTTTCCCTGGTTCCTGGGGGCCCATTTACTGCTCAAGACCAACAGCTCTAAATGTTGCCAAACCCACAATTTAAATATCCTTTTTTTAGAGCACCTATCAAGAAGTTAATTAACTGCAAAACGAGTGCTTTAAAACAGAGCAAACCAGTCAAGTAGCAATTACGTTTCATATGAAGACACTGCCAAAACCCACCAAAAATTAACTTCGGCCTCCCCACGTTATAGATTCATAGAACGGTTTGGATTGGAGGGACCTTAAAGATCATCCAGTTCCAACCCCTCTCATGGGCAGGGACACCTTCCACTAGCCCAGGTTGCTCAAAGCCCTGTCCAACCTGGCCTTGAACATTTCCAGGGATGGGGCAGCCTCAGCTTCTCTGGGCAATCAGAAAATGACGCAAACAAGAAAACAAATTAATGTTCCTACAACTTAATTGCACCATTATTACACAACAGAGATGGCTCTCCCTGCTCAGGTCTGGGCTCTGCCCTTGGAATGCTGTCCCAACCAGGCAGCAGCGCATCCTTCTCCTTACATTTGACTGCATTAAGGACTCTGCTGTCCAAGGGCTTCCTGCTGGGATCGCTCGTGGAGGACCGGATTCCAGTTCCGCAGCTGTTGGCAAGGGTGTTCCTGCAGGAAAGGCAAAGGGAGATCCTCAGAGTGGGGACTCCAGGGGACAGCCCTGTCCTCCTCCCTTCAGATCCTGATGGAGGGATCACCACATCACAAGATTTTAAGGCAAGGAATTGGAAAACCTCACGCATGGAAATGGAAAACCGGGTTCGAGCACCATTGAGAAAAAAAGCACAGAATTGAGAGCAGCCCGTGCAGAGGATGGAGCGAGGCTAAACCCCCAGGAAAACCAACATGGTGCAAGGTTAAACCCCCAGGAAATGACTGGAATTGATCCCCTGGGAGAGCACAAGGAGCAGGGGGGGACGTACCGATCGAAGAAGGTGGCCAGGAGACGCCTCAGGAGGACCTTGTGTTTGACACCGGCACATAAGTGGCAATTCATCAGCTGCCCCCGGGTGATGTAAACGCCTGAGCCTGCAAGGGTGGAGAGGGAGAGCCCGAAATTAAAGCCCTGCCGTGCCCACAGAGCCACCAACAGCTCCTCCTGCACCGGCCGGTCCCGACACACGGTGGGAGAGCGTTCCTCACGCGCTCCCGTGGAAGCCCAGCAGGGACGGCAGGATTTGTGGAAAGGCCCAGCAGGGATTGTTACCACAGTGCCTGGGGGCCTTGGCGAGTCCCAGCTCCTAATTTTATCTGTACAGAAAGGAAGTCCATGGAAATCAAATGAAAGGACTCCTATTTTCTCACCAACACACACACAGTGCAGGGCTTTATGCCGTGATTTTATATGTACAGATCAGATTATTTATTCTCTCTGAAGGGAGAAAACCCCAATCCATTTGACCTTTTCTTTTTTCCAGTGAAAGACTGTAGCCAGAAATGAAAGAAAAAAAACCCATCTAGCACAGAAGAGGTACTTGGTTACAGATCTAACCCCTTCCAAAAGCCCAGCCCATCACCTCTTGATACCTCTGGTGAGCAGGGAATTTTCCTTCTAATGCACAGGAATGGCTGACTTTGAACACAATGCCTTTAAGAAATGTTTTCAGGAAGAAAAAGGAGCCCCTGCAAAGCAGCTGGACATGTCCAGGGGTCTGGCAGAGCTTTACAGCAGGTTTTGTACCAAACCCTTTTACTTTGCACACAGACAAACCATTCCTGCCTCAGCATCGGCTTCCAGGGAGATGTTATCCCATTTTTTCCAGCATTCTGCTACATGGCAGGGTTTTGGTATTTGCTTTTAATGAAGATTAAATGATGGGTCGTATCCAGATCCAGAACACACTCTGTTCTCAAGATATAAAAACACCTACCAGAGAAATAAAGTCACCTCCTGGATTTCCAGGGAGGATGACTGCCCCTGACCTCTGGATGAAGCCAGAGCTGCAGAGCCCAAGCCTGACCCTCTGCCCCTTCCCTGCCACACACAGGCCACCAATCCTTTCCCAGGATCCAGCATCCCCCTGGATCTCTAACCCATCCCACTCCTCAGCCTCATCATCCGTGTATTCTCTGCCATGTGATGAGTTTTTGGAGTTTCAGCAGTCTTAGTTTTAGCAGTTTCAGCTGGAATTTTTGTAGTCCTGTGAGCAACAGAGAATTGGACTCCATGACCCTTAAGGGTCCCCTTCCAACTCATTCCATGCACGTGTTCCCTGTTTAATTCCACACATTCCCTTCCAGGCACAGCCTCTGTCCCTCAGATGGGCTGGGGTGACTGCAAGCCTTGCTGAAAACCCTCTCAGAGATTGCTGCCCAAGTTTGCAGAATCACCCCTGGCAGGAAAAATCAGAGGCAAAAGGAAAACGCTCCCAATGGAGAGTTGAGGAAAACTTTCCCAACAGGACCAAGCCCTCCCCTCCTCCAGGTCTCCCCAGGTTTGAGACAGGAATTAGCTGGTTTTATTTTGTCTTTTAAGAGATAAGGCATCACAGTGAACGCCAGACACCACCGAGGGGAACTTCACTTTAATAAATGATAAATAACTGAGGCAGCCACTATCGGTTACTGATATTAATCTGCTTTTTTTTTTTTTTTTTTCCAGATTGAAAAATGTAAATCAAGCAGAGCTGCCTCCAGCCAATTTGCAGCTCTCACTGTGAAAATAACCTGCACCACTTGATGGTTTTAAGAAGTCTCACATAAAATGTAAATGGGTACAAAATGAATATTCCAGATACAAAAGGAATACTTGTGGTTGTACGCTGTGCTTTGCCTTCCATCAAAGTCCCATCCTCCATCAGCTGCAAACCTTTCTGGGCATCCCTTGAAATCCTGATTCCTTCTACAGCCTGAAAATAAAATCATGCTACTCACCAAGAGATAAATGACCAGAAAGGAAGAACAACTGATTTGGATTGATTGTGCTGCCACACGTCCTTTTTGTACCAAGGGCTTTACAGGTATTATATCAGCTCTGCACCACCAGTGTCATCAAAAGCTAAACAACTTCCACCTCACACTGGCCATAAATCCTGTACAGAGAAGGAGCAAATTCTCCCAAATTTGTAAATTCCCCCCCAAATGAAAATAAAGACAGAAGAAAGGACCAAACTCAATTCCTTCTCTTCCTTCCTGCTGCAGCGTTTTGGCTGTTTAGTAAATTTTTAAAGAAACTTGTACAGGTTTTTCAAAGCCTGCTCACTGACACAAATTTTATCTCCTTTGCTTTGTAAATCTTATAATGTGATAATTTTTTTTGGGGGGGGTGGGGGGGAGGGGGTTTGTTGGGTTTTTAGATCTGAGCATCTAAATGAAAACACGCCGGAGCTGCAGCTCACACCGACCGGGGAGAACACAAGCTGCAGAATTCAATTAAAATGCTAAATTAATTCAATTGAATAAATCCTGTTAATGACACATTTTTCTATCAGCAAATTAAAGGAAACGCAGAACTTTTCTAAAGATGATTGGTGATGAATAATTCCAGAAAGACACGGCAAGGGCACAGCGAGATGCACGACTCCAGCAAGATGGAGAACGCAGCTCCAGAAGGAAAACATCAGCGCTTCCCAGGCATTCCCAAGCAAGGAAAAGTTACCCCTCCTTACCTGCAACGAGCTCAAGTTTTTCTCCAGGATCTCCCTCCGAGTAGAGTTTTGGGTGGCAGCGGTATCCGATCTGACTGATAAGACTGGCTGGGAGGGCAACAAGATCCCGTCGGATGAGGACACAGGAGCGGTTCTCCAGCGGGATCTGCTCTGGCTTCTCTTGAGCAACTTAAGAATGAAGAGGGAAAACCATTAAAATGACTTATCACGCAGGCACAGCGTTACCACAAGGTCAGGCTCCGACTTTTCCACGTAGCAGTTGGAAAGATTCCTCCCTCCGGATGCACGAGCGCTCGCTCGGCCGCGGGGCAGGTGCCACCTGGAAGCACGGGAAAATCCCCTGGTCGTCCCCCCCCACCATCCACCACGGCAGCCTCAGGTTCTGCAAGAGGGATTCCTAGAAAACTAATTATGCTTCAACTTTTCCTAAGTTAATCATTTATGAAAACGGGCAGCCCTGCACAGCTGGCACCGCTCTGCCAGCTCTGCAGCACACGGAGCTGCTTCCCAAACGCTCCCAGAAGAACGGCAGGTTACTTCAGCAGGGCGTTCTGAAACAGGCAGTAAATTGATAAACACCTGCATCAGGACCATAACTGCTTCTCTTGATGGGTTTTTTTTCCTGCTGAAGTTAAAACCCGGACCCTGCAGACACCCTCTGCCCTGAGAAAGGTCACCACAGCCTCTCCCAAGGACGGCACCTCCTCTTCCTCTGCCTTCTCCAGGCCAATGTTTCCTCTCAATAACGAGATAAAACCCCAACCAAAAGCCAAAAAAAAAAATGTTAGTGAGATGTGGCTTCAAAACCGAAATCCCAGATTTGCCCAGCTTGCCCCAATGTACCATCCCCAGAGCCCTCCACTGCCCAGGAGCAGCCAGTTACATGGAAAAGCTGGAAGTACTGAGCAGTCCTGCCAGCACCCCCAAGTCTGGGACTCGTGGGCACGCAGAAGATTTGTTTCTAAATCACATTTACAGTCCAAGACCACAGGACTGCTTAAAATGATAATTTTTTGACAGCAGAACAGGCGTACATCAGTTCCGGGGTGTGGTGGGAGCAGATACAGAGCTGAATTACAGCTCAGCTCTAAAATGATCCCCTTTTCCTCCCTCCCCCCCCATCATTTGATAATGTGTCAAATGCCAAGTACAAAATCAAACCCAGCCCTGTTCTTCAATATCTGCAAAGGCAGAGAGAAGCAAAAACCCGCAGCGAGGAGACAAAATGTCTCCTGCTCCAGAGGTGTCTTTCCCTGCGATTACTGCGGAGTCCTGGGGGCCACTTTTCCTCTCTCCAGATAAAATAACAAGTTTTGCAGAGTTGTTGCTGCAGTAACCGGGGGGTGATGGCTCCGGGACAATGGGAGCACTGTTCTAAGTAGGACATGCCCGGCACGCCGGGCTGTGCCGTGGCATCCTATCGCAGGCACAGGGCTGGGAGCATCCCACCCTCGGGGCTCCCTCCTCCCCTAAAAACTCCAGGAGGACGCCCCTTCCTCATCCTTCAGGGATTAAGGACCAGACAGCGGCAGAACAATCCACAGGATGTTTTTAAACCAAACTTCTCCTGCCATCACAGCCCCGCTGACGGACAGAATTCTCCCCAGCTGCAGCATTCCCCATTTAGCAGCATTCCCAAGCATCCAGATCCGAGATCCCATTGGAGATGGGGGCCAACTGCTGCTCACACCAAGGGAGAATCTCAAAGGTCTGCGATTTTGAGGCTTTCAGAGAGTGATAAGCAAAGTATATCCAGCTAAATACTATTACTTTCCAGATTTAACAAACCAGAAAGGAGAGGGGTGGTGGGTACGGAGGAAGCAGCACCCAGGGAAGTCCTGCTCTGCTGTCCTTCCACGGGTTTTTGGCTCTCAACAGAGTCCTCTGCAGGTCACACACAGGCTGATTTAACAGGTAAAATTACGTATATAACCCCTTTGAGCTGTATATATGACCTACACGACCCCCCGAGCACAGCTCACTGTCCAGGTTGTGCAAAATTGCACTTTTAGTATTTCATTTTTACTTCAACCACCTACAGAGTCCAAAAGCACCCACAATATTCATCACCCCCTAAAACCAGCAGATGTGGAGCTGCTGAAGGGAAGCTCAGACCCAACAAACCCCCAAATTTTGGGGTCAAAGAGAGCAGCGATAATGAGGCAGGGAAGAAAAAGAGCAGGACAAGTTTCATGTTCATTCTACCTTCCCGGAAAAACCTGGATTTGGTGTCCAACCCGTTTCCTGAAAGAAAAGCAGCTTTTCAGGAAGACAATCCTGCCTGGAAGAGCTTTGCTTTTAGATAATATTTCACTTCCTACACAAGGAGCCACGGAGAAGTTTCTGTTCCTTCCCGTGAAATCAAATACTCCTTAAAACAACCCAAAATTCAGCTAAAAAGACCAACTGTAACTCAACCCGGCCCTGGATTTTGGTTACATCTGCCCTGCTGACTCGCTGTCTATAAATCTCTTATTAAACACGGCCGAGAATCACTTTGGGGGCTTTGTTTCCATTCAGGCATCAGCACAAAATGCAACGATACCAAACAAAAACTGTTAGAGATTTTGGGCTTTCGGTGCCACCTCCATGGGGCAGATAGCAATCAGTTATGTAAAGGAGCAGGACACAAGAGCCACTCTGGTCCCTGTTTCCAAAGAAAGCCGGTCTGTTTGGCCTTTATGCTCCGGAGAACAGGATAGTATTTGCTTCTAATTAATCTGTATCTTCAGAGGGCAGAGGCTCCTTCCCTTTGAATGAAAGGGCAAACAATGGGAAGTATTGTTTGATACAGTTTTGTTCCTGACCAAGAAAGGAGCTCCCAGCCAGCAGAGAGGGGCAGGAAATCATTACGGAGGAAGCCACTAGAGCTGCCAGCCAAACACTGGAATATTTTATTTATTCGGATATATCCTTTCATCCCAAACTTCTATGGATGCTGCAGCTGCAACAGGTGGCCCAGAACGGGAAATATCCATTTTTCTGTTTTTTTTTTTTTTTTGTTTTTGGCCGGAGAAACAGCCTCAAGCTAACCCAGTGGTCCGTGCTCCAAGCTCCAGGCTCTCTGCATGATGCTGGGGCACATGCCCACCTTGTCCCTAGGACACGTTGTCCTACTCAGCAGTCCCTCACACCCCCTTTGTGCTGAGCCCACGGGGGTTTGGGGGACACCAGGGTGGCTGCACATCCCACCTGAGGTGCTTGGGAGCAGAGGTGCTGAGCCCACACTGACCCTCACCAGCGATGGGCACCAAGCTGCTCGGCTGAGTGCCTGGGGCCGCTTGGAATGGCTGGACACACGCCTGGCACCAGCACTCACTTATCTCCTTAGTTCCTGACAGTCCAAACACCAGGGCTTCAAAATTATTCACGAACCCCTCAGCTCCCACCAGTTTGGGTTCCCCCAACCGTACACAAACTTCAAGACGTTCCCGCGGGCATGGAACAACTCTCTGTCATTTAGGAATGGAATTGGGAGATACAGAAAGATCAGAGTGATGGAGCTTCACCCGAAAGTTAACGTTTAGACAGTCCCAACATGAAACCACAAGCCTCAAGCCCTGAAGAAAAGGTCTGAGAAACCACCTCCCACCTGCTGCACCACCAGGCACCACGGACGCAGCACTTGGATGATTCTCCCCTGTTCCCTACAAGGCAAGAAGTCTCTTTTCAAACAGCACCGTTTTACCAACATTTCTATCCCATCGGCCTCTTTTCCACTGGCTGACTACCCCAAAAACAGCACCCCTGCCAAGGCATCACCAGCATCTGCTGCGTATGTAAACCTGTACCAGAGGACACACACACAGACACCGCGGGACAGATCCATCACCGAGTCCCAACGGGGAGAGTTTACATTGCCCAAATAGCACATTTACAACAACCTACTGGAATGCAGAGATGTGATTTGTGACCTATTTATACAGGGAGGTAATCTGGAATTAGTATAGGAAAAATATTACTGGTTTATAAATACCCCTATCTTGCCTTCGCCTCAGATCTCAGCCAGGAGTGAAACATCTGCCAGCCTAAAATTAAACATCTGTGTTTTACAGGGAGGAAAATGGGACTGGAAGTTTAATGCCAAAAAAGGCCAGAGGCTGTGAGCCCCCGGTGTGGGGCTCAGCCTTTCTCCTGAGCCTTCCTCCCACTCAGCACCACCAGTCCCGGAGGTGGGATGGGAGATGCCGGCGCTGTCCGGCTCCCGTCGGCACAGAGAACCACGGAATCCTGCCGCAAAAGACTTCCAAAACCATCCAGTCCAATCAGCACCTTGTCAGCTAAAGCCACGCAGCGAGGCCTCCAGCAGCTGGGGTGTCTGAATCCCCCAGCAACATCCCAAAGAGATCTGCTGGATAACCAGGGCATCCCTGGACGTGGTTCAATAACCACGAGCTTTTCGCTGCCGAGCATCCCCTCCCCAGCGCCACACCGGCCACTGCAGCGCGGGCAGGGACAAGTGGGACCCTGTAGGATCAGGTCACATTCCTGCAGCTGGAAGCAGCTCCTCCATCAGGCTGCAATTATCCAGCGGCGCGGCCGTGATTTACGTCGCTGCAGCGCGTCGTGCCCAGGCTCGGGTCGGGATCAGCACGGGCTGCATCATTTTGGATTCTGGGCTGTTCCCTGCCCTCTTTCCTTACTGTCAGGAATCAGAGGCCAGGAGAGAAAACTATTCTCTCAGCTAATTACCACAACTATTCTATAATGGCTATTTTAGATGAATTTTTAATGAAGTGTGCTCTTGTCAGTTCAGGATTTCATAACTTTCAAGTCCAGCCTTTGCATTCCAGCCATTTGCTGCATAAAGATTTTTCCTCTGCCCTGCAAACCGGTGCAGCAGGAGCAGGGGAGGAGGACGGACCCTCGCACAACTTCGCTTGTGCCTGTCAAAATTAAATTAACTGCATCTGCTGAGCAGGGAGCTGACTGACAACAACGTGGCTCAGTGCAGAAAAACGCCGAGCATCTGCAAGTCCTGCTCAAACCCACTTCAGCTCAGGCCCACGACGCTGTAATTAACAGGGATAAAAATACTTTGCTTTTGTTTAATATTTTCTGGAGTTGTGCATTCCTCAGATCAGATGCTGGAAACCTCATTAAGTCTCGCTCGTGTCCTCAAGGCCCACATGTTCTCCACAGCCAGACCTAGTTATGGAACGAGGAGCCATTTTACCGCAGTGCTCCCGTCCTGCCACCACGATGGTGACACCACCAGGGCCACTGAGCGTGGCCAGAGGACAGTGGGAGCTGGGCCACCTTCTCCTACATCCCTCTGCAAGCTGCCACCCTGTCCACCAACACCTAAACCCGACCCTCCCTGTGTTTAACCCTGGGCTCGTCCTTTTGTTTATCTGCTGCTCCTTCTGCAGGTCCAACACTGGTGCTGGTCCCTCACACCGGAGCCACCACTGCAGGAGGGACATCTCTGAACTCCTCACTCCCTCTTCTACCACCAAACCTTGGCCAAAGTGATGATCTGCTCCCGGTCTCTCTGGCCCCAACTACCTGGAGGGAGGTTGGAGTAAAGATCGGCCTCTTCTCCCAGGTAACAAGCGACAGGACAAGAGGAGATGGCCTCAAGCTGCACCAGGGGAGGTTCAGGTTGGACATCAGGAATAATTTCATCATGGAAAGAGGGGCCAAGCATTGAATCAGGCTGCCCAAGGAGGCGGTGGAGTCACCATGGTGGAAGTGTTCAGGAAACAGCTGCACGAGGCACTCAGTGCTCTGATCTAGTTGACAAGGTGGTGTTTGGTCAAAGGTTGGACTTGATGATCTTGGAGACTTTTCCCAACCTAAACGATCCTATGATTTGGAGATGTGCCTCTGATCCAGCTTTGGAGACTCAGAATGGTTCTGACTACAAAAAGAGGTGAAGAAAAATAAATAAAAACCCCCTAGTCCTGGGGCAAGAAGAAGATTGATGACCCCACCATGGGTGGTGAGTGATGCCCAAGGGCAAGCAAGGAGCATCAGCCACCAGTGCCCCACCACACACTCACCAGCACGAGCTCAGTCAATACTTCAGCTGGAAAAAGGAAAAGCAGAGAAAAAGGAGGAAAAAAAACCTACCCCAACCAACCCTCTCTGAAATTCAGGCCCTCATCTGCTCTGCTCCTCTTTGGCTTTGTTTTTGTTTTCACAAACAGGGCTCTTGGAAACCTTGGCAATCCCTATTTTACAGGGCTCCCCCCTCCCCCAGGCCTTTGTGAGGCTGTCGGGATCGACATGCCAGGAGCAGGATTAGCTGCCTTCTCTCTTCCATCTCGCGGGTTTATTATTCCGCACCTTTTGAGGGTACAGTTTATCCCGAGTAATTAAAACACAGTTAGCTGTACAAGTCCAAACCATAATGGAATAGCTTAGGTTTTATTTTTTGTAATCTCTTTCTTGTGTGCCCTCCTTTCCAGGAAGCCTGATACTATAGCTGGGCTCGTTTCAAACAGGAAACTCCCTTGAAATGTGCTGGTGCGGAAGAGGAATTTGAGCAGAAATGTGGGATATTGGAGCTTTACAACCTGTCTCCTCCCTGCCTCGGCATCATGACGTGGTTTGAGTCTTCTCCCTACAGAAAACAAGCAGGAAAACTTGGCTGTGGGACGCCCAGCTCCGGCACGAGCTGCAGCATCTCCAGCGACACCCGAGAAAGCTGCTCGGATTTTCACTTTTCCAACTGGGATGACTCCTGCCCCTGCAAGGATTAGGGACACCCTCAGAGCTGCTGCTCCTGCCCTGGCCTTCTGAATTGATTTTGTTCTGTTTCTGCATGAACTGGCCCCGTGACAGGGATGGAAAACACCGTGTCCAAGGGCATAATCCCACTGCTCCGAGGAACAACGTGCGAGCCCAGCGCCGAGGGCAAACCCACGTTACTCACCACGGGCTCTACAGCAGGGAAGAGCAAAGCAAAATCAGATCAAAAGAAGTGTGTGAGGAAACAGCCCAATTTCTGTTAAATCCGCCTCTAACAGCAGCTGGGGAGGAGATCCCGACCTTGTCCCCATCCCTGATCCCGCTCCTCTCCCGTCCCATCCCAGCCACCGGCACCTGAAGCACAGCTGGGAGGGCACTCAGGCTTTTGAGGCTCATTTTCTACAACTGCTGGTCCACTTCGCTCAGCAAATGTTTCTAATATTGAAACAGTAACCCTGCTACCAGCATGGCTTGGGAAAAAAAACTTGGAAAATATTGCTTATCTGCTCGCTGTCTGGCAGGGGGACAGGCCGAGGGGATGCTGAGCTCCTGCTCCATGGGATGGGATGGGATGGGATGGGATGGCACAGGGTGTCAGGATGAGCCTGTTCCCAGTACTAGGGAAGCCTGGCTTGGGGTAACAGAAATTGTCCTATTTGCCAAATCTTGTTCCTTGGTTAAGACTAAAACCAAACCACTTCGAGGAAAGCTCATCAACACCAGCTCGGCAACACAGCAGAGTGAAACACTTGCAACATAAGCCCGGCAATTCCAGCATCCAGAGCAGGGAAGGCGGCTCCTGGCCAGCGGATGCCGCGCGCGGCCGGAGCTGGCGGGAAGATGTCCTTCCCCAGGGAGCACCCCCGGATCAAAGCTGCTGCCACAAACACCTGCAGCGCTGACAGGGAGGCCCCTGCGAGGCTGAGCTTCCATGTGGGATGCTGCCAGCTCCGTCCAGGCGGGATGCTGTGAGCTGCTTCCACGTGGGATGCAGACGCGCCAGAGCCCAGCGGGCATCTCCTTCTCTGGTCCTGAGCCCCTGGCTCTGTACCTGCCCCTGATCCTCAAGAGGGCCTGAGCCCCCCAAGGTGCCCTGGAAAGAGGGGGTGTGTCCAAGGAAGTGATGGGGAAGGGGCCTCTCATGCCCCTGTGCCCACCTGGGGGCTGAGCAGCAGCTCCAGGACCAGCAACACCAAAACGAAGCCACCACCTCTGTCTCAGGCCCACCCAGGGATTCACACCACCACCCCTTAACCATGGATTCTGGAAGGCCAAGGCAGGGATTTTACTTAGTTCTGTTTCTAATGCTGAAACAAAAAAGCATTAAGCTCTCCCCCAAACTGCTTTTCCCTTTCCGACAGCGATGCGTGGGGCAAGGCTGGCAAAGGAGAGGGGGGCACTTCAGGCAGTGGGGAGAAAAGTCCTCTTTTTCTTCTTTTTTGCAGATATTCCTAAATAACATCTATTATGAAAATAATTTAGTTGATGTTTTCCTTCCTTATACGTTTACGGCTTTTTAAAAAAAATCTTATTCTAAAACGCCAGGACAGAGGGGCCACGTCTGGCACCTTGCTAAAGACTAATTCCCAAAATAACCACCCAGCCTTCACTGGGCCGCCAAGGACTTCCTTTCCCAAGGGTGACCACCCCTCTCAGATGACCCATGGCAGGAGAACTCAGTCATCACCTCGGGACGGGTGTCACCACCACGGGGCTCACGCAACCACCAGGCTCCTTGTTGGGAGCCTCAGCCAAAAAGCCAAGGGCTGAGCTGACCGTGGTGGACGATGCGGCCGTGGTGGATGATGCAGCCTCTCATCTAAAGGGCCCCCCAGCTGGGAACACAGCCCAGGAGCGATGGCACGGAGAGACCTGCCCATGCCACGCCTGGACACCAGCACCACGTGCATCGCTTCCTGCACCGCGCCACAAAACCCAACAAACGAAAGCCCTCGAAGACGAAAGCCTGAAGAACAACCCAAAACGACCCGCGGGGGGGCCAGACAAGGCCCAAGCGGCCACCGAAGGGGAGCCGAAAACCCAAGGACAGAGACGCCCGTTACCGGAGTAGCCTCCCGAGGACTTGATGTACATCTGCCCGTACTGCTCCTCCACCATGGTGTCGTAGGCCTCGTCGTCCTCCTCGTCCTCCTCGTTGTGGTAGGAGGTGGGGCTGTCGGTGGTGGGAATGCTGCTGGCGCCGGGGCTCGTCCGCTCCCCCTGCGAGTACTGCACCTGCTGCACGTTGGGGATGAGGGTGGCCAGGTTGGGCATCCCGTAGTAGGACACGCGGGAGAGCTTCAGGGGCCCCGCGCTGGCGCCGCCGCTGCCCCCGGCCCCGTCCCGGGCGCCGGCTTCCAGGGGCCTCTTCCCGGCCCCGCCGGGCAGGGCGGCCGCCTGCAGCTCCATGTTCTCGTGTTTGACGCGCGTGAGGAGCGGGATGGGCATGGAGGGGGACATGACGTAGGGCGCCGAGGCCGACTGCAGCTGGTTGCAGGGGCTCTGCGGCTCCGAGCTGGGGTCTTCGATCATGGTGGTCTGAGAGTCACAGTGGGGCGAGCTGACCTTGAACATCAAGTCCGTGCCTTTCTCCACGATGTGCTGGATCTGCAGGAAGCCCGCCGTGTACATCACCACCAGCTGCTCGCTGGCGGCCATGGTCAGCTTGCCGGTGTAGCAGAAGGAGAGGATCTGCTGGAAGCAGGCGGGGGGGACGGTACCCGGCAGCTCAAAGGCGTTCTTGCTGTTCCCGCTGAACAAGTCTCGGAAGTAGAGGCTGCTGGCGGCCAGCACCGCCCGGTGAGCCTTGAAGGCCTGGCCCTTCACCACGATGGAGACATCGCAGTACAGCCCCAGCAGCCGCTGCTCGTTCAGGCAGCCCAGAACGGTGTTCCCGAAGTTGGGAATCTCTATGTGCAACATCTGCGACATGGCTCAGGATCGGCTGGAGCTCCTCAGACATTCAATGCAGGGATATCCAAAGTAGGGCACATCTGAAAAAGGGAGAAGGCAGGGAGAGAAGGAGCAGCGTTTTTAGACAGTTCACCAAAGCAGGAGAAGCGGAGGAACCCACCTCACCCGACATCAAAGGCTCAAAACGAGCTCTGAGAGCCGACGTGGAAAAGCAATCGCTTACAAAAATCACTTATCAATGTTTTCAACCCACGTTGGGAATGCCATTCCAAGGATATTCCCCTCAAAAACGCGAGTATTTCCTTCAAGTTGCGGTCTGTTTAAATAAGCACCACTGATTTATTCCCCCGGGGCTTTTACTTTACGCAGGAAAATCTGAACGATAATGGGAGAGAACAGTAAAGCAAACGAAAGACAGTCAGACAGATCTCGGTAGCATTATATAAGAAACACAACAACCAGCAGCTCTGTTGAAACTACAGAAAAGATATTTATAAAACAATGTGCCATTCTGCCCGAAATAAATACAGGATTCTGCCGGAGCGACAGCTCCCAGGAAAAAGCACTTTGAAAAGCAATCTTCCCATTTGCACCAGAAAGAGGGAGCATTTCAACAGTTAAACCCCTTCTCAACAGATTTATCCTCCAACAAAACGAGGCTTAGCTCCAAATTAAGCCAGATATTTGAGCCCCAATGAAACAAACCAAGTGCTGCAGCGAGCCGCCTACCAAGTTGTCTTCTCATTTCCCCCCCTTCTAAAGGCAAAGCGGGGCAGGGGGAGCCCCAGCCCAGCCCCTCCTGCGGCCGGAGCCCCCCGATCCCCCCCGGGTACCGGCAGCGAGGACCCTCCGAGCAACCCCCCCCGGGGCTGGAGGCTCCAGCTCCGCATCCCGGCTGTACCTTTCGGCCACGGGGAGAATTCCTGCTTCCAC
>JAWMRA010000038.1:2366613-2401053 GCA_035584735.1 Pseudotriccus pelzelni
CATCCCACCCCGAGAGCTCCCCCAAACCACCCGCCCAAGGGCAGAGCTTTGGGAATGCCCAAATCTGCCCAAAATAGAGGTGGCTCCTGGGGCAGCCACACTCCTGCCTCCTGCCCCCCCCCAGCCCCTCCCCAATACAAGAAAGCCTTTCAAATGCAGGAAAAATGTTTACCCCTTGGGGAAAGCTTCTTTCAGTCTGTGGCTGAATCCACTAAAAGCAAATCCATTTGCTTAAGTAATGAAATCCCAGTCACATTGTCTCCTGGATTCAGATTTTAAATTACCTTCGCATTTATTGAGCATGTTTGGTGCTTTTTTCTGGGAAAGAGGGTGGGGCCTCCCTTTGCTCACTTCTGCCTTGCCCAGGGTGTTTTTAGTTCTGCCACTGGTCTCCAATCTGGTTCAATTGCTCCGCTCGGATGGTCACACACAGTTCAAATTTCGGAGGTGGGAGGTGAACCCATCCTTAGGGAAGGGTAACTGCAGGGAGCACAGGGCTGGGCATGCTCTGGTGTGACCCTTTCCCTCCTGACGCCGCTCAGATCTCCACTCCCACGTCCAAAGAGATGTTTGGCGCATGAAGTTCAACTCCAGAGCGGCGAACCGGGGCTGGGCTGCCTTCCCCCCAAGCACGGCCGCTCTGCATCCCACGGGACCCGCAGCCTCCTGGAGGAGCCACCCCGCTCCCCAGAGCAGGACCTCCAGGAGCTGGGAACGCTCAGTGACCCCACGGCAGGTCACTGGGATCTCTGCCTGCTGCTGACCAGGAGGCAAAGGCACCGAGAGCGGCCCAAGGTGACGTCCTGAGAGGAGGTCAGGGATGACCCCCGAGCAGCCGAGCCTGAGAGCCCAAAACCTCTTCCTACCATCCCACCACCCATCTCTGCTGGAGGAGGGATGGAGTCTGCCCTGGCAAACACAGATCCAGCTCCGGATCTGTGAGAATTACTGGGAAAAATGTGCTTCACAGAGGAAACTTCATTGCTCGGGCACCTGAAGACCATGGGTGGAGAAGGATCTTCTCCTCCTCTTTTCTCCCAGGAAGGGCTCCCTAAGAGATGAAGGAGAGACCAGGAAGGTCCTGGATGGGACCTCCTTGGACCCAGCAGGGCAGGATGTGTGAGACCAGCCAAGGACAGCTCAGTAGCACAGAACAAGCCAACTTAAAATAGATATTAATTATTAATATTGCTTAGAATTTGCTCTATAAACATGCCAGGCGTGCCAGGAGCAACCCACGTCTCCCTAAAAACACCAAAACTGAGCTGGTTTAGGGGTATGTTTAAGTCAGAGAGAAGCACCAGAGTGCTCCAGCCTCCCAAATCCTTGGCAGATCTCACGTACAACCTCCCAGCAGAGATCAGAGTTTGAACCAAGATGCTCCAAACACACAGCTGGTCCCTCCCAAAATATGGCTCTCAGGGAAAATGGTGAGAAAAGGAACGGTCTTTGGTCAAGAAAGAGCACTGAGGAACACAAGCCAAGCTGTACCAGCAAGCTGCAAAAGCCCAAACCACTCCAATAAACCTCCAGCCAGGACTGCTGGAATTATTTTTTCTTCCTCCTCCCTCCCTCTGCCTCTTTATGACCTGACTGAATTAAATAAAAAAAAAATCCAAAAAAACCCAACCCAAAACCACCACCAACCCCAAAATCCCCCAAGAATCCAAGAAATTAAGGAAGTCCTGAAAGCCAAGGAGAGCCTGCCTCACGACCAAACCTCACATTCCCTAAAAAACAACAGCAACAAAATGAGACACTGACTGGATGGCAAACGCACTAACACTTGATAATGTCTATCTTAAAAAGATCCTCAACTAAATACGATTATTTTTCTTTTAAACAGAGCAGCAAGTGACTTTTGAAGGGTTTGAAATGGCTTCAGCCCATCTGACATTGGAAGAGCTGCGCTGCAGGAAAAATGACCTTTGCAATTCCAGATGGAAACTGTATTTTTCCAAGCTCATCTCCCAAGCCAAGCCGTGCCCCAAGGTGCAGGAGGAGCCCCCAGCACCCTCCCCACCCAAAAAAACCCAGTCCACTTTGGGCTGCCGTGTCCTACAGGTGACAGGCCATCAACTGGACACCTCCAAATGGGAAAACTTGGACCAAAGTGGATTAAAACCAGCCAAGCACCTCCTACTTTGATTATTTGACATGTGTGACTGCTCAGGCAAAATGTCATTTTGTTTTCTGATGGCAGCCTCTTTTTCCAGCACTTGGATACAGCAGGACAATTTGTACATCTCTGCCTGATTTTTGTAAAGTCATAGCCTTTGTCACAAGATGTTCATAAAAAATGCAGCTGTTATTTGAGACAACTTCCAGGAGAGTTTGGGAATTCTCAGCCTCTGCCCTCATCTGCTTTGGGGGGAGAAAAAAAAAAGCAGGTTTGCTCTTTTCCAAACTAATTCCCTGCTCCAAGGCCTGAAAGGTTGGGAAGAGGCGACAGCAACAAAGGATGAAAAGCATCGACCTAGAATAAGATGCTGCCATCAGATCTCCCCCAGGAGTAATCAGAAATAATTAGATAACGTATTTAAATTGTCTTTTTTTCTTAGCCAAACAACATACAGAGAGACTCAGTGGTGAATCACCCCCCAAAAAAAACCCCCAAATATCCCCGAGATCCTGCAGTTCCCGCAGGAAGGTGCTCTGGGCAGCAGCTGGGACAGGGACAAAGGGACAGGGACCCTCTGGGGGTGGCAGACAAAGCAGCCAAAAGCTTTCACCCCCCCCAGCCAAAGCCCCTCGAAAGAAAAGAGCTGAAAAGTCCTGCCCTTGAAGGCCCCAAAGGGTCAAAGGAAACTTCTCTTTCTTCTGTAAATGAGGCGAGAGGGGGGGGGAAAAATCCTACCCTTGGATTTGAGGCTGGCAGGGGGATTGTCACCCACCAAAGCCACCCAGTACCCCCAGGCACAGGGTGCCACCTGCCCTGCCCCCAGGGCACGGTTTTGGGGTTGTTCTCCACCCCCTCCCTTTTAATGCGAAGGAAATGCATTTTCAAATAAACCCAAGGGAAAATACGCAACAGCTCCCTGCAAACTCGGCGGCCAAGCACCGTCCCCTGAGCCCAGAGCTGCTGCAATGCCTTAAATAAAATCAAGAGTTAAATAAAAGAAAGAGCTAAATGAAGACAAATAAAATGCACTTCAGGTCTAGGCTGTGCATCCCCCCCCCCCCATCCTCCTTGCGCCGCAGGGAGACGAGAAGCCAAAAAGTCATTGCACCCCTCACCCCTAAAAAATTGAGCATCTCCCCCCTTCTCAGGGCGAGAAAATCCTGGAGGGGAAGGGAGAGGGATCGGGGCAGGGCCGTGGAACGCTGTGGATGCCTGCACAGAGGAAAACAAGGTTAAGTTCAGTAATCAAATGCCAGTCCTAGCGAGACTCCTCTCCTGCAGCACCGGGAGCTGCAGCTCCAAAGTATTTATTTTTGAAATGCTGCAAGTGGCAAGCGGCGCGGCCGGCCCCTATTTTTAGTGTAGCAGCCAGTGGCAATGGGTGAAAGAAGATTATTTCTGCCTTATTAAGAGCCCAAAGCGAATTTGCAAATATTCCTCAGTAGCACCCCAGCAGCCCACACGCAGCAGACATGCAGCAACGGGGGCTTCCCAGTCCTGGAAGTTCGCACAGAAAGTACAGACCTGCAGGCTCGGGCAGGGAACGGGGGAGAAGATGGAAAAGTGAGCTGAATTCATGCTTGCTGATGCAGCTCAGGAGGCGTGTGTGGCCCCACTGCCAGGGCAGCCCGGGGTGGGGTGATGGGTGCTCGGCTTGGGGACCCCGGCACAGCCTCCAGGGCTTTGCTCAGGGACCCCAGCACAGCCCTGGGGTCCCTCCTTGGGGATCTCCCCAGGGACCCCAGCACAGCCCTGGGGTCTCTCCTTGGGCATCTCAACACAGCCCCAGGGTCTCTCCCCAGGGACCCTGCTACAGTCCCAAGCATCTCTCCATGGGGACCCCAGCACGGCCCCAGGAACCCCAGTACAGCTCTCGGATCTCCTCCCAGAGACCCCCGGATAGCCCTCAGCATCTCTGCCTGGGGACCCTGGCACAGGCCCAAGGGGTCTCTCCTTGGGAAACCCAGCACAGCTGGGAGGGGTCTCTCCACGGGGACCCTGGCACAGCCCTGGCACCTCTTCCCAGAGATCCTGGCACAGCCCTGGGGTCTCTCCATGGAGACCCCTGGCACAAGCCCAAGCACCTCTCCCTGGGGACCCCGGCACTGCCCTGAGGGGTCTCCCCTTGAGGACCCCAGCATAACCCCACAAATCTCTCCCTGGTGACCCCAGCACTGCCCCAAGGGGTGTCTCCAGTACAGCCCTGAGGGGTCTCTCCTTGAGGGCCCAGCACATCCCCGAGGGGGTCTCTCTGTGGAGATCCCAGCACAGCTCCAGCATCTCTTCCTGGGGACCCCAGCACAGCCCCAAGAACCCCAGCACAACCCTGGGGTCTCTTCCCAGAGACGCCGGGATAGCCCCCAGCATCTCTCCCTGGAGACCCTGGCACAGCCCCGAGGGGTCTCTCCCTGGAGACCCTGGCACAGCCCCGAGGGGTCTCTCCCCCAGGCCCCTGGCACAGCCCCATTCCCGGGCTCTGTCCTGCTGCAAGGTGAGTCACCAGCAGCCCGGGCACATCACGGCTCCTCGAGGTCACCCACCCGGCAGCCTCCAAAAAGTGCCGTCATTCAGCCCGGCCGAAGCGTGTTACTGCCATTATTATTTCATTAGTTGGGGTTTTTTTGTTTGTTTTTTTTTTTTTCTTCTCCCCTTCCCTACCACTGATGTTAAGAGCCTCTCAAACCAAGCAGACGCAAAAAAATAGAAAAACGCAACATTTTAATGTTGGGTTGTTCCCCCCCCCCACCTTCCCGATTGCTGCAAGGAGAAGGGAAAAGGGAGAGACCTGGATTAAAAAATACAATTATCCAGCAGGACGGAATTATTTTGTCACCTAATAAAAACTCGTGACCCCCGAGTTAAGTTCCAGCCAGCAGAAAGCAAACAGCACCCCATCACCCTGCCTCCAGCATCCCAGCACAAGCACTAATTCCCATCCGTAACACATCAAAAAGACAAGTGCCATGCTGAATCCTATTCTCCTCACTCCTAGTACACAACAGCAGAGCAGGCAATATATAACATGCATGACTCAGTCCTACCACCGTGCCACTACGGAACAGAAAGCTTTAAAATAAAGTAAATATCTTAAAAGGTCAATTAAGAAAAGCTTACAAAACATCAGACGCTGCTTCTTGCTAGAGCTCATTACCTAGTATGGTGGAGCTGCCTGTGTGTTTTTTTTTCTTGTGCAAGTTAGTCTGTGAGTCAGCATTAACACACATGAGAACATCAGGAATACTGCCTAGTTCTGATGCAATGGAGGTTGTAAAAAAAAAAAAAAAAAAAAAAAAAAAGAGAGAGAGAGAGAGAAGAAGAAGAAGAAGAAGAAATCGCACTCGGTTTGGACAGGAGCCTGTAATTCAATTGCCTTTACTTTTCAATTACTGCATAGCCTACCCTGACCAACCTGCAGAGGGGAAGGAAACTTTGCTTACATCTCTGTCTTAAAATTAATGACTTTTACTTTTGGCTACAGCTTATTCTCCCTGCTTTTTTTTTTTTTTTTTTAAAAAAAAAAAGGCATAACATAATTAACCCTTCAAGGGCAGCCGAGCCTGTGCAGCAATCGGGATCTTCGTGTTTTTGTGGGAATTTCAGGGCTGGAAAAACAACCCTGCCAAAAAGTTCTGGCGGAGGGAGGCATTTATACATTAAACTTTTAATAGTCTATAAAGCAAAGCTACAATTGCATCTGAGCTTGATCCTTAATGGAAATATAAGCTTGCAGACAGGGGAGGTTATAGACTGCAGACATTTAACTCTGTGCTTCTGGGCTTAGAGGAGCAAACATGAGCCTGCACAGGAGGTTTTTCAAGAGCAAGGGGCTTGGTCATTAAGCAAAAACCCCTGAAAAACCTAAAATTGGTGGCCTGAGATGCTCCCCTCAGCCCGATGCCCTCTTTCCCCCAGGCAGATGGAGGCAAAGCTGAAAACCTGCATTTTTCATCCACTGCATTTACCGCCTGTACTCCAGCAAACAATTCCCTCTCTCCCCCCTTCCCAGGGGGAAAACCCCTCCAGGCTGATCCCTGCTCCCAGGATCTCTGCAGGACAGTCCAGGAGCCTCAACACTGACTGTTCTTTTCTGCCTCCTCTGCTCCTGCAACAAAACCCTTCACCGAGGCAACAAATTGTGCCCAAAGCTTCAGAACGTGCCTATTTCTGTAGCACACCCTAAAACACCCCCAGACAGCACTGCAGCCCAGAATATTGTACTATATAGGTGATGAGGAGGATAGTTCTAGGATTATAGATATGAAATATCAGAATACAAATTATTTTTTATATATATATATATATATATATAATATGGTCAACTACATCTTCTGAGCCAACACCAACATGTGACAAGTTCTGTGCTGCTGTGCAGTCCCTGGGAGAGCCCAGCACAGACATTCCTTAAATTTGAGGGTTTGACAGAGATTTTTACAGAGGGTTTTACCTTATGCAGCAGAAGGAGGGTCAGAGGTTGAAGGCAAAAATTTGTCCCCAGCATTCACAACATGCTGCAAACACCGAGCTGGTCCCACGACAACAATCAGCAATCAACCATCCAAAAAACCCCAAGGATAACTAATGCATATGGATTAATAATCCAGTGGATCACAAAATACGCTAAATCCCAGCTTAGTTTGCTCGTTGTTTTTACGAGCAGGCACAAACACTATAAAACTTCTTTTTTTTCAAAGTATAAATACTTATTAATGCTGATTAACCTGCACAGAACTTCCTCCCCACCCCCCCAATATCAGAGATCAATCACTTCTGCAGCTTCTCCAGCAGGCAAGGGTCTGTCTCAAACCACTGTGAGCCTGGTGGGGCTTTTTTCCTCCAGCATGTGGGACACTTGAATACAGATGAATTGAGTTTTAAAGGAAAAAAAAAAAACCCCAAGCAGCAACTTCTGGGCCAAGTTCCTGTGTGCCAAACTTTTCAACTGCCACAGCACAGCTCGACAGTGTTTCAAAAGAATTTAAGCACTGTTTTGAATACTGCTGACAATCTTCCTCATCAAAATTTGTAATTTAAATACCTCAAATCTGAAAAGCACGCTCCCTGGGGCATGCTTCGTTCTCCCTCCCCACCGCCCACCCTCCCCAAGCCCCATTTGGAATAAAATCCGTTGCTTTCCGTATCTGGCTGGTTTTCCCCCTCCTCCCGCAGCCCCCCCAGCACCCGCTGCCTCCCGCAGGGACCCCGGTGCTCAGAGCAGAGCTGCTTCTCCGTGGATTAAACCTCTGGTGTGCACTGCTGCTCCCCAAAACACCGTCACCTTCCTCCTTTAGAACTCCGATGCTGCTTCATAATAAAACCAGCCACCGGTTTCGGGAGAAAACACGGATTTAGAGCTGAAACCAGTCACCGGTTTAGAGATAAAACGCTAAAACCGGCCACTGGTTTAGAGATAAAACCGGGCTGCCCAGACTTCTACGTCAAGAAGGGGTTAATCCACTCCCACCCCTCTGTCCAGTGGGTAAGATGTTCCTTCAGATGTGCCAAGAACCCCCCTGATAACCCTCTGTCACTGAGCCTAACCGGCGAGGGGCGGCCGAAGGGGTCTCTTGGGGTGCCCGTGCCGCCGGGAGCAGCAGCTCCATTTTGGCAGGAGCGCGTTTAAGATTCCCTCCCAGCGCTGCAGAAGCACCTTGAAAGGTCGGCGGAGCGCTTTCACATTCTCGGATCCATCTCGGAGGCTGCAGCAGATGAAACGGATTGACCTAGACGGGAACCGAGAGAGCCCCCGCGAAATAATCCATCACCACCCTCCGCCAGCCGCAGCCGCCTTTGTCATGGGAACGCTCGGAAATCTCACCTACCTATTGCAGCCGGGGCTGGAGAGGGTTTAAATCCCAGCCCTGCTCTCCTGGGATGTAACCAAAGCCTGCACAGAGAGCTGCGGAGCGCCGAGCCGGCACACAACATAAAATACCTCCATATTAAAGTCTACGCAGAGCCTGTGCCCATTACCGAACTCATTAAAGACAGTGATACTTTGTAACATACTCTAATCTTTAATATTCATAGCCTGCCTCATTTGCATATCATGCCATAAATAGTTGAAGCAGAGGTAAAACACAAAGCGCTCCACTTGCATTTCTAATTACGCCTAAAAATCAAATGTAAATCACAACACAGCCAAGACACTGAAAAATATCGCGTTTGCTGGCTCTCAGTTAAAAATCTTTTTAAAAAAGAAATTAAAAAAAACCCCACAAAACCAACACACAAAACCAACCCCGAACCGCGCGCACGAACCTGATTGTTTTTACAAAAGGAAAATCCGAGGGGCTCGTGCTGCGAGTGGCAGGACGACGCTGTTTTAAGAGGGGAGATGGCGCATCCCAGCCCCAACCCCGGTGACGGACCTTGGCGCGCTCTGGCCGTGACCTCCCGGGAACGCCAGCTCATCTCCCCAAAAGCACCCCCAAAAACCCGCCTTTCCCACCAAGCCGGGCTGCAGCCGCTCATTTAACCTTGGCCCTCGGAGGAACGACGGGAGCCTTTCCCTGCGGCGCGGCCGGGAAAGCTGATCCCCGGCTAAGGAGGCAAATTTGAAGAATCAGCTCGAACGTGAACTTGTGCCCCTGCGTTGGGCTGGCTGGAGGTCGGGGTTTTGGGAGGCAGAGCTGCTCCATCCCAAGGTTCAGTGGGAAAAGGGGTGTTTTGAGGTGCCAGCATGTCCCGAGAGAACAGATTTCTGCTCACAACGTACCAAAACCACCCTGAGGCAGCACAGGGTGCTTTTCTCTGCCCCGTTTTCTCCCGAATCACGGAAGAGCCCTCGGAGCTGGGAGCTGCCCCGCGGTGCTTTCATGGCACCCCCCTCGGCATCAGTCCCACGGAAAAGGCTCAGGGAGCCCTGTGCTCTCCAGATACATCCCAGATGTTATCCCTTAATTTAGGAGCTCCAGCAAATTCACCTGCCTCCCTGGAAAGGATCCCGGGGAACGGTGTGGTGTCGGTAATGGCTCGTGGGACTTCAGTCCCCAGCCACCACGATCCTGGAGGATTGGTTTCCACAACAACTCTCAATTTATCGACTTTCAGGGAAAAGTGTGGCACCAGATGAGACGCCAGGTTGTTTCCAGGACGGAGACAGGCACAAGGCCTGGTGTCCTCACCTGTACACTGACCCCACCTCCCCCAGTTCACAGAGGCACCAGAAGACTTTACACCTGTAAAGCTCCTCAATATCCTTGGATAAAAAGAGTTATTAGTACATTACTGCCAACAGCATAAATAATTTCCCTCAGACCACTTGCTTCTGCATCAGGCACCGTAAAATCCTCTCGATTTTATGGAATCCCATCACCACCAATGTGTGAAAATGCAAGTTTTTGGTTCAAAAGCACTGAAACCCCAACTCAACCCTGGCCCTCCCCAATCCTAGACACCGATCCTCACCCACCACACTGATCCAACACACTTCTGTCATTCCCAGGAAGCTCAGAACCTTCCCTAGTCTTCATCCCTGTGCCTGCTCCTCTTCTGCATCCATCTCCCTGCTCCTCCTCTTCCTCTCCCAAGAAGCCGCTCACAACACAGAGGCGCGGCATCCACGGGACTCAAAAAGTTTTACAGATTTGTGCCCAAAGGTTTAATTAAAACCAAATGAACTAAATTTTACAGAAGTAGGACAAACCCCACAACTTTGGGGAAGCCACAAGGCCCCCTGGCCCAGCAGAGGAATGCGGAGCGAGGCGGGTTTGGATCCCATATGGCACGGCCGGATCCTTTCCCACTTACCTTCCCCTTCCCACTGGGACTCCAGCTGTGTAAACCCACCAGGTCTTAATGAAAGGCTTTTGTGGGTGGCTGTCCCCAGGGAAAAACGCATTTTTAAGTGATTTGAACCGAGCCTGATTCTGAAAAGGGAGCTAAGTATCACCGAAGGGAGCCGGGCACCCGGCGGCCGCTCCGAGCCAGCGCCGCTCCCTTATGAGATTCATCCCGTTTAACAAAGGGCTTAAAGAAACTTCTGAGGGTGAAAAGTTGAAAGAATTAAAAAAAAACAACAACAAGCATTTATCAACACCATGCTGTGCTCCTACTCGTACATCGGCTTCCCGGGGTGCCCAAATCCCATCGGTGAGCGGGTCCGGAGACCCATGTGAGGGTTCCCCAGCCCTGCCCTCGTCCTCCCCTGGTGCTACAGCTTATCCTGCCCCTTTCCAGAACTTGTGCCCAGCTCAGCAACAACACGGCATCAGCTCTAAGAAGGAGTTAAAAAAGATCTTTTCTGCGATATCAACTTCCAAAGAATTCCAGAGACGTCATTAAATTTTAACCCCCAAAGGTGAGCAACCGCTCCGTGCCCCCTGCCCGCGCCGAGGGAGAAGTGAAAGCGAGCTGCTCACAGCCTGCAAAGCTTTTCTGCTCTTCGTATGTACCCTGGCACCCTGCCCAGACCTATTTTTAAGCCCATTTACTAGAAATCCCACAAATTAAAGGAAATACGGATAATGTTGTAAGAATCCTTTGGGCCAAATAAAAGCTACACATAATTTTCCTTGTGCATCAGAGTAAGATCCTTAACCACAAAAACCAGATTTCCCCAAAGCTCTTTTGCAACAGCGAGAAGAGAATCTTGTTTTGTAAAAAGTTGCTTTGATTCACTCCTGGATTACAGGGAGCACGGCGGCTCCGCTGCCTCCCGGCCAAACCCAGGAGTGATTACTGTTATGAAACAGAAAGGTGTTAGGAGAACACAAATAAATTAAACATCTCCAGCTCTGGAATAGGGACTGCAATGACAGCAAGGCACAAAGTGCCCTGGGGAGAAGCTGAGGATGGGTATTGGGGGTTTTTTTTTTTCCTTCCCTAGAGGAGATTTATTTTTCAGCTCCTTTCAAGGTGTGTTTTCGCGGTGTTCACCAAGGGGTCAATGTGCTGGGAAGCCTCCTCCCTGAGCACACCACCATCCTAGGGAAATTCCTGCTTGGGCCGCTCCACCCCCACCGTATCCCAGCCCTGAGAAACCCTGATAATCTTGTTTTGACAGTCCATCAAACAAGGAGCCCACGAACCTCATCTCAGCTGCCCTGGTGCCAAAACCTGCCCTGTTCCAGGCAGGACAGTCACCACAGACCTGCTTCTTCATCCCCAACCCCATTCCTTATTGCATCCCAGTGCCACGGTGGGGTTGGGGGTGCTGCCCACCCGCACCCCCAGGACAGGGGCGGGGTGATGCCAGTGCAAGTTGTGCATCAGGTCACCCACAGCATCTCCTTGGGGAGAAACAGCGATTTTATACAAAAATAAACCTATGCTCTGTACCTCTGCATTTAAAATAGTTACAGTGGGGTCTCTCATGGGGGTGAGCACGAGGGAAGGGCAGTGCAGGACATAAAGGAGCATCCAGCGGCAGCGGGGCTTTGGGAAGGAGGGGCGAGCCTGCATTTTATACAGCAGCCACAACCTCAACTGTGCAAAGACTTTAAATAAACTCCAGTAACAGCTCTTGTACCGTGGTAGGATTAAAAAGAAACCAACAACCAGACACATGTTTCGCTACAACTCATCAGACGAGCAGAAACAGCCCCGAAACACAACGGTAAAAGCAGCATTTGTGGTTAATCCCGGCGGGGAGGGGATGAGGGGAAGGTGCTTCCTTCCCAACAGCGATAGCAAAGCCATCACCATCCAACCCGACCCTCCCTTCACTCTTCTTCATCCTCACCACTCGCTTCAAATGTCCTCCTCACAAACACTTCGGCTTCCTAAAAAGAAAGATAATTATGCAGGGGAATAACCACTTCTATCCCACGAGCACACGGATGCGAACAGTTAAAGACGCAACTTTGGGAACTTTTCCAAGATTTGTATGTTTTGCACGGAAAGCAAATGTGGTTGCGTTTTGGTCTGGTTTTTTGGTTTTTTTTCCCCAGTCTGGGAAAATATTTAAGTGCTAAGTTTATGAAGCCAAGTCCATTTATTCCTGGTTTATGCTGCTGCTCAGATGGAATCTAATTAGTGATTTAAGCAGCAGCGGGGGATGAGGCGCTGGCCGATGCCACGAGCCCCCGACCCGGGGCTGTGCCCGCACGTGGCTCTGGGAATTCTCGCCCAAAAATGGGTTTTCTCCATGGCACAGGGTGGCAGGAGTGGCTGCAGGTCAGCCACCTTTCCCTGGAGCATCACAAAGCCGGACAGCAAAGGAGGAAGCCCCAGGTCCCTTTCCAGCCCCACCGGTTCATCGCCATCACGCTTTCCGACACAGCGAAAAGTCTTTTCACAGTGATTCTCTTGGAAATAGCAACGCTTGATTTGCATTTTCCCGTGTACTGGCCCATTTTACTGAACTGTTGCCTTGCCTGAGTGCAGATGGAAACTCCTCCCTGTCCTCCCAGCTCAGAACACCTCCCAGCTCCATCAGTGCCAGTGGGACCGGTCCCACGAGCCAAGGCAGCGGTGGGGAGCAGTCCTGCCCCATCCCTGCAAGTGCCCAAGGCCAGGTTGGACGGGACTTGGAGCAACCTGGGATAGTGGAAGGTGTCCCAGCCCATGGCAGGGGTTGGAATTGGATGATCTTTAAGGTCCCTTCCAACCCAAACTCTTCTGGAATTCTACGAACCCCTGAAAACTATTCAACTCACTCGCTTAAACCTGGAGACTTTTCACCCCAGACACAAGGCCCTTCAGCCTTTTTTTGCAGCAAGACCGCAAGTGCCTTGCCTCTATTTTTCCATTTCTTTGGGTATTTCTGCAAATCTTTCTGGCCAGTTAAACCAGAGCCACGGCCATTGCGAAATCCAGGAAATTTGCTGCAACGCTCCGCAACTCCTGCGAGGCAATTAGCCAAAACCCCACACAAATAGGCTTTTTTTGCCACACCGTTCTAACCACCGAGCATTAACCCATTTTCTTAGGAAACAACATCTGCTGAAATAACTTCCTAATCCAGCAGCAGGCGTGGAAAAACCCCCACTGCAATATCTCTGATGCGTGGTGAAGAGAAGCTGCTGATTTGTCCCGCTCAGAGGGTACTGAGTGGCCCCAGCTGAGCAAAAGGTCCTCACGCAGACCCTCTCCCTGGAATGTTCATTATCTGGGCAGGAAAAGTGACAGGGTCCAAGTTTTCCCTGCAGGATTTATATCCTTTAAAGACAGAGGCGGTGGTGGAGCATCCCGGGTGGGGGATGTGGTGCAGGATGTACATCCCTGAACCCGACTGCTGTGGGGTCTGAAATCCTTGGAGCTAAAGGATCTGCCCTGTAGCTGCAGGAATAAATCACGGCACGGGCAGGACAGTGCCTGGTATCATTGGTAAGAATAAACCACTGGGCAATAAAGCAACCATTTCCATTTCCTACCTCACATTTACACGGCTTTCCTTCCTGGGGAGACCTCCACACAGAGCAAAAATTAAGCTCCGTGATTTGCCCAAGGAAACACTTCTCACAGTGAGATAAACTGAGGCAGAGCAGGATAACATACCCAACATCACACAGTGAGCCAGAGCTTGCAGGCACAAGGGCAGAAACCACCCTCCACACTTTTCCTTACTCTGGGCCATTAGTTATAACTCATTTCCTCCCTTTTTCTCTGCCCCTGCTTTCTCCCCCATCCTGAAAAAGCAGTAAAATAAAATAAAAAGCTTCCTTTTGGGAACACAGAGGTAATAACACAGCTCCCATCTGTTGCTAAGTCCAAGGACCTGCACGGGGAGGAAGGAGGCTGGAAAGCTGAAGGGGAGTCAAGTGTTTGCACGGTTTTACTGAGAAATGAAATCCAGCTTTAAACACAGTAAATCGGAGACTATTCTGAATCACCTCTTGAATTTTTTAATGCTACTCCTGGGAGCACTGAAGGTAAATATGTTAATTTGACTTCAATCATGGTGCAGGGGAAAAAAAAAAAGAAGGCAGCACACTGTATTAGTTTAGGGTACCAAGTCTTAAAACTATTCATGCATTTCTGCATATTTTATACTCAGCAAATAAAGTTCCAAGGTTCTATAAGGAGGCTGTGAAATTATTCTGAGTAAGCAATAATGAGCTGTGCATTATATAAGGCTGGTACTAATGGTAATCTATTATTAAAATTTAAGAGTTAGAGCAGCTACAGAGTCCGACAGAAGGTTTTCCTCTCTAGGAAGGGAAAGCAGCGCCTTGGAGGAGGGAGGTTGGCCAGGCAGTGGGTTTTTTGGGAGATGCTCTCCCACCAAGCTGCACCCCAGGTCTTTGGGATAAAGTCTGCCATGTCTAATTAGCTCTTCCACAGGTACCACCACAGAAACAGCCTCATCCCACAGCACAGGCACGATCCCGAGTCACGCCAGGTTCATATTCCCGGCGTGTTTAATTCTCTGCCTGATGTTTCAACGTAACAGATCTCCCAAAATGCATTAAAAAATTAACAGGGTCTCAGGTTTGTACATCTCAGTGATCCCCAGGGTGATCTTGACCCCTGATTCCCGCTGAGATGCCCCACTTAGGCTGCACAGAGGGCACGGATGTGACCACTAAAACCCAGTGTGCTTCTCCTACCCGTGCCTATGCTCCTGCCAAATCACCTCCACGACCTCCAAAGCAGCAGCATGACATGGATCACATCAAACATGTGAAGTCAGAGGGCAGCATCACATGGTCAAGTGGAAGGTTCCCTGCCCACGACAGAGGTGTTGGAATGAGATGAGCTTTAAGGTCCCTTCCAACCCAAATTGTTCCATGGTTCTATGATGCTCAGCGAGTTCAAGCTAAACTTTGCTTGATGCTGCTGTGAAGCAGACCTGCTCTGGCCCTCTCCGAGTCCCAGTCCTTCCTGGAATCAGATTCTTTCCTGGAGCTTTGAGATCTATCCCAGCAAGCGCTGCGGATTTTAAGGACAATTCCTTCTCTACTGCAACATCCCCTCTCAGCACTGCTGTGAGAGAAACAAACAGCAAAAACTCCAGAGTTTGGCTCATTTTCCTCCTTCCTACATCTTTTGGTGAGAATCAAAGGAGTCTCTGAGGGCTGGAAATCCATATCTGACAAACTCATACAGAAATAGGTGCATGAGCGAGGGAGCAGGGCGTCCCCACATTTAACCTGTTACAGCTCCACCTCAGGGCTCACGGACCCTGAACACACCTGGGAACGTGGTGGTCTCAGCTCATCACCTGCCCCTTGGAGGAAAAATCCTCCCTTGGTTTGCGTGAAATGCAGAATTAGATTTTTGCTGCATCTCAGGGCGCGTTGCCAGCGCACGGCCAAGTTTCTTTTCTTTTTCCCCCAATGAAGTTTTTGCAGTTAAGTGAAGATCCCGAAGGCAACATCCTGCCCAAACCAAAGGATAATGAAGCATAATAATTCCAGGAGAAACAAACTTAGCCTGAGACCTTCCAGCACTGAGAAGGTTCTTAAACAGCGACGAGCTCTTTGCTCTCCAGGCTGAACGAGGCGCTGGGAAGGAAACCAAAGCAGAAAGGATGGAGCGGGTCGGATTTGCTGGTCATTTATGGCACCCACCCTCTCTGTCTGCCCATTCCCTGCTGTATCACACCCACCTGGGCTGAAGGAGTTAACAGCTCTTCGGGGATGTAACAGGAGAAGGGAGTTAGTCATCTAGGCATGTCCGGATCGGTATGAACCGGGAGCTGCCTATGAATGAAGTTGCCTTGGAGATGCAGCCAAAACCAATGACCAGATATTAACTTTTCACACTGGGCTGCCAAGGCAGGCAGAACAAGCGAAACCAGCAGGACAGCTTCCAGCAGAGGTGGGAGCATCCAGATACAACGTGAGGGACCCCTGAGACCTCCTGGAGAAGCAAAACCCTGCGTGTCTTTGCTCAAGGGGAAGGAGAAACTTCCCCTCGCGCAGCCAAGCGGGTCAAGGACTGGCAACAAAACCCTGCTGTGGGACCTTATGGAATGAGTAATTAATGCCCAGATGCAAGATGGTGTCTTCCCTTGGTCTGATTTTACAGTAGATGTTAAAGATACCAGCACCAAGCTCCCTAATTCTTTTTGGAATGAGCTTCATAAGCAGAAAAAGCTGCTACGGGCACCTTACCCAATGCAGCCGAAACGAGAGATGTCGTGAAACAAAACCATTAACAAGGAGTTCAAAGGCTGGGCTGGTGAAGGATCACACACCTGCCTAACCCCAGCACTTCATGTGCACTTCCAAGGGCAGCTTTGGGGGTGGGTGAGCAGGAAGGAGCGGCTGTTCTGGCCATCTGCTCTTCCAGCCCCGCTGGCTCCCAGCGCAGTCACTCAGCAGGAGGAAACTCAGCTTTCAAGCAGAGGTTTCTCAATCTCAGCTCAGAGCAAAGTGGGTTCCAACAGAGCATTTCTGCCCCAGTGAAGGCGAGCAGCCCACTTTCCAAGGGGACTGCGCAAGGAGGACAGCAGGTGACCACGAAGGAGGAGGGCTGCACCAGCAGGAAGAGCATCCACTAAAGCCCGTGGGCGAAGATCACCTCACCTGGGCCTCAGCTCCCTCCAAACTCACTGGAGCACGGCACATGGAAAGAAACACCTTTTCAACCATGACAGGGCTTGCTCTGCATGAGATAAATCAGGGCATGATGAGATGAATCGAACATCACCCACTGCTGGAGAACACACACCGTCAATGGGGGCACCACAAACCCCAGGTTCTGACCCAAAGTCCAGCCTCTGAGGGGGAATATTTTCAGGCCCTGCCATGAACTTCACTTCGGCTCACACAGGGAATGACTTCCAGGAGAGCTACAATCCCCCATCACTGCTGTGCTGGACACAAAGCTCAGTCCCACCATCACCCTCATCGCCTCACCGGCGACGAACGGGCCATCAAACCACACCCCAGGCTATTGGGGACACCACAGATGTCCCTCATCAGAACAGCATGAGATTAAATGGCCATCTCTGCATCAGAGCAACTGCTCTGTTCCCATCCACACAGCAGCCCCTTGATATTTTTTCCCAGAAGGAAAAACAGAAGATGCTTTCCATAAGCAGACGATTTCAGCAGCTAATTTTACCATCACTTATGGTCGACTTTATGACTAAGATTTCATGCTGACTATATTAATCCTGTCAAATTTCAGAGTGAGAGAGAAATGATACTGTATATTTTATGGCTGCAATAACTTCTAAGCCATTAGACATGCATGCTGACATGAAAGTAATCAAATTGATTTTTTCCTATTACAATGAAGAACTTTGTATGAGCAAAATAGTCTTTCTGGCACAGGAACGAAGAGCCAAGAAGCCTCTGCTCACTCAGGAAATTAGGAAATCGCCACGAGCCATCGTTCAGAAATTTGAGTTTTCTGCTTACTCACATTTTATTGTCACCAAAGCTGAAAGGAACACGTTAGTCGAGCGAGCGATCGACAAAAGCCAACGCGAGGGATAATCAGGGGGTTTTGGAGCCCCGTTAAATACTGCAGAAGCTGCAGTTCGTGCCTTTCCCAGCAATAAAGGCTCCCCCCCGTGCCTTTTTTAACCTCATCAGACACAGAGCCCCTCGCACAGGGCAGCAGCTCCCTGGCCACTTCTCCAGGCAGTGGGTGGACAAGCCCGAGTAGGTCAGAACAGGTTATTTAGAGGGGCTTTTTGCAAGCCCTGGAGACCTGGAAGTACAGAGTCATTGAGAAATCCCATGCGCCACAAGGTCAGCTGAGAAAACCAGCTTTGTTTTCAGCCCAGGCTCTGCTCCATCTCCTCTGCAGAAAGCAGAGAAAGAATTACTTCAGATAATTCTTTAAATGTAAATAGCCCTTTAATTGCGATTTCCACTTGCTTAGTGTTGTGTTGGGTTTTCAAACCCAGCTGGGTTCGCTACACTGGAAACCTGGAAGCCCTTCTCTGACTACCTAAAATTCCAGCTGAAAACCGTCTAATTCAACATGTTTGTCAAGTTCTAAAGGAAGTCAGGTCAAAGTGGACCCAGGCAAGTGTCAGGGCAGAGGTGACAGCCCAGGCTGTCCCCTGCCACGTGCAGGGCCCTCCCCACGCCAGGCCACTCCATGGGCAGGGGCAAAGCCAGGCAGGGCAGGGGCTCAGCAAGCCGGGCCTTGCAGGGACGGCAGAACCTGTCTGAAAACCTGCCAGGTGCAAAAACCCGTGAAAACCTGTTCTCTTCTCCTGATGGGTGAGGACACGTTGGGTGTGAGAGGACAAGATCGCTGAGGCTCAACACCTTGGAAGGCACGGCAACCAGAAGCAATTAAGTGCTGATAACACATATAACACAACAGGCTCAGCCAGCACCCTGCAGGCACAGTCACCTCTCTTCTACAGCCAGCAGAGCTGAAGATTTTCTTTTAATTTTCAATCTGGATTTCGTACCTTTCTGGAGAATATTGACACCAATCATTAAATAACGTCAGGTCTTTCAAACTAAGCAACCTGCACATTAAAAAAAAATTTGCACAGGGTTGTGCCAGAGCTGTCTAAAGGCTCACGGGAAGATGGGGGTGTGTATATATGTGTATCTTTGGGTATGTATAAATATACATACGTGTATGTATATTTGGGATTAGCAAAGGAATTGCTGATTTAACATGAATTCAGTTGCAAATCAAAATGCTTTGATGGCTCTCCATCAAACCCATTTCTTTTTGGGTTTTGTTTTCTTTAAAAACAAAAAGAAAAAACCCTCAGAAATACAAAACCATAAACCCACAACTACATGGATCCCCTCAACCAAGACTTGCTAAGTGCCAATATTAGCGAATTCCAATTTTAGTGAACTCCAATTTCAGTGAATTCCTTTGTCCTACCACACCAGACATCTGTAAAGTCACCGGCATTGCCGCTGCATCCAAACATGCAGAATGTCTCCATACAAGTTATTAAACAAAATGAACTAACTGTTTGGATCGCTGTTACACTTTTTTTTTTCCCCTTTAAATCAGAATTAAGGCTCATTTAAGATTTCACAACTCCAAGTTCACAAAGACTCCCCTTTGCAGCTGCAAACCCCTTGCTGCGCGCCCGCGTAGATGCGCTTTGGTATCAATTCCTTACCTTGCAGAGCCCAAATAAAACCAGCTGTGGCTCTGCCACCATCCCTTTTAGGAGAGGAGAGCTCTGCCCAAGCAGGGCATGTGTGTCCCTGCCCACATTCCTCTGCAGTGACTGCAGCACTCAGCACCTTCTGTGCCTCCAGCACCACCAGCGCTCCCGGCCCTGCTACGGACACCGAGGGAAGGGACGGGCTCAGGGTGACAGTCCCAGCCACTCTGGGGGACAGGGACATCTTCCTATTGCTACAGTTCCAGCTCCCACCACCCCTGCAATTAAGAATCACAGAATCATGGAATGGTTTGCGTTGGAAGGGATCTTAAAAGCTCGTCCCATTCCAACCTCCTGCCGCGGGCAGGGACACCTTCCACTAGGCCAGATCGCTCCATCCTTCCTGGCCTTAAAGAACACAGGCTTGGGTTTTGTTTGGTTGGGTTTTTTTTTTTCTTGCTGTTTTGGGTGGGTTTGTTATCAGGGTGTTTTTTTTTTTTTTTTTAACAAAGCAAAACTAACCCAAGTCAAATCCCATCCCAGAACACCAAGCCCCATCAACCGGCGCCAACCAAACGGGTCCCTTCTGCTGCCCCGGAGATTTAAAAGGATTTCACCTTCCCGAGCAAGGCTGGTCCGTGCACCGGTTGGGATCCGGTGCCCAGAGGAGGGTGACCAGCGAGCCACGAGCCCACCACCCCCTTCCCCTGAACCCCAGCAGGAAAGAGCGAGCCCTTTCAACCAAACCACCACAAAACTGCGCTTTCAACTTATTCCCCGACCCCTGCAAATCCACGGTTCCGCAAAGGTAGGGAAGGAGCCCCCCCGGGAGAGGCGGCGAACGATATCCATGAGTTTCTCGTGACCCTTACGGAGATTGCCATGACAACACCACTTCGATCCTCCAAACATGGATATATTCATTTGCACAAGTGTGATTGAGAATAATTAGAGCGAGATTCCCCCAGCCCGGGGAAGTCGCAGCCGCGCCCGGCTCCGGCAGCAGAGCCCAAGTTTCAAGGGAAGCAGCCTCAAATTTAAATGTAAAAAAGAAAAACCCGACAACACTCTTTAGGAGCCGCGTGACCTAATTCATTATAAAGAAATGTCAGTTAGCAAACCTCTTAAATAAAACATTAAGCTAGAGGTAATTTGAAGCCTTGTGGATTTTGTTTTACTCAATTATTTTCTAATGCTCCGACTTCAAGAATAAATATGCAGAAATCACGGGGAAAAAAAATAAAAAAGGAGGAATACTGAGGGTTTCATTTAATTCTTTTTTCTAAAGAAATGAAGACATTCATACTAAACCAAAATACCCTCAACCAAGGCAGCTTTTTAATTAAAACTTTTATGTCCTACAAGATTCTTCAAGGTTATAATATCTGCTCCCACATCATGAGGCAGCATCACGCTCACAGAAGGGCAAGCCCATAATTCACGTTAAAATAACCTGTGCTATGCATTGGTATAACTTATATCCAAGACATAAACCCACAAATTAAACCAGGTTTGAAGACTATTTTTTTCCCCTTCCCCACAATTTCCATAATCAGTTGCAATTTTCCCTCTGTTGGGAAGAGTTTCCCTCCAGCAGACACAGAGGCAACAGAAGATCATGCTGGCCTCTGCTTTGGTTTTATTAATGACTGATGGTGAGAACATGGTTATAGAGAGGCAGGTGGGAATAGAAAACCTGTAGAGCAGTAAAGAATAAAAGCCACTGTGGATGTGAACAGTCCGAAATGAGGTTAATTGGGAAAAGGGGGAAAACAAAGGGAATCAGAGATTTCTAGAATGGTTTGGGTTGGAAGGGGCCCTAAAGCTTGTTCCCACCCCCTGCCACGGGCAGGGACACCTTCCACTAGCCCAGGTGGCTCCAAGTCCTCTCAAACCTGGCCTTGGACACTGCCAGGGATGGGACAGCCGCAGCTTCTCTGGAAGGAGGTTGATAATCAACACTGCAAACGCTCCTCTAAGAAATACCATAAACCCCCAAGAAATACAGTCAAAGGGAGGCGTCCTTGGGAGAAAACGAACAAACAAACAAAAGTTTAGAGCTAAATATTTGATTTGCATTTGGCAGCATCACCCTTTTCCAGGGGGGCACCAGAAAGAGATCTGCAGGAATGTGGCTATCGCTGCTCCACCAGCAGGTCTGCGCTAGGAAACATTCCGGAAACAAAGAAACCCTGAAGATAAAAAGATTCCTTTCCGCCACCCTGCCTGGAACTAAACACCTCCCTGGTTTGATTCATCCTTCCATGCAATCTTGGAGCAAAAAAAAAAAAAAGAAGTCACCCTTTCCCAGTAATTCATCCGTGGGTTCCCTGCTCAACCTGCGGCTTCTTTGGGGAGCGAGTTGGACTCCCGGAGATGCCCAGGGCTGGCCCTGGGAAGCCCAAGGCAGAGCCAACTCATGCAATGCCTCACTGCCCTAATTATCACATCCCAACCACACCCCGAGGCCACTTTCGGGGTGTTAAAACTTCTCTCGTGTCACCCAAAAAAAAAAGGAGAAGGTGCGAGGGGTGGAATTCACGGGGCACATCACACCCGCCCCGGGCGTCCCAACCCCGCTCGCACCGAGGGCTCCTTTTCAAGGCCGAAAACTCCGGATAAATCCACTTCTCTGAAGCAGGGAATAAACAAGGATTAGTATTCACCCGTTCATAACAGGGAAACCCTGCAGCTAGAGGTGGAGTCACTCAGTGCTGGAACATCCAGCCTAAGTTGCTTGACGAATGCTAACTACGACTTCCAGCTTATTTATCTAATTTGGGTTGATTTTTAAATATTGAGTTATCTAACCAGACACACACAAAAAAAAAAGGAGCCTGAAAATTTCCCATCTCAGGGAAAACTCTCCCTGCCATTTTATAACGCTGTAATTCAATCTACATGTCTGAATATTACTGACTTTTCTCAATCAAATTTGTATTGAGAAATGCCTGAAAAAAATTTCAGGGCAAACGGTACATTTTTATAAAATGGTGTTAAGTGCCCGGAAAACGGGGCTCTACAGCAAATGAGCCTTTCCAAATCTTTCTGCAATGCACAGCCTGCAAGTATTTTAGTCATTTACGATATTTATTAGGGTCTATTTTTGTCAATCAATCTATAAACAACAGCAGAACGGCCGATCCCTCTAAAACAATCCGCTCGGTTTTAGGAGAGTCTGGTTTCTGTGTGAGAGATGGGGCAGCTCTGAACTGATACAACCAGTTTGTAACACACAAGAAAAATATACGGAGGAGGGATGAAGTCAGTGGTAAAATCCTCAATGACTTCAGCCAGGCCGGGATTACCTCCAGGAACATGCTGATGTTTGGAGAAATGCAAGGAAGATGCCAAGGCTGGAGAAAGGGAGGCTCAGGTACGACCTTCTTGCTTCACCTGAAAGGATGTTGTAGAGAGGTGGGATCGGCCTCTTCCCCCCAGGTAACACCAGGGTAAGAGGAAGCAGCCTCCAGCTGTGCCAGGGGAGGTTCAGGTTGGACATCAGGAGGAATTTCTTCCTGGAAAGGGTGGTCAGGCCTTGGCAGGGGCTGCCCAGGGAGGAGGGGGAGTGCCCACCCCCGGAGGTGTCCAAGGAAGGACTGGATGTGGCACTCGGTGCTCTGGGCTGGGTGACAAGGTGGGGATGGGGCACAGGCTGCACTCGATCTTAGAGGTCTTTGCCAACCTCGATGATTCTGGGATTCTGTGAAGGCTGGGAGGCCTCAGGGCAGGACCACCCATCCCACCACCAGCGTTCGTGGTCCAGCCTCCCATCGCTCACAGTGCCCCAGTGTCATTCAGGATGGTCTTACTGGTACCAGTGACACAGAGCAATGAATTGGTAATACTACACATTTGGGAGCCTGACCGTGTAAGGGGCATCTCAGCCTGGTCCCCCCGAGGCGCTGCTCGGGGTGAGGATGATGCTGCGCACCCCAAAGCCACGGGATACGGAACACCACCAAATAATTCCAGGGTGAGGAACAGCTGAGAACTATCAGAGCCTGTAACCACTATCAGGACGGATCTGAAACACCGATCTAAGCACAAAACACCTCCCTGTCTCTTCCTGAACCCACGAGGTACAATACACTCTCCCCCAACCCCAGCCCTCATTTTAAAATTCAGCCTTTATCAGCTTGAGTTGAGCAAATCCAGTGGAAAGGCAGAAACGGATTGTGCTAGTAAGCAGAAAAACTGTTACATCTTCTGAATGTAATTTTGCCAAAAGCCTCTGCACAATTTTTTTTGTCACGCTTTGCATTATGAAGGAAATTTCTTTTTAGAAGAACAGGAGAATGATTTGCATAATATTCTTTGCAAGTTAATATCAGCCTCTGATAATGATCTCTGCATAATGCAAAAACGTTTGAGAAGACTGTTACAACACTAAGTAATCATATTTTAAATTATGTTTCCCTTTATAGAAAGGTGTTGCAAAAACACACAGACATGAAATCTGTCTGTTGAAGTCCCAAGAACCACCTGACCATCTTCCCACTATTCTACTGTTACAGATTGCAACACTGCCTTTCAAAATCTTACAAAACAAATTACGCTGCAACAGTCTGGCTTCACAGAAGGCAGAGCTTTTTTCCTGTGCTGCTGCTCCAGCACATTACATTTCACAAGAGCCTCTGATGTACTGCACGAGTTAAGCAAGGACCTGGAAATTAAGCTGTAACACAATCAGAGGCACCGCGGCAATTAAGGCGGGTTCCCTACTCGGCACCAGCACCGAGGGGAGGTGGCAGCACCAGGGCATGCCCTACCTGCCACCAGGGACTGGGAGCACTGGTTTGGCTGGGTTTATTACTGCTTTGGCCCAGTTGGCTGCAGAGCCACCGGGGATTACGGCTGTGACGCCGCTGCCACGTCCCGCCGCGCCAGGCGTCCCCTCGGGCAGGCAGCGATCTTCCCGAAATCTCGCTGTTTGATGCAGCCATAAGATCCCCACCAACGCCATCGTTCATGGCTAATTAGGTCAGGAACTAAACATAAAAGCAGAGGTCCAGGAGGAAGCCATTTATACAAGTACGCCGGGCAACATCCTAATAGATGTGGGCACCAACGATTTCCCTCAACCCATCTGCAGCGGGGGATGTGGGTGGGAAGCTAATGCACTTGGATATTAAATACTTAATATGTCACTACGACTAAACAACCACAACCAAGTGGTTTAAACCTGAGCTAACCTTCCCTGAACTACAAGAGAGAGGTGCCTGGGACAGCCCTGCCACGGGGCGATATCACACGGGAGTTGTGCAAGAGGCAAAGAAACTCTCAGATCAGCCCATTTCCTCAGATTTGGAGGGAAGCACGAAGCAGGATCCACGGTGTAGGCCGTGCTCCCGAGAGCATTGCCTTGCAGCGCCAACACCAGGATGTGCCCCAGAGAGAGCCAGTGCCCCCAGCCTCTGCCCAGGGACCACACGCAGAAAGTACGTAGAGTCCAGCCAGTGCTACCCACGCCTGTGACACGCACAACAGGGCATCATTCAGCCTTGAGGGTGGGTGGTTCTTCTCCCACCTACAAAACGAAGACTAAAACTCAAATATCAGATCTGCGCAGTCGAGGCAAGGAGAAAACAGCCTCTCAGATGTCAGCTCAGCGTGAAAGTGTCACAGGCACACAGGATCATTCCCCTCCTCAACAAGTTTTGGAACCAACCACATCCAGTAACAGGCAGAACAACAGGGAAAGTTCTCAGACCACAGACCTGGAACAAAGCGTTTCAGGGAGCATTTCTGCAGTCACTCATCCCTCAGTGGCTTGGCTGTCACAGTGTCATTAGCCCATGAACACGCTCAGATGTTTCTGCAGGGTCTTCACACACCAGCTGTGCCAACAGATGCTCTGGCACTGCGGGTACAAACCCTCCGTCCCCATCCTGGCAGACAGTGTGGCAGTGTGTTGCCAGGTCCCAGAACGCCCCACCTGGAAGGTTAATCCTCCACCCCATCCCGTCCTCTCCTTTCCGTACCTCTTAACGAGCGTCAAGCAGTTCCTCGCCACACCTCGTTCCAGCCTTCCCCAAACGGGTTTGCCAGCGAATCTCTGCCTTCCTTCCCCAGACCGACACATCCATCCCTACTGGTACCGCCAGGCTCAACTCCTAAGCTCCCAACCCACCTCCTCCACGCCTGACAGCCATCACCTGGATGCCAGGAGGGAAACCTTCTCCACAGTCCCAGGGAACAGCCGGCACGTGCGCTCCGGAGATCACGAGGGTGTGGGAACCGCCTCGGGAACCACCCGAACCAGATACCTGTGCTGCTCACGCTGCACATCACGCTCTACATAACATTCCTGAGGCACGCAGGAGGTCAGGAGCAGGCTGGAGGGTGGGGAGGGGATAGACTGCGGGACACCCCGACCATTCCAACAGCGCTTATCCATGAGGCACAGCCGAGGGACGCTGCGGGAGCTCAGCTCCGCCTGGGCTGGCACTCGGCATTCACTTGTGTTGCTTTACAAATACGTTGCAATTGAACCGCGTAGAAGGTGCTTGAAGAATTTTGAGGGGGGGGGAAATACCAGTTTGAAGGTGCGAGGGATGCATTTCCCCTTCCAGGTGGAAAAAGAACCTACAGATCGTGACTTTCGCTTTATAAAACCTTACGAAAGAGCGGTGAAGGCCACTGGAATATTTTTGTTGTTTAAAATCACTTGAAAATCAACAAAATGCACTGTGGACATCACCGGTGGGCACATGTACATGGAATGATCCTCTGTGTTTTGATGGTGGTCAAGCAAAAAAACTAAGCTTGTCGGTGGGGTGATGGCCTGGACCAGACATGCTCAGGCTGCAGGTTCACTTAGTTTCTCCACCCCCTCCAAATTCTACTGCAAGAAGTTAAATCCTCCCTTCTGCATCATTTCTCGTGCCAAATCCAGATCAGTCAGCAAGTACTGCAGGATACACCTCTCCTAAGGCACTCACAAACAAGGCAACAGCCAGTTTGGGATCTTAAAGGGGAGGTAAACGAGGAAACTTCCTAAACTTGATTGTAGAAATACTCATGAAGATACCCCACGGCTCAGGTACCTCCAGCTGCTCTGCTGTGGCCACAGACTCCCAAGGGAATGCCCAGGTGCTTTCCCAAGCCTGGGAAGGGTCTTGAGCAGGGACTGTTGGACAGCCCAGGAAGAGGGATGGATACTCAAGATGCAGCCAATCCTGTGCTCCTCTCCAGGCTCGTCCCAGCTGGGGAGCAGAACAGGATGGGGCATTTCAGGCTCCTCCCCAGACTGGTTCATGAACCTTCAAGGACGTGGGACCAGAAATCCTAACACCACCACGTAAGGATACAAAAGTGCTGCCATCGGGAAGTAGAAGCACTGCCACCATCCCTAGACCTGAAAACCACCCAGAGCCAGGCCCCTTGAGCTGGTGGCACAGGGTCTCCAGCCCTCACTGCCTGACCCCACAGCAAACCAGCCTTGGGCTCAGTGCTCACATTGCCAGACCAAAACACTACAAGTACACTGGGCTCAATCTACATTTTCACAGTTGCACAGTGAAAAACACCAAGAAAAAAAACCCCAAAAAACCTCAAAAAACCTAACAGTTGCCTGAAAAACCAGTTATTAGATTGCTCGAAATGAGCTGAAATGAAATTCCCACAGATTTTATTGGCCTACTCAGATATTGATTCTGGTGCGCTCGGTCTGCAGCACAGAAATCCACCTTGCCAGAAATCCCACCTGTGTGCCGGGCCACAGACGGGCACTGGGAATGTCTGGGGGGGGCTGCCTTTTCTTGCTCCCTCTCCCTTGGCCTACAAACTGCCAGTGCACATCAATAAAATAAGCCAGGAATTCCAGACAGTAGTTCCTTTGTTCCCTGCCTGCACGCCTGCCACCACGCAGAGAGATGGAAGAGCAGGGGGAGCTCACGCAGGAAGAGGAGGGTGTGACACGCACCAGAGCTCCCATCTCCATCCTGGTGGTCATCACCTGGCTGCACCTCTGAGGGCTTCTGGATCAGACTTCCAGGTAACCCTCGGGAGCCTGCCAGCCTCCCTGCTCCCAGGAATTCTCTCCTTGTACAGGATCCCCGTGGAACTGTAGCGTGGGAAGGGCAGAGGCAGGTCAAACACACCAAGACGTTGCTCTGGTGGGTTGGTTTCCTTTTCCCTTCCCAAAGGCAGTTTAACTTGAGTGGTATAAACACTGTTGGCTTCACTCAAAGGCACAGACCACCCCCCTGTGCCAGAACACATCCCCAGTTCATCCAACTGCACGAGCTGGAGCATGGATGGGTCACACTCCGGGCAAGGTCTCCCCCATTGCTGCCATTATTTGAAGATTCTGGATCCTCACCCCAAATTCTCTCAGGTTATAAATCCATGCGATGCCTTGACACAAAACAACAACACTATAAATTATTTTTTTGCCCACATAAAAAGTGAATAAAACAATTAAACCCCAGGCCCTGCTGCGTGCAAAGAGCTACTCCAGGGCTCCAAGAAAGCCCTTCCATCTCCCCGGCCGTCCAACACCCGCGTCCCTGTGATGCGGTGCCAGCAGCACGCTCTGTGCTTCATGGCTCACTTCACAAGGCATGAACCCAGCCCCCAGAAACTGCCAGCGTGTTCTCCCGAGCCCTGCAGATGTTTTCAGCTCCAGTGGGCTTCCCAGTCAGCCCACCAGCATCCCTCCCTGCTCCCCTGCCTGCGTGGTAACGCACGGAGCGACGGCACAGCGAGCGGGGAGAAGAGCGGAGCAGCCGGGAGACGACAGCTCTGCAGCTTCCACAGTTTTATAAAAAAAAAAAAAAAAATTAAATAAAAATTCATGCTTGCAGCATAAACACGAGCTGGGCTGGTACTCCACTCCTCCCTCAGCGGGATGTGCTCATCCTTCAACTTCCAGCTCATCCAGTCCCGAGGCGCATCCCTGCCTGGACAGCAGCGCACCCACCCTCCCGACGACTCCAAACCCCGTCCCCGTGCTGGGAAGGACAGCTGTGCTCTTCACGAAAGGACCTGCCCTTCCCAATTTATCCAGCATCCTACAGGAGGTGCAGGAGATGTGAAGTTCTTGGACAGCACAAGCAAAGCTCTGGAGAAGGTGCCCGAGAGTGAGTCTAAGCCTCAGACTGACCAGCACAGAGTGTTCTGCATGGGCTGGAGCCTTGGAGCAGCCAAGCACAGCCCATGGCCCTGATGGGAGCCATGGCACGGATCCTGGGAGCTGTCTGATGAGTCAAGAAGTCCCGTTGTTGGATTCACTACACAGCCTGTGGATTAGTCAATCCTCCTCTTTCGCCTGGGGAGGGGGGGCTGGCCCTCACCCAAATATTGTGTAAGCTGAAAAAGAGCTACTAAAAAAAAAAAAAAACACAAAACCCAAAACACATAAAATGCAGAAATACTATTTTGGAGGAACAGGGGAAAGCTGAAGCCATAACAGCAAACGATTACTTGCTGTTCTCCCATTCCCTTCCTCCGAGAGCCTTAAAAAGGCTTCGCACCATCCGGCTCCGGCCCTGCTCACGTTACACTGGGATCAACCAAAGCGGAGCCTGGTGCTCGTGTCCTGCCCAAGGTCACGGTGACAGCCAGCTGCCAAGGAGCCCAGCGCTTCCCAGAGCCCTGCCCCAGCCTCCAACACCAGCATTCCCCGGCAAGACCTGCCCAGTGGAGAGAACACAGGACTCGGGAGCGATGGAACCGTGGGGCTGGTTTCCACGAGGTTCACTTCTGTGGACACCACGCAGAAAGCTAAGGCAACCTTCCCAACTTCCACGTTTTCCCAAGGCTTTTTCTCTCTCCCTCCTTTTCTTCCCCCCAGTTCTTAAAATCCAATTATAGCACGACTCTCTCAGCAGGGGTCAGTGTGGAATAAGAATCGCCCGAGTTAATGGACATGAGACCAAGAAAGATTAATGCCTAAATGGTTTCAAAAGTTGTATGATGCCGATTTCATTAACATTTTAATTGTAATGTATCTTTTTAATCTTCTTTCACACTAATGGTTTTATATGCTTCAAAAAAGAAGAAAACTGCTGACAACAAAAATATCAACATACCAAAATTAACAGACGGAACTGAGTGCTGTAATGGGAACTGAACGCAATGCAGAAAACCATGTTAATGATGCATTAAGAGTAGAAACCGTGCTCAGACAAGAGTCAAAAATTCAGTGCTACACTTGCATGCCCTGCTTTTGTCTTCCCCAGGTGTTCAGCACGACCCCAGGTGTCTTTCAGCAGCGTTGTGCTGAACCAATAACCCCAGCAGCATTACCAAATGCTTCAATTTGTCCCAAAAAAAAAAAAAAGAGTGCTCTAAACCTGGAAATCAATCTAATTTAACCAGGATGGCACAGAGGAGCGGCAGATTCAGAGGAGGTGGCTTGCTGATGTCCATCACCCCCCTCACTGACCAGCACCACAGGGGAGCTCAAGTGGAACCACAGCAGAATCCACAGACGGGAGAGATGCTGCTGCAGCCGCCGCGCAAAATTTTATTTTACTTCGTTAGAAGACGATTAAGCCCAAGCAATAATGTTTCATTAAGCATGGGCATGTATTGATGGTGTTAGCACGGATAAACGGGGGGAGGCACAGAAGGAGAAGATAATTGCGGAGCAGACAAATGAAGTTTCGAACAAGTTTTCTTTGTGGAAAGGAGGGAGCGATGCAGCTCCAGGGCTGATCCAAAACCCACAGTGTTTCCCTTCGCAGTCTGTCAGAACTTGTTAGAAGGGACAAGATCCGGTCAGAGGGATGCAGACCCTCCATATGACCATTGGCAAATCGTCATCAACTTCACATTTGCAACGAGAATGGGATTCCAGCCACAACACAACAACCAAAGCCTGCTCAGGTTTAGCCCTTTAGAGTCGCTGCAGCTGGTGCAGTGCACAGGCAGGTTTCCAGTGAAGGGGCATGTATGGAGAGGGGTTACTCCTGTTTGTGGGAATTTCATTCCCACAGGGAATGAATGGGGGATCATCTCTCCCAGGAGGGATCCACGGTCCTCCAGGACAGCCAGGCACATCCTATCCCACTGGAAGTCTCCCACCAGTGCTAGCCAGGCCTCTTCCCTTGGAAGTCAAGTCATTTTAACCACCTTCAAGTGTATAAATCCTCGCTCCCCATCTCTTTTGGGCACTGCCTTCTGCACGGCACACCCTGAAACGCCAACCCTTCATTTATACACCTGCATGTTACACCTCGGTGCAGCACAATTCCACCAGAGCTCTGAGCACCGAAACATCATCGCTCCTCTGCCGTGTCACCACCAAACAGCATCTCCCAGAACATCCCTGCAGGCATCGCTGCTCCCTCCAAACCCAATCCCCGCTTTCCTAATGCTTCGTATAATCGGAGCGTAAATGTTTGTCCTATGACAGGGAGAACTGGCATGTAAAACATGTCCCCCCACACACGAGATATATATATATATATCCAAGGCTGCCATATGCTTCCCCAGTGGATACCATGACAGGAACGGGCGTGTGGAGCGGAGCCAGCGCTGGCACCCGAACACAGGGCCCACCACGGCTCTGCCACGCAGCCCACGAGCCCGAGGAAGCACAACCTCCATCCCACTCTCACTTGCAATTCCCTGCACATGCTGCTCTTCCCTGTGCTGCTGAAACTCGCCCTCCCACCCCCCAGACACCCATGGACGACAAACATCTGGCTCCTCTCCCCCCCCCAGATCGATACGCCCAGAAGAGCCCTGACCGCTACAAACGAGACGCCGCGCAGGAAAGCAGGAATTTTTCCCTCTGCTGTTTTAACAAATGATTAATAGATCCTGATATTGGCTTTATGGCCGCGGGGATGACACCGGGAGGTGAAGTATTTAATCTCATCCCAGTGACTATATATGGTCACTCTGATGGAGTCACCTCCCTCCCCTCACGCTCCGCTGCCCTTCGCTCCTGGCACTGGGCTCTGCAGCAAAACTGGCAGGGCTCGGGCACGGCGCCGGCGCGCCAGAAGTCAGCAGACTCCCCACGTTCCTGTGCTCCCTCTCCCCCTTTCCCAGTTTTTTCTGGCTTCTAAAAAATCTGAAATTGGGAGGAAGACCACAAAGGACGCACAAACGCTCAGCAAAAAAAAAACAAACCAAAAGCCTAAAACATTTAAAGAGTGTTTCACAGAGAATTGTTGCACAGGGGGGAAAAAAAAAGAAACCCAAACCTGTCAAGTTACTTATGCTTAAATGTATAGTTCATAATCACTTAAAAGTGGTTCTTTTTTTTTAAATAAAATCAATCTTTTGGTACAAAGTGTATCAATTTATTCAGCCCACACAGACTGGTTTGTTAGGGGAGGGTGGTTTGTGGCTGCTGAAGCAGGAGCAGCGATTCCTGCCCCCCCCTTTCCCTCCCCCTGGTCCACCCACCTAGGGGAAAAAAAATGCACTGAACTATTTGTCTTCATAGGAAATCTAACACACAAAAATGCACTTGACACGCAAAATTCTTTTAAAAGTCCGACGTGAGGACCTCGGCAAAGCCCGAGGCCAAACTGCGCCGGCTGCGAGCGGCCCCGGGAACACACACAGCACAAAACCTGTGCCAAGGGCTATTTATCTTCATTTTATCCCACTGAGCCCTGAGCTTTCGGGGGGTCTCGGTCACCACAACAAAGAATTGCTCCCCACACCAGCATCCCCCTCAGCCCCGCCGGGGCGACCTCTGCCCGAACCTGGCGATGAGGAGGAGCGGGGAACCTTCACCAGGCTGAGCCCCCCCAACCCCTCAAAGCAGGGAAAAGGAGGAAGCCGCTCCACAAGCTCCTTCCATCATCTACATGGCAGGCTCTGTCCCAGCAGTCCGATTTTTATTACCTCCGTCCCCATTTAGGAGCAACCACATGACAAACCCGAGCGCAATCCCGCCCCGGGAGCTCGCCTGGGATTGCCTCTCCCTCCCTGGGATCACAGCGTTTTAGCAAGTTTTCCCTTAGCAGCAGAATTTGTGGGTACAAAGAATGCAAGATTTAATTTTAATTTTTAAAATTCCTGTCCTGCCTCCAAACATTCACTTAAAACCAAGCCGGACTTAAAAAAGAAAGAAAAAAAAAAAAAGAAAAAAAAAAAACACACCCCCAACAAAAAATAAACCGCTAATGAATCACAGTTCCTAGCAAATGAGCAATTGCAGTTGACACAATGAATTATGCCTGAAGCAAGCTGGGAAACATATTTTGCAAATGATCTCATCCACAGGCAAACCTGGCATGACACTTGATTTGCTAAAAAAGACACAAAGCCTGTCAAAATTCCTGTCACTTCACAAATAAAGTCAGGTAGAGAAAACCAACAGCCTCACCCTCTTTTAAGCACGCTTCACCTATTTCTCAATTGCTTTACAGGCTTGATTTAATAATTTAAAAAAAAAAAAATCACCACCCTCCTGTAGGTGTGCCCATCCCAGTGGGTGCTGAGGGCTATTGGATCCGCTGCCACTTCCCTGGATGAGGAATAAATGGGCTGGGAAGCTGCTCTTTGGATGCCAAACACAGGCTCAGCTCGATTTGAAGCCTAATTGCAGCAAGATCTGATGCTCGCTCTGGCCATTAGGTATGGCAGGGAACTCACAATTCCCTTTCATTTCCTCCAGCTGAACGCCTGGGTTTTATTTCTTACACTGCATTCAAGTAAACTCAAAGAAAGGTAGGAAAAGGGGGATAAAAAAAGTCAGTAAAGTGCAGCCCCCCCCTGCTCCTCAGCATCCCTGGAGCTCTCTGGGAAGAGTGTCCTTCGGCCCAGCACATCCCACCCTATTTCCCCACCTGAAAAGCTGCTGGCTCAGAAAACCTGGAAAATTTCAAACCCATGGCTGAACCCTCCCTTCTAACCCCATTTTGTCAGGCTTGAGTATTTTTAAACGCAGAGCAAAGCAGGAGCCGAGTCCCGGCACCCTTTCACAGGTTGTTCCCTGCTGTTTGTCCCCAATCCACGTCACCCCAGTGCCAGGCTCAGTCCTGGTGTGCCACCAGAGCCAGCACATCCCTGCCGAGCCCTGGCACGAGCCCTCCAGAAGGCCTGGCGGGGCCAAGGGCCTTCAGAACAAGACAGTCTGAAATAAATATTTCCATTCCAAGGTGAGCTGGTTTGTGTCCCTGGCCGGGAAAGCACAGGCCAGCCTGGAGGTTTCTCCCAAGCCAACCCAGAGCTCACCGGGCGGATCAGGCTCTGGCAGGAGGTTTCTTGGCTCTTCTTCCCCGAGCGCCGACCGGCAACGCCGCAAACGGCCTCGCGCCTCCCGACGCTCCAGCTGGGATTTGAGCCAAAGCCCAGGCCAGAAGGGACTCACCTGGATGCTCCAGGCAGGACCAAGTTCAAGGAGAGGGGATTTTTCTTCCCTGGACTTACCAGCAGTGAGGATGCTCTGTGTCCCCTGGACCTGTCACTGGTACCTGCTGAGAGGAAGCAAAATCCACCCTCCCGCCCCAAATGCCAGCAGACTCCCTCAGGAAAGCACAGAGTCACGGCTGGGGAGAGGAAAAGGCTCTTACACTGCCAGAGGGCTCCAAAAATATCACTTCCAAAGTGATCCAGCATCAACGCGTGTACCTTACCTAATGGCATCCATCTGCTGGAACAAGGGGGGCTCTGGGGAAAGTTTGGGGAGCCCTGAACAACAGTTTGGGGAATTCTGCACAGCCACAGCCCAGCCAACACAGGAGGGGTCCTGGTGGGACCCTTCCAATGCTGCAGAGACATCCTGCTCCTGCCCTGACGCCTGGATTTACCCCTCTCTCTGTATTACCAGCCGCCTTGGGAGGGTTTTTTGACAAATTTTAAGTTCCAGAAATCCATCCCCACCCTCCAGTGTCCCAATGAGACAGCTTTTCCCCCATGAAGCCTTAATTAAAAGGCCTCTGCAGGAGGGAAAAACCCAAAACACTGCAGTTACAGCCACAGAAGCACATTTATTCTCCGGAGGAGAAGAAGAACCCTCATTATTTTATATTTGCCGCTTACTTCAAATCCAGCTACTATCACCTCCATTACCCACACCTCAGGGTCACAGACTTATTATCCTCAGCAATTCAGCTCGTAAGGAACAGCTCAGCTTTATTCTTTTTGGTGAAAAACTTACATAATTTCAGAGCAGGCGGTGAACCAGGCAGGAAATTTGGGCTTAGCCATGCCGGGAGGCTGCAGTTTGGAGCAGGACCGGGTCTCCCGGAGACCCCACTGCCAGAGTCCCCCCCAAGCTCTCCCCACGGAGAAGCAGCAATTTTCCCGGTTTGTTTACCGATTCCAGCTTCTCCTGCTGTTTAATATTTCAGCTGGAGAAGGTGAGCCGGCACGCCAGCCCCTCAATTACCCAGGGCGAGAGGCAAACACTTGGCAGGCACAGAGCACATCAAGCTGCCCGCAACCTCGCAAATGCCTCCGGAAA
>JAWMRA010000038.1:2404383-2419529 GCA_035584735.1 Pseudotriccus pelzelni
CCAGGTTGGACGAGGCTTGGAGCAACCTGGGCTAGTGGAAGGTGTCCCTGCCCATGGCAGGGGGTGGGACTGGATGAATCCCTCCCAACCCAAACCATTCCGGGATTTCATGATTCTGCACCTGTATGGACACCCGCTCCCCATTCCGTGGAGAAGGGAATTGGGTGATGCTGTCCCTGTTGGCCACCTACCAGCAGAGCAGAGATTGCTCCCTGGGGCAAAGATCCCTGTGGGATGACCAGCACCATCCCCTCGTCCCTCCTCGAGCACCACAGCCCATACCAGCTCGTGCCCAGGGGACGTGGGGACACCACTCAGGTCATTTGTGTCGCCCCAAGACGCTTCAGCGACCGGCTCAGCGCAGGGATGCGGGGTTTGGAATCCCCCAGCACCTCTCCGAGGGTCCCAGGGAATCCAGCCACGTCCACGGGGAGCTGCACGGAAAACTCCTGCTCTCAAACGGGAGAGAAAACCCGAGCTCTGTGACTCGCCCGGGGCCTCCCCAGCTCAGAGAGAGCAGAGAGCCCGTTAATGCTCCAGCCCGGGGAGCTTCTTCCCTCCCTTCAGCCATGGACGTTTTAAAAACGCTCCGTGATGGAGAAAGAAACATTTCTTAAGTACCATTTGATGTCTCAGAATGGCTCCGGGGCGAGAGAAAACATGTTTATTTACTACTATGCTGATTTTAATGCGAGAGATTGGTTCAGTGACTAGAGGAAACAAAACAGGCAACATTTTCCATAATGTCTGCAAAGTGTTCTTGGGCTGCGGAAATATTTTCTTTCTTTCTGTCTCTCTCTCTTCTCTGCATTTTTTTTTTTCAATCTAGCATTTCAAATTGAAGAATGGCTTGAGGGCTGAAGAAATCACTTGATAAAATACCCAACATTTACATTCTTGCAGGAGGAAAGCTAACATTTTTTTATTTTATTTTTTTTTTATTTTCCATCTCAACAGTGGTTTAGTGAAGCAGAAGACACAATCCTGCAGCATCCCACGTCCCTTTAACCCTTTCTGGCTGGAGCTCTTCAGCTAAACTTTAGCTCTTCGTTGCAAAGCTTTCGAGATTTTGTTCCTTCTCCAAATTCTGGGCTCTGAGGACACTGAAGGTGGTTGAAATACACTTTGTGCCTCGCTTTCCAGGAGCGTTTCTGGATGCCTGTGCCTGGCTGGGGACCAGCCCATGCACCAGTCCCTGATTTATTTTGTGCAGGGATGTGACTTTTCCAGCAAACTTGGTAATGAAAAAAGACCTTCAAGGTGTTTCCAACCTTCCTGCCTCCAGAGATGCTGCCGTGGGGATGCCCATGGACACGGCTCAGGAGTGCCATGGGCTGGTCCCCGGCACGTTGCTGTGGTGGGAATCACCCTGAACACCCATCGGGGCAGCTCCAGGTGGAAGAGGACTCTGGAAGACGTGCAAAAATCAAGGAGTCTGCTGAGAGACTCGTTTTCCTGCGGCAATCCTTCAGACCACTCCGCAAAGCAGATCAATGGTCGTATCAGGAGGAATTTTCGTGGTTTGCTTTGTTTAATCTCCCCAGCCCAACACATGTGACCAATATTTGTGCTGCGAGGCCATCTGGTAGGTGGAGAAAATCACCTGCTCCCTGAGCCCTTCCCTTTGATGGCTCATTTAGCCACCACTTGAGCACAATTGGTATTCACGGAGGGAGGAGAGGACAGGCAGCTCCATCACAGCTGAATAAAGTTCATTGGGATTAACATAACTTATGAACAGCAGCAAATAACAAAACAAAACCTATCAGAAACCCTTGTTTACCGTGCTGTATTTTATTTGTTCCGGAGGGATTTGCCTTTTCCCCTCAATCAGCTGAGTGCTGTGGGAGGACAATGCAGGGTCTGGTCACAAGGGGCAGTGACTGTCTGGGTCCACAGCTCTCAGCCACAGAGCTCAGCCCGGGTCTGGAGGGAGGTGTAACACCCACCTTTCCCTTCTGGAAATGGAGATAAAGAGGTTTGATGACAACCTGGGGCCATCCCAGGACTTCATCTGCTCCGCCTCTGCTCCTTGCCCATGTTGTGGTGTCTTCCTTCCACTTCCCACTCCAGGATTACACTCTGCTCCCACCAGGGAGCCTCCCTAGTGTGTATTTCACTGGGAAAGCCTTAACCCTGCTCACAGTAAATCTCTCCTGGGTCAGGGGGGGTCTCATTCCAGCCCAGCAACGTTTTCAGCTCAGCCCCCACAGCTCCCCTGGGAGGCCCCGGGGCTCAGAACTGGCATTTTGACGGGTCTGAGCTGCCTGAGCCCAGCCATGACCCCGGGATGTCACTGCCATCCAGCCCTCTGGTAACGTCAGGGATGATGAGCGGAGTATCCGGTGCAGCCTCCGGTACCCACCACACGGGAGGAGCGGTGGGATAAAACACCACGTTTTGGGACAAGCCCTTGAAATCTTTGCTCAGCCAAAGCTGCAGGAGCCAGGGAGATGATTTCCTACCCGAGAAAGCCTTTTGTTTGTTGTCTTTGGTGGCTGTTCAGCTCAGTCATTTTTTCCCCTCCTCTCCAGCTTTGACCAGGGTCTGATGGCTCCAGTTATCCCAGCCCTCCGCTCTGGCTCCCATGATGACAACCAGGAAAAGGGAAGCACAGGCTCTGACACCTCACTGCTCTGGGCAGGGCTTTCCCACATCAGCATCCCCAAGAACATGAGGGAGTCACTCATGGGATAAAACACTGCTCAAAGGGAGCCGAGGGGATGGATTCGGATGTTCATGGAATCACAGAATGGTTTAGGTTGGAAGGGACCTTAAAGAACACCTTGTTGTACCCTCTGCCATAAGCAAGGACACCTTCCACTATCCCAGGTTGCTCCAAGCCCCATCCAACTTGGCCTGGAACACTTCCAGGGGTGGGGAGGCGTTGCAGTTGTTATTTTTTACAAACGAGGTAAATAAAGGTCTGAGTTCTTTACATTAAACACCTCCACAAGGCTCGAGCATCGCCCTGAGCCACGCAACTGATTTGCTGCAGATGTTGATTATTTTGACTCCGGCCAGGCCTATTTGATTTGCATTAAAATGATTGGGAATAAGTTAAAACAAACAGAAATGAGAGTGTCTCCAAGGCAGCCTCATGGTCCTGACCAAACTGGCACAAGGCTGTGTGTAAAAAGGCTTTGCTTGTTAGTAAATAGAGAAATCCTTCAGATCCTGCCGGGAGAATTGCTCCAGAAGCTCAAGGCACTGCTTGTTCCCAGCTGGCTCTCACGAGGTGACAGTGGGACAACAACAAAAATCCTGGATCGTTGGCCTGTTTTAGCGAATATTTATTATATAATGGTGTGGTGACTGTGCAAGAGGGAGCAGAGAAGCCCCAGCCCCGGGAGGCGTTTTCTGGCTCTGTTAATTCACGGCAGGTACTCACAGCCCTGGCTCGGCTGAGGCTGCCAGGCTGGGATGCTGGGAGGCTCCTGACCTCCCTGGACACAGACTGCAGGCTGTTTTCCCAGGAGCAGCATTAAAATAAATTTCCATGAAAAAAATCTGCTTTCATCTTAAAGACTCGACGTGCTGGTGGATAGAACCTCGTCTGGGAAATGATCTTGATATTTAATTGCCTCTAACGCTCAGAAATGGCTTTTAACTGGAGCTGGGGCAGTTCACAGGACATCACAAGCCTTCCCCTGCCTGCCTGCTCTGTCTCTGAGCTCTCACCATGATTTCTGCTCCCCAGATGCACTATCTGACACTTGGCTGTGGGAGCAGACCCATTAGTGCAGGATCCACCGTGCCTGGGTGACTGCAGTGACTCTCCAAAGGACTCCCTTCTGCTGCATCACGTTGCATTGGAGTCGTTCTTTGCTTTAAAGGGCTTTGAAAGGTCCCTTTTGGATTTGGCAGAGCAGGAAAAGCTGGGCCCCGTGCACCCCTGCCACATGGAGGGGTGCCTGCAGCCAGCCTGGAGGATTTGGGGACCCCGAGCAAAAGCCCTGGGATGTACTTCAACCCAAGACTCCCTGCAGGCTCTCTCAGGCCTCTCACACGGTGTGGCTCATCTCTTTGATACAACCATCACTTTTTCAAAGTCTTTCTCGGCTAATAATTTGAGCTGATTTAAAGTTGACCACTCAGTCGGCCGCGGAGCAAATAAACGCTGCTCAGGCCCTCCCTACGGTTCCTCTTGTGTCCCTCACCATTTGGGGTTGTAGGTGCACAGAGACACAAGCAAGAAGCCTTAAATCACGCAGCTCAGGTCACCCTTGGAGGGCAAATAAGTCTGGCCAGGTGGAAAGGGGAGGGGGTGGCTGCGTGTCTGCTCTGCAGGAGACGATGACGCCCTCGAAGAGAGCGTGAAGCTGCCTGAGACAGAGTCAGGCATTGAATTTCTCCAAGCTAAGCATGTAAATGAGACTGGCATAATCGGCCTGTGTTTCCCCTTCCTTTCTGTAGAGGAATATTTTGGGTTGAAGTGTCTGTGATGTGACTGATGCAGCAAGTCAGCGCTGTCAGAGCCGTGATTCACGAGTCGGTGCTGCAGTGCTGGAGGTGGGAGCGGGTAACCTTGGCTCCTGCTCCTCCTCCTCCTCCTCCTCCTCCTTCTCCACCAGGATCCCATGTCACCGGCAGGGGCTGCTGGGAAGGGGCTCTTTCACCACTGGAGATGGGCTCATACTGGCACTGAGGGTGTTCCCTGCTCGTGGTGGCACCTGCACAGCCAAACCAGCAGACCTGGGCTCCTGTCTTGGTCAGTGACGATGGGCCAGGCAGGGGATGGAGCCTCCCACAGCTCTGGGCTTGGCCCAGATGTCTCCTGAAATATTGCTGCTGGACATGAGACAGTCTGCATTTTCGCTGTAGGGGATCGAGTGACTCTCGCTGCTGAAATGAAGCCAAAACTCTTAATATTTCCCACACAACCAGAGTGTGATCTTATCACGGGATGGAGCCCGTGCATTGGCACAGCTCCTGGGCTATTGTTGGGAAAGTCTTGATTTGAGGAAATTTAGGGTAATAATGATCCCTCCTGAAGCCAGTTGTTACTCTTTATTCTGAATTTGCCCTGAGAGCTGCACCTTTGGACCAGAGAGGACAAGCCAAGAAAAGCCATCACTCAGGACAACACTCCAAGTGAGGGGAAACAGCTTCACCAGCCAAAGATCTACTGGAAAGAAGGCTTCAGGCAATTAATTTTCCAGGTTTTCCACAACTGTTTCGAGAGCTTCTGTTTCCCTTTGTTATAAGGCAAATTCCTGATCCACTCCTGATTCTGATCCACGGCAGTGACGTGACGTCCCCCCGGCCTCCAACCCCATCCATCCCCCGGGGATGTCTCACACCTGCTCCAAGGTGCTCCCACTCCTGCCCAGGCTGGGCTGGGCTCCCAGAGCCAGCCAGGAGGAGGAACTGGAGCACCAGTGAAGGCACACAAAAGCCTGGGAAAAAAACCTGCTGTGATTTACCCCCACGGAGTTCAATAAACATTAGATCTGATGGCATTCATCGTTTTTTCATAGCAAGCTCGATTACTGCTTCAGTTATTGCTCAAATGACATCATTCCTGGCACAGGAATTGATTGATTTTTTAATGAATATTCATATGGCATTTCAGCCAGGAGTAGGCATTAATATTCTAAGAAAGAAGAATGAAACGTACATCCTAATTTAATGAATGATTGTAAATATGTATCTGATGGATAATGTGACGATGAGCATTTGAAAAGGCATCCATAGTCACCTCGGGGGCTCCTCTTGGGAACAAAGGGGCAACGAGGATGCAGGTGGGGCAAAGAGGGAGAGGGGAGGGCTGGGACACCCCATCAGGGCGTCTCTGCCCAGACCTCGACACGCTCCTCTCACTTGGGTGGGAGTTCTGCACCCAGCCCTTAAATGCCCTGAGATAAACCTCCTAATTATTGCTGTTAAATTGGTAACACTTACTGACCCCAGGTGACACTGGGGCAGTGGCCTGGTGAGCACTGGAAAACATTGATGGGAGCGAGACGCGACGCTGGACAAAGGGACAGGAGAGAGCCCCCACCCCTTCCGCGCCCACTGGGTGCTGGGCACCCATCCTGCCCCCCACCAGCCACTGCCATCCCACCCTGGAGGGCCAGGGGGCTGGTTCCAGGCGGGCAGGTGGAGCACTGGCTCTATCCCTCCTGGAGCCCTGTCATGTTCAATTCCCTTCATCGTATTCCGGATGCGAGGCCCGTGGTCCCCGAATGCACACACGTTTGTCGGACATCCTTAAGATGTCTCCCCGTTCCGAGCACTGATCCTTTGTGAAGGCAACAGTTGTAGAGCTTAAACAGCAACAAAAGGCACGGCTCTCCCCCCTCTGCCAGTCCCAGCTCTGGAAAATGCTAAAACCTGGGCTTAGTGTGCTGCTGCTTAGAGTCTCTTAAACGGGAGTTTAATCTGAGTGTGTGTTCGGTCCCGTGGGGAGAGCACACACCTGAAGCATCCTCTGGCAGCAGGGATAAATCAGGGCATCGCCATTAAAGTCACCGAGGTGACAGGCATGAAAGGCTATTTATACCCAGCAGTGTTCTATTGTGCAAGGGAGAGAACAGGCCCTTCTGCTGACAAAGCACAAACTGCCTCAGCCCCACGTGGAAAGCAAAAAGCAATCCCTGAAATTCACTGCAACCTTGTGGAGCTGCAGCCGGCACCGCACTGACACCTCCCTCGCGTGGACACCGAGGAGGGGGGACCCCAGCGGGAACTGAACTGCTTTTTCTCCCCCTCTCCAATCAAACCAACCCCTTGCCACTCCTCTGGCAGGGAAAAGGGATAACCTTTGGAGGGCAGCTCCTGAAACTGTGCCTTCAGAGAGCAGCCAGGGCTGGAGTTTGCACATCCTGATGCGTGGGACCGAGTTTGCCGATAAAAATATATCCAGAGTTATGCCTGGTATGGAACAAGCAGGCAGTCGCTGCCGAAGGCTTCACAACATCCTGCTTTTGGCTCGCCTCCAAAATACCAAAACAAAACAAAATTCAGTTGGCATCTCTGCAGATTGAAGCAAGTTTGCTTTTCTGCAGCAACTGCTGAACAAACGTTTCGATACTTGTGCCACCGCCCCCGTTGCTGCTTTCTCCCCCGAATCATGCGCTGGAAGAATGGAAAAGATGTTCAAGGTCATGGGCGGGCTGTGAGCAGTCACAGAACCACTGAATCACAAAGCCACAGAGCCACAGAGCCACAGTGGAGTCACAGAATCAGAGAGTCGCAGAGTCACAGTCACAGAACCACAGCCACAGAGTCACAGAATCACAGAATCGTTTAGGTTGGAAAAGACCTCCAAGATCATCAATGCCAACCTGTGACCAATCCCCACCTTGCCAACTAAACCAGAGTCAGCCTGGGAAAAAACCCACAGCGGGGGCCCGAAATGAAGGAATTCAGGGTTTGTGAATTCCTATTTCTTGTGTGACACTGGACGCAGATGATGTGCATCTTCTGTACGTGCCCACTTTGCAACTTGACCTCGTGGGCTTTGCTTTCACCTGGTTTATTTATTTCCCCAAGAAAATGCAGGTTTGTCTGAGAAGGGACAAGGTGAAACCCTGACCTTGCTGAAAGTGCTGAGAGTTTGCCAGTGACTCCAGCAGGACCAGACATTTATACAGATCTATAATCAGGGTTTCAGGTCTTAGTTCTTGCTTCAGTTCCTTGGTGCTTGATGCTTTAAAAGAAGAGACCAAAAGTCCTACAGCCCCCTCCGTGCATGCCCACCATGCCCAGCAGCACCAATCCCCTCCTGCCCTCTCTGAGAGCAGTGCCAGCCCTTGAAGCACGAAATTTGCTTGTCCTTATTGTAGCACTTTGCCATCATGTCCTTACTGATCATAAAAATGACCCTGTGTTTTCCCCACCTGGAGGCCTTTCCGAAGGCGCTCACACTGTGGGCGCATGGTCACGATTCAAACAACCCTTGTGGAAACCTCCTCCTGCTCCTGCAAAGAGCCCTGAGTGCACCCACCGTCTTGGGGCAGCCAGAGGGCAGAAATACATCTGTTTTGGTGATATTTTGGCCCGCAAAGGTCCCCCCCGCTCCAACAGCCCCCCAAGCTCTGCAACAGCTCCTTTGCAATCCGGGCTCCCCCTGTACCCAGAGGAGCTCTTTGTACAGTGTCTTAATCAGTGCATAAAATGCTTTCAGTGAAATGCTGCCTTCTTCTGTTTATTTGTCACAACTGATGCTCTGCTGAACAGTAAATAGGAAATCTGTTGGCAAATCAGCAACTCCCAGCTCAGTTTGTTGGGAAAGGCTGGAGAGCAGGACAACTGTGAGCAAGTGCCTGTCGTGCCTCAGTCCTTGAGGCTCAGCGAGTTGTCCAAATCCTGAAGGCACATAAATCCCTCCTAAACAACCTGGCAAACCCAAGGCACGGTTATGTAATTCTTAGCACATCTTACGTCGTTAAAAGGGCTGATTAAACCAATGTAATGCACAAGGACTCCCCGTCAGCTTCGCTGGGAAAGCTCCACGTTGAAAATTCCGGCCCTTTTAGGCATGTGTGCTGCCCCCCAACCGCCTCCTCCCTCATCCCATCCCGCTGTTGCACAACGCTGGTTTCATGTTTGCCACCAGACAGTTTGCAGTCAGCCTCACATGGAAAAGAGGGAAGTAACAGTGCCTACATTGCACAGAACTGCAAGCAAACGGGTTTCCAAGAAACTATTAAGCAGTGCTCATTTGGAGTTTAAATGAAGAGAGGGGAAAAAAAAAAAAAAAAAAAAAAAAGGAAAATCTTGGAAGGGTTTTTCTTGGCTCGGAGTTTCTTATGAAATACAGATTTGAAGGGAAACGTGGCCAAGCAGCATCAGTGATGCAGCACAGGGAGGCTGAAGGCAGGGATGTGCTGTCTGGGGCGCTGACAGATCCAAGGGATCCAAGTCCTCCCCAGTGCCAGCCACCTGCCATCCAGGCCATTCCCTGGACGTTGCCCCTTTCCAGAGGGGCTGCAGGAAGGAGCAGTGACCTGCAGCCCCTGGGCACAGCCTGGCATCCCAACACGCTCCCACCTGGCAGCGATGGGAAGGGGCTGGCAGGGCCGTGGGCACCAGATCCCTTCTCCTGAGCCTGCCTGGCACCACCGTTGGCTCTGCCATCGCCTGCCCCAGCCCAAGTGCCTCCTTGCTCCATCGCTCCACTGCTCCCTGAGCCCCCTCCACGGTCTGAGGTTGGTTTTTGGCCCCAAATGCCAGGGTCAGGGTCAGCCAGGGGAGCAGGATCCGGGTGCTGCGAGGGTCCCTGCGCCCAGGGATGCTGGCACGGGCCCAGCAGGATGTGTGAAACGGCTCCTTTGTGCAGCAACACAGCAGCAATTGTTCCTTGGGAGGTTTGCATGGACGAGGCCACTGTCCCCCGACAGCTTCAGACACCCTTGATGTCAGAATAAATGAACAGGCAGCATTAAAGGAACCGCATCAGGGTCTTAAAATATACATCTCTGTGATTTATTTTTTAAACCATTGCTCATTTTCAGAGGCAGGGAAATAAGACTCCTCTGAAAAAAAGGATTTAAAAAAAATAAAAAAAAGCTCTTTGCCCATCTAAATTCTCCCCATTACCGAGCAAATGGTTTGCAACAACAAATTTATTCCTCGGCGTCTCCTGTGCTCTTTTTTGTTTGAAAAAGCCACAAACAGATTGTGATTTTCTCTAACAGATTCACCATCTGGGAAATTTTTCATGCAGCTCCTTTCCTCACTGGGAGCAAGTTACTCAGAGGGGAATTCCCAGCAGAGAGCAGACTCTGAAGGGATGGGTCGCTCATTTAATTAGCATGCATAATCTGGATGTCCTTACTCAGGCAAAACTCTCACCAGGGCCAATGGGAGATTTTTAATTTTTTTTTTTTTCCCCCTCAAGAACCAGCTAAGGACTTTGGTATTTGCGTCTTCGGTCTTCCACACAGCATTTTCCTTGCAGGGAGAAGTCGGCTTTTGGATGTATTAGAGAGCCTGATTTACTACAGCCTTGTGCAGGCGAGGTCGGGATGCGGCCCCTGCGGGCTCCGTCCCAAGGCCGAGCGCTGGCAGGAGCAGGAACGGCTCCCTTTCACACACTTACCCAGCCTGGGGAACATCCCACGGCTTCGGAGCACAGTCTGCCCGGCCAGGGCAGTGTGGGGAGGAGGTCAGCGGGGGAAGAGGCTCTGCAGAACCCAGCACGGAGAAGTGTCCTGTTTTACACAGCCCTCGCGCGAGACGACGTGGGGGTTTTTCCCTCCGGTAGGTGAATTTTGCCGCTTGGGAAGATGCAGGAGGTGCAGGGATGCTCCTTTTATCGCTGGAGCCACAGCGCCCACAGCCAGGCTTGGAGCAGCCCCCACCAGCCCAGCCCTGCTCTCACCTCAGCTGCACAAGCAGATCTCACACCAAACAATTTTCACTGGCTCATTACCGGACAAAACTCCGCTTTGAACTGACGTTTTCTGGGCACGACGAGCGCTTTGAAGCAGGAAGACAAAATTAGTGCAGAGAGTTGGCAGGTGAAGAAATGACAGGGTTGTTTTTTGTTGGTTTCTTTTTTTTTTTTTCCTTTCCCCCAGCAGCAGAGCTGTCCAGGAGCTATGGAAACCTTGTTTGGCTAAATAAAAAACCCAGAAAGATAACAAGGCTTCATATTTTCCAGCGACGTGTTCGCTGGAACAGCATGTTATCTGGCTGTGCTGGAGGCTCCAGAAGAGCCAAAGCTGTTCCTGAAAGTAAACGTGCCGTGCTCTTTTCCACAACTGGAAGTAAAGTGCTGTCTCCTGCCCCCCCAGAAGGGAGAGAAATAAAAGCTGTGACTTAGGAGAACCCTGGGAAGGACTGCAGTGAGTTTTTAGGCTGGTAAGGGTCTGGTCTCTTCTCCAGTCTGCTCCCAGTGTCTTCTGAGACCCACAGCTATAAACTGGGTCAAAACTTGGCCCCAAAGCTCCCTCTAGGAACTGTGCAAACAACTTCTTCCCCAGGAGATGGCAAAGGCCCAAGAGATGTATTTAAAAATAACCTTAATAATAGAAAATTCACATTAATATACATTTATGTATATTCTTGAGCCATTTGTTATCCTCAAGATGCTCCACAGCACTTGAACAACTTTCTACCTGACACTGTGCTGATACCACCAGCCACGTTCCTGAGCATTGCTGATGGTTTCCCATTTTCTGCTGAAAGGGAAAATACATTCAGCCTTGCCCAAATCATTCTGTCTCTCTCCTGGATAACTCCTTCCCCTTTTTTTCAAGTCCTCCACTGCAACTCTTCAGCTGTTAGACTGGGATGACAGGAAAGGAGCATTTCCCACACACATGAGGATGTGGGGTGCTTCAAGCACACAAATATTTAAGCAGATTGGTCTCCAATAATCCTCTCAATGCAGGAATATTCCTCTATTCCCATAGGAGTCATCACAACTGTGTCCTTAAATACAGCTCTGCACTGCAAGCTCAGCTCCACCAAGGGAAGGTGCCTTCCAGTAAGGAATGATGTGCCCCTCGATGGGAAGTGACAGCTCCTTCCCATCCCCTCTTCCCTGCACTCACCCTGACTATTCCATAGAACCACAGAGCCACTAAGCTTGGAAAAGACCTCCAAGATCAAGCCCAACCTTCAACCTGAACTGCACCCCTGCCCCACCACCCCATCACGGGGAAGAGGAGCCAGGACATCCCCGCATTGGAGCGACGCCACCACCAGAAGACGAAACTCTTCCTTTTTTCCTCCCCAAGCGTCACCATGTTAAAAAGCCCAAGTTTAATGTAGGTGGCATGTTTCATGCAGGATTTTCCAGGCACCCAAAACACCAGCTGGTGCCATGTTCTGAGGAGATAACGAGGTGAAACTCCAGCTCTTCAGTCTCGTTCCTACATTCACAGGCTCCACATCGGGCCACGGCGGCTCCGCCACCGCACGGATCAGCCCCGGGCCTGAGCCGGAATTTCTCTGTCCCCCAAACACCTGGAAAGCTCTGGAGCGAGCAGGACTCATGGGGGACATTCTCTGAAGGGGCTGGAACAGCTCTAGGATGGACACACTCTCCCAAATCAGTATTTTCCTAATTGCTCTGGAGGCCGTTTTTAACCCGCTAAACAGAGTAACAACATTTAAAGCGCAAACATGGAAAGAGAGGGAAAAAATCCAACTAAACAAACCATCTGCTCTCGCTGTTCAGGATGGAATCAGCATGAAGGAACACTGGAAGGAAAATTTCTGTTACTTCAGAGTTAAAATCATCTATATAGTAAAAGAGAAGACACACTTGGTGTGTGTCATCCTGGTCCATCCCTCCCAACACCGATGAATTTGGAAAGACTTAAAAATCCAAAGGAATTTGAACTTGCCCAACAAGGCACAGTTTGCAAGAACCTGCTCAACATGAAATATTTCTGGCAAATATCATTATAAGCCACTTGTTTGATTCTGGAAAAGCAGGAAGTTCAGCTTCCCCTTATTTATAGTTTTGTGTCCCCCCCCTCCCCTTTATAAAAATTGCCAGGGTTTTCAATTAAACTGAAGGAGCGGGGGAAAAAACAGGTTATTCTTTGCATAAACTTAATACAATGTTTAGCCCGACTCTTCCTCCTCCCCCAGCTGTGGCTTGGCGCCCTTTGAGCCTGTAAGAACCTTTTAGAATCTCAGCTCCTTGAGGAAAAAATACCTTGGCAAAATAATTCCGAAAGCTTTAAAAACAATAAAATTAAACCCAACGAATTTACATCCTGAACCCTTACCAAGATCTTACTTATTCTGCAGCCTCCTGGGGATGTTGGGAGGTTGAATCAGCTCCAGTTGGAAAATGCTTTGAAAAGTATTAGTGCCAAGTATTGCTCTACTCAGGTAGAGCTAAAACCTCTGAATTATTACATCACAAACCAAATAATTCGAAAATTAATTCCTCTTCCTTGCCAACATGACTTCACAGGGACCTCATTTCCCCCCCCTGTGCTGGTAGGATCACACCACCAGGATGTTTCAAGGTGTCCAAGTGCTGGTGAGGACCAAAACTGAGAGTTTTTCTTGAATTTCACAGTGCCTTGGAGGCCTCCTCAGTTCCTTGATTTTGGGGTTGTCTAACCAAAATCTGCAGCTTGCAAGGAGTGCCTGAGCTTCCAGAAGCCACCCTGAAAGGTGTCCCAGCTCCCCTCCATGCAGCAGCTCCAAAAAGGCTCCCTCAGGCTGTCACATTTATGGAATAAAGCCCCTGGCTGGCAGTCAAATTACCAGCCATGAAAAGGGTACATATGAGACTCCTCGTACCCACTTGAAACCTCCTTTGTTCCCCGACCAAATTAGTGCTGGAAGAACCACCTGCTATTCATGTGTTAATCACATGATCTGGTTTTACAAGCTCGAGCACATCAAAGCTCGGTGTCACCCTGTTCCTGTGGGGGTTTTCAAAGAACAGGTTGAAACTAGAGAAGTTCACAACCTGGGAACAGCCCAGAGCTTCACTTCCTTGGGAGCCTGAACGAATCCTCCACAGGTCTGGCCCAGCGGCTGAGTGTGTCCCTCACAGAGCACCAAGCAGGCAGAGCCAAGCACCACAAATCACCCTTTTACTCAAGGAGAGCTGAAGTTCAGCCACTCTCAGGCAAAACGAGCACCGGGATGGGAGTCACTGGGCCTACAAAGCATAGTGTGTCAGCAAAAGGCTGGAAAACTCACAAGCTGAAATGGGAAGCATCTCTCCCTGTGTGCCTGCTCTCAACCACATTCACAGCTCAGCCCAAGATGATAAAAGAACAGTCATGGACTTCCAGTCCTGCTTATTCCGCTGTGATTGACCCCGAAGATTCTGTGGAGGGAGGGAAAAACGGTCTCCATCACTTTCACCAACTTGTTTTTAAAGAACTGCAGGGGAAAGAGCAATATTCCATCATCAGGAAAAACAAACAAACAAAAGCAGAAGAAAAACAAACTTTAGGCCAGTTTTCTGGGCTCCATAAATAGAGCTACTTGACTGACTGCACAGGGACATCTTAGATAAAGACCAGTAAAGCTGAGCTTAATATTCCACTCCCTTCTTGAGCTGTGGGTAAAGCTCCACAGTGACACCCCCCCTCTCACTGATCTGTGTCATTCCAGGGAACAATTATTGCCATTTCAGACCACACTCAGCTCTCCATCCCTCTAGGTAAGACAGTCTCACCTCATTGTACTCCCTGAGACAGAAGAATCTCTGTGAGAAAACTGGAACTAATCAATTCAGGGGAAAGCAGAACCAAATGCCAAGATCTAAACACTGAGGATCATTGCAATGGGTTCCCCTTAATCACTGCAAAATGAGAACATATCTGCCGTGACTGGGAATTTCAGGAGCACGTGATGCCAAGCCCTGCTCCCATCCCTTCCATGGGTTTGCGCTGTTAGGGAAAGACTCAATTACTCAGCACTAACTGCCTGAAGAGGACAAAGCCACTCAAAGCTATGTAATCACCTCAAAGTGGACAGAACAGTATAAAACAGGAGGAAAAAAAAACTCTATAAGAATATGTAAGTGTATGGAATTTGGCCCCATAGTCTTAGCAGAGGATAGGCAAAATGCAACCTACATACAGGAAAAGTCAAGAAACGTAAATATTACATGCCTGAGACTTTAAGGAACCTAAGGATTTTTTAGGAACATTTTTAGGAAAAGGGTGAAGATGGATTAAGAGTGTGGGCTGCAAAGTTATCTGGCTTCTGTACTCCAGAAAAATCACTGCCTTTTTCCTGTCCACAGGAACAGCAGCAAAACAGGCTCCTATGGACTGAGAGAAACTTATATTACAAAAAAACAAACCTAAAATAAACTTATATTCAAGAAACATATTTTTGCACTGCGCCGTGCAAAGAGTAAAACAACTGTTCAAGTGTTGCACTTGGATAACCCAAATGGCACCTTAAAAATACAGAAATTCTAGAGACTAGAACACCTACTCAGTTGTTGCACTTGGATAATCTAAATGGCACCTTGATCCTCAAAAGGATACAAATTCTAGAGACTGAAACACCTACTCAATTGTTGCACTTCGATAATCCAAAAGGCAAGTAAAAAAGATAGATTCTAGAGATTAAAGCCTGTTCAAGTGAGACTGAAACCTGTTCAAGTGAGACTAAAACCTGTTCAAGTGTTGCACTTGGATAATCCAAAAAGCACCTCAAAAAGATAAAAATTCTAGAGACTAAAACACCTATTCAAG
>JAWMRA010000038.1:2423765-2464927 GCA_035584735.1 Pseudotriccus pelzelni
AAGAAAAGGAAAAAAAAGAGGGGAGGGAAAGGGAGGAAAAGCAAGGAGAGAGAAAAGGAGAAGGGAGGGAAGGGTCTCAGGCTGTGCCAGGGACGGTCAGGTTGGACATCAGGAGGAATTTCTTCACAGAAAGGGTGCTCAGGCATTGGCAGGGCTGTCCAGCGAGGCGGTGGAGTCCCCATCCCTGGAGGAGTTCAGGGAAAGGCTGGACCTGGCACTCAGAGCTGTGGTCTGGTTGACAAGGTGGTGCCGGGTCAAATCACAAATGCAGGAGACCTGGATGTCCTGGGAGGTCACGAAGGTCTCCAAAAATTCCTGAAAAAAACAGACAGGTGGACAAAAATTCAAAACAATACCTAGAGAAGCGAAAAAAAAAACAAACCAACCACCACAATAAAATAAACCAAAATAAACCCAACAACCCCCCCCAGCAAACCACATCCTCCCTGCTGTTTTCCCTTAGATTCAATTAGGAATTACTTTCCATAACGGAAAGAATACACAGCTCTGTCGTTGGCTCCCTGCCCCACTCGCAGTCTGGGCCGTGCCACGGTGGAAAAACATTAAATAATAATAACTCAGGCCATCTGCCACAGCTCAGAGCTGCTGCCCTGCACAGGAGTCGGGGCACGAGGCCAAACACATCCCGGGGTCCTGCTGCCTCCCTCTTCCCCTTCCCTGCTGAGCAGTTTGGCCCTGAAACCCAAGGAAGAGCCTGAGGTGCAGGATTCCACGGGGAGTCCTGGGCAAGGCAATCACTGGGGTCTTCTCCTGGGAAATTGGCTTCTCTGTGTCCTCCCCAAAGCTTCCGATGCGAGGAAGAGTTTTCCCAGTAGCCTGGAACTGGGAAGATCTGGTTGGTGACCAAGTTAAGCAGGAGAGCCACGTTCCATTTATTTCTCTCTGCCGTTCCCTGGGACTGGAGCCACAGCCCAGAGGTGGGAATTTCAGCCCACGCAACAACACTTGTGAAGGTTCTTTGGCTTTCCAGCCTTGCCTTGGAGGTGCTGCTGAATGCAAGTGTGACAAAAGGGGGTTTCTGGTGTCCTGCGGGAACCCCTCGGGTGGGAAAGGGCTTTCCTGTCCTCCAGAAAAACGCAGGGAGCTCCACTGGACACCCTCCAACCCAAAAAACGTGTGTGCACTGGTGCTGAGACTGACTCCAGGTTGACCTTCAGCTCAAGGCCAGGTTGGAGAGGGTTTGGAGCACCCTGGTCTAGCGGCAGGTGGGGATGCAATGAGATGAGTCCCTTCCAACCCAAACCATTCCATGGTTCTATGACCAAAAAAATCAGGACAGCCTTCTTCCATTTTCTGCCTGGCATATTTTGCCCCCTGTGCTGTTCAAACCCATGCGAGTGTCCAGAAACAACAACCTGAACCTCGGGCCGGGCACGAATCGGAGCTTTGACATTCACAGAGATCAGCTCCCGGAGGAGGGGGACCCGCAGGGAACCCGCCCACAGCTCCCCGGGCTGTATTTCTTCCCCGTGCTAATTTTCCTAAAGACACAACTCATATTCCTGTTGATTGAACAGTTTTTTGTGTCGACAGCTTGGAAGATTTGTGGTGGAACTTATCACCAGCCCCGAGAAGGGGCCATTAGTCCCCGTCAGAGCGGCCGGCGAGGGCTGGGATGTTTTATGGCGCCCTCCGAAGACAAACACGCACATTTATATGTCACTTGTTGCCATATAAATGCTAACTTGTACTTCTTTCAAAACTTTTAATGAATTGTGCACATTTCACAAGATTTATGGCGAGAGCCCAGCGGCTCAAAATATTGCTTGAAACATATTTGTCACTTTGGCAACAGAACAAAAAAAATCTGGGAGATATTGCGTTCAGGAATAAATCATAAATATGTGAGTCTTAAAAGAGTTTATTTCGGTCATTAATAGCTGATGCCCCCCCCTCGCCAGTGCAGGATTTAAAGTTAAATTATGCAAAATCAAAAACAAACCTTATAATACTTAATCAAACATGCATAAAACTGTCAGGGCCAAATAAATTCTCTCAATTAACTTGCTTCAGATTGTGATTGCATTTACTAATTTAATCAACACTAGAATAATTTGGAGGCCGGGTAATGATGAATGGCCATAGTGCTGCACGTGAAGGGCCGCTGAGGAGGTTGTGCTGAGACAGGGATGCAAGAGATGCCTCCGAGGCTGAGGGCAAAAAAAGCAGCCTCTGAGTCGTCACGATCGTTTTATAACGGAAACATCTTTTTTTATTCCCATTCGGAGGGGAATTTTTTCCAGCAAAGGCCTGTCATGGACAGACCTTGCCTGGATGGATGAGTTCAGCGTGAGCCCACGGAGTCAATCTCGTTTCAGCCTGAGATGAGGAGCCAAAGGAGCCAAACCTGTGGGCACATTCCCTGCACATTTTTGATCGTTTTGTGAATTTGAGCTGTTCCTGGGAACTGCGGCCTCAGTCGGCTTTCACCTCAGTCAGGTCATTTAGGCTGGAGCTGGAGTAACAACCCTGTGATATCGAGATGTCCTTTAGCTCAGTCCTTTTGCACTTTGAATGGATCTGCACTCACAATAAAACGGGCCCGACCCCTGCCTAGAAAAGCTTTCAATGCCATTACTCGTGCAGAGCTAAACATGGCATTTCTGCAGGCGTAAGCAGGGTTTTATGGAGAGCTTCTCATTTACAGGTCCGTGGGAAGGAGGCTGTAAGGTATATCCAACCCTATAAAATACCTGGACCTCAGAAAATAAGACCCTTATTTGGTCTTTAACCTGTTTTACAAAAAATGACAATGTCCATGTAGCTGCTGCGGGAATGAACTCAGTGCAACTCTCCCTCTCTTTTTTTCTCTCTCTCTCATTGCAAAATATACTTTCCATAGGCTAACTGACCATTTTGGTTGCTTTTTATTTCGAATGGGGGTTGTGCTCTCTAAATGTCTGGCACCCAGCACTATTTGGTCCCCAGCAGAAATCAGTAAATAAAAACCAATGTGCTGAAAAGTGCCTCCAGAAAAACGGCCACCAAGTTTCCTTGGGTGACCCAGAAACAAGTAGTTCCACAGCAGATCTGTAGCCATATAAACAGAGATAATTCTTAGGGGTTTAAAGGTAATAAATGTGTTGACATGGTATTTTTCAAGCATTCACTGCTGCCCTCCAGTCGTATCCAAAAGCGCCATTTGAAACCAACAGCTCCTGGGTTTTGCTGAGGCAGAAATATTAACAAATTAAAGAATTCATTCTTTCCTTTTCCTTAAAGGAGATTTAGGATGGAGTTGGGCCCTTAAATTTCAACTGTAATTGATCTAAAGTGCAAAAGCTTGTGAGATGATTTTTTCCTCATTACTCCTTTCCAGACCCCGTCTCGCAGCCGAAACGTCGGCTTTAATCAGCTCGGGGAGATTTGCACGTGGTAAATAATAATGCAGCCTATTAGACTAATCAAATAAAAAATACATGTAGCAGAAAGTGGAACTAATTCCCAGTTCTGCAGCACTTCAGACGCAGAGAACACCAAACCCTGCAAAGCTGGGGGAGCAGCAGTGCCAGGCACACAGGAGGTGCCAGCGCAGATGGTCGGGCTGCAGAACTCGGAGTTGCTTCCACATCCCTGCAGGAATCCTCCCTCCTGTAATATTTTTATGGGTATATATTTTACAGGTGACTGGCGAAAAATAAAACCAGAGCAGTCTGCAGTTTCTAAAGAAGTAAATGATTGGTGTGAGGCTTGGTGAGACAGTAGTGTTTGATGTATTCCAGCTACGTGACACACCAACATGCTTTGGGGCATAATAATCTGCTGCCAGCCCTCACTGCACTGAAAACCAGGCAAGCCTGGGGGATGCCCGAGGGGCTGGAGGGCTCTGCCCTGAAAACTGCTCCCTCCCTGCTCCAGGAATCAGGATAGGAAGTGAAAGCCCGGTGCCAGTGTGGGTGGGATCCCAGCGAACCACAAAAGCCTGATGTTCAACAAAAATGTGTGTTGTCCTATAGCGGGGACACTTTACCCCGAGAAACAGAGCCTCGCCTAGCCCAGCCATTCCCTCCCCTCTGGAGAATGGGAAGGCAGTTGTTTTAAAGGTGCTGGAGTCATGGAAAGATTCCTGCTGAACCTCCAGGGGCTGGAGCAGGAGCCAGCTGCACACATATGGTGAGTGAGTAACTGTCTCTAAAACAAATGAAAATAGATTCGGGTGCTTTGCCAGGGACAGAACTCCTGCCAAGGCTTGTTGCTGCATCATGTTGGCGAGTCCCGATCTGGCTGATGTCAGAAACTGCCTATTATGCAGAAAACTCTCGAGGAGAAGTGTCATTACTGCCTTCTGTTCCTTTGTAGGCTGGGTTTAATGTAAGCACGAGGCAGTAAAGCAGACCCAATCCATCCCTGCCTTGGTGGGCAGGATCATGAAGCCTCTCAGCTCCTCTGGCTCTGCCAAGTGCTGCTCAAAGGACGGTATTTCAGGGCAAAGTAACATCGTTCCTCTGGGAATCTTTAGTTCCCTGGTTTTCCATTCCATTAAAACTGTATCTCAGATTGTATCTGACGAGTCCTCATTGCGTGGATCCACCAGGATCCTGCTGTGTGGATGAGATCTGCCTGCTCTGGGGGGCATTTTAGCCACAGCAACCTGCCCCTGGGTCAGCAGCAAAGCTGGGCCAAGTCTTGTCTCTGGCATTTCCAGTGCCCCCATCCCTATTTTCCGAGGTATTTGAACGCCCAGGAGGGTGCTGAGCCCCACATCATTTATTTCTTAGGCATCATTCCAGAGCATCAGTCAGTGCCGAGCATCCATGCGCTGGGATTAGCTGTGACTGTCAGCACTAAGGGGTTCACTGGGCCAGGAATCCAAAATACCGGGTGCTTCTCGATAGGATGCTCAAAAATATGCCTAGAATATTTTAAGGTAAATTATTGTCGAGTCCTTTTTCAATTATCACTGTTATTTTTTGAAACCAGGCGGGAGGAGCAGGTGAGCTCCCCCCCCAACCCAAACCCCCTTGTAGCCCTTCCCATCAGGGACAGCACATTGCGAGGGTCAGCCCCTTTCCCCGGCAGCCCCCGAGGGTGCCGGTGGCGTGGGCAGCCCCCGAGGGTCCCCGCGGCGTGGGCGAGCGCGGGGCTGTGCCTGCGGCCGCGTCCCGCGTGGCGGTGCTCCTGCCCCAGGGATGCTGCGGCTGCCGCGCCGCGGCCGGGAGGGAGCGGCGGGACGGGGAAAAGCGGCTCCAAAGCATCGGGAGCCTCGAATTCAGCGCGAAACCTCTCGCTGCGAACCACGCACGTCCCCCTTGCCTCGGTCCGGGGTGGTGGGTGCCCTGTCCCGTCCCTCCTGGTGTATCCGAGATGCAGGACGGGAATGCGGGAAGGACCCTCAGTGGGAACCCTCTGCATCATCCGTGACCCTGAGCCATCTCCACCTCTGCTTTTGGGGGACAAACTGCACCCTTTGTCCCTTTTGCTAAGAGGAATTTTGCCTCTGTCTTCCCAGGGGAATCGGCACTGGCAGCCCAAGGGTTGTGACAATAGTTTGGCTTCAATTTAGAAAAATGCTTTGCCAACAGTTTTAGAGAAACTTCTGGTGTTCAAAACCAGCCTGGAATCTTTTGGACACTGGTTATGTAGTGCAAAGGAGAAAATGACTTTCCAGCATCCAGCATTAAAATCTGTATCAATAAAAATGATCAAGAAAAAAAAGTTTATAAGACAAAACTGTCTTCAATTATTTCAAAATCTAATAGCAGCGTCTTTTCAAACGGGGGGGAAATCGTTGCAAGGAAAGAAAGCTTTGGGTGTAAATCACAACACTTCCCCTGTCCTTATAATTTCCTCTGAACCGGGGAAATGTGGATCTCCGTGGCAAAGTTGCCCCTCTGTCAATAAAAACGATACTTGTAATTCAGGAAGCACAAGAACAAGAGCAGAGAACGTTGCTCCCAAAAATGCCGAACTTCAGGGCACCAAAGGGACATATTTTGCTGGAATGTCCCTGCAGCTCCCTGCCCAGGGTGACTCCTGCTCCTTGCTCCCTAACTTTCCAGAATTCCCTTCCAGCCTGCAGCTTTCTGGTGCAACATTTTTGCAAGGAAGAACATGAGGGAGACAAAAACCCGAAGCCCTCATCAATCACAGCCTGGCTCCTGGTACAATTAGCAAGTTCTATTATCTTAAGAATGACACTTGTAGCACGGAGCAAAGCCAGGCGCTCCCAATATTCTAATTCTGCCTGGAAAAAAAGGGAAGGCTTGAATTGCATTAGCATTGCATTAGATTCCCATGACTTTTTATATCAGCACTTGTGAGTTATTTATGAATTCATTTATTTACAAGGACAGCCCTTTCTGCATTCAGTTGCCATGGTTGCTTTAACTCCTGTATCCTATTAATTCTGGATGTTATGAAATAAATATAGATCAGACAATCACTGTGTGGTGGCAGGGTTTGGCTTTTTCTTTTATTATTATTCTTATTTTACTGTTTGATTCCCTGTGTCCTGGCCAGAAAGGCTTTAACACCCAGCATCTCTCCAGAGTATCCATTGCCAGCTGGCTGGGGAGGTGGAGTTGGGGCAATTCCCAGAGCTCTTGCCCCTGCCAATCCTTTCTGGCACAGAGATGCAGCCAGGGCTGGGGCAAACGTGGCAACTGATTCCTGAACTGAGCCACCACTTCAGTCTGAGGCGGCAAGTGAAGGGCAGAGCTGGGAGCAAAATGGGAATTCGGGAAGGCAAAGCGCCAGCCCCTCTGGGTGACACAAGGAGAGACTCCACGGGACAAGGGGCAGAGATTTGAGGCTGCTATTCCAACCAGGACCAGCCCTCAGTCCCTCACTGCCCGGGAATGTCCCGGGAAGCTCCGGGATCTGCCTGGCCAAGGATCTCACGGTTTGCCCCTCGGAGCGGGCGAAGGTGTTTAGAGGGAAGGATGGTGCTAGAGCCAGGATCCCAAAGCCAACATGCTGGAAGTGTTTTGTAATAGAATTCCACAAGAAAATTAAATCAATTACCCAGTCTAATAAAGCTCTCAAGGTTTTTAATTAAACTAAGTTTTAATTAAGGCAGCAGGAGCCAGTGCTCTTTTGATATTCTGCCTCAGACCCCAGAGGATTGTGACTCCTTTTTGTAATTTACACAGGCTGGATCAATCACTGAGTCACAAAAATGTGAGAACTGGGTCAGTTTTATGGGGTGAAACACTTGACATCAGCCTGGAAACTCCGGCAGCTCCAGGCTGGGAGAGGTGTTTAACTCGGGGGCACCTTTCCTGCCGCCAGAAATCAGCCTGAGCTGGTGCCCCAGGAAAAGTCCTCTCCCAAGCAAAACTCCTGCCATCTAATCCAGGAGGCTGCTGTTGGTGGGGAGTTCTACGAGCTCAATAATCCCCCTGTGCCACACCAGAGCTGGTAGTTTTGGTCCTACAGAGCATTCCCCCCCTCTTCCCTCAGCAGCACCGATCCAGGAGCCAGGCAGGAGAACTGCGGGCAAGCCAGACCCACATCTTCCAACCTGGACATCTGGTAAGTGGCCCCAGAATGTTCTGTCTCTATTTTAGTCTTGTTTTGCACACAATATGCCCAAAACATGCTTTATTTCTTAAGGAGATAAGGATCTTTATGTAACCCATTTTTCCTTAACGCTAAGTCCTTTGTCAGGATTAAAGAATCCTAAAACATCTGTACGGGCTTGGGTGGCAGATGTACAGAGCAAGCAGCCTAAAATAACATGGAATATTAACCTACTAAATGAGGTATTAAAAAAAAATAAAATAAAAGGACCCTCTTGCATCCTTAGTTACAGCCAGTCCCTCTTCCTGGCTGGCACGGTGCAGGTGGATAACAGCAGTGTGTCATCCACAGGGATTTCCATCTGGATGGTCCAAGGATTTTTATCTGATGCCAGATCTCTGGCTTTGCCAGAGTCTCAGCCACGCTGGAGAGGCAGAGATGCCACACAAGGTGTGTCAGATCCACCTGAACTGCCCCAGGATTGCATCCATCCCTCAGCAAAGTCGGAGCAGCCGGCCCAAGGCACACTGTGAACACCTCTTGTCAGGGGCAACTCCTTTTAAATTTACTCAATACTACTTAAAAATCGTGTGTGAGAGAAAGTTGCTTACATGAGTTTTCTAAAATCAGCAATGAAGAACAAACACAGCAGAGAGAAGACAAGAACCTCCCACGTTCATGGTGAAAACACACTGAAGGACTGAGGAGAGCATGGAAAAAATGTCTGTGATACCCAACAGAGAGGGAGTTGGGAAGTGCTGAGGAATATTAACTCAGCTTCCAGCCTGGAAGTTCCTGTGACCTGGCTGGGGCTGTTCAGGGTTTATATCCTGCCTCTGGTGTGTTGTGTTTCTTCCCCTTCACTTTTACAGAGCACTGCAGGGAGCAGCTCCTTTGACTGAAAAAATTGTCCTTCCAGTAAGAGTTCATGAAAAGCGCGTTTGCTTAAAGAAGTCAGTGAGGAAGAGAGGGGAGAGGAGGCCAAGGGAATCCTGCCTCCAGCTTTGCCCTGGCCATACCGTGGTGGTAGGAACCGTTGTCCTTGTGCTGGGAGCCCCTCTCCAGTGCTGCTGGTCCAAGAGGCTCATCAGCAGTGTCCGAGGAAGGCTGGGAGCTGTGGGAAGCACATGAACTGCCCCAGCTCCCCCCTGCTCCTGCTGATCTGACAGCTCCACGGGCGCTCCTTGGCTTTAAGAGCTCGGCGTGGATGGATGGACACAGGGCGTGTGTGGATGGATGGATGGCTCAGAGCACTCAGTGACTGCCCTGCCAATACCTTTGATCAAACCTGATGCAGTTAAAAGTCTCCGGAGCGGGTCAGAAATCACCTGCAGTGCCTTGGCCAGTTAGAGCCCGGTGTTAGCAGCCTCTCCCATCCCCATCTCCCGGCCCATTTCCAACGATCCATACAGGTCCCCCATCAGTCCTGGCCACAGCCAGCTCCCTCCCAGCCAGCCAGCCAAGGCCATTAGTGTGATTACTGGAGGTCATGAAGTTCAAACCAAAATGTCAATTTTCATTTGGAAGAATGGTCCCATTTTAGGAGCAAAGGGAATTTTTTTTCTCCCTCAAAGAGACCCCGACTGTGAAATCATTGCTCCCCGAAGACTTGCAAATTCCTGGCCAGCAAAAGGTGCCAATAGCTGTTGGAGCCAATAAAAAGATTAACAAGGGTCACTAGTGCTTTCCTCTTCCCCTGCACTCAAAGGCTCTGGGGCCTATTTGGAAGATATTAACCATTGCCTTTACCTTCTGCACGTTCATCACCGGGTTTGGGGGCTTTATGGATTTATTGACAAGGACATTGCCATCAATCTTACCCCCAGAATGCCAGCCTGGCAGTCAGTCACTCAGGTTACATCACCCTTGCAGACAGGAGTGTTTGGCAAGAGAAGATCTTAAAAGGAAGATTGGAACGAGACAAAGTAGGTGGTGGGTGAAGCCAAGCACTGCTCCACAGGGCCCGGGGACAGGGAGGGTGTCCTGCAGCCTCTGCCAGGGGGTGACAGCAAAGACCTGACCTTGGGGAGGCAGCTGGGCCCTGCTCATTGATTCAGCGGGGTCAGGATGACCCCCCTGTGCTCCGGGGTTAATGATCCACATCTAGGGGTGATTTGGGGGAGTGGAGAGACAGCGAGAAGGTGGGTGTTGACCCCGCTTGGAGTGTGCCGGGCAGGGGTGAAACCGTGAGGTCACTGGAAATTTTGGATGTCTCCTTGCTGGAGAAACCCAGAACAGCTCCCAAAGGCCTGGCTCCCATCAGGCTGGCTGGGCTGGTGGCACTGTGGGGTGGCGCAGGACAGGCTCCTGCCCACCCAGGAGGTGTCACGCTTTTAAAGGGATTTTTTTCTTGTATGTCATTGTGTTAAATAATTAAGTCTGCTCCATCTTTACCTACTGACAATGTGGCACTTAATTAAGTGGTTTAATTAGAAGCTGGCAGCTTTAATTAAGTTTAGGACTGTGGAGGTGACTGGGAGCCTCCAGCCAAGTCTCAGAGCCTTTCCCTGGGTGAGCGACGTGGCCTGTTGGAGAGGGAGAAACCTTTACTCCCTTGTCCATGGTCCTTAGTCATGCCAGGGAGGGAACCACCATCCCACTGCATCCCCCAACCCTCTCCCAGCCTGTGAGGGCTTTGCTCAGACTTTTAGGAGACTCCCTGGAGCAGGATGGAGTTGTGAAGGATGTGGCCAGAGGATGGGTGGGCTTAGCAGGAGGGGGGTGTTGGGAGCCACAGGCTCTGCCCACTGTGCCTAAACTTGCTGAAAAGCTGGAATGGGAGGCCGTGAGCAGGCCAGGTATCCCAGGGTGAGGGCTGCAGTGGGCTCAGGAACAGCATCTGCAATTCTACACCATGCACGGGGCTGTCTAAAAGACGTATTGCTTTTTAATAATGTAAATATGTAAATATTACCGAGGTGCCATTAATCCTCATTGCCTCAACATGATACCACTCTTAAGAACAAATGTAATAAGATATTATTAATATGCAAAGTAATAGTACATTAACCCGACTAACACCAATAAATTGCAGAGCTTAGCACGAAGTGAGAGGTTGCTCAGGGAGCAGCCTGAACCCCGCTTGCCTTGGGTCACCTCCAGCAGCACCCCAGGCTCTGAATTCCAGAGGAATTCTGGCTTTCCCTGGAGGATCCACTGCCTGGGGAACTCAGGCAACTGGGAAGGAGCGAGGAGGCTCAGGGAGAGGAGGTGGGCAGGAGCAGCCTGGGCTGGGCAGACTCTTGTCCTTGCTAGAGCCTTGACCACCGAGGGTCCTTTTCCAAAGCCTCACGTGCTTTTCCAAGGGATTTCTTAACCCCTTTTCATGGCAGATTTGTTTTAAATCCTCTGTGTGTGTCAGGGAGGAGAGTCTTGTTGGTCCCAGGAGCATGGGAGCGAACCCAGGCTTTGTGCCAGATTTTCTGGCTGGACTTGCAAAGAGGTGGCCAAGCCTGCATCTCTGCAGTGGTTGGAATTTCCCCCTAGGAAGTTGTGCCTCTACTCACAGCCCCCAAATCCAGCTCTGTTCAAAGCTTCCAGCCCCCCAGTCAGGTCAGTGCAGCCCCACTCTCACTGGTGCCTTTGCTGGTGTATTCCCTCTTGGAATACAGGCACGTACAGGGATTACATGAATGAGTGTCCCAAAGTCCATTTGCCAGGCTGTGAGTGCAGGTCGCTGTCACCTCTCCCTGGCCTTTGGCAGGGCCCAGCTTTTGAGTGGAAACAGAGAGAGGACACACAGGAGACCAAAAGGGGCAGAGGAAGCCATAAAATCTGAATTTAGGGCTTGAAAAGGAAATTATTCTGTGCAAATGTCTGCCCCAGTTCAAATCAGCCCTGCCTTGTAAATCCTGCTCATCCCTCTCATGAGGGAAACCCGGTGAAACAGCCAATATTTCAGCAGCACAGACTTCTGGAGACCTTCACCTCTCGGTGTCCTCTGAGCCCCACACCCAGGCAGGGGCCTGGAGAGCAATTCAGGCACAGACACAGCCATGGCTTATGCAAAAATTAACCTGTTGCCCTTACTTGGGTCAAAGTAATTCTGTTTAATTTGGTAATCTGGGCCCTTTATAATTAATGAGTCCTTGGGGGGGTGGGGGTCAGAGCATCTCTTTTTTGGCTGAAGAGAGCAGCAGAGATTACTGTTAATATTCAGGCTGTTCAATAGAGCAGAAAAACCTTTTGCTATTGACAGCACTGCTGGTTTTCACCTCATCGGTGAATGGAAATTGCCAAATTAATCTCTCATTAGATCTGAAATTAATCTTCAATTTACTGATTAATGAACCTCAGAACCACAGATTTATCTGGATAGAGTATATTGAGAAATTGTACACAGTAGTTGTCTGCAAATAATCGAGACGGTATCCAAGCAAAGGAGTGAAACGTGGATATGCTCAGTTCTCCTCTGTGGAAGAATGAAGTGACACACAGGAAAATCATCAGGCAGAAGGCTGATTATTTTTTTTCCCCAGAGAATTAATGAACCATGGAACTTACTGCTGGAGGATCTGTGCAAGTATCCCTGGGAAGGAGCTAAAAGAAGACTACGCAAATTTATGCATTATTTGTCTGTCTCCTGCTTTTGACCCAGGAGGTCTCTGGTCAGCAGGTTGGTGAAGGCTGAAGTATCAATTAAACCACTCCAAGCTCACATGGGCAAGGCTTTAGGCCAACCAGAAGAGCTCCAGTTTATTTGCCTGAGGTGTTTCTGTCCCTGCCTCTCACCAATGCCCTCCCTGCACGCTCTGCCAGGGCTCCCAGTGCTCCACTTTCTCCTGTTCCTCAGCCAACCGGAGCAGCCGGGTGGAGTTTGCTGTGAACAACTGCCCTTCCCTTTCCAGAAGGTGAACCTTCCCTTTCCTCCCAGGGTCTCTTTTATGCATCATCATTTTCAGGAGGCCCTATTGTACTGGAAATCTGTTTGCCACATGTCAGCTGGAGCTCATCTGCTCCGCTCCTTGGTTAAATATTCATGGGGAGGTAGCTCTTAAACGAGGGGTGAGAACTCAGGTTACGCAGCGGAGATGAGAAGGGTGTGCTGGCACAGGAGAGCGACTCCATATCAAGTTAAAAACCCTGGTGGAAGTGACTGACCCCACATAGGGCCTGGGCATGGAGAGGCAGGAAAAAAAAATCCCGATCACACTGTGCTGCTGAAGTGCATTAATTACCTCTGTGTCACCAGTAAGGTGGCATATTGGGCAAAATGGAAGCCCTAAATTGCATCTCTGTCAGCAGGAAAAAGTCCTGTGTGAGGCTGTGGCTGTTAAAAGAAGTGAGAGGCAACTTTCAAACGGGTTGAGCTTTTCATGGGGGAAGAAAAGTGAAGAGTCTTTGCATGGCACGAGGCCATGCCCGCATGCCCAGGGCAAGGAGATGGGGTGGACAGGGAATAGCATCAAACCTGCTGTTCCAGTCCAAACCAGCAACTCAAGTGCTGCTGCAGCGAAGAGGTGATGCTTGAGCAGGGCAGGGTGAGGAGGGGGCTGTGGGCAGGACAGTCCCACTGGCTGGGGACAGGACAGGGCCCCGTGCCTTTGGAGGGGGAGGCTGGGGACAGACCACCCAGCCAGCTCCTCTCCCCCAGCCATCAATTCCCACAGCCCGGGGACAGGAACAATGAGGGCAAAAGGACAAGAGAGCAGAAGTCAGTCTGGGGTGTCAGGTAACCTGTTACCTGAGCTCTGCCTAAAGGTAACTTCCTCATGAATAGCCCACAAGTGCCCATCCGAACAGGGCTGGTGAATTATGCAGCGTGCTGAGCAGATGGCATCGCTGCTGTAACCTGAGCAGCCACACTACACAAAACACAAAGCCCAGCAATTAACCTTTTCGAAGGTTTCCTCTTGTCCTGGGGATTAAACCTCCTTCAACCCCCCTGCGCTCCACTCCTGCCCGAGAGAAAGGAGTAATCCCCCAAATAAATAAGGGAAATAGGTGTTGATACCTCCAGCAGCCCCGTGAGATCGCCACACGAGCTCCCAGCCCTCCACCCAAATACCGAATACCGGCAGGTCTGAGGAGGGTGCAGGAGGAGCGAGTGCCTGTGGCACTTCCCCTTCCCAGCTCTGGAAGAGTCCAACCCTGGTGGGCTAAAGACAGGGGTGAAGTGGATCCTGTTCCCTTTCACTCCACTATGGTGACCACACATTGCAAGGTGGAAGGGAAATGAACTTGGACAATGATCTTCCATTGAAAGGCAAAAAAATATTTGCCACATGCAAGGCATTCACCTTGGTGTGTGACAAAAGCCAATATTTTAACTACGATACTTGATCCTCTTTGTAATTAAACTGATTAATTCACAACAATGGAGTCTATATTGCCTAATACTTTTAATTAACAAAGTGTTGTACATATACTGGCAGAGCATTACTGGCATGCTTCCTAGGCAATACACTTAATTCTGTAATAAATTATTGGGACAAATGACTAAGATACATTGCTCCCTGGAAGAGACTGTCAAGAGAGAAGGACTTTGGATTCTTGGTCACTGGTTGGACCATCACGGAGCAGAAGAGTTGCCAGATCCTTTCCTTATTTTCTGTGCTGGACAGTGTCTATCCCTGCTGGGGACACTGGTGCCTTTGCACATGGCAGTTCTGCTCCAGACCTCAGAGAGAGCCAGGATACTTTCTCCATTGCTTTCCAGGGATGCTGCCCAGAGAAAAGCCAGGATGAGAGTTCTTTATCTCAGCACAAAAGACAAGTGTCCCTAAAAGATGGAATAGTTTGCACCACTTGACCTGGAGGCTTTGCTTGTTTCCCAGCTGGATCCTTATCTGACTGATTCACATGTGGGGATTTTGCCTGCACCATTTTTTCAGATCTGAACTCTTGCTGCCAAACAGGGTGTTCTTCATTCAGAATCTGCTTCAAAACAGCAATGTAAGGTACGAAAACAAGTCCATCAAATCAGTGCACCGAGGTCAGAGAAGGGTGAAAGTCAGTTTTACAGTCAGCACAAAGTTTAATGTGATAGTCACTGGACTCCTTAGGGTGCCTGAGGAAGTACAGTGACACAGACAGCTACAGCACCTGCAGAGAGAGCTGACTGCAGGTCAGTTCAGAGCCTCTGTCGTTTCCTCAGGGTGGGCGTGTTGGAGTCCTCCTGTCCCTGGGCAATGTGGGCCAGCACCACTTCTCCTCTGACTGGCAGATCTGAGCCCGTTGTGCTTGGTCAGCACATCACAAAGACGAGTTTCACGCAAAAGCTGAGCCCAGCCCCAGTCTCATAAATTTGTTATGCATTACTTCCAATTAATGTAAATTATTACAGTGACTAAATAATGGCTCTGCCATCAGATAAGGGAATAATCATAACCGAGCCTGAAACCGTCCCAAGGTCCAACAGAATTAACCCTTTCCCCTGACTCCACTGGACCTGGTGTGAGAGCCGGGTACCAGCCCAGCTTCTTTGGCTGCAGGAGCTGAGCCTGCCTGATCCAATGCTCTTATCACCACCCACGAAGGTCTGGGCAACAGCAGAAACTATCACAGTAACTGCAGCTGCCCCCATCTGCCCTTCTAGTCACCCTGCTCCAGTGCCTCAATGGGGAACGCTTGGAGGGCAAGGCAAGATCCCAAGCTGCTACAGCTTAACTCAACAGCAAGGCCAGAGGAGTGACCAGATATTTGTTACACCAGGGAATGGTGTGGATGGAGCAGTGGAAGAAGAGAAATGCACTGTGTTGGGATACCTGCCCAGAGAGGCCAGGATTTCACCAGACGGAGGAGGACCACACTCAGGAGCACAGGAACACGTCCTGTATTTCCCACTCTCCAGGGCACAGAAGCAACCCAAGCTGGCCACCTTCTCCCAGGGAATCTGTCTCCCTCTGGTGTGTGTAACATGCCCTGTCCCTGTGGACATGGAGCTCAGGGTGGGCACAGAGCACTGCCTGGCAAAGGCAAACGTGGAAAACATAGTCCCGTCTCTGAGGCAGGTTTAATGTGGGCTTTTGGGGGCCTGTGGTCAGAGTGCCTCAGGCAGGGAGCTTATGCTCATCAGGAATACCTCCAAGTGCCTGTGCTGCTGACACCTGGAGGGACCCTGGTGTGTTTTCAAGGCAGAAGTGATCATCAGTGTTTGCAATAATTCCTGGGCTCAGATTAAATGGAATAAAGGCACGAGTTCAGAGCAATAAATAAATAGCCCTCTCCCTGCCTCAATGTGCTTCTCACGGATTCTTTCACAAGCTTTCCCGCATCGTCCTCCCCGCCTTGCTTGTGCCCAGCTCCTCGTGGTACCTGCTTTACCTTGGCAGGGCAGCCCACAAATCATAGTGACACACCAATCAAGAGATCTGGAAATTTTTACACCACTCTGCCTCTTGAAAGATGAGTCACCTTCTGCACCACGTTCCTGGGCATCCAGATAAATCTGTCACAAACTTCTCCTTCCCTCAAGGTGCAAAATCCTCTGCCTTTTTCAGTAGAGCTGTATTTCCTCTTTTTTAAGCTCCTCTTTCTTGCCTCAACACACATTCACACCTCTCAGCCATCTCAGTATATTTCTCCCTTTGTTCCTGTTTCACTGACAACTTCATCCTAATAGTCTCCTCAAAGGAATGATGAATGCATAAGCTGCATATTGATCACTGCAGTGATTGATTACTGGATCTCTTTGACAGATGAGCCTACTAAGGTAGTTGCCAATATGGAGGTATGGATGGCAGGGCCCCCTTGTACAACAGTCTAATGGTATCTGACCTGATAGGGCAGAAAGGCAACTCCCTCATTTCAGCAGGAAAAAAGGCCTCTTTATACTCTTTATAAAATAATTCATAGGAAACTTAAAACACTCAGACACAGAGAGATTGCAAATGGGGAAATATGATGGATTATGGGTTGAAAGGAGCCGACTTCTGGAAGCTAAATTGATCCCCAGGAAAATGTTTTTGTCTGCTGTGAAAAATGGGCAATATCTCAGCAGCTCTGGAGGGCTATAATCTGGAAAATAATTTGCTTTTGATTTCCTTTAGTTTCATGCAGCTCTTTTTTTTTTTTTTTTTTTTTAAGTTGGTTCCTTGCAGGCTTTGTTGCTCAGCTGGGAGAATCAGTGCTGGAGCAGGCGAGGGATTAGCCGTGCTGACAAATACGGGCTGATCCTTACTTATGGTTATAAAGCCCTCACCCCACCCAGTGTCACTTCTTCCACGGGAGATGTTACAGCCCCTGCAAGAAATGCTCTGCCTACCAAAAAAAAACCCCAAAGCCAAGCACGAGAGAACTTGGAGAATCTCTATCCATGATCCTGCAGAGCCCTGCAGGATGTAAATGGGAACACACACAGTCCTTCTCTAAATGTTCTGGCTTGCCTGTGTACCCCACTAGCAATCAGGAATATAATGCACAAGGCTGGCTCTGTCCCCTCACTCTCTGTATATGATCCTGGAAAATGGGAATCACATTTTTGGGAGCAATGTAGCTCCCCTGAGCATTCCCATGAGAATTCCGTGAGCAAGGAGAGGTGCTGGGTCTGCTCCTCAGCCCCCTCCAAGCAGTTCCACTGCAGGGCTTCAGCTCCTCCCCAGCAGTGCAGGGCAAAACAAGGAGAAAATTCACTTTTCCAACAGCTCAACTCAACCCACTTAGTGACTTACACCGCCTTGGTGCGTCGCTCCTCGGTGAGGCAGCTCCAGCACCACCCCTGTTTGTGGACAGGGAATCATAGAATCAGGGTTCTGATCAGGAAATTGGGAAACTGAGGCTTGGAAAAATAACGGGTAACCTCAGATCTCAAGAGCTTGAGTGGGGCTGACTCTGGGCTCACAAAGCCGATGGAAATCAGAGCTGGGGGTAAAACTCAGTTTATTTACTGCTTCTGCCCCTCACCAGGGTGTCCTGCCTGCCTAGTTTCGGGTTTGGCAAGAGAGAGAGCAGAGGGTTGGGCAGTAAAATACATTTAGAAGCCTCCCTTCAGAAGAGGAGCTTCTCTCGCTCCTATTTTTTATTCAGCTTCCCGCTTCTACTGCTAATAACGAGAAATGTTTTGGCAACAACCAGGAGAGTTTTCTCCGAGTTCAAAGTGCTAAGAATAAAATTTATAGGAATAGTTATAGCCCCTCAGTGCCTGGAAATTCCTTGGCAGTAGGCTTTTGCTCCAGAGAAATATTGAATCAATGGTGTGCTAACAGCTCAGGAGCCTATTACAATAACACGCATACCTTGAGCCCAGACAATCAATAACTCAGCAGGATGCAGCGACCAGAAAACAACAACAAATTAGTTACATTTCCATAGACTATACATTTGGTGAGTAATAATCTGTAAGTGGAAATGAACCCAGCCTGGAGAGACCACTGAGCCAAATGGAGATCTTTTATTCATGGCTTCAAGTATTCACTGAGCAGCATGTTTGGGGAGGGCTTCCACCTCCTAAATATACATGTGCGTGTTTGACTTTACACATATTCCTGCCCTGCCCAGTCGCTTTATTGCCCGCAGGGCTTCTGTTTGCAAAGGTTTTCCAGTATAAGCCAGGATAAAGGTCCAGTAGTGAGAGACTGACAGGTTTAAATTTAATGTATCTTATCATTTGCACATTCCTACTTTGAGGTATGGCCAGAGATGCCCTTTGCCTATCTGTAAATACAGTCCAGAGGTCAAATCTTTCTCAGTTTACATATTACTGCTGCTGTCTTATATCCTTCACAGTCAGCCGGGATTGACCTCTAACTGTGTAAAGCACTTGGAGCATGAGAGCCCTCGAAGAGCAGACCACAAATCACCAGGTCTAAGTACTACAAACAGTTTTGAGGCTATTTTCATGGTTTCTATAAAGGCAAACTCCTGTTTTCTTGGAGAGCTCTAAGTCCGTTTTTCTCCCTCTAGAACAGAGCATTTTATTTTCTTTGTAGTCCTAGATATCTACCAAAAGTTGGTCAGCCCTTTATTTGTGTATCTTGTGGTAGGTGAAGCTAAATGATAAAGCAAAGTGTGCAAAAGCACATGTCAATCCACACCCCCCACAGGGATTCATTCAGGCCACAGTTTTGGGTGCCCTGCCCCTCACAGACCTGGATCTTGCCTTTTGCACAACACAGAAGGCAAGGGGACACAAATGATGATCTAAATTACGCTTGGCAAAATTCAAAGCAGCTCAACTTATTCACCCAAGTGTAAAATTAAATCAGAAAGTAGCTACAGAGCATCAGAACATTAAATGTTTCTCACGCTCCCCCGGTGGGCAATTTCTGAGGAACCAGATTTCACAAGCTGAGAGCTGATTTTATCTACTCAGGTATTAAAGTCTCCTATTCTTGACAGATTTTAAGGAGCCTGGTTCTGAATGCCAGGTTTTATTTAGCAGTAATTCTTCCTTTAGAGCAAACTTGAGCTCTGCCTACTCAGATCCCTGTAGCTCAGAGCCTCCTAGGATATTCCTATAAACCAACATAACTTATACCTGCAATATCTAGGTATTTGTGCTCCCTAAAAATCGATATAATTCCTGGAATCCTCCGAAGATTGTACCTCTCAGTAGAACCAGCCCTTGCAGCTTCACTAAGACAGAATATTTGGTTTATTCACTATCTGATCAGAAGGGAAAGGAGAGGCTGCCCTTGCCTGCAGGTCCCAAAGGGCTTTTCCCAGCCTGCAGTAGAAGGTGGCTGGCTGGGAAGTGGTGAAAGGGATTCCCCTGGAGGCATTTACACACTTGTGGGCTGTGAAGAGAGCCCCGAGCCTCTCTGCCCTGCAGGATCCGTGGTTCTGCTGGTAGGAAGAGCTTTAGGAAGCAAGTCTAATTAAGCACTTTGTACGGAATTAATTAGGAATTTTGCTACCTAGTTAGGAAATGACTTTGCATCGGAAGGTTGCTGTGGCTGCTCTGATTTGCATTGCCAGCTGAAACACAAATACCAGACAGGATGTGTTACAGAGATATATCAGCTCGTGGCTTTTAGTCAAGTCTTTTATTTCGTGCTCGTTATGTAGTTATTTTTAATTTATAAGAAACACAAATTTTCGAAAGAAATAAGATCCCTTACAATAACCCAAAACTTCTGGGGATTCCACACCCTGCACCATGCTCCGATCCGAGGAAAGGTAATCTTAAATGAGGATATAAAGAGAAGTCAGCACCTATCAGAAGAACATACATTCAGTTGCTCCGAGAACACATGTGCCTGTGGGGGTGTTGGGGAGGGCCCAAAATTGTGAATTCCATTTCAGAGAGGCATTTTCATATGCATGTGGGGAAGCTTTCAGCAGTGTCAGGGAGTGATCTATGCCTACTGCCGACAGCAGCAGCGGCACAGCCCAGGCACAGGCACTGCACTCGACTTCCACACTCCTGCACGTGCAACTATTTTTCATGGAGCTGATGAATTCTGCAGCGGCGTTCAGAGCAGTAGGACACATTATTGCCGCAATATATGACTATCAGTAACACCTACAAGCCTTTAATATTCTGCAGCTGAGCTGTGGAAACAGAAGAAAGTCGCCTGTAAATGCCTAATTCACAGGGTAAGTGGGTTGTCTGTCAAAATAATGCTCGGATGTGAAACTTCAAGTAGGAAGCCGAAAAATCGGAAAAATGCAGGGAACCTCTTGATGAATGTTAAAAGCAGTTTGGAGAAGGAGAAAACGAGCAGAATACTTTTCTGCTTTCATCCTCATCAGAGAGTTTCAATTAGCTCTGTCTGTACAGGTGTCTAATCGTGGAATTTCTGCAGTCTTGGTGCCTCAGGTATCTGGAGAGCAAATAGAGTTGTTTCAACCGACAGGGCTTTGTGGGCAGAATATGGCAAAATGGATTCTGCCCTTCATTTTCCCACTGTGGGAAATGTTTCCTGCTAATTTCTGTCTCACAGTTCATTTGTTTCAATTGGAATGCTGGTTCAGTGGACTGTGCCCCAGGACTCACAGCTGAACTCCCTGTTTCTCTGCGGATCAAGTCGCTCTCTGTCAGAGCACCCAGGCACTCACAGGAACAGGTTTTCAAGTCTACCCCTTGGAGAGAGCAGACAGATTAGTTGGTGGCAGGAGAATCCAGACTTGAAGCAGGCATGGACTGAACGAAAGGGTTGCATCACCAAAAAAACCCCCAAACATATTAAAAACTGAGCACTTTGTGTTATTTGAAGGGATTGTCTGCTCCTGCCTCGTGCTGTGGGACCAGGGCGATTCGTAGCCTGTGAGTTCAGACTTCACCTGTCTCTCCCTACCTGTCTGTGCTGCCCCTACACGGTGCAAACAACGGGCAGGAGCTGGGGGAGCAGCAGCACGAAGCAAAGGGCTGAAGGGAGCTCCCCTCTCCTGAATCGAGATCCAGCAGGACACATCCTCGTTGGCATTCCCGGCATTTGAACTGCCTGATAGCTCTTTGCATGAAACATTGTCCAAGGGTTTGGCAGGAAGTTGTGCTTAACGACAGACTCTCATAGGAGGCACTTGATTATATTAGACAGATAATTATTGATCCAGCTATAGTTTATCCTTGCTGCCTAATTTCAATAAACAGCAGCTTGGGGGAATTAGCAAGGGATTCTGTTCCCCCTCCCCCTGCTTCTTCAGGATTTGTCAGAAACAAGATGATTTATGTGTATTCCAGTAAGATTCTCGTTTGTTGGCAGGCTGCAGGGATTTTTTGGGGTTGGAAGTACTAAGCTTTTATATTTAAATGCTTCTGTGAGAGTATTCATGGGTCTCACTGCCTTGCATTGTAATATCTGAATAATAACTGTGACTTATGCAAACCAGTTTTCAGCTGTTCATCGGGATCAATTTTTCATTTTAAGCAACTCCCTGCCATCCCAGGGAAAAAAAAATTCTGATAGGCAAGAGGAGCAAGATCCAGGGAAGGCAGTAATACTCTTCCCTTCTTAAATAATGCACAACTCATTTCTGGAGCACTTTCAAATGTGTTGCTTTTTATTAAGCGCAGATAATATTCTGAGGATGTTCCCCCCTCCTTTCAGGTGAGGCTTTTGGAAAAGCAAAGGTCTGTCTGGTGAGCACAGACCAAGGCCTGGCTGGGAAAACATCCTCAAAGCACAGGCAGGATGGACAAAGAACTTCAGTTCCTTCAGGGAACCCCTCAGTGTCTTTTCTCGTTTTTTAAAATAAAAACCTCCCCCTTGGGAAGTGAAGGAAAATTCTTACTACTAATAGTTAGATCTCTGGTGGTAAATAAGTTTTTAAAAAACCATCCTGGGTTTTATTCCTGCTTCCCACCTCGTTTGGGAGCCCCAGTTGCTGGAAGACTGTTAGGGATTTAGTTCTCCGTTACTAGTACCATTTGGAAGCCTCCTGGATAACAAACACTTCATTAAGCACCAGACTGATGAGTTACGACACGATTTACAGAGGAGAGCCTGGGAATGATCTGCTCACTTCCAGGCCTGGCCTTCCCAGTGGGAACCACATCGCTGCTCGAGGTTTTCTCAAGATTGATGCTCTGGCATTTCACCTTATGACCACTAGTCCTAGTAGCCAAAAATCTTTCCTGAGCTACCAGACACAAAGGTCACACGGAAAACGGCTTGCATGTGCAACCCTGAAAAATCCCTGAATGGGCAATATCCATGGACTCACGGTTAGGAGGAGCCCGGACTTCTTGCAGGCATCAGCAAGGAGTCCTTTTGTGCAGGAAAAGACAAGATAAACAGATTCTACACAAGGCACGCAGTATTTCGTACTGTCACCTGATTGTTTAATTTCAAGAAAGGTTTCAGGATAACCTTTAAAAATGGAAAGCTAGAAATAAATAAAAAAAAAGACCCAAAAAGCCCTCAAAAACCCCAAACCAACCCTCTTGCTGTCTGAATTCCAAGGGCTTCTTACTCCTGAGCTATAGCCTCTCTTCGGGATTGTAAATTTTGCCTAGAAAAAGGTGAGAGAAGGGCGGGTTGTAGCTGGGAATCCCAAAATAAGCTGTAAAGCTGGGCTGGGGCAGCCCTGCCCTTTTCCTTTAACCTCCCACAAAAGGAATAAAGGCCTTTCCCAGACGTTTTTGCGGCGGTTGGGCAAGGGAACAACCCTTCAACAGGCACCTGGCCTGGTTTTAAAGGCTTCAGCGGGGAACATCACGGAGTCCATAGGAAGTGAGACAGCAGTGAATCACCAGCACAGCACTGCCCGAGAAAATTGAACAGGGTCAGTGAAAAATGACTGGAGGGAGACAGTTTTCACAAAATATCGAGGCTGTTTCAGAAAGGATCCTGTGTTATTTTTCCCCTCTCTTGCAGTACAAGGTCCCAGGATCTCCTGCGCTGAATATTTAGTGAACAGCATCTGCAGCATCTTAATTACAGTAGCTGTTCTCATCTTAATCTCTTGCTTCAGAATAAGGTTAAGTGTAATCTGTCCTAGATTCTTATACAGATGGTTCGTTTCTTAAATACTTGAGAAGAGTTTAGTCGATCTTTAATTCCTTAATCTGGGAACCAAGACCAACCAGCCTGATTCTGAGTGATATTTTAGCAGATTTTACAAGAAAAATGTAACACACATATACACTCCCCCAGCAGGGGTTGATTCCTTTTCAATATTATTTTTTGGTTGTAATGAAAGTTGCTGGAAGTGAAAAGATCCACATGACTTTCCCTTCTTCTCATTAACACAAATAACTACACAGCATTGTGGATAAAGAACATCCGAGTGGCAGGAGAAGCTTGCAAGTACCTTTCTCTTTAGCTGAAATACAGCAGTTTCTAAACAGTTCAATGATATATTCAGCAGATTTTGTTTTCATCTACAGACAGATTGCTGGCATTGCCAAAAACTGCAAATCCTGATCGGACAGAGACTTCCTTTCTGCAAGAAAACTGCACCTTCCCAATTATGATTCTGGCAAGGAGCAAGCTAAGACACATAACGGCAGTTTTCAGTCCGGTTCATATTGAAACACAGCTGTGAAAATTGAGGGTATAAAATTTTAAACAAGAATTTTGGGTTTTAATTATTTATCCGAGTCTTGAACCAAACTTCTCGACCTTCATGTAGCCATAAAGAGAAGAAAAAAAAACAACAAAACAAAGGCAGATTTTTCATTTGGACTAAAGGAATAAAAACCTCAAGGGTTCTGACTACACTTTTTCTTGTCTGGTTCGATTTCCCTGTACGAGTTGAGTTGCTCTTTTATTCTCAGTATTGCACCAGGGGAACCCAGCTGATATGAAAGCATAGTTACTGTGCCATCCCCCAAAAGCAGCCAGAGGAAGTTTTTTTCAACCTTAGCTGTGAAATGAGAAATCACAACCCCAAATTCCTGCAACAGGGTCAGGCCGGGACCCCTCATCTCCAGTGGCACAGCTCCATGTCCAGCACACAGCAATTCTCTTCCAGAGGAAATAACTGTTCACCTCTTTAAGCTAATAATCACTTCACCATTTTAATTCCCCAGCTCTTGGCTTGTGCTTATGATTTCAAGCTTTGCATTCAGTAAGACCCTAAAGAAAGCTCAAGAAATGAGCTCCCCAATAGTCACTTCTCTTGGTGAACTCTCCCAGAACTGGCTCTGCCCGTGCTGACCTTTGGCAAACCTCCAGGGAAGGCATTTTGACACCCTTTCCAGAAATTCTGGGAGCTCCACGTAAGGATAATTGTGATGTTTTATTTCACTGCAAAGTTAGCTTGGGGTGTTTTTTTCTGAGCATTTTTAAAAAACAGCCATGATGATCATGGAATCATGGAACCATTAAGGTTGGAAACGGCACCTGAGATCATCAAGTCCAAACATACCTGAAGGGATCCTACAAGGAATATGTAGAGGGACTTTTTACAAGAACATGTGGTGACAAGACAAGGGGAAATGGCTTCAAGCTGAAAAAGTGTAGGTTTAGATGAGATATCAGGAAGAAATTCTTCCCAGTGAGGGTGAGGAGGTCCTGGACCAAGTTGCTCAGAGAAGCTGTGACTGTCATTTGATCCTTGGAAGTGTCCAAGGCCAGGTTGGACGGGGCTTGGAGCAACCTGGGCTAGTGGAAGGTGTTCCTGCCCATGGCAGAGGGTGGAGCTGAATAATCTTTAATGTCCCTTCCGACACAAACCACTCCATGATCAACCCAGCTCCACAATGTTCACCACTAACTCACGTCCCCAGGTGCTCTACATCCACATTTTGTCAACTCTTCCAGGGATGCTGACTCAAGTACTTCCCAGGGCACACTGTTGCAATACTTTACAACCCTTTCGCTGAAGAAATTTTTCCAAATATCCAAGAGACACAACCTGTCACTTGTTTCCTGGGAGAAGACACTTGGTTGCCTCACTTTATCATTTCCCAGACTGGAGCCAAACAGGCGCTCCCGAGGAGCAAGATACCTGTGCCCACCCTCACCGTGCCCTCAGACCCTCACGTATTAACTCACTGATCCCAGTTAACAATAATCTTTATTTATCTCCTGAATAAATCAGCGGCTCCTCAGGCCGCAGTCTCCCGGCCGGAGCCCGGTCTGCCCTGCGCAGCCTCTTTGCCACAGCCCCTTTCCCCCTGCACACACTCAACGTCCCCAACTTCCTTAATGTGCCCCTCTTGGCAAGCGGCAATTTTTTCTCCGGGATTATAAATTCCCGCGGTTGCCCCTGATCCGGCAGCCGCCGGGCTGCCAGCGCGCCGCGATTGCTCCCCGGTGACACGGAGCAGATCGATTTCTCGCCCTCGCAGCGCGCGGGCGGATTAACACGGTGATAAATGGCTGGGGGGATTGATTCGCGCTTAACTGACGATTTGGTGAACCTGCTCTAAAAAAAAAAAAAAAAACCGAAAAGAAAAAAAACCACCGAGGTTTGGCCCCGGGTAATGGAGCGGGATCGATCCGTGAGGGGAGCGCGGGGCTGGCGCCGACAGGGGGCGCCAGAGCCTGAGGGACCGTTAAGGCGGGAACTCTGAGGGGCCGAGGAGAAGGGGGGGGGGGCGGCCCCTCAGGGCTGAGGGGAAAGGTGGGGGCCGCGCCATTCGCCTCCGCGAGCGGCTCCCTCTGTTTTATTCCAGCCTCCAAAACCCCCATTTCCACCTCACATCCACCTGTCCCTGCTCCCCCTGCGCTGCTGCTGCCCTGTCCCCTCCGCTCCCCATTTTGCGTCCTACCTTCGTTAACTTCCTCCCGGAGGGGACATGGAGGGAGCAGCACCAGTGGTCAGTGGCAGGACCTGAGGGAATGACCCTGTGCAGGGCTAAGAGTTGGACTGGATGATCCTTGTGAGTCCCTTCCAGCTCAGGATATTCTGTGGTTCATTACTGCTGGATAACCTGGCCCCACCAGACTTGGCGGTGGAGTTCACAGAATCGTAAAAGCACAGGGTAGTTCAGGTTGGAAAGGACCTTAAAGATCGTCTTGTTCCAACACCTTCCATGGGCAGGGACACCTTCCACTAGCCCAGGTTGCTCCAAGCCCTGTCCAACCTGGCCTTGGACTCTTCCAGGGATCCAGGGGCAGCCACAGCTTCTCTGGGCAAACTGTGCCAGGGCCTCACCACCCTCACAGGGAACAATTCCTTCCTAATTCCAATCTAAACCTACTCTCATTATGGAGTTATTCCCTCTTGTCCTGTCACTAAAAGCCCTTGTAAATAGTCCCTCTCCATCCTTCTCGCAGGCTCCCTTCAGGTCACAGTTAGGTCACCCCAAGCCAGCTCTTCTCCAGGCTGAACAGTCCCAATTTTCTGTCTTTCCTTGCCCAGCTGCTCAGCGAGTGGCTCCAAACTCATTACCTCTGGCTTACCCGTGGCATTATGTTAATCTTAAATGTAACACAAACTCCCCCCAGGATCAGTCACCTGTGACTACAGGGCTTTATGGACAAAGCGGGAATTGGATTTCTGGCAGGAGTGAAAGTAAAGGCCAAGAAGGAAGTTAATTAACAAAAACTGTAACCTTCATTTACCTTCTCTGTCATCTTTTGTTCTTTCCTTCTGTTGTGCCAAATCCCAGAGCTTTTTACCCAACAGCCCCACAGCACAGCCTGCTTGAAGAGATGATAAAAGCTCTGCGCAATTCACAGCAGAGGAGCAACATTATCCTCCAGTATTTATCTATTATTTATCACAAAGTACTTTCAGAGTTGACACAAGAAGCAGTACGGAGTCAACCTGTTGAACAGCTTCGTTCAACCCCATCCTGTGTGCGTGAGGGTTCGGAAGGGCCGTGGAGCTGTGTGGCTGTACCCCCACAGTGAGCACGACCCAATCATCCCCTGAACATGAAGTCTGGCTGAACTGGAAATTTTTCCAAGAACTTCTTAATTCCAGCTAACCTGAGCCTCAGCTCCAGCAACAGCATCCAGAACCGCCTCTGGGTTTCAGTGTCTAGGTTACAGTTGCTGAATCTAGTAAAATAAATTACAAACAAAGCTAAATCCTTCATGTTGAAGAATTACTTTAGGCTTCACACCTGCTCTTCCCACTCACTTCAGTGCCTTCTAGATGATTTTGTTGCACTGGTTATATAATGGAATAGAGATAGAGAGACAATTAATTATGTGGGATAAAGAAAAATTCTATTTGGTGTCATCTGTAGCTTGGTGGCACCTCTGTACTGGTTACAGCAAAGGGAAAATAGCAGATTACAAGCCAAGTCAGAATGCTGTCAACACGTTTCAGTGGAAATGAAAAGACAGCTTTGCCAGTTAATTAAGAACTGTGTCAAAAGGCAGCTAAAATTACATGGAAATTAAAATTTCTCTGGCCCCAGAATGACCTCCATCCCTGTCTGCAGCTCCCTTTGTGTTTGGTATTGCCAAATCCACGTGTTCCTTGCCTGGAAAAACAGGAATCTGGCTGAGAGTGCCAGTAAGCAAAATAACTGCATTAGTATATTACGCCAACAACTGTTACATCTCCTTAGCACAGGGAGGGTTTAAGTAATTGTATGCTCAATAATTTTATTTCCTTGTGCAGGAATCAGGGGGTTATATAAAACCTGACACTGCTAGAATGAAATAGCATCTTCTGACACTTCCAGCGTGGTAAGTTGGTAAGTGCTGAGCATTCAGGTTTTAATTATTGGACACACATAAATCATTTATTACACATTGATTTGTTTTTTAAGAATGTTTTGGTGGTGTGAAAATAGCTGGTAATTAAGCTGTGATTAGATAGATTTACCCCCCTTAGCAAAGCAGGGGAACCTCTGAAGGCTTATGTTTATCAACCATTTCACTTTTAATTCTTGAATCAAGTCAAAAGCTCATATGGCCTTGCTGGAGATACAGGAATGTTCATTTGGTGGCAGCCTCTAAATTCTTGCATTCAAATCACCCTGGAAAAGTTATTATTTCCACCTCCGTAACATCTTTCAGCCAAGGGTTTCAAATGTCCTGCTAGCCACAGATGAATTAAACTGTCACCTGACAGGTACAGGAACATTATTATCCATCATTTTAGGAAAGGCGGGGGGTTTGAGATAACAGAACCCACAATTTGCAGCTCCTCTGCTTCACTCCAAGATCATCCTTCTGGGGAGCAGGTTCAAAATTAAGCATTTTGGGTAAAATCCCAGGCTCACGGGGGACAAGGGCCAGGCTTCTGCTGGCTCCTGTAGGTCCCAAAGGCTTGAAAGCTTTTCAGCTGATAAGCTGTTATATTTGCTGCACTTTCAACAATGAAAGTCTCAATAAAGAGGCTTCCATTCGAAAACAAAACAGGCAGGAACGGAAACGAGCTACTTTGGAATCAGGCAAGTCAGAGCAGCAGACGAGCCCGGCTGGCTTGGGTTTCTCATTGGGATGCCATTCAATGCCACTGCTATTTCTGAGCACGAGGGTGCAGCCAAGGCTGGAAATGGAGGGATTTGAAAAAACAACAGGAAGAAATTCCATATCCCCTACCTGTCCTGTGAAATGTTACAGGAGCCCCGTGGATAATTGTTACAGGGCTGTGCTGATCACAGTCTGGATCTGAACCAGGGGACAGAGGGTTAAGCCCGAGTTATTTTGAACAATACATTTCACTTTATTTTCCTGTTTCCTACTTTGCAGACTTACATTCTGAGGCTTTACTACTTAATCCCCACTGTAGTAATAAAAATTTTTAATCCTGTGTTTAAAATATGAGATTTACTTGTCAAAATCTGGATATACAGCAGGAATTATAATCGCTGTTCAGCAAAAGCAATTCCCCTCAAGTTCAGGCTGTGCTTGGGACAGTCTGCCAGGTGCTTTGTGTCGGCACTGGAGGAATGTTCAGGCTACAGAGGTCAGAGCAGCTTTCCCTGGGCACTGGGGACACAAGAAGTTAACATACATTTCATAGGTACCAGCTCAGGTTTCCCATTTTTCCTCTGATTTTGTGTTTTAATCCACCCATTCTTGCTGTGGTGATAACAGAAAGGTTGGCTCCCTCAGCAAGTACCACCTGGCAATTCACGGGCAAAGCCTTTGGCCAGAACCAAAAAGGCAGGGCAGGCTTGCAATGTCAGCATCTCACAGCCACTGCCGGGCAGAGCTCAGCTTTGCACAAGACTTGAGTCAGGGAATTTTAGGAGGGCCCTGAAAGCCTTGGCAGGGATCACCCACCTGGCCAGACCCGCCAGGGTCAAGGCTAAACTTGTCCTGAGCTGAAGTTCAGAGCACATATGGGATCTAACACAGGTTAACATCCAATTGACAGCACCGCCTCTCTGGGAGAGGGAATTCCAGGCTGACCTGGCCACTTTAGTATTAAACTTGATATATTCTCCTCATTGGAACAAAATTTGTTTTCTTCACCCAGTATTTATGCAGAGCAGATTTGGAATGAGCCACCCCCACCTACCCATCCTGTGTTACGATAACATGACAGAAGAGATTGAACTCCTTGTGTTTTAAGGTGGTAAAGTTAATACCAATATCCCTGAGCTGTTTAGTGCATTCTTAAACAGCTGTACATTCTCACACCCACAGGCACCTGTATCTAGTGTGCAGATGTTGGAATAATTCTGATTCCAGCAGAGGCATCTCCAGGAAAAGGTTAAGTGGCAATTTATCAGCAGTTATATCTGATTTTCTCATGTTTGGTTGGTTTTGAGATTGTTTTTCAATGAGCTGCTATTTCAACTTAACAGCCCTTTGTCTTGTTCAATGGCAAGAATGTTTTTATTCCTGACTAAAAGAAGGTTTAAATCTTGATGAGGAGAAGAAATCCTAGGAATAGTGATTATTTTTTTTCTCAATGGAAAATTATAAGCAACTATCAACTAAATCATCCTTCACACTAGACATGACAGACTTAAGCACTTTGAAATGATTTGTTTTTAAATGATGTTATGATTTCGTGGTTGAAACAGTAATACTTTTTGCTTCACCAGACCCTGGGTATCACCTCGCTCTGTTACCCTGCCTTGAAAACCTGCTCCACAGACTGAGCTGTGTTCCAGCTCCAGGAGCTGGAGAAAATGAAGATATTCTCCCTCCTCATCAGACCCAGCACAGACTCCCTTCCCAGCACATCTCCGTCCAAACCACCGTGACCTAAACTGCTACAGATGGAGCCAACCTTTCCGTCAGGAAAGGCTTAATTTATTGTGAGCAAAGAACGACAAATCACAGCCTCTCAGATTTATGGCCCCCAGGATCTGAATTGACCATCCAGCCCCGCAGCCCTTCCAGCACTCCAGTCATTTCTTTAATAAAGTTGAAAATGTGAAATCTGCATTCATGCAGAGCCACCCATCTGAATTTTATGTGAAGTGCACAGTAAGTTTATGGATGGTGGTAACGTATCGCTCCTTGTAATTTCATTATGTAGAAAGACACGGTTGGGATCTCTTAGGCCCCTATTTAAACATTTATGAATTAAAGAACAGAATGTATGCAAGGCTGGGATTGGAGAACAACATTTTCCAACAGGCAGAATTGATGGGGAAGGGTTCTCAGTATTTTTTATGATGCTGTAACAGTCTCTTTGCTGCCCAATTAGAGAGAACCTGATGAGGAATGAGGAAAAAAAAAACCCCAAAGGAAATCAGAAATCTGTCAAGATGGGGAGAAAGTTCAGATTTAGGATTTTAGAGCAGACCCACCCCAAGATGCAGATAGTTCAAAGATCAGATCGGGGCGCAGACTTTAAGACTTGCATCTGTCAGGAGGAGAACTGGGAACCCCTGCAGTTCTAAGGGTTACCAGAGCAGCTGTGTGGATGAGCCTGTGCTGCATCTTGTCGGAGCGAAAAAATATGTGTTCACGGGTCTGTTCCTCCCCTCACCTCCACCCAGCCCCTCAAAGATCTCGTGTTTAATTCCATTACAAGTTCAATAGTTTGGTCTCAGAGGCAGTATGACCAAGGAAGGAGAAACAGCAAGTACATTTTGGGTTTATGAAGGTATGCAGGGGACATTTCACGCCCTGAGTTAAGTAAACTCTAACCTGTTTGGGCAATACCTTTTGGTCCATAGAAATGCCATTATTCAGACTATCACAATCAATAAATTGGATTTTGCTTTTGCAAGTGAAAGGGCTGTTATTTTTCATACAGTTTGTCAATAGGCTCCAGGTTATGAGATATATGAAACATATTCTACACAGGCCAGAGAGTTATGAGCTCTCAGGCAGATGAATTATTTAAGTTCTTTTCACTTCTATAAAAAAAAATAAATACAGAGATGGCCAAAACAGATGCCATAAATTGTGGGTTTGATGTAGGATTTCCATCTTTCCTTGTCTGTTCTAAAAAGCCTGGGTTCTTTGTACTGAAAATCCTTTTCATCCACCCAGTGAAAGCCATTATTACACACTGAAATAGTGCCCTGTGAACTGGACTTACAGGTGAAGACTTACTACACATGAACTGAGAAGAAATGTGTAGTTCTGCTGGAAACCGGAGGGAAAGATGTTGTCTTCCCATCCTTTTCTGGTGCAGCAAGGGTGGATTGCAAACCGATTTGGGAATGCTGCTCTCTACAGATGAGCTAAACCCACCATCTTCCGACAGAGAGCTCCGGCATCCATCCTCCAGGACATCAAAGCAGCAGATCAGGATCACACCACCTCCCTGGACACTGGCCCCAGAGGTACAGCCAAGGAAGGGCCCCAGTCACCAACACCAGCCTGGCCCAAGCTGCATTCCCTCCTCCTCGCTCTCTCCTGAAAGGTTCCCAGCTCCAATCCCCAGGAAAAGGCAAGAGGGCGGAGTTGACCTCACATTTTTTCTGACATCCCTGTAATTCCTGCTCCTCTACCAGTCTGGAGATTACTTGCCCTGTGAGCTTCTGGAAAGAAACCTCAAAGGAAAGCGTATTGCATTTCAAATAAAAATGAGTTATTTGAGAATACAACAAAACCTGTGTGATGTGAACAGAGAGCTCCCACCTTCCCATGGTTTGAAATCTGTCTTCCAGCCACTTCTCTTTGCCTTCAGTAACTCTCTAACCCTCACACCCCAGTTCAGCAGAGTTTCTGCCCTACCATTCCCCTCTGACAGGACCCGTTATTTAATCTTAATGTGCTCCGTGTACCTCCTCAGCACGTTCAATCTATGTATTTTCATTTGCAAGTGTGCTCTGAAGAGCCAGAGCAAAGAATGGGGCCCCTCTGCTGCCAGCTGCTGCAGGGATGTTTAAGCAGAAGGGGAATTCCTACATCCAATCTCATGTATTAGGATATTGCTTCCTTTTCCCTACCAGCACGTGCTTGGAGCACTCTCAGCCTGCCAGCTCTGCCCTTGCTTTTCCTACCCAATCCACTCTAGTTAAATACCTTTTTCATAAGGAGTTTTAAATTATAAGCCTAAATGAGGCCAATAAATTATACTTCATAAAATCCCGTGCGCATCATTTCCTCACAGAAAAGGCCGCAAAGAAATATTTTCCATGCCACCACCTATGTTCCCATCCCTTTGCAATATAACATTTATTCTAATATTAAAATGGCAGCTGCTCTATAAATTGTGAATCATTAGCACTCTCCATTGATTTTTCCCTCTCAGCCCGCAACCCTGGGCAGCGACTGAGTGTGAATATCAGTCTATTGGATTGAGATTCATATCCTATTTGAGGGTCAAAGACCGAGACCTCGTGAGCTTGAACTTCTATCAGCCTAAAGCTGATCAATACTTGGAGATATATTTGATCCCGGCTGCGAGCACAGATTAAGTGGCCATAAATACAATCCCAACCGTGAGGCTGCTGGGATGAGCGGCCGGGGAAGGGGACATGCCAGCTCCACTGGGATTTCTGGGAGCAGGGACAAGCCTGCAGGGCTGGGTCTTGGGATTTTTGGGGGCCATGCAGCTCTGCTGATGGAGGAAGAAAGAACTGGCGACTTCAGCGGCCTTGAAGCCACCTTGCTTTCCATGGCTGGTGTTCGTGTTGGACACAGGACTCCTTCAAATTCCCACACAATGCACACCCCAGGAGTCCCAGGAGGCAAGACCCTGGCATGGATCAGAGCCAGCTGCCCTGCTCAGCTTGGCACAGACACCACGGCTGGGCACGCTGGGAGGTTTAATTGAAAGACATCAAACAGATCAAATGAGTTCCTTTCCTTCCTGTCTCCCCTCTCCCCCTCTATCTCCAAGCGAAACTTTAAATATATGATTAAAATGACCTACTAAAGAGGAGAGGCTCATTCCATTTGAGCACATTAACGGTGATTCTGTGCTGGCTGAGGAAGAAAAAAAAAAATCCATAATCATAAGCTTTATTAAAGAACAATATCCTTCGAGGGCTCATTGTTTTCCCCTTCAGATACTGCGAAGCCTTGAGAAATAGGCATGGTAACAGAAAGAAATAGAGCCACTGTGTTGCTCTGCTCCAGGGACCACGTAGGGAAATCACCACCCTATTTTTAGGCGTGTTTACAGCAGGCCTATTTGCAGTATTACCTTTGATCCTAAACTCGCATTTAAATGATTCTTTTAAACACCTCGGGAGATCCAGAGGGGAAATAATTAAAAGCGGCAGGAAGTCTGAAAAAGCAAGGGAATAACTCCCTGAAGAAAATGGGTGTAAGATGGGATGGGGGATGTAACACGTGCCTGGACAAGCAGCAAAGGGCACAATCCACCCCTCACCGGGTGTGGAGGGACCAGTGGCACCATCAGGGCATCTGCAGGATGCAGCTTCTTGCACCAGCAGCAATTCCATGGATTTTAGGAGAGAATCCACTGTCTGGCTGTTACCAAATACAAGCTGGTGTTTATATTTACGTGGTTTCATGTCCTTGTGGTGTCCTTGGGGGAAGAGACTTCATTATCATAAAGAATATGTTTTTATTCCCCTACATAAGTACTACTTATTATAGTCTCATATATTTTCTGACACTACCAAGGGGTCTTTATTGTTGTACATCAAGGTCACTGACAAGTAATATATTCAATCTATTAAGTTATTAGGGAGATAAATAATTTGGATGCAAGCTGAACTCTGAACTTTTACCTTTTCCCCTGACAGACGGGTAGTTTCTTGGCGTTCATACTAATCTTGCCTCTGCTTGAATAGTAATTCCATTAGGGTTATGGCTCCAGCTATACATATGCAATGACCTCAAATACAATTTCTTTATGGACATGGGCAATAGGAATATTAAAATTTTAAGCCAAAGAGGATGTAATGTAACTTTACATTATTTATTGTAGACACAAATCCTTTATAATATTAAAGGATAAAGAATTAATAAAAGAAAGATCCCATAAACAATCCATGAAGTCAGATGTAGTTCTTGATTTAATGCAATTGCTTTTTAGTGTCTTCTGGTCACAGACTTGCACTTCATTAAAAAAAATCTAGTCAGGAATCAGGAGCATCCCAATAACTCTGTGTTCCCTGGGTGGTTCTGCTCCTACCCAGCGACACCCCCTCCTCTGCGTGCCTGGGACTAATCTTAATCCAGATGTTATTACAGTTATTCAGTCCCTGAAACTGGGACTAACTGGTTATTTTAGCCCCTGGAAGTGGAACCTCTGCCCTGCTAAGGCAGGTGCCACTCTTTGTGAGACCACGAGCCAAGACTTCGTGACGTCAGGAGACCTTGGGCTTGGCTTTAACCTGGCAGTGCCCCAGGGAGAGTCTCCAGGATTTGGGAATCGTGGTTTCTCCCCACCCAGTCATTCTAACAGGTATTTAGAATAATTCTAATTCCCGATAAACCGTACTGCAGGGCCTCTGAAACTGCAATATGGGAATGTCACGTGCCAGATTCTGGGAAGGGGAGTGTTTGGAGCATCATCCCTGAATGCTGCAGCAAGGGGGCTGCTGCCTGATGTCGTGTGGCATGAGATCGTGGTCCTGGTTTCAAGAACATCAACTGTGCCAAAATCCTGCCACACTTAAGAGGTGTTGACAAACAGTGTGTTAAATTCTCTTTCTAGAATGTAAACCTCGCTGAAAACACCAGTAATCTAAATTAGCTGAACTTTGGAGCCAGCTTTTCTCTAATGAGAACATAATGAAAGCGGGGGGAGGAAAAAAGCAATGAGACTTTCTTACCATGACTATTAATTTTTATATTCAAAATACAATGATATTCAAATATCTCTTTAATTTAGCTAATAGAATTCCTAGCTTAATGAAAAAAACCCACACTAATATTCTCTCCACGCCCCCAGTTTTTATCCATTTGGCAGCAGAGCCATCAGGTTGTTCAGTTTTATATCTTCTGAATGATCCTTCTTTACCAGGGAATTGAACAGCTCTGATCATTACTTTTTATTCTGCATTTATTTGGGATTGGAGTTTGGTTTATAGATGATAGACTGTTCAAATCACCTCCTGGGTGTTTTAGAACTCTCCCTGTTAGCTAACCTGGATTATTTTCCCAGTCTGTGCGATCCTGCCTCTGATTGTCCAGGGAGATGTTTTATTCCTGCTGCTGAACACACAAGTCCAGCCCATCTGGGGTGTAACTCTGCCACAGCCAGAGTTCAAGCACTTCTTTTCACATTCTCCATTCTTGTTTCTTCTTCTTTTTTTTTTTTTTCCCCTCCTCCCTCATTCATCATCCCCTGCCCACACCCTTTCACCACTCCCCCGTGTCTTCTTCTGACTAGAAAAATCTCTCCGGGGCTCACAGCAAGTGGCTCCCCAGGCCCCTGCAGCCCCCACCCCCTGTCCCTGGGGCACAAAATGACCCTCCCCTGCAGTGCCCAGCTCATCCTGCCCTGCCCAAAGACCCCCCCCTCAGCCCCAAGGCAGCAGGAGCTTTGCCCACAGGCAATGTTTGGGTGTGTTTTCAAACTACTGCGTGCCTATAAATTATTTTGATCCAAATTTGTGGGTTTTTTTTCCCCCTCAGTTTGCCTTTTTTTTTTAGTTGTGCCTGTTGGGTATTTGGGTTGGTCCAGCTCTGCCACGAGGTTTTGTATGGCAATAAATGAGGAAAATTCACTTTACATCCCCACTTTTAAACCAAATCTTCCATATAGACCATTAATTTAGATTTAATCAGAACTATTTCTCATGAAGTAATTACCCATTGATGATAAGAGACATATTTACAGAAGATGAATCATACCTGGTGTATTACATGGTTGTTAATCCTCCCCTGACATGCCTCAAATAGTGAATTGGGGTTACTGAACTTGCAAAGGGGGCCTTCGAGCAGTTAAATTGCAACAGTGAGGCTGTTCTGCTCAGAAAGGGCTGCTGGGTCTGCTCTTGGGAGCAGCACAAAGCAGAGTGAGGGGCTCCAGGACTGCCCCCCCAGCAGCTGGGCCCTTCCCCAGCTCTGCTGTTCAACCCACCAGCGATGGACGTGTCTGTCAGGGGGGCACAGCCCCAAAGAACCCCCCGGGATGTCTGGCTGGGAGCTCCCAGGGAGAGCCTTTGGCCCTTCCAAATGAGCATTCCAGCCTAAGGAGCGGGTCCCTCCAGCCAGGATGGGCTGGGATATTCCTGCAGTGTCTGGGGAGCACAACCCCCCTCGTGCTAAGGGAGGGACACACGAGGGTTTAGCTTTGCTGTTGCAAATCAAACGAATGACATGGATTTGTGGCCTATCATCTTGACAGCCTCCTTTAAACTGCTTATTTTAAAACAGGATAAACAGAGGATTAATAACCTTGCGGAACACAGAGAGCCTGGCTCCTCCCAGGGAAGCCTCTGCAACATCCCTCCCTCACCCAGCTGCCACCCCCTGCCCTGCACCCTAAAAACTGTGCCCCCCTCAGACTCCAAAAATAATTCAGGATATGCCCCTGATTCAGTTATAGGAATAGGGTGATACTGAAACATGACTTCCCTCTGCACTGCTCGAGTTAGGGGGGGGGGAGAGGTCCGTGTGGTAAATGTGAATATTTTCTTAATTATCAAAATTAAGTCATTTCAAAGTCAAGACATGTTCCAACACTGAGGAACAGAGCCTGCTTCTCCCACCCCCTATCCAAGCTGGATAGAAATTCTCTTTCAAAACATATTTGCAAGTTAAAGCTGCCAAAAAAAAAAATAAAATAAGATAAAAATAAAATAAAAACAAACACACATGTATTTACTATTGAACAGCTACACTGAGCAGCACAGGGGGGTATTTTATCCAAGTCCTCATGTCCCTCAATCATTTCAGGGCGGATTTTCCACCCGGTGTTGCCAGACAGCCCCACAGAGCCCGTGGGTGGAAGGGCAAGAGCAAGAAGATCCCTTTCACACCTCTGCAAGACCTTGGCTGACTTGGAAATGCCACATTTTCAGCAAAGCAGCAGCACATCTAATAAATCACATCTGTACGCTGCTTTATTCACAGGCACTGACAGTTTAGGATTGACGACACCCAGGGCAGCCCAGTGTCAAGCACTCCTAATGAAAACTATCCCATTTTGCTCCAGTAGCAGCAGCTGCCAGCAGACATAATCTACTGGCATATGGAGAAGGCCATGCTAATCCCTGCAAGGTCATTAACAAGAGGGTGAAAATTACATGCAAAGCACCAGCTGTGGCATTCACTGCTCCCTCACACTTGCTGTAGAGCAGGGGCAAGAGAGGTGAAAAATGCAAGTGCGCCTGGGCAGGTCAAGCGCTGCTGATACAGCACAGCTATTTCCCCCCTTCCCCAAACCTTCTCCCTGTGCAGGGGAGCCTTCCGAGTGTCACCTGTTTTCACGCTCGGGGGGGAGAGGAGCTCCACGACAGCTGGAGCAGAGGGTTAAAGAGGAGGTCTTGGCCCACCTCGAGCTCTGCCGGGGCAGGAGCCACGTCCCATGTTCCCTGACAGCCTGTCACCGCTGGCACTGCTGCCGTCAGCGGGACAGATGCAAAGAGCATCTTTACCTCAGCCTTTCCAAGCAAAACCGGGGAGCTGTGGGGCCCAGGGGCACGGCCGAGTGCTGGGCCTGGCGCTGCTGGGTTAATGGTGGCACTCAGCGATCTCAGAGGGGTTTTTTTTCCCCACAGAGCACGGAGTTCCAAATGCACTGAGCAGCAGCACTTCGTGGGGACGAGGGGAAATGGGGCCTCCAACCTGTCTTTCCCCCAGACAAAGCCCCTCTCCCTTCAGCCTCACCTCAGATATGTGTTTTAACACTTACATCCAGACACTAGCTCTTCTTCCATAATCCAAAACTCATTCCCAAAGAATACTCCACCCCCCATATTTACATGGGAATTCAGGATGTGGGTTTGTCTTTGCATTAAGTCATGCAATCATTTTTATAAGCACTAAATCAAAAAGCCTGTTAAAACCCCTCAGCAACGACCACCTAAAACAAATCTTCTCCCATTTAAATCCCAGCCTGCATAACGATCAATCCCATAAACCCCCTAATTGTTAACGTTACTTTGGGTAATGTTTAAAAACATTAATTTCAAAAAATGTAATAGGAAAAAAGCTCTTTAAATCGGCAAAAAGATAAATGGTCTCCAGCAGCATGACCTTTTTCCATACCACGGTGACACTGAATCATTTTAAAGTTATTTACATTTTCATTCTTCCTTGGAAAAATGTTGACAAGGCTTTCACCGGCCGTAATGGATACTCAGTAACATCTGTGGGAAGTGGAGCTGCATCAAGAGCCCTTCCTCAATTCCTCTTCACACCAAAGGGCTTTAATTAATGGAGGAGAGGTGACTCCAGAGCGAGCTGGTTCATTAGTGGGGCTGGCTGAGCTGTGAGGAGTGACCCAGCTCCCCAGAACACAACCTGCCAGGGGTTTTAACCAACAGTGTCCCCCTGCTTCGAGCATAAGCGCCTTCAACTCTGCTTTTCAAAGGTGAATTTGACCTCCAGGCTCAATATATTGATGACAAGTAATGTCACCATCAGGTTGGGCTGTGACAGCAGAAAAGTACCCGAGATGAGTCTTGGCTTTGCTTTCCAACCTGTAGCTGGAGCATCCCCCCAGTCAGAGACAGTGTCAAGATGCAGCCCCTGTGAACTCAGGGGTGGCTCAGGAACCCACTGCATCACCGTGCTTGGTCCAAGCAGTTCAACTCACACACACGACACAACCCGCTGCCCCCAATATTGAAGTGGGGCAGAAATATCCCGCCTGATCAAAGCATGTCAATTAGTGCTCGTCTCAGTTAATGAGATGCTTCAACTAACACAAGGGAATCTATTTCGGAACGTAATGATTTTTCTGTTGGCAAATCCAGTGATGAAAACCTGCACAAATCTGTGTTTCAACGGATCTGGGCATCAGTGTGGTCCTGGGGCATGGCTAATATCAGCATTCCACAATTAGCATGCAGCTTATTAATCCCTGAAAATAAATGAGCCTGGCCCTCCGGTCCAGAAAAACACTTGGGGGACCAATTCTTTATTTCTGAGGGCATGATTAGTACAAATTAAAACCAGAATAAGTTTTAATTTTGCCACATCAGGCAGGTTCATCAAAACACCCTTATCCCCCAGAGCCAAATCCCAGTAAAGGCATAACAAGGGGATGTTTCAACTAGAATGATTAGGATAGTCCAGGAAAATTAATTTTGAAGTTCGTGGCAGCCTCCTGTCAGAAACAGGCCACGGTGAGGAGGGAATGTTCACAAAATGAAAATGAAAAGGCTGTGCTAAGTGCTGCTGGTGGCAGGGAACAGGCAGGACCTGGCTCTGCTCCTTCTCAATCACTCTCATCAAAGCATCGTATAATATGAAGCCAATTCAACATGATAAACTCAACAACTGGAGCCCAGTTCCCAAATACGGGGGTCTGCTGCCCAAATCCTCCCTCATTTAGCCAAAGGCTCCCCTTGGCTCTGGATCTGGACTGGTTGGAGCCATCAGAGCAGGTGCTGTTGGAGAAGGGCCCGAGGGGGGCACCGAGGACCACACGGGATGTTTAACTTCACTTTACAGAGAGCACAGTTCAAACAAATCTCTTTTTAGCACTGTTCCCTTCTGCCACCCTGGCTCTGCCTGGCACACACAGCCTGGCTTTGCCTTATCAGCCTCAGACCAGCCCACGAGGCACCACTTGGGCTGAGACACCTCCATCCAGCTGCACCCAGGAGAGGGATGGTTCTGGTGCAGTGACACACAAGCTCAGCCCTTCCTTAACCAGGAGGTAACCACCATCCCTCCTCTTCTGCACACACGGGCACAGCTTGGTTTGTCCCTCTCCTCTGCCCCCAGCACAGAGACCCTCCAGAAATGAGGCAGCAGCAGACCCACACCCAGATTCCAACAGCAAACAAGCAGGAATTCCAGCATCCAGTCTCCAGGAAATACTCTAACTCCTTGCAAATTATAATTCACATTTGAGAAAACAAAACAAACTCCAAAAAATCCTAGTCCAGGTTGCAGCATCCAGAAGGAACAGCAGGCACAGCTCAGTGTTTTGTGGCCTTGCAAAAAGGAACCATCAAACAAGTCCAACCCCTTAAATCAGGCTGTGTTAAAGGCTCATTGTACAGCAAGCTGAGAGCACCTGAGCTTTGTTTTGGGTTTTTTTCAGTCCAGAAAAGAATCACATGTCGGGAACCAACCTCCCTGTGGATACAAAGAAACACGCTGCTCCATCTACGGCTCCCACAAAGCCAGGACAGATCCTGGGGAAACACCAAGCACCACGTTCTGGAGATGAACTCAATGCCACGTCCCATGAATTTGCAACAACCTCTCCCAAACCCAACCCACAGCACTGACCTTCAGTCCAAAGGGAAGGCTCCAGCCCAGATCCCACATGGTGAACAGGGAGGGACCCCACGGTGTTTGAGGGAACCCCCAGGCCTGGATGAGGGGAGCCATTAAATTACCTCCCTCCGGCCTCACCTGCAGAGCCCTGGGTGAGGCCCATCCCTCTTGCCAGGCAGGTTTGAGGAGATCAGCTGTTTCAAATGCAACAAACCTTCCCCCCCAAAAAAACCCCTGCCCAGCCCTTTGGGGGTGTCTGTGTGGGAGGGACCCCTGTCCCTGCAGGGGCTCAGCCCCGGGGCCACCCTTTGCACTTCTGTTCCCTGCCCTGATTTACACCACCACGAGAGAGGGGAGCCTGCCCTTGCCCCCCAGCCCACCGTTAATAAATATTCCAATGTGCCGTTCCCGTAGCTGGAGTACAACATCCTCCCCCGGAAAAACAGCAGTGATTCCTGAATTAATTTAGATTTCCCGCTGCCTGCTTAGACCAGCTGGACGTGGCACGCTTCATCTTCCCTGCAAACAGTGCCAGAGTCCCCCGGGGACACTCAGCACTTTATAAACCTGTCAAGCCCTTAAAGCCGGTGACCATGAGGCTTCACAACAGAACGTGTGGAGCTTTATGGCCACACACACACACCCCGGCCAGCCCGGGAGAGGAGCTGCCTCGGGAAGTGAGGGGATGTTGTTTTGTGCTGTGCTTTCATTTCAAAGCAAGCAAAAAAAAAAAAAAAAAAAAAAAGGCCCCGCAGG
>JAWMRA010000038.1:2465027-2531114 GCA_035584735.1 Pseudotriccus pelzelni
TGCTGCAAATGGTCTGTTATTAACAATTTCTGTGAAATGACGTAGAGGGTGTAGAATACACAATTTGGATTATACCCACACAGTGATGAACTGGTCCTGGCTGCTCCACCTAGGACATGTATATACATATATATGCAGGCAAGGGTTTATCCAGTTGTATTTTCTACTTGTTTTTCTAAATGTATTTTCAGACCAAAGCTACTATGCTCATGGCCTGTATCTGTACCTGAGACTAAATAAGCATGTATGTTATTGTCTCAAGCGTCCTTTTCACTAACACTTTGTTCCAAATGTTAAATGAAATAATGTATTTTAGGAACCTGCTGATGAGTGTGTACTGCTTTCAGCAGGAGAAAAAAATCCCTGAAATCTAGTCAGATCAGGGAAATAGTAGCCTGGTATCTCCACAATGGTGAGGATTTGTACTGAGACATCAGCAAGAGTATTGAAATTGCCCCTCTCCAGTGATGAGGCCCACTTAAGTATTTCCATAACCCTGCTGGTACACGCGCTGGTACAAGGAAATTTCCCACTGATTTCTGGTGGGACCACTGCTGAGTGCTGGACGAAGGGAAGCAGGGAGGTTTGCAACATGAGGAATGCTCTGGTAAGGAAAAAAATGAACTGCAAAAGTTACTGAGTTGTGGGGTGTCATGGACAGCCTTCTGGTTTGCCTGGCAGATGAGTTGTATCATATAGACGGTTTTTCAGGGTTCTGGACCTGATAAGTGTATTTTACTTGGAAGATCAAGAGAAGATGAATGCCTAACTGCAAAAGCCCTGCAGGGAGCTCTCAGTTTACTCACATGTATGCATTACTGTGCGGCTTTATTGAGATGGCAGCAACTCCCTTCAGTCACTGGATTCAGAGTTGAGAATAGCCTCCAATGCCCTTCACAGATACAAGATCAGCTGTCTGAAGGAAGGTTTATTAGCAAACAACACCTCCAAAATCAAAAGTCTTCCTACAGAAGGAAATGTGTCATTCCATACATGAAAAAAGTAATTTATTTCTTCTTTACCATAATTAGAGGGCAGAACAGGGACCAGAGAGAGGCTTTCAAAGGAAAGAATTATTTCATCATATAGACAATCATCTTTGCTAATGTAATTTAGAAATTTCTAATATTGGATGGATAAATCAGGAAGATAAATTGCCCGTGACAGAGACAGGATCAGAGAGATTCTAAGAACTGTGGCGTGTATGTTTTATCTCCACAAACACAGATTTTAATGACTTGTGTTTTATTTCAGTACAGAATTAGGCTAGGTTACCTTTGCCTAGTAGAGATAATTGTCTTTTATAAAAGAGAAGAGTGTATAAATTCTGAGGGAAATGTAATATCTTTTGACATAGTTTTAGACCACCCACGCAGCAAGCTAAGGAAGCCAATTATCTTAAGACAAAATATGTTTAAATCATTGAACAAAGCTTTTGCCTTTTTACATGTCTTTTTTTGTCTGATAAAAACAACATGAGCTGATTGTGAACTATTTAGAATTTTTGAGCCTACTCTTCTGTCCAGTCTATGATTCATTATTATTTTTCCAAATATAAAATCAATTTTCAGTAAAAATATACAATCTAATGTATTCTTAAAACAGGCCTCCAATTTGGAGAAAAAGAATGCTGTCTATTTTTAGGGCTGCATACCTTTTAGTAACTCATATGAGGTCAAAATCTGCTTTGATGTAAAGGACTGATAAAAGGATGCAAACGTTTATATATTTCTTATTGCAACCTGTTTTATATCTTTACCTAAAAGTCAGTATTGACCTTCTCCTTATCACACTTGGCACTGATTTTAGAGATTACTGCTGCAAGAAAAGTCTCACAGCACTTCACAGGATGTTATTTATGCTTAAGGGTTCAAAAGGGCATGCTCTGTTAAGGTAAGCACCAACCAGCACTACTCATGTCCCTCAGAAGGTGACATGTTAGAAACTCCAGAGGTGAATTCCAGACCAGTTTCTCTCAGTCACAGATGGTTCTCAACCAAAAACCCCTGAAAACATTGGAAAAAGGTTACCTGAATTCAAATGAGACTTTGATTGTTTTCCTAGATAGAAAGGAGTGTGGATCAACAAAAGAGCCTTTACTTTTTAATCATGGAATCATAAAGGTTGGAAAAGACCTCTAAGATCACTGAGTCCAACCATGAACCTAACACTGCCAGGTCCACCACTAAACCATGTCCCTAAGTACCACGCCTGCAGGTTTTTTGAACACCTCCAAGAACGGTAAGTGCAACGCTGCCCTGGGCAGCCTGTTCCAGTGCCAGACTCACCCTTTCAGTGAAGAGATTTTTCCTAATAATGGTACACGGTGTGATTCTTGCAGCTGTTCTGTGTAGGACCAAGATTTGGATGTCATTGATAATTGTGGACCCCTTCCAGCTTGGGATATTCTCTGACTCTAAGCCTTTTGCAAAAAACAGGCACAAAATCTGGTTGACAAACATTTGCATTTATCCAAAAAACTCACAATATGACATCCTTAATAAGAGTCAGAATCAGATGTAATACCTTAATCTGCAAGGAGTTCCACTGGCTGCAGCCGAACCACCAGAGGAAGAAGCAGTCAGCAACTTCATGCATGTACAGATCACAAATCCTAGTGTTTCATTTCTCTGATTAACTGTTTTCTCTATATTGCTCTTGGGAGCAGGTAGCTCTTAGGGTTAAGGAAAGCAGCGGTTTCCTTTCCTTGTCCCCCCATTTTGTTGCTGCTGTAAGAAGCAACAATAGTAACAAAAATATTTCCAAGATATGTTCCATTCCTGTACCTGAGGTTATTCTGGAAAATATTTTTGCTTGCCAGAGCTGCAACTTTGCATATGGTAAAAGCGTCCCATGCTCTCTGCACTTTCTCCAATAACAATGCTTTCATTCAGCAAGCCACCAGCTTGAGTTAAAAACAGTAATTAAGCTTGGCTTAAGTTGTGAGAATTATATCAAAGCTCCTTAAATTCAATTCAAACAGTGGAATGAAAACATGTCTTTTCCTTTAATAAAAAAATTATGAGCTTTTTAAATGGAGCTTAAAACAAGTGGTCTCAATTAAATTTTAGTTGTGACCTCAGGTATTGCTCTTTTTCCTTGTAAAGCCTGGGATTTGCAAGCTATTTGGCTAAAATTTTAGTGAAATCTTGAATCAATCAGTTTCTCTTACTCATAATTTTGCGCAAGATTAAAAATTTTAGTTTTTTGAAGTCCTGTAAAAGTATGAAGCCAGGTAAAAAGCAGAAAAGAAGGTAGGTATGAGGAGAAACAGCCAACAAGTGCTTTGTCTTCTTCAGGTTTATTATTTTAGCACAAATGAGAACATACTCATATATAAGGAAAAGAAGTGGCATGCTAGAACAGCATGTCCCTCTGAAAACGGTTTAATTCAGTTTCCTGCGACTCTTCTACTGATGAAAGTGAAGGCAGTAGGACATGTCTCCAAACACTATCAACGTTGTGCAGGAGTGAGATATCTAAATCTAGCCTGGCTCCAAACACCTGGTCACGTGCTGGGAGATCATTGTCTCTCCCTTGCCTACACAGAGGAGACCACAGGCTGCCTCTCCTCAGATACCCATGCCTGAAATGAGAGGAATTCGTTTCACTTTGTTTTATTATTTATTTATTTGGAGCCTGGATTCATGGTATTCATAGCAAAATTACTAAATTACAAGAGACCTACATTTTGATCGGACAGTTACATTTTAATATTTTTTAATTACTTCAACAGTCTTCTGACCCTAACAGTAGTTACAGAAACCCTTCCTATGTACTGGCAAAAACTAGCTTAGCTTAGTTCACCTCTGTGAGCTAGAGAAGACATCTCTTTGCTGGTAAGTAGACACAAAGGTTATGTAGAGATGCACACAATCCTACAAAACTTTTTCATTTTAGATCTGAACAGCTTAGTGTTTTACTAAGGCTACTGGAATTAACATAGTAATGTGCTAAAGTGCTTTGCTGACCAGAAGCTTCTAGGCATATACATGCTTCAAGGTATATACATGTGTATTTATTCTTCCTTTTGGGTATCTACATGTATATTCTTCCTCTCTGGAGTAAGGCTATAACTGCTAAGATTGGTATGTTGCATTTAAAACACTGGCAGAGAAAGACATTAAAAAGTCTATTTTCTGTAAATTGCACCAATTGCGTAGCTGCAGAGGAGCTTCGTGGTATGTCAGCCTTTGGAGACATGTTCTGCCTGCCAGTGCACACCTTTGCCCCTGACATCAGCGTAAAGGAACCAAGTGGGGATCTATTTTTGACTCCACATATATTTATGCACAGTTCACCATGCATAAAATCACAGAATCATAAAATGGTTTGGTTTGGAAGGGACCTTAAAAGAGCATTTAGTTGGAACACCCCTCCCATGGGCAAGGACTTAGAGAGTCCAGCATAGCTGCAAGACCCAACAACAGTCAGCTAATGTGGTGATGCTGGCACCACAGATCCTACCCTGGACAGATTTGTTGGGAGGATGAGGAGAAAAATATTCCCCTGCTTGAATTTGCATTTTTTATTTCCAAAAAGTATGGCTATGTGCCCAGAAATCTGCAGCAAAAGTATTGCCAATCTGTGGAGAGACTAAAAGCTGCTTCAAGGTCTGATCAAGTCACAGGAAGAAGGTCTTTTTAATTTCAAAGTACATGAAAATTTGCTCATAAGAATTTTGCTAAAACAGAATGAACTTAATTCTCTCAGGTCCGAAGGAATGAATATGTCTGCAAAGTAATATCTAATGGCAGAGCTTTTAACGTTGAAAACATTCCATCTGATTTGAGCATTTAAGGGTCTGCATCCCTAAGGAGACAAATCCCCAGGTGCAAGCAGCTGATCTACAGAACCACAGCTCTTCAAAATTTAACAATGAGCAATTTGCAATTTTTCAGTCAAACACCCATTCCCCTCTCCCTGGTCCACAGTGTCACAATCCACAGACTGTTACAAATACAAACCACCCTTTCGTAACTTTCATCTGCCATTTTTTAAACAAGGGAGAAAACATTGCCTCTGTACATGTTCCCATGAGCTCACAGGGGTTTAAAGCATTTCACCAGGACACTGCATTTTCTACCTATTACTTTATATTTTTACAGTGGGACAGTGGAAATGGTGAGGGTTTAAGGTAGAGATCTGTTAAAAACCAAAAGATTTTAGTGTGGTAAAATCAATCTAAAATCTGTATGGCGGGGAAGTGGCAGGGGATAACATGAGCAAAGGGAATAAAAAGAGCTCTGAAGAGCCCATACCAGTTGCTAATACTTAATCTCTTTAAATAATGAATTAGCTGCTCATATCTACTGTCGCTGCTAAGAGAAAGCACTTTCTTTGTGAAGTGAAGTAAAGCTTGAATACCCATGAATTATTCAATAAAAAGTGTGCCAGTTAAAATGCCTTGATATTGGAAGTCAAGTGTAAGATTATCTTTTGTCTGTCAGAAAGCATCTCTCCCATGTTACTGAGACTTGAGGGGGTGGAAAAAGGGGCCAACCAGGAAGCAAACACATCAAGAAAGATAAGGGAGGTATTGCAGTAACACACAGAACCATTTGCAGTTATGTATGAGCTTCAGTCAGATGCAGGAAATATTCTGTTAGGCTTTATTCTGCTTAGTGTTTCTGTTCTCCTTTACCTCCTCGGTCAATCCATTGTCTGTGACTCGAGGGAATCACTCGTGATGCAACAACACTGCTCCAAGGTTTCTTCCAGCAGAGACAGTATCAGTTATTGATCTGTCAGCCTTTGTTGACATGGAGAAATATATTTTCATAGTCAGGTCTCTAACAGACCTTTACACTGTATCAAAATATGTCATCTAGAATAACGCACCTTGAAGGAGAATCTGGCTCAGAAAATGGCTGTTTTTCAGGACGGTTTAGGTCATCTAGCCCTGAGGTATGACATAGGCTTTCCAAAGGGCCAGGTAATCAGCTGCTATGTTTTGTCCTGGGTTTTTTTTGTATTCTATTCCAATACTGTCCACATTGTTGATGGCATTTTCACATATCTCAAACTTTTCTTTTACTTTATTTTATTTTTCTATCTGTTTTTTTAATAGACTCCAAACATTTTTCTTTTCCTTTTCCTTATTTTGTGTTTTTCCTTTTCTTTTTTCTTTTCTTTATTTATTCTTTTTTCCCTTACTTTTTCTTCTCCTTTTTCTTTTTTTCCATGATTGCAGCTGAGTTCAAAATAGGAAGTCCTGAAGCTGCAGAGAAAAGCAGGTCGGTGTTTTGGAAGACAGTTCATTATTTTCAATTCCTCTTCCACATTTTTCCTGCTCAAATTACTCCAATACTCAGATTCTCTTCATCTCATCAGTGGCTCCACAGTACCTTTTGACTTCATGAGTACAATGTTTCTGTTTAGTGGTTTTTCAGGTTCAGTAATGCAACATTGACAACTAAGCCACAGACGCAGCATCCAAAATTTTGGTCATCTAAATGGGAGAATGGAGGGGAAGGAAGAGGAGGGGACAGAAGGGGAGGGGAGGTGGTATTTTGAGTTAGAATTTGTTCTAAATATCATATTAATATAAAGAATCTAGTCTGAGTTAGGAGAACCAGAATGGAGAAAAATGCAATAATTCCCTTGTTTTGAAGGGAGACAGTTGCATGATGTCTTTCAAGATACGGCTTGCAATGTCCTCATTCAACAGATTAAGGGTATACAACATGTTGCATGACAAATCAAGGCACAGTCTTTATAGTCATTTAAGATTGATGTTTAGTAACAAATGAAAACCATTTACCACTTTCCCCAGAGAAATTTTGGAATGAAAGATTAATTATCCATATTATTGTGAAAGCTAGATCCAGAAAAACTCTCTTGGTTTACATCTTTTGTTCCAGAAATTAATTTAAATGTATTGAAATAATTGCTCAGAATTTATATGGTGCCTTTCCTCATTAAAATCTATGGATATAAATTTCACAGTATTTAAAAGTACACAGATTTTAGCAAGGAAAAATTAGTGGCCTTTTAAATGTCAGGGACCAGATTACTGTCTCAGTTGTATGAATTTAATTCCTGCTGAAATAAATACAAGGCCAACATATATTCTGTCTTCATAATCAGAACCAATTGTTTTTCTGCTTGCACGATTCAGGCTGGCTGAATGAGAAAACAACCAGGCATCACAAGGCAGTGTCATTCTTTAGTTCTCGAAGTGTGCATCACACTAAATCTGGTTGCTCTCACTTGTGGCTTTCACAGCCTTTTTATTAGATCTTCCATATTTTTACAATCAGAAGAACCTCCATGACTTTGTACTGTGACTATATTATCCACCACTGTTCGAGTTTTGTTGAACTATTAACATTTTTGATGCTTCTTGCTGAATAACAGATTTTCCTTAGCTAGCTTGAGTGAATGTGCTTTTGTAAATTTAAAGCTACAAAACCAGAAAATAGGCCCATACACACTTTAGTCCACTACAGTGATGTTTGGAACAGGACATGGTTTGGTCTGGGTGTGTGACACATCTGAAATTTTCACCCAGAGTGCCTCCAACCTGCATTACATATCTTGCTTCTAAGTAGCTCATGATTTATTTGCAGTATGGGGCTTCTTGTTTTGGTTTTGGGGCTGTTGTGTGTGGTTTTTTATGGATTTTTTACAAACCAACAACTGTTCCTGACTATTTACACACTATGCAATATGTATGTCAGAATGACCTAGTTCTTAAAGAATAATGCCAGATGTCCCATGTTCAAAAATACCTACACTGATGTTACAACCACCACTATCACTGTTTGTTTATGCAGTAATCAGCTGTCTCGCTGTCTTTTTATATCAGTACTTGTATTGTTTTGTAATGAGGTGTAGAAGAGTGAGAGGAAAGCACACGATTTAATTGGGCTGCTGGCAGTTTTGTAGAAAATATTCAAGGAGGGGAGGGGAAGAAGCTTTCAAAGTACTAAAGTTCTTTGACCTCCGCAGTACTTGTAAAAGAGACCAGATACACTTTTAAGATTCTGTGTGGACACTTAAGAATACTATTTCACAGTGGATATTTGAAACAAATTTTTTTCTAGGTAGCTCCAAAGGTTAGATTTATGCTTTTTCCCTGATACTTTTTCTCATCAGGAAAAACTTAGATAATTGCACACCCACTTATTGGCACTCAGGAGTTGTTCAGGGCCATATATTAGCCAGAGTTTTCATCTTTAGGCTAATCTGAATGACTAATCTATCTCTACTGACTCCTGAGCTGTAAACTTCACATTTAAAAGGAATCTTTCAACAAAAAAACTTTATTGCATGGATTGGAATTGGTCCTTAAACAGATTTAATGGGAAAATAAGCTCTTTGTTGGAGGAGTACAGTGTGCGACAAAAAGGTTCTGTTGCTCTCACTAAAAGCAGCACTTGTAGTCCTTAACCAGATCTTCATAATACTTTCTAGACTTAAAAATCTCAAGGAATAAATAATAGTCTTGAGCGCATCTCGTGCTGGCATGGAAACTCAAGACCTCTTGGTTAATAAAATGTTCAAATCATCAAATCATCAAAACATGAGTGCCTCTCACAGCTAAAAGGGTGTATGCCATACATGTTACCCTCAACCTGCAGTCCATACCCAAAAAACCCCTATCTATAAATCCTGTTCACCTTTAGGAAAATTCTTGTTTTATTAACATGCGAGATATTACTATTGTTTTTGTCAGTCTATAAATAAATCTAAAATGCTTCAGCATAAGTTTAGTTTGCTGTAAGTACAGCAGGTTGGACCTCTCACCCCATTTAAAAACAGTGGTGATATATGAAAAAAAAGAGAGGTGGAAAAATGACCTGCACTGGGAAAACTCTCCTTCATATTCAAACAGAGCAGAACAATGTTGCATGAAAAGGATTGACTCCCTTCTTATCTACACCAGAACAACTGTATTGCTTCCAGTGGACCTTTATTCATCATTTTGGGGATCACGTGAACTGACTGAAAATTGCTGTTCTCTTTCCTACCTTCCTTTCTTCCCCTCTTTTTTTCCTTTCTTCTTTCCTTTCTTTCTTCCTCCTCCCCCATCTCTCTGTCTCTCCCCCTTTTTTCTTTTTTTTGTCTTTCAAAAAGCAACATATTAAACAATTAAATCAAGGAGGAGACAATAAACATGCTCATTGCATATAGTAAATAATTATTTTGACCAACCAGCTGCTGGCAGGTATAAAATCTGAGACAGCTGGTTAGCCAACTCCTTAGGGCTAACTGCTCTAAAAATCACGTCGTTTTCTTTTCTTCCTTTTTTTTTTTTTTTTTTTTTCACAGCACATATCCAGATACAGAATCTCTGAGCTAATTATCAGGGCTGGAATTCTCAACTTAATCATCACTACCAATTCCCTGGAGTACAGTGGCATTTAAGAGCTAACCCCTGCCATGCTGAATCACAGCCGCACAGATGAAGAGCCAAAACCCACTGATATTTTCAGAGGAGTCCTGTACACAAATATAGTATAATACTATACTTTACAATTGAAGTGTAAAGTAGGAGACAGTAGCTGATGAAGTTCTATTAAATATTAAAACATGGATGATATAGATTATTAGTTTAACAAGGCTTCAGGGAAGAGAGAGTCCATCTGTCTGCTTTGTCTATAAGAATTAACTCATGCCATGTTCTCCATTAATAGAAAAAAAAGGTGGAAAGATACACAGTCAATTGAATAAGTAGTTGCAACTTTGCACAGAGCATTCAGCTTCTGGTTAAATTAAGAGCAGAGGAGAGTAGATCACAGAATTATTTCTCTCCATCATCCTCATTAAATCCCATTTCAGCAGGGAATGGTGTCACTGGTGCTTTAGTTATCTGCTGTGAATTCAGCCTGATATTTATCTTGAGTACTCTCTGTATTTTACTGCATGTATATTTGCAGGTACACAGGATGGCATGCAGTTATATGATGCCAAAGAATGGCAGGCTTAATTGTTTTGTAATCATTCCATGAAATCATTTATTTTGCATGAATAAACACAGATGCTTATACTCTCTGCTGGTGTAAACTGAAATTGTTCCACTGACACCAGTGGAGGTGCGCTAATTTACACCAGATGGAGATTTGGCCCGATTATTTAAGGACCTGAGGTATTTGGCAAACGCTCAATAGGCACAACTGAATTGTGAAGTTTCCTCTCAGGGCATTTCAGCAGTAAATTACATTTTGTACAGAAACTTTAGCTATCTGGATGTAAAATCTTCCTGGAATAACTGCAGCAAATTAGTTGGTCTATCAGATGAATGATATTTGCAACAGCACTTGCAGATGTTCAGTTCTGTGTGAGATTTCTTTGATGCAACTGCCTATAACAAAAACATATTTATCACACTTACAGCTGTCTAATCTTTAACTAACGTTGCTTGGATGGAAGACACTTCTTTAGCACAATGTTATGCTGTTATATTTTGTCAGGGTTTGGGTATCATCAACAGCATAGCCATTTTATAAGATTATTATTCATAATACATTGTTTAGTGTGTTGTTTAAGGCTGCAGCTCCTGGAGTTTTGAAAATATGTCAGAATATATGTTAAAGTTTTTCAAACATAAATGTCTTTTTAGTGCACATCATAGAACAAAGAAATTTAAAAAATGTCCTAGATGAACATGGAAAGTTCAAAACCACTCATTTAAGAGACTTAGGCCTAGATATTTTCTCTCCTTTATCTCACAATAGCTACAATTTCATAATCTTAGAGCTTGATTTGTGACTTTGGCAGCATCCAGTAAGAAGAGACTCTCTTTTTCACAGAATTGTAGTGGAAGATATGAACTTCCTGTGAGGAAATCGCGATGTAATTTAGTGAGATTTCAGACTGAGTGGAGCAGCCATACATACATTGGCATGATCTTTTACGTCTAAACAGAGGATTGTAAAACAAATGAAAGATGAATGACCAAAAGACATGAAAGAGCAAGGAGAACTCTGAATTTTAGTCTCAATACTGCCACAGTCACCTTTCTTCTCATTTTGTTTCCTTTTTCTCTAACCAAAAAATAAGAAAAATAACATTTCTTCATTACTGTTAATTTTATCTGTTTTGGAGAACTTTCTAGAATATGGTCAGTCATACTCTGTGTCATAATAACTGGAAGAAATTCTGCTCTGTAACCTCAAAACTCTCTGTTTCTCTGTATGTCTCTGGGACACAAAGCTCTAATTATCTCTATTGTGTCACAAACCTGTCCTCAGCTGTTGCTAGATGAAATTCTATAGCCAGGTGAGTTTGGCAGCAGTGAGATTAAACTACAAGAACACTTGATTAGCTTTTTAACTGCTTCCAAAAAGAAGACAAAAAACCCAAACAAACAAAGAAAAAAACCACAACCAAACCAAACCAAAAAACAAACCAGGTTTATTCTATGATTCCAGTAATCAGTGCAATGTGATGCGCTAAACAGTCAGAAGCAAAAGCCTGGATAGATTATACTAGTTATTCTGGTGTAATTCTCTCTATAGCACCATGGCTTCATATTGTAAGTAAGGATGTATTTTATTTGATTTCCTTCCATCTGCTGGAGAAGGGTCTGATCTGATACTTGCATTTTCCTGAGAAGCAATGGAGCAAGTATTATTTCAGGAGGTATAATTTTCATCCCATATTTCCTTCAAATATACAAACAGTTCAGAGCTTTACTTCCAATTTACCCTTAGATGAGGAAGAATCTGACTTGGTAACTTTTTCTGTTGCATGGATTTTACTTTAACAGATAGGCAACAACCAACCACCTTTAAAAGACCATCTCCTATTGATTACTCTGGTCCAACCTCAGGCAAACTGTTATAATGGGAACCAACTTCTTTAATCATATAGATGAAGTTTTTCTATATTTTTGTGTATTTATATGAGGTCAAATATCTCAGGTGGTTTTGAAGAGCTCCTTGTCAAGCGCTTTTGAAATTCTGCCTGTGAAATCATTCCCATCTTGACTGACTAAATATCTTTACAAACAGTCAGGTCCTTGATCTCCACTAGCGTAGAGTGCTAAAGGTGGATGCTAACTGTTCAGTTCCTCATTACTTCGTCCCTGCCCACAAAGCTGTACTAGGCAGCTTTCGTGGTAATCTTGGTGCTGTTACCTGCACAATTGCATACACATGTATTACAGTTCATGGGCAGTCCTTAACTTCCATTATTTCACACAAATAGAGTTCCAAGAACAGGTTGGTGATGAAGAAGTCTCCTTGAGGGATTCACACGAGCTTGGAAACAGGATTATCCCTTTAAAAATATCTTTCAACTATTTTATTATCTTAAGCCGAAATATTTTCATGGAATTTTTAACCAAAATATGATGAACACTCAGAATTTGACATCAGACATTGCTGAAATGAAAACTCAACCTCCTCACAGTGAATTCTAGCACATATCTTTTATCTACCTATTTCTACAAAGCAACAACAGTTTGCAGTATATTCACACTTCAGGAGCAAGCCACTTTGTTTCCTTTCGAGCAAAGACAGCTGTGGCTCTAGTGTCCAAGTTGCAAGAATAGGCAAGAGCTAATACATATCCTGCTGAGGTGCATTCCCCTGGGGAAACTCCATCTTCAGTTTCTCTGTCCCAAGATGCTGCTGCACCATAGCACATGGGTCCCTCTTCACACCTCTGAAGACAAGGTGTCCTGAAGCATTTGCTAAGCATTGGAAGGGAACTATGCCAAAGTTCCACAGCTGGATTTGGGGGCAACTTCTCTATACCCATTTCAGATGTTTTAATGCAGTCTCTTACTTAACAAACTGCTCCTCTTTCCTTTAATTTTCATAGTGGAGTGTGCTAGTTAGTTATTTCCCTTCCTGTAAAGCCATATCTACTGATGTTTTATGCCCCTCTGCTGTAACTTCATATGAGATTTCATGAGGTGAGATGCTGGGTCCTTCCCTTGGGTCACAACAATCCCATGCAGTGCTGCAGGGTGGTGGAAGGGTGATTGGAAAGCTGCCCAACAGAAAAGGATCTGCAGGTGCTGGTCAGCAGCATCTAAACTTGAGCCAACATGTGCCCAAGTAGTCAAGAAGGCCAGTGGCATCCTGGCCTGTGCTGATCATAGTGTGGCCAGCAGGACCAGGGCAGCAGTAAGCCCACTGTAGTCAGTGCTGGTGAGGCCACACCCTGAATCCTGGCTACACTTCTGAGCCCCTCAGAGCAAGAAACACAGGTGTTTGAACAAATCCACGGAAGGGCAGTGAAGCTGGGGAAGCATCTGGAGAACAAATCTGATTAGGAGTGGCTCAGGGAGCTGGGAGTGTTTACGTGGGAGAAAAGGAGGCTCACTCTCTACAGCTACCTGGAAGGAGGTTTAGCCATGTGGGACTTGGTCTCTGCTCTCAAGAAATAAGTAATAGGACAAGAGGAAATGGTCTCAAGTTGAGTCCAAAATGATCATCAAGACCCTCCACAGGCTGCCTGGGGAAGTGGTGGAGCCACCATGTCTGAAAATCTTCAAAAAGATGTGTAGATGTAGTGCTTAAGGATATGGCTTAGTGGTGGGCTTGAAGTCTTTTTCAACCTAAATTATTTTATGATTCTGTGTTTCTATGATTTGACTAAGAAGTTTATAATAAGCAACAGGTTTGTGGGTACAGCTAAGCTACAGACTGTGAATACTTCATTGTAACCAGTTCTGCCCTCCTTGTAAAGCCATTTAAACTCGGCCTGGAAAGGCATGCCTGGCTCTGATGTATTGTCTTGCTTCCCACTTTTAATTTGCTTTAAGCAAGCTCGTAATGGGTATCATGTAAATCCCATAACAGTCACAAGGCAACATGTTTGAGGTCATTTTGAGCATTGGTAAGGAGCTGTGGCCCCTTCCCGCTCATCCAAGCCACTGACATTTCTTAAAACTGCAATGAAGAGTGTGTCAGAGGGTTTAGCTGAGAAAAGAGGGCATCTTCAGGGAAGAGTAGTTGCAGACATGTCTTGGAGGACCTTGAGCTGTTGGAAAAGTGGGAAAGTCTGAGATCAAGGAATAACAAATCTATTATGGGATCCTGTGGGCAGGTAAAGGGTCTATAAGGCCTCGTGGGACTTCAGCTTGGTTAAGGAATCTCAAACTTCTGGCTATTCACATGGAACTTGCTTTCATTAATATCACTGACACTTTTTTTTGGTTCCCTTGTCTAGCTACCAAATGTCATGTTGTTCTTGTAGACATAATTATCTAATTGTTATTTGAATCCTCCTAAACCCTTTCCCTGTTCATTTAGCGAGTTACCAGTGAGGCTAATGACATGAAGAAAATTGCTCTGAAAGGAGTTGTCTTTATACTGTGATGTATCATAAATATAGATGAATGCAAAGTAAGATGCTAGGCATGAAATGCAAATGAGCAGGGAATGAGATTCAGTTGTTCACCAGAGATTCAGATCTTGATGGAGAAGCCTCTGTAGGGCTACTGAGCAAAAAAACAGGCGTATGTTTCAACTCTCCAGCTGCTGCTGAGTAGGGACTGCAACCTGTCATAGAGCACTAATTGAACAGGATACTGCTGGAAGGAAATATGTGTCAGTGCCAGTCCCTTCGTGAAAAGCCATGAGGCAGATTTGAGGAGCAGCAATGCACAACAAACTGCTTCAGTCAAAAGTGTAGCCTTAAATGCACAAACAAAAAAAAAAAAAAAAAAAAAAAAAGGCGCCGCATGATTTATTTTAAAGCCTCCAAGCTGCTGCAATGCTTTGAGTGGCTATGTATATACATGGGGGAACGGGAGATTGTCTCTGAAGTCATTTGCATTTGTTCCCTTCCCTCCCTCCTCCACACAGTGTTTTTAAAAGGTCTTATCCTGGAGATGCTGGAATACCTGCAGCGTGCAGAAATCAGGATTTTAGGCGCAGAGCACCTGATGGAGCTGGTTTTTATTTAGAAAGCACATTGTCCTGCCAGTCCCACCCTGCTCAGCGCTGATTTATTCCTCTCCTCCTCTGACAAGCACCGCACGATATCCTTTTTGACACAAACAACGTTGTTCAGCATCTCTGCGACCTGCTCAGGCCGAGACCCCCGGCAGCTCCAGGCAGTGCCTGGCCATCCCCTGGGAATCCGCTGCTCGGAGCGATTCCCATCCCGGAGCACGAGGCCACCGGGGGTTTGGGGCTCCAGCCCCTCCGGGTCTGTCCCTGGAGCCGCGCTCAGCTGCCCGACGCTGGCTTGTTCCCAGCTGGAGGCTCTCCCGGCCCTGCTCTCCCCACCCGGCCGTTTGCTCAGCTTAACAAGTCGGCATCTGATGGAGTCGCTGCCGTTTGGGTCCCCGAGGGATTATAATGTGACTGCAGCAGGTCCCAGCCATTCTCCGCAGCCCGGCGTGTTGTTGCTTCATTAAACGCCAAATTGTTACATTAATTCTAACTGCCCTGTAGAGATGTAGCTGTCAGGAGTGATTTACTCGCCTCCAGCTGACTCGGAGACTTTCCTCTCTGGAAGAGGCCGGTGCCTGGGTGGGAGTGGGATGCGCGACATTTGTCCAGCCAGATACTGGCAGCGAGAGGCTCTGCCCTCCCTGCAGGGACAGGGATGGTCTTCAGACCTCCGTGGAAAAATCACCAGGGAGCTAAAAAAGGTGTGGGGGTTGTTTTTGGCTGAACTCTTGGCCTGCTGGCGGCTCAGGCTGCCTGTTAACAGGAGGCATCTTTGCTGGAGTATTTACTGAGCCCAAATCTCTGGGGTTTCTCCTTCATCCCAGCCAGCAGCTCTGCCTGTGCTGCAGGAAGAGGGTCTGGAGGCTTTCCTGCCTTATTCCCAAGGCCCGTGGTGTGGGCAGGGGGAGACGAGGTCAGGCAGGAGGGGTGGTGGGAATACCTTTGCTCGGATGCTTTGATGCATCTGGGATAAGGCACTGGAGGGGAACTTGAGGATGAAATGGCCCCATCCGCCTTCCCTGCTCCCCATGGATGAGGGATTTCACCCGGCCCACATTCTAGTGTTTGACATAAAACCTGATAATTTCTGCAGGGAACACAGGTTTGGGCACAAAGGTGAATTTGCTGTTTGAAAAAAAAAAAAGAAAAAAAAGAGAGAGATTAATACAGTAGATTTTCCTCACTGAGAACACAAAAAATGTCCTGCCTCCCATGTCTTGCACTCAGGGAAATCAGCAGAGGTTGTAAAGCTCACCTGCAGACTGAGAAGTGCAAACCCCCCCTGCCTTCCTAATTCTGTTTGGGTTTTACAAGCCGTCAGTCACTTGGACAGTGCGAGTTTTATTTGCTTCTTTCAAATTGCTTTTTCTTTTTAACGGGAAGAAAGCATTTATATTAATGGAATCCTTGAGCCTCAGCCCTGAAAGGAGAGGCTGAAACGCAATCCCTGAATTTGAGACCGGGACGCTGGGGAAGCTCCTCTCTCTGTGTGTTCAGGCGAGCACAAACATCGGCAACTTCCAGCCCTTTCTGCCTCTGGGAGCAAAGCACAAAGGCAGAGGGGCAGATTTGCATTTCTCCCTTTCTTAAATTCAGCCATCCCCTGGGAATTCCCGGGGGAGAGGGACAGCAGTGTCCGTTATTTGCACGGAGGGAAACGATGAGAAAAATATCTATAAACTGCACATTCAAGGGCTACAGTTTTTAGGCTGGCTTTGTAAGAAAATTATATCCCAAAATCAACTGCATTTCTGTCTTTCCGTTCTTATTTCCTTAATTTTAGGAAATAAACAGCTCCCAAGGTCTTTTCTTCGTCTTCTATAGGAAAATATTATCAATACTTGAACCACCAAAACGTTTTGATGCAAAACACTTGCCCTCAGTTTTGGTGAGGGTGTTTCTAGACATGGAAATCTTGAAAGCACAGATTGCTGTTTCCTCTTTAGATGATGTTCTGCCATCTGATTTTTTTAAATCTCACAGGTTTTTATTTACTCCAGAAATTTCCATGAGAAATGTCCTCGTGACGTACCTACAGGCTGGCAGCAACAGTTGTCTCTTCATTACTCAGTCCTGGAGAAGGAAGGAAAAGCTGCTGAGCCCAGCTCTGGGCTCAGACTCACCTAAACAAGGCAGATTTCTGGCTGGAAGAGGCACAGCTTCTCCAAAATCCCCCAGGAGCGGAGACGTCACAGATTTCCACATGTCACCCCCAGGGCCAAGCTGGCGGGGTGTTTTTTTCGCACCCATGGTGTCACACAGTGGGGTTTTCCCTTCCCTGCTGTAGCTCTAGGAATGGGTCACCTGGAGAAAACAAGTGATTTTCCCTGTCAGGTGGGCAATGCCTCTTTAAGGCAGCAGGCAGGGAGGGACCTGCTCTGCCTCGAACAGGCTCCTGATGCCTCTCCGAGAGCAGAACCTGGACGTGTTTCTGCCCCTCGGGCGCAGCGAGTGCGCAACAGGAGGTGGGGATGCTGCAAAGAGCTTTCCGCAGCGCTGGGGGTTTAGATTTTGCAAATCCACACCTTTCTGCAAACGTTGTCGACACCTGCTCCCTGCTGGAGACATCAGCATCCCACCCCTGCCGAGCCAAGGCCCGGGAAGGAGGGAATGGGAACCCACAGCTGCCCCCACAGCAAGAGATTGGGGACACATGACCACGTTGGTATAGCAGGAGATGTTCACATCTGGATCTGTGTGTGTGTGTGTTTGTGTATACAGATATATAAACCAAACAAATATATGTGTAAGTGCTCTGTCAAACTTAATCCCTTGAGGATTTTTTTTCCCTTTCCTTTCAGATTTCTCTGTGAAATATTCCAATATCTGACTCCGTGTTTCACGTTCCCAGCTTTCTGCCCACGGACAGGCAACATCAGGCTGCGTTTGCTGTTGCTTTATCGGCCCGGAGTTCTGCTTCCCCCTTTGGGATGAGTGCTAAAAAAGAACCAGGACCCATCCAAACCAGACAGACCATGAACAAAGTCTGTGTGTGCCCAGAGCAATCCCCTTTGGATCATCCAAGGATCGCCAGCCTCTAAAAACTCTCATTTTTTTTCTTCCAAAGCATTTCCACCTCGGTGGGTTTGCTCCTCTGTTGAAAGGGATATTTCAGCATTAAAATATTGCAGATATTGAAATCCCATTTCAGCACTTTGCTGGATCATGGCATCGAGGTTTAAGGGCTTTTACCCTTAGATTAGCATGTTTTATTTACTCACATTGATGCTTTCGAGGTGAATTTACAAAAGACTGTTTAAAGTTTAGCTGACAAATTTATTCGTAACCTTGAAGTATTTGATCATCAGAGAGAAAGCGAGAATATAAATAAAAGACACTGGACATTCACATAATCTACAGTTAATTCCATTTTTTTTTTTTTACAGATAACAATATACACATTGTCTTGCCTTTTCTCACAACCGGCTCGCACCATATCCATGGAAATACACAAATGCCTGGAGCAGAGAGATGCATTCCCAGGAAATCCTGTGCCTCGGGAATGGCAGGAGCTGAACCAGCCAAACCCTCCTGCTGAGAGACCTCCCCGAGAAGGTATTTGGCAACAAGACATCAGGGCGATTGTTGAGACATTTTGCAGTAAAACTGTTGCAAAGAAATGTGAAGGAAAAGCATAAAACCCACAACCCAGAGCCATTAGTGTTCCTGGGACAAGAAAAATTCACCTCCTGACCCCGTGATAAACGTGGAATTATTTGGTAGTAAGTACATCTATTCACGGTTAAATGCTAATATGGAAGAGTCAAACTAGCAATCTACAAATTAAAGAGAGGGGAAGCAGAATTAACAGATGATTTTCATTTTACAAAGGAAAATGTTGGTAAGTGATTGGCATGTTAAAGAGCATTTCATTTTAGAGAAGTGAATGTGAATCCAAAATAAACCAGAACATACCGCTTTTAAAAAATCTGCTGGAAGAACAGAGAAGTTTCCTACCATGGATTTCTGAAGTGATTCACTATGAACAGTTCTCCTATAGAAATATAGACACTGTCACACCTTTCACCGTGGATGAGGACTTTTATTTTCCCTTCAAAATGTCTCAGTGTGGGTGGGCGATGAAGCAAGTCCTTGCCTTGGAGAATGCACTGACAGCAGAGAGCAAAATACCTCATATCAAATCTGTAAAGCACAAGTCTTGGTGTTTAGTAAAGACATGAGAAGCAGTTTGTTTGGACACTCAGGATGCCACTTGCTGTGGTGCCACTGCCTTTGCCCACCGGCCCTGCCAGCCCAGGCCGGGTCCTCTCCGAAATCACGTCCTTGTCCTCACACATTCCTGCCCCGCTCGGCGGCCACGGCTCATCCCTCCATCATTCCAAGGGTTCAACAGCACCGAGTCCTTTCCCTTCCCACTGCACGGTGGCGGAGCCTGTATCAAAACTGAGCGTGGTCGACTTCATCCAGCCAGGAGGCCGGGCTGGCAGGGAAATCCGGGTACCCCCCGCTGCTGCCGGTGGACAGGTCGGAGCTGGGGCCATTCCCGGCCAGGACCCTCATGGGCTGGGGCACCCCTTGTCCGCTTTGTCCCATGATGCCCAAGCCGCTGTCTGGGTAAACCAAGCTGGAGATTAAAGGCTGGTGGCCTGGCAGAGCTTGCAAGGAGGCTGGAGACTGGGGTATCCCGTAGGGGCTGGTGGAGCGCAGGTCGTGGTACTGGTCCTGGGCTGGGATCCCACTGGGATCCAGGGCAAAGCTCCCGTTGGTCCCGGCCTGTCTCCCCAGAGCAGGGGATGCCTCGTTGAGATTGCTGTAAATCCCATTGGAATGGCTCATTTCTGACATGGAGGGCTCATCTGAAAGGGAAAGGGACTGGTTTTACTGGGGGAGCGATGGTCACGGCCGGAAGGGACTGGTTTTAATGATCATGGCTGGAATGGACTGGTTTTACTGGGAGAGCAATTGTCAGGGGTGGCAGTGGCTGCGCAGGAACCCCTGCAAGCTCTGGGTATAAACGGATGAGGTGGATGGGAGCTGAGCAGCCACGCTCTTCCCGCTTGTAATTCCTTATTATTTCCAGCCTTGCAGACGGATTTTCATAGAAGGCCATGGGATGATTTTATTTTTTTTTTCTGAGTACCAGTGTCTAATACAATTTGGATTTTAAAAATATGCATGAAAAGTACATATCAGAATATAAGACTGTGATTTAAAAATAATCCTTTAAAGGGAAAGTGAGTTCAATACTTTTCCATCTTTTGTCTCTATTTGACTTTGAGGTTAATCCTGAATTTTGGTATAATTTTTAGGAGCTACCTGAACATTCATCAATGCAAGAAAAACTCTCCTTTTCTCAGGGAAAAAAAAGATATTAAATAGAGATATTTGTCTGCTCAGGAACAGGCTAATGAAAACACAGTTCCAGAATGTATTTGTAGGACTTAAAAACATTCCTGGAAAATGAACAACATTTTTAAAATACCCAGCAAAAATTATTTGTATTTGTTAGGGGTTTATGGACAGCGAGAGCTGCTCTGTTGCCTGGGATACAAACCTGTTTGTGGCAACGGGCTCTCAATAATTGTGCACAATTTTTAGTTATTATTTATAGAGTATTCATATTTAATGAGCTGATGCACAGCGTGTGTATAAACAGACTCGAAAATCAAACAGTTTTCAGAAAGAGAGAGGAGCTGAGATGCAAAGCTGTGTGTGCATGAATATTATGGATGTGTCTGTGTAAATATGTACAAAGGTTTGCTTTTCAGTTTCTCTCGTTATCCCTAAAAACGACACACACACGTTTGGGATGGAGCTCTGCCTGGAGCTGGGACTGTGCGGGACCTGCCCCCGGCATGGACCTCCCCACCCAACCCCATCCTGCTCCCGCGGCTCTGGAGAGCGCGGGATGAGGCTGTGCGGGACAGGAGCTGCTGTGGGAATGCCCCTGAATTTGTCAGCAGAAATCTGGGTTCCAGAAGCAGGACCCTCTCATGCAGAAACCTCCTAACACGCAGCAAAATCTCCCTTTTGCAGCACAGCTGCCACAGCTCCCGCAGGGCTGAGGAGTCCTAACGACTAACTACACAAATTAAACCGCTCCTAAAAAATACTTAAATCGAAAAAAAAAAAAAAATTAAAATTTTCCACACTTTTCCCGGTGAAAACATTCAGTGGTTCTGAACCCTTTGGGTTTTATATTTCCAAGAGTCCCTTGAAAAAGCCGAGTATGAACTGCGGCTCTGACATCGCAGCGCCTGCCCGGGGAGCTCTCCTTGCTGTCCCCGCAGCTTTTCGGGCCTGACACAAACACTCCCCCCGGAGGAATAGAGGGCTGTTCCCCCGCTTCGCAGCCCCCGCGGCCCCGGTTCCCCCGCCAGGACCGTGTCGCGGTCAATCCCGCAGCTCTGCCCTTCTCCCGCCCTGGGCCCTTGGTTTCACTCACTATATCGTGTCTAAAAATTCTGACCGTGGCACCGAGGGGGTGAAAACAGCCTGGTGACCGACCTGTGAAGGAGACCTCGGCGTCGCTGTCGGGCCCCTCCTCCTGGATGCTGTCCTTGTCGGACTTGGATGTCCCCCGGGATCGCTTCATGTTCCTGAAGTACTGACCCCACCGCTGCCTCCCCGCGTCCTTCTTCAGCCTCTTCTCCTTGGCCCTGCGGTTCTGGAACCAGACCTGCGGGCGGGACACGCCGGGGAGCTCGGTGGCTGCGGGGCCGGTCCCCTCCCGGCGCCCCCCGGCCCGCGCAGACCCCGCTCTCACCTGCACCACCCGCATGTCCAGCCCCGTCTCCGACGAAAGCTGCTCCCGGACGTGCCGCGCCGGCTTGGGCGAGTTGTTGTAAGCGTTTTTGAGCGTCTCCAGCTGCTTGGCCGTGATGGTGGTGCGGGGCCGCTTGGCCGTGGATTCAGCCTCTGCCGACACGGTGAGAGTTGGAGGTGAAGTCACCACGGGACGCGGGACCCGCGACCTTCCCCCCAGCCATCCCCGACGGCAGATGCTCCCACCAATCCCGCCCGCTGCTCGAGCCTGTCCCGGCGGGCAGGAGCTCCCCGGGCCGCCTCCCTGCTGCCCTCGGGGGGTGGCAGGAACGGGGCGAGGGGAAGGGGTACCTCTCTGCTTGGCCGTCTCGTAGTCCGCCTTGCAGACCAGCCTGCTGTCCTCCATGAGGTAGAACTCGTCGCCGGTGGCCAGCTGCCGCTTGCAGACGATGCAGGCGAAGCAGTGCAGGTGGTAAACGAAGTCCTGGGCCCGGCGCACCACCTGGGTCGGGGGGATGCCCTGCTGGCAGGCGGCACACTTCGTCCCGAAGCGCCTGAGCGGGGGGGACAAGCGGCGGCCGCTGAGCCGGGGGGTGTCCGGGGAAGCGTCCCCGTCCCTGCCCGCCGCTGTCCGTGGTTCTGAACCCGCCGCTGTCCCGGTGCTGAATCCCCCTCACCCTGAGCCGCTGCCCGCGCTGCGACCCCCACCCGGGCCGGCCGGCCGCCCCCCGTCCCGTCCCGTCCCGTCCCGGGCGGTCCCCACGCACTTGAAGAAGTCCTCCTTGCAGTACACGCCGTCCCCGCGGCTGAAGCACTTCTCGGCCAGCTGCGTCTGGCAGTCGGAGCATTTCAGGCACTTGCTGTGCCAGTGCCGGTCCAGGACCTTGAGGATGAACCTGTCCACGATGTGCTGGTTGCAGCCGGCGCACAGCGGGATCTCTGCGGGGAGGCAGCTCCGGTCAGCCCCGGTCAGCCCCGCTGCCCCCCGAGACCGGCCCGGTCCCTCCCGCCACCCCCGGGGCCGCTGCCGCTCGGGGTGGCCCGGGGAACAGCCCGAAAAACCCCAGTATTCGTTCAAATTCGTTTTTTTCAGTGCCGTGTGAGCGTTTGCCCGCGCCGAGGGGACCAGCGAACCCCCGGGCTGAGCACGCCTGGGAGCACCCGGGAAAACATGAAGGGAAGTGATGGAAACGGAATTAACCCCACGACCGATCTGCCGGCAAAGCTACAATTATTCCAAGCTCTTTTCCCTTTTCCTGCACTTCCAAAATTCACCTTCAAATAACGGCGGGGTAGCCCGGGTGGAGTGAGGGAAGAAACCACCAAAAATTGCGAGAATTGCACTGAAAAAAAACCTGCGGCAGGCTTGCCCCTTCACTCTGCAGATACCGACAGGGATGATACAGAAAGTGATAAAGATACAGAAATGGAGGAACAGAGATATAAAAATAAATAGATACAGTAGATAGAGAACGAAATGTACAGATACATTGACACAGATACATAGATTTCGTTATAGAGGTATAGATAGAGATATGTAGGTAAAAATACGAATATGGGCTACATAAATACAGATATATCGGTATAGATAGAGATGGAGAAATATAGACACGGCGGTAGAGATACAGATAGATGAGGACACGAGAGCGTTTATATTTAAAGACAACTGTATGTGGAGACACAGAGCTGTCTCGGGGTACGTAGGGGTGGAAGGTGATCTCGTTCTCCTCAACAATTCACCGCGTCCAAACGAACAACCCCAACAGCGGCAGCGGCTCCGGACAGGACTGAGCTCCGGCAGCGGTAACACGGCACAGCCCCGCAGGGTCCCGGCTCAGCCCGGCTCGACCCGCGGCTCTTACGCTGCATGGCGATCCGCGGGCCGGCTCCGCTCGCTCAGCGGGGCCGCGGGCTCTGCAGCATCTTCCGCCGCTCCCCCCCGCCGATCCTCCCCCCCAGATCTCGGCGGCAGTTGTGCCCCCCCTCCCCGGCCGCTGCACCCCCGCGCCGCCGGGGATTTAATTCGCTAAAGCGGGTTATTTTTAGCCGGCGGCCCTGCCCGCCGGTGCCGCTCTGAAGAGCCGGGCAGGGCATCGCGCCGCGCTGTATTTAATCCCCCCCCCGCCCCCGGCGGCGCATCCCCACATCCCCTCCCGCCGCCCCTTCCCGGCCGGGAGCGGCGGGAGGGACACGGCTCCGGGAAACGACCCCGACGGGGCCGTCGGCGGGCGGGGGTCGCGCCGGGGGGAGGCAGCGCCAGGCGCTGCTCCGGGTTCGTTGTGAGCCGCAAAACCCTGGATTTGCCCCCGGCTCGAGGAAAGCACCGCGCGGGTCTGCACTCCCCCGGCGGGGCGAACCCCCCCGGACCCCGTCCTGCCGCCGCGCTGCCCCGGCCATCCCCACGGTAAGCCCGGCTGAGCCCCGCCGATCCCCCTCGCTCCCCTCCCGCTGCCTCCCCGACGGAGCCGGGACACCACGGGGCCAAAAAACGAGCACCGTGTCCTGCGGGAAAATGGTTCTTTTCGCCTCGTTCGTTGTAGCGGAGGTGCCGATTTCGGCGGTGTCGCCTCCGCCCCAGCAGGTCAAAGGCACCTCCCGGTTGCCGGGTCAAACGCGCAACTCCCGCACCCCGGGGAGCCGACGGGGAGACCCACGGAAAGACGAGCCGGGGCAGGACCAGCCCACCACGGGGGCTGCGGGGGCGCGGGGTCCGTCCCGCGGCCGGTTACACCTCGGTCCCCGCACACCGGCGGAGCCCCCGCACCGGCTCCCCGTTGTTTGGTTTTTAAGCCCCCGACGGCCGCGGCCGCTGTTGGAGAGAACCGCTACGGCCCCGCATCGGGACCGGTCCCGGTGCCCCGGCCCCGGCTGTGCCACGGCCGGTGAGACGCGGAGCCCCGAGCACGGCGGGGGAACGACGTCCGGTTCCCTCCGCCCCGACAGGGCTGTCCCCGTTCGTTAAACGGGAGGAAAGAACATTTAAAAGAAGAATTAACGGGAATTTTTCCGAAGTGCGGAAAAATAGGTGCGGGAGCCGGGCGGGGGGCGCGGGGGGTCCCCGCCGTCGGGGAGAACCGTCGGGCACCAAAACCTCCCCGTTTCGTCGCTGCCCTCGTTGCGCGGGGAGCGGCGGGACCCCGGAGCAGCGCCGGGAGCCCGGGACAGCCCCGAAGGCAGCGGGGAAACCAAACGGGCGTGTGGAGCGGACGGGGGGCAGCGAGGGGGTCTCCTATACCGGGGACGAGCAGGAGAGAGCGAACGGGAGAGTGGGACGGACGGGAAGGACCGGGATGGACCCCCCGGTGCCGTCGGGCCGCCCGCCTTGCCCCGCAGCCCACCCCGACCGCGGCCCCGAGGGTGCCCCGGGGAACGGGCACAGACGGGACTCCCAGCGGTGCCTCCGCGGGGGGACGCGGAGGTTTGCGCGCCCCCGCCTCACCTGGGCTCCGCGGGAAGGGGCAGAGCTCCGCTGCCTTCTCCGAGCCGGCGCGGACCCGCTCCAGCAGCATCGCGGCCTCCGTGGGCGCCGTCCGAGGAGCGCGGCGGCGGCGCGGGAGTGGCGGAGCGGCGCGGAGGGGCGCGCAGGGAGCGGCGCGGGGCTGGGCGGGGCGGGGGGGGGCGCGGGGGGCGGGCCGGGGGCGGCTCCGGGCCGCAGCTGGGCCCCGGTTCAGCGCCGGGCTCTTTAGCATCACAAAAGCGGCGGGGGGAGCGCTGCCCACCTCACTCCCCCCACCCCTCGGCCCACGCGTGGCCGGAGTCGCTGTTCCCGACGCGTGGGCTCGGGCTGCAGGAGCCGCCCGCGGGGGCAAAGCGCCCCCCGGGACCACCCGGAGCCCCCCGGAGCCCACACGGAGCGGGGCGGGGGAGCCGCCGTCGGGGGGAGCATCTCCCCTGGCCCCGCCGCGCCCCGACCGCCCCCGCGCCCGGATTTCGTTTGTCCCCGCAGCGCGGTTTGCGGGTCTCCCCCAGCGCCGCCCGTGGGGAGCGGGGGGGGGGGGGCTCTTCCCCCTCCGCTAATTAATTAATGAGCGCCGAGAGGTAGCGGGTGTCCGACCCCCGGGCTGCGGCGCGCGGCGGCTGCAGGAGGTTAATTGCGCTAATTGAGGACGCGGCGGACAGGGACTTGTGTGTGTGTGCGCGCCGTGTGGGTAGCAGGGCTGCGGGTGCGGTTGTGCGTGTGCCCTTGTTTGCGTGTGCGCGGCAGCCCGTGGATCGTTTCGGGTGTGCCCGTCGGGCTGTGCGGGTCTGTGCGCGCACACGGCTGTCCCCGCGTATTTTGGGCGTCCGTGTGTGCGGGGTGTCGGGGTGTCCACGGGGCTCGCGGGGCCGTATTTTCGTGCGTGTGCCACCGACAGCCCTGTGCGTGTGTGCCCCGCTTGCCCCAGGCAGCCGGAGCTGATAATTGTGGTTGTTACTGTGAGCCCGTTAATCCCCCGAATCCCTTTACCTCCTGCTCGCAGGGGATTACAAATTAATAAAAGCAGCTTAGGGGCGGGAGCTCCGAACACACATATGCTCCTGCCGACGGCAGCACCGCGACTTTCGCTCGCGCGTGGGGGCACCCCGGGAGCTCCACAGCGAGCCCCCGAGCCTGGGACACCCACCCCGGGGTGACAGACCACCTTCCTGCCCGCTCCCCTCCTGCGCGGCCGAGGGTCGGGACTGTCCCCTGTGATGGTTCATCTGCCCGGGGACAGGTCCCAGTCTGGGGCCAGCTCAGCCCTGTATTGTCGGGAAACAATCAGGGAGATATTTTGGGATTTATTTGGGATCTGGGGGTCCCCAAATAAAGTACCCAGAAATTCCAGGCTGGAGTGAAGCTGGGGTGCAGGTACAGCACCGCTGGAGCGTGATTGTGGCCGTGCTGCAGTGACACACGGACCACCAGCACCACAGGTCCAGGAACAGCTCCTGGGGGGAAGGTGGTGACCCACACGGTGCTTTTAAGCTCAGTTTTGAAGTGGGTTTTGTCTGAGCCCCTAAGGAAGCACTTTAGGAAAACAGCGGGTGTGTGATTGGTGCCTGTTCCCCCTGCACGGGGCAGGAGGGAGGGAGGGGCTGTTTCCCACTCAAGACCATCCGTGGCACACGCCAGCCCCGTGGTCTTTCACACTGTGACACCATCACCCCACAGAAGCCCCTCAGGGAATCTCTCCCTACACACACTCCTGTGCTCTCCTGCCCAGGTTGCAGCAGCCACCAGACCCTGCCCGGGGGTTCTGCCACCATTAATAAAAAACAAACCCAAAAGTATGTGTGTTCCTGGTTTTCTCTCTTCCCTGGTTCAGAAGATTCCTTAGGAACCCCTGAGAAGTCTGGGCTTAAAAATACCCCCCTCCCTGTTCCCTTCTGTTGGCTCTTCTATGACCAGACCCAGAGGCCGCACCGTTCTTCCCTCTGATGAAATTGTGCCAGTTTTTGTGGGACTTGTCCCCAAAACAGCATCAGACCATGAACTGAGTGGTCCCAGGGCAGCCCTTGGCACCTCTTCACCCGGAGGCTGCACAGTCTGGGTGGCAAGGCCAGGTCTGGCCCTGTCCCAGCAGGGACAACACACAGGTTTGCCCTCAAGGATTCAGGGGGTGAGCCCAGTCCTCAGGTTCCCCAGGGGAACACTGCTGGTTCCCAGGCAAGGTCAGGGGCCAGCCAGGAAATGAGTTTCAGTGCCAAACATTCCCTGACATTTCAGGAAATTATGGGATAACAGTGAAATAAAAGGAGCAAAGGTTCACCTGTTCTCAGAATTAAACACCTGCACAGAGTGATGGATGTGCTTGGACACAGACAGGGACATGGGCAATCCTGGCAATACAGTTTAGCTAAAAACAAACTGAAAACTAAAACCAACCGGAAAACACAGGTGAAGAGCCCAAACACACCACTTTGCCCAAATGTTTGCAGTTTATTTTAAACAAGCACATTAGTTTACATTTTAGTACAAAACAGTCACTTTTCCTTCCAAGAGAGGAACGAGACAGTAAAAAACCAACCAAACAAAACCAGAAGAGACTCAAAAATGCCAAGTTACTGAATTCAAATAAATAGAACATTTAAATTACTGCAATGGTATCGTCACTACTTCCAACACCTCGTGTGCAAAGCACAGACTGAGACAACACACCCAGGACCTTTGTTCCCATCCAGTTCTGAGCAGGAACAGCAGGATGGATACACTGCTGGACATCAAAAATTAGCAGTTCTCAGGAATAACTTTATTAGGTTTCTTTAGCACTTGCAGCTTTTCTCTCTCTCCTGGCACATTCCACTCCTTTTATTTTCTATGCAGGTTTAATATTCCCTCTTTAAAAACACCCAGAGAGGAAAGAAAGCTCCATGAATTACAAAGGGCCAAAAAATCCCTTTTGGAACTGACTGGCCCCAGCACAGGGCAGGGGCATTGCAGGAACCTCCATGGCACAACACACCACACAAATAAAGCCTCCAGGACTGAGGAGATGGGGCTGGAGGCAATTTTTAAAGCAGAACCACTTTCCTGGCAGCATCACCCATCCCCCAGCACAGCCTGTGCCGTCACAGAGACATAAAACGATGCCGTTTGTCATTATAAAGGTGGAAAACAAGAACAAGCAAACCAAGATTTACACAACTGAATTCAAAGCGATGAAAACCTGCCCAGATGAGGCTGTTGAAGGGAAAGCCTTGGCTGGTTCGCTGGCAAGAGCTGGAGCACCAACATGGACAAGAAACATCCTAATTTCATACTTTCACACTCTTAAAAAAAGCCCCTGGAAGTTTGAGTATTGGTTCCTTTCGTTGTGTTTGCAGCAATGTAGAAGTTAAAGGTGTGTGGCAAAATCCCTCACCTTATTCCAAACCCACATTGGCTGGTTTCTAAAGGCAAAATCATCCCTAAAAACCTCCAAAGCCTTTTGCTTCCACAAGCAGAAGGAGTCAAAGCTAACCAAGTCAGGTCTCTAAATGTGGGAGAATTCTCATCAACAGCAGCAATGACTGATTTTCAGCTTCGGAATGTGCAGCAATTCCGACAGCAGGAATTCAACAGTCCCACAGGAAAAGGCCCAGTTTTCCAGACCCAACGCTGCTGTGCTGGCTTAGAGGGTTTTTGGGTGCTTGGGTTTATTTTTTAAAAGCTAAATGTCCTTGCCTGTGGGATGAGAACACCTGCCCAGATTAGGTCACTTCAAAGTTACTTGATTTTCCAGACTAAAGGTGGAATCTCCAGGTTTTCCTCCTTCCTGGGATCTCTCCTTGGATTCCAGCCCAAACCAACCTGCACTGAGCTTGTCCCACCTTCCACCACCATTCCAGTTGCTTACAGGGTGTTTTAATATCCAAGCCCAAGTGCTGTAGGAGTCAAAGGCAACAAGGGGCAGTGAATCCCCGAAGCTCAGTTCTGTTACTCCAAGTGGAAGTTGCAGAAACACGTCAGGAATAATCAGTTTTGTGAACAAACAAGATCTGATTATGAAAAAAAAAAAAAAATAACCCTGTGGAGTTTTTGTGCTTTTTATATCATTCTTGTTGCTGGGTTTTAAACTTTCTGTGCTGGGCCTTTATGAGGGAAACCAGAGGAGGACACACTAATGGCATAAACACAGGGAATTGGCCAGAGACTCCTTATTCCTTCTCGTGTAACAGAGGAGCCAGCAAACATTCAATTAAATTAAAAGTTGCAAATGTAGAATTGAAAGGAAAAGCCTTTTTATATAACATAATTAATCTGGAGAACTCACTGCCACGAGAAAACATTGAGGCCAAAACCTATTAGGATTAACTAAAGATTAGGTAATGGATAACTAGAACATGCTCAATTACATTGGATAGGATTATAAACTTCACTATCCAGGAGGTGAATTATCCCCCCCCAGCCAGGATCACAGGAACTCCTATTCCCAGTGGTAATTTTAGAGCTGTTTTCAGGTTTTTTTCTAATTGCTGCCCACCAGGCTTCCAGACTGACCTGTAAAGGAAAATGCCACATTCCCAACTGCTGCCGCGTCCCGGAAAGGAGCAGCTCTGCCCCCAACCATTAGAGAGCCCTTCCTGGCTCCATCAGGAGCATTCCAGCGGCAGGGAGGGAGGGAAGGGCTGTTCTGTGCACTGCACAGACAATTCACAGCTGGCAGGTGACACCCTGTGAGCTCAGAGCTGGAAATACCAAGGGACGAGTTCATCAGGATTGGCTTCCACCGGGATAACAAGATAATTACTCAGCTATTTTCCTGGTTCATGAATGAGGTGAGTTATCCAAGGCTCCATTAGCACATCCAATAGTGGAGCAAGTCAAGCACCAGGTCCAAGTCTGTCCTTGCTCACACCTTAATCTCCAATAAAATGATGACCATTAGCAATCAGAATCAGGCTGCTGATTGAGACACAAACTGCCCCAAAACTCACATCCAGGCAGTCACACACACATCCTAGGCTGGAACACAAGAATTATTTGAACACAGAACGCTCTCCCCTCTAAATGTGCCATGTAAAGAATGTTTCAGAAAGTCACAGAGGTTTAGAAATGGTTTAATCAGAATAAAACTCGTTTCCTGGAAAAAAAAAAAACAACAAACACCTCAGAATTGAATTCTTGCTCCTCCAAAGGAAGCAGCCAAAGTACCACTGGAACTGTTCAGCACTCGGGGAGGCAAAACCAGCTCTGGATAAACTAAAAAATAAAAATAACACCTGACACGAAGTACACAAAGCAATATCCAATTTCCTCCCACAGCAGGCACAGTGGATTGCATAATGCAATGTTTACTCTGAAAATGAGTAAAGGATGTCGGTGGCAAGTCATGGAAAAATCTGCACTGACACATGCAACGCTCCCTCCAGAGCACAGCCACGTGTGCCTCGGCTTCCCACAGCCAGCTCCTCACATCCAGCACCTGGAGACGCCTCGGGACAAAAGGGCTCTGCAACAAGGAATACTGTGTACAAAATCCCTGATCATAAAGATTTAAAGCTGTGCCTGGGACTGAACAGCCACGCACGCCGAGAGCTCCTACACCGAGGACCGGGAATACCTCACCTTCCACCTCTTGGATCTCATCCTGAAAAAAAAGTACATGATCATCAAAAACAGGGAGGAGGCCACATAGAGGATGACACACAGACTCATGTCTAGGTTGGAAAAGCCAATCCCTAGGAAGGACACAGCCTGCCTGGTCTCCTTGAGGTTCACCGAGGCCGCCGCGTTTTTCCCGCCACCTTGGACAGCTCCAGGATTCCCTCCCGGCTTCTCTAACACCTTGGAGCCCCAATCTACCGGGCTTTCCTTCTCCTGGATCTTATTTTCTCTGTTTCCCCCCGGTTTCTTCAGCAGGTTTTTGTCCTTCCCCTCCCTGGTGTCCCCCTGCTCGGGGTCACTGGAGTCAGTCTGGCTCTCGGTGTATTTGTAGAGAATATTGTCACTGTTGTAGTGGGATTTCAGGAACTGCAGGACTTGCTCCTCATTCCAGCTGTGCAGTCCTTTAATTTCCTCGTGACATGCAGGACAAATGTCTGGAGTCGGCCACTGAACTTTGGGAAATTTTGGATCTTCGGTTAAATCACCTGATTAGGAGGAAGAAAAAAACACACGGGAAAAATAAATGTCGGAATAAAAATCAGGGAATGAACTGGGCAGGCAGAACCACCAGACACCTCACAGAGAACATTTCCCACCCGCAACCAGTGGGGTTGTTCAAAAAAACGCACCCCACAGCACAAAAACAGCCGTATGGAACCAAGCCAATCACAAACAAATTCGGAAATCCCTACGTTTCCTCAGGGACGCATCAATTCCGACCCGAAACATTTCCAGACACAAAAGGGTAATTATTTTGCCTTTTCTCCCAGGAAAAGCTGCAGCGCTGGAACCCCCAGCCCGAGCTCCTGCAGTTGCTGCTTTCAGGAGGCAGGAAGACACGACCATCTGGGCCCTCCAGGGTTAAACCTGAATTATGGTGCAAAACAAACTGCTCTTTTCACTCAGTGCTCCTTAATCCCTGCGTTCTGCCTGGGTTGCAGGAGCAGCTTCAAGGCCAAAGACTCCGATATTTTCACGTTTCTGGGCCGTGAATCATCCCACCCTAAGCTTGCTTTTCCACAGCTTTGCATCACTGCCAGAGCAAACTGGTTTTAGTACTTGAAAAAACCCACATTCTTATATTTAAAGATGTATTTTTCAGCTTGTTTTTGTGTTTGTTTTTGTTTTTCAGCCTTTAAACCTGTAATGCTGTCTTGAATTAGATCCAATTTGGCCATTTCAGATGCTCGCAGCTCTGGCCCAGAGCTGAAGGCTGGAGCTGGTGTCACATCTTGCTCTAAAAAAATAACATTTGAAAACGTGGATGGAGATAATTTTTGGAAAAAAAACTTGCAGGAAAAAGCTGATTTATTTAGCTGGTGGTTATTAGTACACTAATATTTAAACTGTTTCAAAAAATACAGACCTTTGTTTTATTATTATTATTTTATATTATTTTTAGAGGCAGGAAGCTTCCCCATGATTTTGAGTAAAATAGGGATTCAAAGATGCCTAAAAATATGTCTCTCCTTGACATGGACAAGCCAGAGAGCAAATTGGCCTTTTTATCTTCAAGATCACTCAGTAATCAAGTTGTTTCAACAGAGAAAGTAGACACACAGTGAGTTATGCTGAGATCACGAACAGAAAATTCCCTCTGCTTTGCGTTTTGCTGCCCAAGAGGGAAATGCTGTCAATTCTGCCCGTTCTAAAGCAACAGGGAACGATCCCACAGGGCAGAGCCACATCCAAGCAGCTCCTGACCCACCCCGAGGCTGTGCCAGGGTGTTTTCACTGCCCAAACGTCATTTCTCACTGGAAGCCACACGTGTGAGCACAGCTACAGAGGGCAGCTTTTACGGGTGAAAATACATCACTGTCCCACGGAGAAATTTTAGCAAACTCAAAAAGCACGATTTAACATCGTTATTTATGCCAGGGGGTTTAGACTTCTTACTAAAAGGGTATTTTAGCTGGCTGTTGCATCACCTAAATCAATATGCCCGTGAGTTTTCCAATACCTTAATGCTCTAAATAAGTGTATTGCTGCACCACTTAGCAAGTCCAAGCCAGGAGGAGTCGCCTGGTTCTGTGTTCAGCCCAGCTATTGGAATACAAAAATTAGGGGTGTGTTTTTTTTTTCATTTAATCCCTTATCATTTCCTTTTCTTCTCCTTGGAGAAAGGAGACCAAACTGTGCTTACAACAGTGTTTAATACTTCATAAATCTTGGGAATTCAGCAGGACCACAACATGAACACAATGTGGCACATTTAAATTGTAACTAATGCTACATTACCCAGATCCATAACAGCAGACAGGGATTTAGTGCAAAGAGAAACCAATTTTCTTTAGTGCTTTAGTTACTTGATACCCCCCTAACAGAAGGGATTAAACACAACCAGTATTTTAACAGCACTTTTAGTCTAACTGAAAACACAATGATCTAGAGGGGGCACAGATTTCCCTCACACACTAATTTTATTTTATTCCACTGCTGACCTGCCAATAATTCAGGCTCTTTTATCCTGAGAAAGTCTGTTGTTCAATTATATTTTTCCATCCAGCGTCGCTCCAGAACAAAACCAAGACAGGTTTTCACCTCTATTTAAAGTGTTACAGAAAGAAAAGTGATTATTTTTTATCCACTTTCATTGTCCCTTTTTAAAAAGGTTTTGATTTGGGCCACAGAAAGATCCTCTCATCAAGCAACAGGTGAAATTTCAGAAGAAGCTCCCTTTGAGAATGGTTCTTTCTCATTATATCCCACAAGGGCACAGCAACAGCCCCTCAGGGACTCCCATACCTGCCAGCCTGTTGTTCACCACGTTGTGCTTCTCCCAGAGCCACAGGACAGCCTTGTCCAGGGTTTTCACGGAATCCAGGGATTCTTTGGCCATCTCCTCGAAGTGCTGAGCACAAGCCCTGCACCCAAAGAAGTGCTGGATGTACCTCCTCATGACCTGCAGCACCACTTGGGGATTGTCCTCGAGACCTGCAACACAAGGGCCAGGTTCGTTCAGCCCCTTCTGGACCGACACAGGCACCTCAACGTCAAAGTGAACACGGGGAAAAGGGAAGGAAATGTTCCACCACTCTTGTTCTGTGCAAATTTACACCTGACTCGAAAAAAAGTCACTTTTGGAGCTTAAAGATACCCAGGGCACAAGTGTCACCACACAGAATCTACATAAAAACAAGCCACAAGGATCTTAGAGGGACTAAAAGCTTCACAAAGTTCTTTGAAGAAATCCACCCTCCCACAAAATACATATATAATATTGTCACTGAGTAGTTCATTTTATAACAGTGCCACCAAGTAGTTGAGGTGAGGCATTTAGAAGCAAAATGATTTGGCAATAAATAGAGCTTAGAGTGCTCTCAAACAGTGATTTCCACAACACACTGTTTGGAAAGCTCTGCTGGGGAATAAGACACGACTACAAGGCGATGATTTCCAACACACTCAGCATCCCAAAATGCTAACTGAGCAACAGTGATTTTAAAAATGCAAAGTAGCTGCTTATGCCAATACAAACCAGTACATTCAGTCTGTACAACTGTGCTGAGTTACCCTGAACAACACAGTAAAATAAGAGTTAAAAGTCAAGTGCTCTCTACAGAGAAATTTCTCCTTTCAAAGGGTATCTGGCAATTCAAGGGGGGAAACAAACTTAGTTAAATGAGGGCCAGACATTAATTTTTACCAGAGCACATTGTGAAATTGTTCAAAAATGCAAAGTTCACACTGTCTGTGTGCCACAACTCTTCTGCAAGCAGATATCCTGCCCGATAAATGAATATTTATGGCAAGCAGAACACGACATTTATGGCCAGGCACTGCAGTTCTGGTGATCCTTCTACTGGAAAATCAGGAGTCAAACCCCCTCAGGTCAGTATTGCCCAAGGTGCCTGTGATGCCTGTGTGTTCCTGAGGAATTAGAGCACCAGAATCTCGTTACACTTATTAATTCCACAGCTTTTTTGCCAGGCACTGAACGCACCCACAGAACAGCTGCTGAGCAACGTCTGCACTTCCAAGAGGGAATCAGGAATCCCTCCTGAAATAAACGCAAGCATGTTATTATTCTGTAACACTGACACTTTTACACTAAATAGCTAATAATTGATTCTGAAGTAAAATAAGGCCTCCCCAGATGGAGAACTTTGTGGCCTTTACTGTGTCAGCAGGTAGTTCTTTCATCTCCAAGTGGCTTGAAAATCCTGACATAATTTGTTGAAATCCTAATGGTTTCATCCCTGTCTCGCAGAATTTCTGATTCATGCTTAATTGACCCAGTAAATTATGTCAAAATGCATTTAAAAATGCACTGTGTGCTACCACGAACACACACTTGTCAAATTAAACACATTTTATGGTGCAGATTGATCAAATTACAGCCTCCTGCTGCTGAACACTGGAATAATTTACTGTTGCATTGTTTTTTGGAAGGAAAAAAAGCCTCAAAAAAGCTGCTCAAAGTATCAGAGCACTTTTGTTACGTGTGAAAGAAATACATGTACACTGTCATTACACCTTTATTTAGAATAACACCACAATATTCTTAAACCCAGCAGCAAAAAGAAGCCTTTAAAGCCAAAAAGAAACCCTAAACAGCAACCAATCTCTCCTCAGCCCCCTCAATATCTGTGATTGAACCGACATGTACAAATAAAAGCTATGAGATTAAAGCAGATTAAATTACTGTATTAAAAGAAAGGCTGGAAAATAATTTTGGAAAGTTGAAAGGCAATTTCAGGCGGAACAGTTTTATTATTGATACTGAAATATGTATTTAGGGAAAAAACCAACACCAAACACAACCAAAGTAACTACCTGCAAATAATTCACACAAAAATTTAATTATATCTGTTCTCCTGTGCAATGTTACACTCCTGAAAATTCATTCTGTGGGGAGACCTTTCAAATTCACCACTAGATTAAGAAAGAACCCAGATAATTAATTATAAAATCCCCAAGCCTGCCTTATTCACACCAACAGATCCTGTTATCTACCAACTCATTTCTTTATAATTAAGTGTGCTCACTTAATTACAAGAGCGGTTCTGCTCCGGGTTCCTTCGGATCCCTCGTGCTGCTCCCGCTGCAGGTTCAGGATTTCACCCTTCCCCATTCAAATATTCCAAGTGCAGCCCAATAAGGGCATTTCCTCACTAAATCCCCAGCGAGTTCACCCAGAGGGAACGCTCAGGGGAACCACTGTCTGCCTCGCAAAGAAAACAAACAATTGCAAAATGGCTCATTTTGTTTGTTTTTCTTTTATCAGCCCCGGGATGAATCTTCTATTAACATCTGCCATGTATCATCGTGTAATCCTCCTTTTCTCTCTCCTCCCCAAACTACTGCAATTCAGGGTAACCCTAATCTTTAAAGTGGACAAGAAGCATAAAACCCTACCTGTGGTGGGAAGGATTAGGGAGTACATCATGCTTTTTAGTAGATGGGATTTAAACAAGCAATAAGGAGAGGCAAACCTCCCAAGACATAATCCCACAGTCTCAGACTGACCCAATTCTTTGGCTGTAAGAAGTGATCAGCACATCCCTGCCCCCGATTTCCAGCCAGGGTTAACTGTGCCGAAGAGTTCTCAGGTCCTGCCACGCGTTTTTAACTTCAGATCTGAACTCCAGCTCAGGCTTGAAACGCACAGTTTGAGGGGGAATTTTGCACGGTTAAATATCAGGGATTTTTTTTTTAGGTTTAATCAGGAGACTTTTGGCAAGCCGGACAAAAGGGGGATTTCACTTATGCAAGTGCAAACCCCTCAAACTCACAGCACTAAATGGAAGAGATTTAACCCACTGTCCCATGAAAAGCAAACAAAACAAAGAGAACAACGAAAATAACCAACGGGCTGATTTGCTGTCACAAAATAACCCAAACAACAAAACCCTATTCTGCAGGAGAATTATTAAGATTTGAAAGATTTGCAAATAATTCTGGGCAAACACACGTATCTATAATTTGAAATAATAAAATAATCAGCAACCGGCACATTGCAGATTTCTGGGGTTTATGGTTTAGTGACAGTCCACGCAGAATTCTCACATTCCCTGGAAAAGACATTTAAAAGGCTTTAAATGAGAACTAAATAGAATTGTAACCAAACACAGTGTTGTCCTGGTGAGAATAAAAATATATGAAGGCCAGTATTTTAGCATTAAGAATTCTCTTTTCATTGGGTGAGGGAAATAGATTATATATCCAGCATGCTTCTTAAATGGGGATCATCACCAGAATATTAACACTCTGCTTCACAAGATGCTGCAAGTCTAAAAACAAGCAATTTTACAGAGTGCTGGCAAAGTAGTAAATCACTGCACAGATTAATGACAGGTACATTCAGCTGGAAAGAAAAAAAAAAAAACCAACCCAAAACAGTCATAACATTCAGTATTTAATAAATAACATTACAGAGGGATCAGCTAATGGTTGTACATCCTTTATAGCTACTAAATTCTACGGTTAAATCTCATTCTTCTCAAATTGAATTCCCAGTGCAACCTCAGGTGACCTGAATAATTTCCATCCCTTTCCAGGGAGCTCAAAATTTCTTTTGTTTGAATTTTTATTTTTTTTCTTTCCTGCTTTATCACTCCCAGCTTCGGGACCACACACTTTATTTACCACATTTCCAAGCGAGGGGAAGGGCTTTCAAAACCTCCCAGCTGCAGCAAAGCTCTGACCCCTGCTGGTACAGACCCGCAGCCACTGCCCTCCACAAATGTGTTCACTGAGGATTTAAACACCCCCCAAAAAAAGCGTTGTTTACCTGTATTTATCAGGGCTTTTGGTCTCAGCGCAGCTTGGACAGTGAGGGTGTGGAACAGCTTCCAAAGGGAGCAGCTGTAACCTCGCAGCTCCGGTCTGCTGCCCTGGCAGCCAACCCACTGAACCTTCTTAGCGAGAAATATCCCAGAAATCTGGAAAATAGAGAGGTGTGTTTAGGATAGATGCAGCTCTGGGATCTCAGTGTACTACTGGATGTAAAGGCACGGCTGATCCTACCTGGAATTGAGGGTAAAGAACTTTCAGTTACTTGCTCTGCACTTGTTGCTAATGAATTCAGGCTTGAGGCAAATGACTTTTAAACCTACAGCAACCCTTAAGTCCCAGATACTCTGATGTCCCTTCAGAAAACTCAACCCTCTTGCAGGATACACAAAATACTGATGTCAAACCTACTAAAATTAGCCTGACAGAACACATGAAGCAGCTCAACCTGTAAAGTTATTTTTTTAAGGACAGCATGAACACAGCACAAAAATGTTACTGTAAACTCTGGCAGAGCCCCAGTTTCCCTGGGCACACTAAAAATCCCGTATTACTCCACCAGGTTGACACGACTCCCAGTGGTACAACCTTCACAGGTCAAGATGCAGAATTTAATATCATTTCTTCTTGAAACAAACCCACTTCTTAGTCCTTACACCCCAAATCCAGTGCAAGGTTTTAGTTTCTAAGACTTCTCTCTCTGCTTCCCAAAACACACAGGAGGTTTCCAAATTTCAGAGAGCAAACAGGGAGGGAAGATTCTTGTTAATTTCTGGGCAGAGACAGCCCTGTCAAAGGGCTTTGATTGCCAGAGTGGGATGGGATTTCAGCAAGGCCTTTGCATGCCAGGAAATTAAAGAGTATTTGGGGAATAAGGCCCATTTCAGTGGGTGAATCTCCCATCACTTCAGCTCTGCCCTTCCAGAGAATCCTGCTGGTAACAGGCACAGCAAAGCCCAAAATATCCCCTGGGAATCTCGGATCCCTGGAAGCTGACATTAGGGAACACACATATTGCTTGCTCATTCTAAACCCAGCCAGGATTGTGGATTTCAATTCTCTCATTTCAATTTCTTCGTGTGGATTTTTTTGGTTGCTGTTGTTAGTTTTTGTTTTGTTGTTGGTTTTTTTTTTTCCTTCCTGGTAATGATTTCACTTTATTTTCATTTTAACCTTCTTATAACTCCATTATGACCGAGGGACCATCAGTAAGTGATGTCTTAGATTTATGCAGAATCTTATCCTCTACTAATGCTGCATTTTCTGCTGGAAACTGGCACCAGCTTACCCGCATTTTGTTGTTGACCAGATCCAGAATAGCATCATAAGGGATTTTGTCTAATGGAAGGCTCACCAGCCACTCTTGCAAGGTCTCTAACAACTTCACCACAGGCTGACGGCCAGGAAAGAGCTGAGAAGAACAGAAACAAAAAATAAATTAAAAAATAAAAATCAAGGCAAACAATATTTTAAAGCCCCAATCTCATCAACAGCAAGACACTTTTGTCGTCATCTCAATGTTTTCCTGCCTTTAAAACGCTTCAGATTATAAGGAAATTAACTGCTTGTTCTGCTTTTGATGAAAAGCCTTCTCACGCTAAGTTGGGCTCATAACATTAACGAGTTTTATCTGCAAAATATTAAAGCTGAAAGTAGTGAATAACAAGCAGGAATTGCATGGAACAACTTGGGCCAGATTATATAGAACTTCACATGGGGGTAATTCAGTTCAGAGTGTGGCTCAGAACAGAGGCAACACCTCAGTGAATCAGGGAGGCTGAAATCCTTCTCACTTTTAGAAGATCAATCACAAACAATAGTTCTTTTTGGTCAGATTTCTGCCAGTTGGGAAGCTGGTTATCCAGAAGGGCATTTTCCTTCTCATATGCATAACAGTGACTTCCAAAGTGATTTGGAACCAGTGACTTCCTTACCTCGGAACTCAGAGAAGCCACAGTCTGGCAGATGGGTGTGAGGGACTCTAAGTCAGTGGTGAGGCCGTGGTTTTACACCAGAAATGGTTATTTTGCTTTAATTAGGGTTGTGATTGCTACAGGATTAAGCTGAGTGTGCCCAGCGGCCTTTAGGGAGCAGGATTTCAGTAATGAAAATTCCCCAAGTAGGGAACCAGAGACCTCTGTGACTTTGGGATGATCCTCACTAGAACCAGGAGAAGAGTATAAAAGGTTTCCTACCAAAATCACCTGCAAATCATGAATGGGAGATACAAGGAAAGTGTTACATCACCTCCCAAAAAAACGCAAATAAAGGCCAGCAGCCCACCCTGCAAGGCCAGGTGGAGCTGAGCAGGGGCCCAAAAGAGAGCATTCCCAATTTCTGCACTAATAACCAGGGAAGCAAATGACATCAGCTGGCCAGGAGCCATCAGGAAGAGCAGAGGATGTTTTAGGGATAATATGATGGAAAGATTAGCACCACACTTTCTTAAAGAAATGAGGCCAGTGAGAGATTTCTGACCTCTGATGGCTGCAGGGGGGGAAAAGGGGGGTAAGAAACTGTCTGTCTGATTTTCAGATAAATCCAGATATCTGGAAATGGTTCATATAGGCCTTATTATTCCCTTAATAGTTATTGATTCACTGTTTTAAAATAAAACGTAGTGGTAGATGCACTGTTAGTAAACATAAAGAGACATTGGTCACTCCAGTAAACTGGCATTATAAAGTGAAATTACTTCAATTTTTTTTCAATTCACATTACATTATTAATGTAACATACAAGCATTTGTATTTTTTAAATACTCACTGATATTCAATACCTCCATTATTTTGAAATAATCAGTTAAATTCAGTACCTCAACTATATTCCAAATTTAGACAGAGGCTGCTAAGATCTCTAAACAGAACACCATTTGCCAAGTGTGCATTAATGAAATCCAAAAGTCAAGAATGACAAACAAAGGTTGTTTTAATCCCACTGAGTTACAACAGCTACTTATCCCGAAAATCTGATAAATGGACTATATTTACAGTGGCTGTTCAATATGCTGCAGACTACTTAAGCTTTATTTAATTTTGAGCCCTCTAAGATTAAATTAAAATGCATTTTAACCCCGTAAGTATGTCAGAACGGCACCAAATACTTCAAAACCAACACGTAAATAAACCCACAAAACTCCTTTTTAACCTACTGAGGACACACATATTTAAACATTGAGAGACCTTTGCCCCACAATAAATTGGATGGTCGAGCCACTTCATTCTTACAAATAATCAAAGACCAGAAGGGTGTACCTTGGCAGAGATGGTGACAAAATCCTTGAAGGTCTTGAGCTCAGCTCCCTCAAGCATCTTGTGCGTGGCGAGTTCCACCCTGAGCAGGAAATGCAATCCCGACTCGAGGTCAGCCATGTACAGCTTGGTCCTGCAAAACACACAAATCACGGGGCAGAAGCTGGCAGCTTTCTTTTGCTCGTTTGCTCCCCAGCCATGAAGATAAAATTGATAGAGAGAGGTGTCAATAAAGCCTCAGCCCCGCAGTGACTGCAGTTCCCCCCACCCCGGCAGCTCGGGTTGGTCTCGTCGGACTCTTTCCTTCTCTTCAGGGTTTGGATAAATGAAGCACAACCACATTTCAGCAAGTTGTTGTTTTGTTGGTTTTTTTTTTAATATTTGACTAAACTTTTCGGCCTCCCAGGCAGCTTTACCTTGCCATGAAATTATAGCCCTGGCACTGTCAGCAAGGAAATGAGCGGTGCGAGGAAATTACAGCTTCTCTGCTGGGTCGGCCACAGACAGGGAAATGGCATGTGATGGACAAAGGGAGGACTCTGTTCAACAGCAGTGGGTTAAACACAGAGCAGGGGCGCAAACAGGGCTGAAAATGTCCCTGTTGGAAAGGACTGGCTTTAGAAATCCTCTCCCAAACTCAGCAGTTTTACTGCAGGTCCCTCATGTGCAGGTTAAACCACACCGGCCGTCGTGGTAAAACAAACCACGCATTTTAAAAGTTCCTTCTCACAACCAATTATTTTCATAACAAAAAACACTTTACAAAGTACGAGTGCATCAAGCACACCCCCCGCCTCCAGCTTTCAGTGCTTCTAGAGCACAAACTTCAGGCAGTGTGAGAGAGCAACAGCACGATAAAAACAGAATTTCACTTGGTTAAGGGTTAAGATTCTTTGTAAGAGCTCAGCAGCGTAATTGTTCCTAAAAACACACAGAATTAAAAACCAATCATTCAAGACATTGGCTGGCCACACCTCCTAAATTACATACAGGAAAGAACATACTAAAATACAGAATATTCTGTATCTTAACAGCTCAAACTACAGACTTATTCTGAATCTATCTCCCTAATTAATAATGTAATCACTTAAGTTTTAAAAACCAGCAAAATTCTGCATCAAGTTTCTTATTTAAAGAGACATCCACATGAATGCAGGAGGTTCTCCCAAGGGATCCTATTTAGAAGGTGCTTGCACTGGAGATTCACATCACCAGGATTTTGCCTTGCTGGAAAGCAGCTCCACTTAACTAAGTTGTTTTGCTACGAGAACGTTTCATATAAAGTACTTTCTAATAGTCATTGAAAGAAGATGACACTAATAGTGTCTACGAAAGGAAAATAAGCACTGAATTAAAGCACTCAGTCCTACATCTTTCCATCTAAAGATGCTGAGGGATTATCTCCCTGCAAAGGCTTTACATCCTTCTCTCACACAAAGAGAGAAAGAGGGTGAAGATAAACCTTTGGGATTTGGGACGATAAACATCTTTTTCCAGTGACTTTAGTATTTTCTGTTATACTTGCATTTGGCAGCACTTTTTGGTGGGCTCTGCTTCAACTGTTACACACGCAGAGAACCCTCCTTTTCTACAGAAATCACACAGCTTTTCATTTCACTATTCAGTTTTACTTCCCAAGGTTTTCCAACAATTCACATCAGTGATTTATATATTTCAGGCAATATGTTCTTCAGATTTGGAAGATTTTATTATAAATTACAGCACAGCTTCCCACGGGGCAAAAAAAACCCTTCGCAAAGCAAATTTTAATAACCAAGTATTGATCAGAAAATCAAGGGGATCACTTACTTATCAAACTCTTTCCACACCTTGATTTCTGTGCCCTCCTCTTTGTTTTCCTGAGCAGGCAGCTGCAGTGGCAAAAGGAGCTTTTTCCTTACACCTGGCAGGGACTTTAAATATGAAGAAAAGAAAGACCGAAGAGGCTTCAAACTGCAAATAAACAGACAACAGAGAACACTTTTAATCTCACGCTCAGTGAATGTCCAAAGCAAATTAGCATATTTATAAAACAAGATATTCTCTCTGGTTCATGTTTTCCTAGTCCTAGGGCAGCACGGTGTGTTTCCATACAGAGCGAAGTGAAATAAGGTTCAATTTAGCAATAACAATTTGGATTAGTGGCGTGAAATTCCATTCAGAGTAAGAAAATCCATGAGTTTTTCCCTTTCAGATGTATCACAGTAATAAATTAAAGCTATAAATAGGCAACAGTGGTAAGCAAAAGTAGTATTAGGTCTCTTATTGATAACACAAGTAACACACAACTTGAGTCAGAGCAGTGCACTGATGACATGCCAGGACACAAGGTCATTATTACAGGCAAAAGGGTGACACAGAATAATTTGCTTTGTGTGAAAAGAATCCACAGAAGCTTTTTTTAATAAGTTAAATGAATCTCCTCCTACTGCTCTGATGGATAATGACTTACTTGTTAATTAAGCCATGGGACCCATTTGGTTGGATCAAGTAGCAGGAGGGCACTGAGGGAATACCCAGTTTCTCCAGGAAAGCCTTGTCAGAGTTCAAGGCCCTCCTCACCACGATGTTTTCGTACTGGATCAAGTCCAAGATCACCTGGGTAACGAAAAGATGGCACGAATTAGACATTGTTCAAGGAATGGCCAATATTGCAGGGCAAAACACAGAAATGGGTGAAGGGCATCACCCTTTCAGGGCATTGTTAAGCTGTTTGCCAGAGAAGTGCAGCTACGAGTGTTCTGTGCACAGCAACAACTGCACTGAAAGAAGATTTAATCTTCTCTGGAAATTATTACTCCTATCTTCCTCTTTTTTTATTATTTTTGTTGGTCTTTCCTGGTCTTTGCCCCTTCCTTCCATCACAGTGATGACACATGGCCTTCCCTTCTTCAGGAGTTGGGACTCCTGTTAGGTTTGCCCATACTGCCTTATCTTGTAAACATGAAAACAATGTTATTTTCTATTTCACCATTTCTATTTCTATTCTATAAAGCTAAAATGCTACATGACATTAGCAAATGTCTTTTCCTCCACTTTGTGTTAACCAGATGACTCTCAGTCTTCCTCTGTAGCAGCAGGTAAAAAAAAAACACAAAGCAAGTGTGATAAAAAGCTGACAAACTTTATAATCTTCTCATTTCTTCTCTTCAGTAATGCTCACTTGTATCAACAGGCGGCTTCCAAAAACAAATGCCTGGAAGCAGAGCAGCCTGCTTCCCAAAATGATTCTCCCTTTTGGCAGCACAGCCTCCTCCCCTCCTGCAACTGGGCCATCTCAGCATCAAATCTAATTAGAAACATTTTGCAGACATTGGATGTTTCTACACAGATTATGCCCAGATAATTATGCAATTTATTTTCTTCACTTATCCTAGATGCTGGCAGGAAGAGAAAAGCAGCAGTTGTCTAAGCTAACAGCAGGCTCATTAGGTGGGGAAAAGATGCCAAATCAAACATTTTATTGATAGAGTGGGGGAAGCAGAAACCAAAGACTTCCACTTCCGCCATGTCTCAGAGATGTGAGAATAATCTTACGCTATCATCCTAATTTAGAACAGAGTTTCCCAACATTTACATGTGAAGGAAGGGAACCCGAGATTTTAGATTATTACCAACAGTTGAAATCATAAAAGTTGCCCAGAAGAACGAACATCACAAATGGTTCTCCAGCAGTAACAAAACAATAACATAATCTGAACAATATTTTTCCTGTGATCTTCCAGATCTTCAAAGAAAAAAGGAATTGGGCTAACAGTGAAGTTGATAAATTAATCTCCCACTGAAACATGAATGGAAGAAGTCAACACGACATCACATTCTTTTGTGAGCAAGTTCCTCTGTGTGACTGAAGCACCGCCCTAGAAAACCCCTTGGCTTTGTGATCCTCCAAACAGGCATGACCTGCCCTTTATGACCCTTGAATTCAGTCCTGGAATTAGTTTGTTGCTTGGCTAAATAACCAAAAATTCAGCTGTGTTGTGCCAACACTCATTCCCAGACCTCCTGTCGTTCCAAAGGCACAGTTACCTCTCGTCCCACGTAGGAGCTGTTGCTTTCAAACACGATGGCAGTGTAATGGTGGCTGTTCTTGTCAAAAAGAGAAGTAATATCACTGGACCTTTTAACAAAAGAAAAGAAAAGAAATTCAGAATGCAACCCCCCCGCTCCGATATTTATGGAATTTCCTTTCACAACCTCACAGCAGAACTGACAGTAGGGAAAAAAAGACTCGCTTCATCTTTAATAGGACCTTCTGTATTTTATTTAATTAACTCAGTGACCATAAACAGCTCCATTTGAAACAAGGAACTTACCAAACTGGGTCCAGTGGTGGGCAAGCAGGTGGCCTGACCTCCTGGGAGTGGTTCTGCAGGAAGTCAATCATCATCTGACGGACTGTTTGCAGCTCTCGGTCTGCTCCTGCTGAGAACAGGTTACAAAAAATACAAAACTGGGGGAAATCACTCCCAAGGAGGTTTTCTGGGAATGTGAGTTCCTGTGCAGGCAGGTTTTCTCATGCTGTGCTGTGTCAGGTTTTTGTTTCAAATTTAAACTTACAACCCAGAACACCATTTGGCTGAAGAACTAAGGACTGAGTTGCAGGATTGCATTTTAATCTTAATATAAGATCATATTTAAAAGCTGTGGTCCCACCCCAAAATTAATACAACTTCAAGGCTTTTCCAAATCCACCCATCTGCCTGCCTGGCTGATTTTCTCTTCAAACAACGCTTGATTCTAAATTTGTGTTCATTTTCACAATAGTTGGTGTGGGCACCTTCAGGAGTTTTTTTGCCATAAGGGCATTAATCATGAATTAAAAACTGCCAAGGAGTATCAATCCTACCAAGTGGACCAGGTATCTGAGGAAATAACTGGAGTGTGAAAATATTTGATTTGCTTGAGGAGAAACCAATTCAAAAACAGGAACTGCCACAAAATGCCAAAAAGCAGCAGGTACCAGCGTGGCTCCCTTGGCCAGGAAGGGTTAATGGTGCAGGTGGTCTCTCCTCTGACCTCTGGCCTTTTAAATGTTAATCCACTGAAAGACACAGCATCACTTTTGTCCCTGACAAACCACCTCAAGCTGTGATCCTGTCACACACAGGGGGATAAGCCTGGTTTCAGTTAGGCAACATCTGAATAGGGGCTCTCCCAGTGCGATTCGGGACGCCTGGAAAGTGGCTCACTGGAGTCAGGATCCAGCAGATTGGATCTCCTGCTGATGGGGTGTGTGGTGGGGAAAAAAAAAAAAAAAGGGGAATTTAAAAAAAATTATCGAGACATTCGGGAAAATTAAGAACTTTATTTAAAAGAAAAATGAGGAGTGTGAGCCCTAAGTTCTGGAACAAATGTTTTGCCTGTCTAAAATTGTGCCATTTTCATACAGTGCTTGGAATATCCTGACTATTTAGTGCCCATCCCATCTCTGTCCAAACTAACTGACAGGCAAAGGGATTTTGCTTGTTGTGTGGCACATCCCTGGCTCACAGGAGAACTGCCCTGGGATTCCTTACAGCTGGATCTTCTTACCTTGGTAGTTTTCTCCAGTAGTAAACTGCTTTGTAAATGCTTTGAAGTACTACGGGGGAGAAAAGAAAAGTCACTGCATCAGACAAAACCAAGAATGGCGTTCAAGAATTTTTTACTTTTCCAGCTCTAACTACAAAACATCTTTATCTGGGAGTTTTCCCTCTAAATCTGCAAGTTCCAAAGATCTGTTTCTCACTCATATGTACCATTCAGAACTCTGATAACAAAAAAGCCAATTTAGAGGAAAAATACTGCGAACATTAACCCAAATGAACTGATTCCCAAAAATCTGTGTTACCAGCTCTGGATACGCTTGGAACACAATTCACATTTTCCCAACTCCCTCCAGTGGTTAAACAGGAGATCTAAGGGAGCTTGGCCACCTTCTGCTATGGCAAATGAAATGGAAAAGTAAAGACTGTGTTCCAATTTACACCTAAAACTTTAAAGATTAAAAAAAAATTCGTTCTTTTTAACAGGGTAAAAGATCACAAATCCTACAGTGAAACGGCTCCTGTTCCCCCTCATCACAGAGTTTATTCAATCCTCTCCTTCTACCACATTCTGCTCAGACTCACAGTCAGTAATGTGATGATACAGACTGACAGAAGGTAAAAATTGCATTTAGATTTAAAAATGAACAGTAATAGATACTTCTGGTTAACACAAGATCCTTTCAAAAGGCAGTTTAAGCAAATTATGAAATTAATTAGAAAAATAGTGAATGATCAATCAAGGGGAAATTTTTAATTGGTCATAAAATCAGCTGTTTTCATGAGGCAATACCCATGAATATCCTTTACTTTCACACATCAAAACTAGAAACAATATCAATTGTTTTTATCAATAATCACAAACCGTCTGAATTTGAAAAATATTTGTACAAATTGTTATCTAATGAATCTATTAAAACAAAGTGTCATATAAATGGAACAACACAGTACTTTGTGTGAGAATTTTCCAGATTCAGAATTCCTGCTCTAAACAGGATTTTGCATTCAGCAAAAAAAAAAAACAACCCTCAAATTAATCTGTTATCAAGTTTGCAGTTTTCTCAGGAAAAGCAAAGTAGAAGTCCAGTTAAAGAACAATGAGTTATACATAATTTCATGGGTTTAATTACTATAAAACATGCATTATTTACCTAAGGCAGGATGTTCTGCCACTTACCCTAAAGGTGGGGTAATAGTGAATACCGTATTCCTTGCAGGTCTCATAGTTCTCCTCTTCCCCGCAGTCCAGCACACCAACTCTAATTGCAGATTCCCAGTCTGAAAACAAAGACACCTTTCAATTTTCAGCAGAAGTGATCAGGGATCCCAGCTGATGGATTACCCTGCTTCCCAGGGAAAGCAGGAACAGGACTCTGACAGATTCCAGTGGCACAAAAATCCAGCCCTCGGTCGATTCTCATTTGCTGCTCATTTCCACCCCCGAGTGTAACACAAGCTCCCGATTTTTAAAACAACTAAAACCTCCCTGTTTCTCTTGGCTGCATCAGGATTTTAAATGCAGCTAAACAAGAGGAATCCCAACAGACAGTGCAGCAGTTCCAGGGCTGAAGGCATTTTAGTGAATCCAGGAAGATGAAATTGGGGTCATCCCATCAGGACCCTGGATTGAATTCCCCAGCTTTTCCCATTAGCTATGCTCATACAGTGAGGCATGCAGAAGAGAGAACTGAATAAAATTAATCCAGTTACTCATCCACATGGCTGTCAATTACAAACCCATAAATTCGATGCTTTGGTTTTTTAATAAGCTGGTTTTTTTTCTCAAAGTTACAATTTTCTGAGAGGCCTCAGGATTACACACAACCCCCAGCTCAGGCAGCGTCTGCTGAAAATTGTCTTTATCCATCAGATATTTGTTCAGAAATACACGAGATATACCTCAAAAAACACCTGAATTTTAACCAGAGTGCTAAATAGTGGAGCTTGAGTTTTCTTTATACACGTTTCATAGCAGTAACCACAAGAGTTCAAGTATTTCTACAAATATGCTTCTGTAACTTCAATAAGAGCTTTCAACTACCTTAGAGCTTTTCCCTTCCCTTTTTTGCTGGGAACTTATCTTTTTGAGCCAGGCTGTGCTGTAGCAATCACTTTAAGGAAGAACCACTCCAAGAGAATCCTTCCTTTTTAAAGCAAAGTTAAATCAAGCCAGCCGTGGGCAGAATGTCAAGGTCCCCCGTCCCCCCCCCAGTTCCCAATAAAATTTAAAAAGCACTAAAATCAAACTTTTGCTTTTACAGCAAAGAGCATGAAAGCTTCGTCAAGTTCAAGAGCTGATGGAGAGCTGCTTTGCCAAACTGCTTTTGAGACTTAGCTTGACCTTTATTTGTCTTTGGAGGAGATGGGGCAGCCGAGGGAGAGTTTTGTGCTGAACGTGCCAAGAGCTGAGCGGGCACCAGGAGACCCCCCCGGCCGTGCTGGAGCAGATGGGCACGTATTCACAGCAGCACAAAGGGACACAACAGCCCATTTCATCAAATAAAACGCAAAATACAAAAGGGAAGTTTGGCTTCTGGGTATCTCTCCCATTCAGCTTCCAGCACTCCTCCTCCCTTTTTCCACCTGTCTGGATCCTCCTCCGTGCCGTGAATAGGAGCTCTGTGATCCCAATGCAAATAACCCCCACACAACAAAGCACCCCCAGCCCAGCTAAACCCCCGGGTTAAAGAGCACCAGCTGGGGAGTTTGTTGCTCAGCATTCCTGCTGCTGGAAAAGCAGCTTTTCCTTTCCCAAGGATGCCAACATTGCTGGAGAGCACAGCCCACACCGTGGAGTTTACAGGGCCACTGCAGCCTGGACCCGATTAATTTTAAATTAGCATTAGCAGTTTTGAAACAGTGACTCACAAACCATGTGAAAGAGGCTGAGGAGTGACATATTAACCAGCACAACTTCTGTTCACGCCAAACAAGTTCCAGTGAATGACAGGACTGTCTCGGACAAACTGGAATCCACAGGTTGGTCAAACCTCCCACTTGAGAAAGGCTACACAACACTGATCCTATTTTTCAGGAGGATTATGTTCTTCCATGAAATCTGCAATGGTTGTATTGACAAGATTTAACAAATGGGGAACAAAATAAAAATGAAGTCTATTAGCACAGGCCTTTTATGGACAAAGTAGTAGCAACCAATTTAACGGGATTTTGTTTGGATACCAAATCAGCAAACACATCCACAGTGATCCAGGAGTTCTCTAACATAAAAGAACCTGCATCCCCAAGGAAAGCTTTAATATCCTAGCAAAGGAGTAAATATTTTTGGAAAAATAAATGTTGAGACAGCCTAAGTGGGCAAAACGTTCTGGGTTTGGGTTTTTTTGAGGGAGCTCCCAATGAAAAGTGTGCCTGTTCTCAGCCTCCTCCTGAAATCCATTCATTCCAACTTGAAAGTGGAAACATTTTCCTGACAAATAACACCAGAAGCCAATTGCATTTGCTGGCAGTGCCAATGTCCACAAATATCAAAATCCACTTTTTAAATGAAAGTCTTCATAAAAATTCAAAGGACTAAAGAGGAGAGAGGCCTTTAAGTGGTTCCAGCAATACAAGTGCTTAACAGAATTTGCAGTTATCGTGACTGTAGATGAGAAAGAAAATATATATTTGAAGAAGTCACTACAAATTACAAAGGTATCACACTGATGTATTAATATATAAACATGTCCCTGTTTTATTTTGACAAAAGCTCTGGTCAGTTCAGGCTCTTCATGACCTTCACTGCAGTGCTCAAACACTTCCTTGTTACTTCAAAGAAGAAGAAAATCTAATATATTCTGGCCAGAAGCTAATCAAAGCAGTAGTGAAAATGTTACATAAACTTATGCAGATTAAACAGAAAAAAGCCACTGCTTTTATAAACAAGCCCCCCCAGGTGCATTTGGACTGCTCTGAAACCAGGACTGCTCTGTGCTTCTCTGGTTTTGAGCCTCTGCTCACCAGACAGAATTCCTCGGTGCGTGGTGAGTTCCTCAGGACCTATTTTTGGGTGGGCCTTCATTTCCACAGACCTAAACCCATGAACATCTAAGACTGCATCTGCACCTCCTGGTAGTTGTCAACACTTCTCAGGAGCTCTTCACTCCCTCTCAAACTGAAACCACGAGGGCATCAGAACTGCTGTTCCATCCTGGAAGGATCTCCTGGGTGAAATGCTGAACTAAGAATAGTTCAAAAGCCTTTTACACCACTAGATTAAGAATAACATTTCATACACATTTGATCTCTGGTTTCCTCCCCACCAGAGGTATTGAATGTAACCAGTACCTGAGGGGCCTGTTCGTTTTCTTACACGTAAAAACAGAGTAACATTTCAGCACCTGCCAAAAAACCTGAGCAGGCTGACACAGCAAGGCAGGTTCTCTCAGTATAAGCAGTGGAGGCCACCACTTCTACTTAATTCACTATGTGATAAATCTGAAAACCCAGGTCTCACTTTGCCTGATTTTTGCATTATTTCCTGGTGGTTCTCTTCCCCCTTCTAGGCCATCCACGCTACGATGAATTTGCAAGATATGGATCAAATACATTCATGGCCTTTCCAGTACCATGATATTTTTCACTTAGCTTCCAAAGTAGGCTGTTCTCTTTGCAAAACATTCAGAAGATAAATATTTTGCCTCCAAGAGTTCAGTCTAAACAAACCTCCCATGGGCACACATGGATGCTCCTGCGTAAAACCCTGCGGCTGGATCACAGTGCGTGGGTGTGAGGTGGCGTTTTATCCCTGGATTCCTACGAAACCTTTGATTTGGGGATGTGCTACCACCACCCTTGCCTTGCTCTGCTCCATGTGCCGTTCCGGCAGCGTGGGACCACCAGGAAAGTGGGATGAGGGGTGATGCTCACACAGGGTACCACCAGGAAAGTGGGATGAGGGGTGATGCTCACACAGGGTACCACCAGGAAAGTGGGATGAGGGGTGATGCTCTCACACACCAAGGTACCACCAGGAAAGTGGGATGAGGGGTGATGCTGACACACCAAGGTACCACCAGAACAGAGGATGAGGGGTGATGCTCTCACACAACAAGGTACCACCAGAACAGAGGATGAGGGGTGACGCTCTCACACAACAAGGTACCACCAGGAAGGTGGCACCACTTTCATCACCACCACCAGGGGTGCTGCCCACGCTCAGAACACCAGCGGGGCACTGGGAGGAGGGGTGGTTCTCACACACCGGAGGCACCACGGCTCACACACCCACCCACCCACGCGTGGCCGGCCCGCACAGCCCAGGGGCGACACAGCGCCCGAGGCCCCGCGGCCCCCCAGCCCAGCGCCCCTCGGGCACCGCCGCGGCCCGGCACCGGCACCGGGCACCGGGCACCGGGAGGCCGCGACCCGGTCCCAGCCTCACCTTTGACGTCCCCCGCCAGCGCCCGCCAGGTGGGAGCGAAGGCGATGCAGTGGCCGCAGGACGAGCTGTAGAACTGCACCACCCAGGCGGCCGAGGAGTTGAGCAGCGCCGGCCGCACCGAGCCGGCCGTCAGCACGGTCAGCGGGTCGTGGCCGGGCCGGTAGAGCCGAGCGGCCGCGGCCGCCGCCAGGAGCAGCGGGAGCAGCAGCGGGAGCGGCCCCGGGAGCGGCCCCGGGAGCGGGATCAGCGCCCGGCGCCCCCCGCCCGCCGCCGCCATGTTGGGACGCGCGGAGAGGGGCGGGGCGGGGCCGCGCCATGGCAACGGGCCGGCCATGGCGGCGCGGCCTGAGGGGCGAGCTGAGGGGACAGAGGGCTGAGCGGTGTCCTGAGGGGAGCGAGGAGCGCCCCGTGTCCCTGTGAGGAACAAGGAGTGTCCTGTGCCCCTGTGAGGGGAACGAACAGTGCCCCGATTCCCTGTGAGGGGAGCGAGGGGTGTCCCGTGTCCTGAGGGGAATGAGGACTCTCCCGTGTCCTGCGGGAAGCAAGGAGGGTTGCCTGTCACCCGAGTGTCTCGTGTCCCCCGAGGGCAGCGAGGACTGCCCTGTGTCCCTTCAGAGCCTTTCAAAATGTGGGACACGTAAAAAAAAAAAAAATTTTTCATAAGCAAAGGTGTTCTTTGATGTTTTGACCTTTCAGGCCTCGTCAACAAGAAGGGAGGTTTAATCCGCGAAGCAGTGGCCAACAAGCAAGCTCCGAGCGATGCCCGTGGGTGAGAACAAACAAATTACTTGCTGGTAGAGTTGTTAAGGTCTAAGGCTGGACATACTTCAATGGTCTCAGCTTGGGGGGAGGTTGAAGCTTGGGAAGGACGATGCACCACTGACAGGGGTACAAAGAACGCACCATTTTCGGGCCCACGAGGACATTCCGCAGAACTCCACGACCCGCCGTGGTCCCTTCCGACCCGACCCCATCCTGTGATCCTTTGAGATCGCTCGGTGGCCACGTTTATGTGACAATTGATAAGGGAACGGGAGTTTCAGCTTCACAAAGCTTCTCATCGAGAAGAGATGAAAACCTCGGGGCCTCTGGGTCGAGAGCTGTTTCATCCCAAAGTACCTGTCTCAGCAGGGAAGAGCCGTTTCTCCTCAAACTGAAGCTCTGATAAAAGGCTGCACGTGGGCAGGCTGATAAAAACCTCTGCCCTTCCCATAAATTCAGGTTGGATGTGCACTAGTCATGGATTTTAGCACCTTTTATAGCTCTGGCCACAGTATGGACATATCCTTGCATTTCTAAATACAGGCTTAAGAACTTTCATTACATTAATGAGAGGCAGAAAACCAACAACATCCCCGGAGGACAATTTCAGAGGAGTTTAAAACTTAGATAATTAAAGACTGAGGTCTCTGAAAATATAATTCTTGCTTCTGTTACTCACAAGCACTTCTTTTAATCCTTGAAGAACAAGTAGGAAACAAATGGGTACTTCAGGCCTACCAGTGTAAATTTAGAGGTTGGAATTTAATTTATCAGATTCTCCCTCCTCTGCCTTTTCTTTTCCTGGTGCTCTCTTTTTTTGACCATTAATAACTGAAGTGTTTCATCACATATCTTTTGATCCACAGCTACAGGCTAAATGATTTCTCATATCACATCCCAGCTTTGGGGTTTTCTGTCTCTTTTTCCTGGGTTGAACAAGCAACAAAATAGATGGTTACAAGAGCCAGAGTCCAACAGCTCCAAAGAATTGAAAAGTCTTGCAGCAGCTGCTAATTAGGATTTTAAAAATCTGCAGTGCCAAAGATATTTTAGAGCACATTTTATTCAGAAGAATTGCTAAATGTATAAAGATGAAAGAGATGGATTACAGGAAAATTAAATGTAGGCTTTAACTGAGAAATAATCATTTTCTATGAAAGATAATGACTCCTCTTGAGGCTAGTATCAAGATTTATTGACCCAGGAGGTTAATATTGATCAAACCCAAGGCAAACAAAATATTAGACCTTGAAGGAGAGTAATCTTGATATTGAAGTCTTGCCACTGAGTGAGCAGGTCAATATATCTGGGTGCCAGAATCTCAGGTTTTGAGCACGGAAGGGTGGGGGGATATTAAACATGTCTGACATGTTCTGTGTATACACTTTTTATTCTCATCAGGAGGAGTTACTTTATAGCTGTGTCCTTCCCTGCAGAGCATCTTGAGGGTTCGGGCTTCACTCACAGACCTAATTGCAAATCTGATGGTTATCAGCCTCAGGTGCAACATAAGGCACCAATCTGAAATCAAACAAGTCCTTCAACTATTATTTCATATATAAGTGATGTTTTTAAGAGCTTTCATAGCAAACACAAGGATCCAGCTGCTGCTGCTGCAAAGTCACAGTGACAGTAAACTGAAAAAGCAGAGAGCTTCAATATATAGATTTGTCATTGTGTCCAACAATCTGCAAGTCCAGGAGAAAAAAAAAATTGAGTTAAATTCTACTATAAAGTGACAACAAGAAAACAAATAACTTATCTGGATTAACTAATCAATGAGGAAAGTCAGAGCCTTAAGAAAATGTACCACTAGGGACATGAAAACAGTTTCCAGGATAAGACCAACAGTTCATAGGCTCGGGGCAGAAGTTGCCTTTTTATTTCTGTTCATATGGCAACAAGCAGGGGAGGGTTTAATGTCCTCAGGAACTGTCTGCACAACAAAAGTACTCCCAGTCACTGCTGAGAATAGTGGTCCATGATACAATCAGCAATTCTAACTGATTTCAGTACAAATAATGTTTTACATATGGTTTATTTTGTTGATTCAGAAAAGAATTCACTATGAAACAATTCAGTATGAAAACAACCAAGGCAAAAGAGGTGGGACAGCAATTTCCATAGTGAACTGATTACCGTGCTCAGGGAATGCTCATATTTCCTTGCTAAAATCTTGGGGGTTTCCCTTTTTCCAGTGTTTTGCCATTACAAAAGGATTGATTTCCTCTGTTTTGCCAGCTAAAGCACATCCCCAGCACCCTACACATTGAGATCTTGTAAGAATTCAACAGGCTGATGTGAACTGCATGATAAATAACCCAAATCACAAGCACATGTTTAATTGACAGACACTGAAGTTACTGATAGAAAAGTCTCCCATTTAAAGTGCATTGCATCAGTATTTGTCTCATTTACATAAAATTATAGACAGTTAGATTGAATATGTGGCTCTAGGTCCTGTCATTCCTTATGCCACATCTCTGAAACCATCTCCAGGCTATTTTTAACTAGTTCCACAGTGTATTAAAAAAAATAATGATGCACAGCCACTTTTAAGTCTGCTGTACCCATCAGGAAAAGTTTTAGACTTCTTCCAGTTAGAGGAGTTTATTCCAAACTACAGCAGCCCACAGCAATTCAGGATCTGGGAGATTCAACTCCATCTGCACATTTACATTCTTCAGACAGTCACCAGTGATTTTCTGAGCACAATTTTCAAAGCATTCACAACCTGAGCATGATAACAAGAATAAGATCATTTGCACACAAATTGGTTCTGAAACCTGCTAGAGACTTGTACACAATTTTAAAACACACTGTGCTTTTCAAAGCAGATAAAGTGCAGTTTTGAATAAAAAAAAAGAGAAGAATAAAATTTACACCCTTTGGATTCTGTGTGACATCAGTCTAAGAAGACCATTGATCTTAATGAGCCTTCCCAAAGCACAGAACACAAGGAGAATATTTTGTGGGATATTTTTCTATCTGCATAAGTCTCTCCTTGATCCTTTCAGCATAAATATGAAGGTACAAATTAGGCCAAGGCCACACCGGTATTAGCTACAAGTTCAGAGTTAAAGTTCTTAAATCACTCGTTTCTTGACTGAAAAATAAAGAAAAAAAAAAACAGAGATTAAAATTCCTCCATTTGGGCCTGTGAGGAAAAACTTCTAATCACAGGCTTTTCTCAGGTAAATCTTATTAAGAACTCTGATTGTATCAAGGATCAAGCAATCAAATATGCCTTCAGTCATCCTCATCTTCACTGTTAATTCATCATCACCGTAATAAGTCCACTGAGACTCTTCTTTACGGAGCTCCTGAACCTAAAATATAACAAGAATAAGCTCAAGAGGAGGAGTATGGTTGGTTCTGAAAGCTACTGAGACACTGTACCTAATCCAACAGCTTTATATATGTGATATATAATAAAACATATATAATATAGTTTATATATTGATATGTTAAACCACTCACTAGAACTGGAAATACTGGATTATTATTGCAAGTGTACTGAAAAGAGAGGCAATAACTTGAAGTTCTGAAGTAATTAAGAAGATATGATTCCTACAAAAGCATAAGAATTTCTAGTTTAGTAAGTGGGCAAATCCCATTTGGAATTCTGCTTACCAGAATAAGGTCCAGTCTGTCTCTCTTACAGTTTCCATACTTGGTCATATTTAGGAATTTCCGTTTCATTTCTAAGTCATTCTTTTCCAGGTTCATTATTTTAATAATTTCACCCTGAACAAATGTCTACAAAAGAAGAAAGGCTGAAAAGGATTGGCCTCATAGGAACTGTGGCACTGCGAATGTTGCAGATCAGCTTTGAGGCCAGAAACCTCCCCTAGTTTAGGGGAACTCATCAATATCGGCCAACCAACACATTTTAGTCATAATGTTATTTTAGAGGTTACACCCAAAGTAGTCATAATTAGGAGGATTTAGGCCATTCCTCTGCAGAACTCCATAGTTTTGGAATATTTTCACTAACCAGCTCAGCCTGTGTTTATTGAGGCATTTCAGAGCAATGCTGTTTTCTTCCCCAATCAGTTCCAGTGCCATAACCCTCCCCAGTTTCACCCTTCTCTTTGCCATTGCAATACCTGCCCTTTTCACTGACCCTTGTTACTGCACTTCACATTCCCAGAACGTACCTTGACATCACTGACATCTGTTGTACTGCAGAGATGCCTGGAACAGTGAGATCCCACGTTTATTTTCATCCGTGGAAAAGTATTTGGATTTGCAGTCACTCGATATTCTGCACGTAACAACTCCCGGGTCAAGTCAAATATAACCTGGAACAACAAAACCACAGCACTGACACAACTGAACCTCTCCCTGATGGCCCTTTCAAAGGTTTTCTCAGCACTTCTGAAGGATTTTGGGGGGGTGCCAGGAAAGGTTTGATTCTCAGGGCAAGATTTCCTGACAGCACCTGCATCACTGATGTTCCTACAGCTGGTGTCAGGTGCCCAGGGTCTCATGGCTGAAGAAATCTGGCAAAAGCCACCTATTCTATTGGAATTATTGTGCAGTAGATCAACAGCTTTACTCTGCAGTACCTTCCAGTGTTCCTTTAGCTACATTTTGTGTTAGTTTAATAATTAAATACTAAATATTATCCGAGTCAGCTTACAGAACACTAGAAAAGTTAATAACAGAGTTTTAAAAATACCTGATTATACATCCTCTTGCTTTCCGCTTCCAAATCATTCCCTGGGAGATCATTACATTCAGAGCGCTTTGGCACACTGATGCTCCTGAAATTTGAATTTATGTTTTCTGGGGTCCATAATTCTTCTACAGCACATGCAGACAAGTTTCTAACATAAGAACTGCGATGTGGTATCACAAGAGGGACTTCCACAGTTTTCTTCCAAGGAGCTGAGTGCCACTGATCTAATTTGTACAAGTACTGCTTTTGTCTTTGTCTCACCAGCATACGTTGGTCAGAATTAGGCTGAACAAAGTCTTCAGAGCTTCCAAAAACACCAGCATCAAGGATTTTGTAAAGGAACTTCAGGAGAGAGGGAAAAAAAAAATTCCTTAAGTGAGGATAATTCCTTAAATTTAATCCCTTAAATGGGTCAGATTAAGGGAGCAACCTGGTTCCTAAAGTTGACATGATGTAATTTTTATGAATGACAAATTCTTGTCTGTATAGACCCAGCTTCAGGTCCAACACTTCAAATAAAAAGTCTCCCACTGTACTTACTGGCAGAGTGGTTGGAGAAGTCTCTGAAGATAAATGAAGTATCTTGTCTGCTTTTGATCCATGTTTTCTTTTAATCTTCTTATATTCTTTCACTGCATCGTCTATAAATTTAGTTACAATTCTTTCTGCTACTGTGTGACAACCATGAATGCAAAGCATATCAAAATCACCCAGGAGAACATCAGAAACCTTTGCTGATGGTTCAGATAAGACAGCAGCTGAATTTTCTTTGAGGAGAAACAGTTTCTGCTTGTCTCCTTGCCTTAGGCCTTTGCTGTAATTCATCATGTCCTTTCCAAAGGCACTTTTATATTTGTGTTGAGCTGTTTCAGAAAATGCAATTAAAACGTCAAACAGAAGTTTTTTACTGAGTTCACTTGCAACATCATCAGCAAGTTTAATTCTTTTCTGATCCTCTACCAAGCAACAAATATTTTTGCTTGTGTTTACCTCATCTGTGTTATTTGCCCTGCTTTTCATTGGAAGCACAACTGCAAGTATCTGTTGTTTTATTTGTGCCAGCTCTGTTTTTTCCTTATCTGACCCCAAGCACATTAAGTTCTTTTGACAGAGAAATTCAGTGCACTTATACTGGTTGCAAGGTGGAAACTTCTGCCCTTTTCTAGACAACAAGGCAGTGCGTAACCTGCACTGACTTTCTTTTGCTTCTGAACCTCCTGCACTTTTTGTGTCTTCTGTTTTCTCCTCTGTAAACCCCACTCTCTGCTCATCACCTCCAGAATATCTGCAGTCCCCTTTGAAGGATTCACCATCACCAGAGTCGGAGTCTTCATCCCGAGTGGAACAGGAACCCTTTTTGTTATCCCCCAAGAGGTGTGAGATCTCCTCAGGCCTGACAAAGACACCGCAGTGCTGAGCGCACTGGAAATACTTCACCCCTTGGTAAGTCCCAGCATTGTCACCTTCAGCTTTGTCCAGTGCAACGCCAGCCCAGTGGCCACTGGCAAAATGAGTCTGTCCTTTGAACATCAGGGTTCCAGCCTGGCTCTGCTTTACCAACACTCTGTCCCCAATTTCAAATGATAGCAATGGGTCATCACTGTCCCCCTCAGTGCTGGGCAGCATGAAATATGTTGTACATTGGTTCATTAATAAGTCAGGACTTTTACTGGCTTGACCAGAAAAAATAGAGTTTGACACAGGCAGGAGCTCCAAAGGCTGCAAAGGTGCCTCATGTTCTCCTTGTTGGTGTTCTGATAAGTCCTCCTTTGGGCTGGAAGTGGCTTGAAGTGAAGATTGTTCTGAGGGATGACCAGCCTGAGTTGAAAAAGCGTCAATTGTCTCTTGACTGAGCAGGGGAAATTCTTGAGGCATGATGTTATCAGGTAATGGGGTTAATGCATCCATTTTCAGTGATATATCTTCATCCATACCCTGACTGGTCTCTGAGCCTGTCATTTGTTCTGGTGGGGATGGGAAATCATCTGTGCTGGAGGTAGGATCATCATTTTTCACTGCACCTGCACCTAAAGAGGGAGGAGGAAGATCTTCACTTGGAAATGACAAATCCTTTTTGTTAGAGGATGGCAAGTCAGCACTTCCATAGGACAATACTTCATCCACAGGAGACAGGATTTCCGACAAGTCATCCTCAGCAGCTGGAGGGAGACCCTTATCACTAATAGAAGTTGCATCATCTTCCCCTTTGGAAGAGCAGCTCTCGGCCTGAAACAATTGCTTTTTTGAGGAGGCAGAAGAAAAGAGCCCCCTCTGGGGAGATAGACATGCTACCAGTTTGTTATTTGCAATATCTCTGTCAGGCAGAAAAGAAACAATGTTCCCCAGTTGGTGAGTAACTAAATCTCCATGTTTCAAAGAAGCTGTCGGTGGAATTCCCTTCAGGTCTCTATTCTGATCCACAAATGAACTGTTCATTTCCCCTAACACTCTGTTAGCTGTAGAATTAGGTTTCTGCTGTTCACAGATCTCAGGTGAGGAAATATCACTGCTTGAGGAGCTGGCAGATGCATCATTACCCTGTTCTGGGATCTCCTGAGAACACGATTCATTTCTACTGGAGCTTCCTGAGGCACCCAGATGTGGCTCATCCGTTCCCTCATCAGGGTTATCAAACTGGGAGGAACGTGCTGGGTTGGTTTTGGAGGCACTTGCTTTGTCTGCTGGAATGAAAGAAAGATGATCAGTGCAGCCATGATCCAGCACATCTCCAGGGTATTTCTGGGAGCGTGATGAAATCTCAGCGCTGTCATCTTCAGGCAGTTCAGGATCATCAGCAGGTGATGTTTCCTTTCCATTACTTATTGCTATTGGCACCTCTTTTGAAAGATCAGGAAACACATCCCCACTGTCATGGACAAACTCTTCTGGGACACTGATATCTGTGTCCTCTCCACGTTTCAGCTCTAATTCTGAATCTGAAATGGAGCTTTCTGAGATGTCAATCCAAACTGCAGACACCTTCTGAAATTCTGGGGGTGAAGAGGCTGATTTGGCACTTTCACATTTCAAAAAGGAGTTGTTTGACATGAATGATGATTCAGTGGAAGCAAATCCCTCAGAAAATGCTTTTAAATTTAGTTCTTCATCAGAAGCTTCAGGAGAAACACGGTCCAAAGGCTTCAAGCACTGACTGTCATCCACCTGATGGATCTCAGAAGGAACAGGCACTTCCACTTCTTTAACTGGAACAGTTAAAAGAATTTTTTTAAAAAATCAGCATTTCATTAAAAAGTATTTTGTAGAAGAGGTTGCTGATAGATCACTTAGGACACACAAACCTGTAGTCTGCCTCACTATGGTATCTAGGATTAAATGCAGAAAGATGGTTCATTAGAAAAAGTGACACAAATACAAAATATTGCCACAATATGTAAATATTTATAATACAGAGATTATGCATACCCAGAACTATGTAAATAATATAACTGACTCATATATAAACAGACAGTTTTATTTTTTATATGTCCTACTGAGGAGTAAGAAATATGAACTGAGGATAAAACCCGGAAACAAAAATAACTCCAGCGTGTCCTGTCAAAGTCCATCTTCAACTGATCTATGTTCTTTTAAAAAGAACACTCTTAAATTACTGAAAAAATGCCTCAAAAGAGTCTTAATTGTTAATGATACAATCAGAATTAGTTATGATTTTGTTCTGAGGAAGCAGTGCAATCATATCTCCTAATAAACCTTGCAGAGATCCCCCCATCTTGCCCAGCAGTGATTTATGTATCGGGTATAGTGAGCAAGACACTTCAGTAACAAACGAGAAGAGTGTCTCTCTTTCTGTCTGGATTAAAGTTTTAGTGACGTGGTTGAAACAGATTGGACATAATAGCATTAAATATGATTTACCTGTTCCTTCAAGGGTATTCTCTGCCTGAACCATGCATAAGTTGCACCAGGTAGAAAGCATCCCCAAGCTTTTCACTGTGAACTTGCTGCCACATGGACTAATATCTTCACTGCCTTTAGGATCCACCTTTGGATTTGAAAGAAGTGCCTCTTCCTGCAGCACAGATTCCTGGAATGTAAATATTTAAGAGACACAATTAATGTCAGATTAAATTTACACATTCCCCCTAAGATATGTAAGCACATATGGACTCCTGAGCACACATATAACCCAGAGCACCGTTTCTTTAGGCATCAATGGAATTCCAGAGGCATCCTTACCTGAAATGCACACCTTCTCCCTTCTCTTGTAATCGGTGTAGATATAGGTTCATCCACTTTAGCTGAATTTACATGTTCCAGAGGTAATAAAACATTACCCTGAGCAATAAGTTCTGAAAGGTACAACATTAAATTACAATGTTTCCAGTGCTACTTTTTTATATTGATAACTTTACTTTGGCTTTTTGTCTAGCTCAGTCTTAAGTCATTTATAGTTCAAGTAACCATTGCCCTACACATTCCTAGTCACACCACGAGCAGCTGAAAGGACCAGTGAGTTTATCAATCATCACCTTAAGTACCATCCAGTTTCATGGCATCAACTGGAAAGCAGAATTCCAGAAATTTCTACCCTTTCTTTCTTCATCTATGCACAGCTGCTGCCTCAACAAAGTGACTTACACCTCTGCTACTCATTCTTGCTAATCCCAAGAAGATCCTGGCACCAAAAAACAGCTCAACATCTCAAGTTCTCTCTCAGGGGCTAATTTGCTCAAAGTCCTCTTCTGAAAGATCATTTGAACTGCCCCAAAGAGCAGCTGAGACTTCTACTTCTGCCCTAAAGTGAGTAAGTGGTCACAGACATGGTTTGCTGCCGAATCCTGCACTGGGTACCTGTGTTTTTGCAGTGTTTAGCCATAAACACTGAGCCTGTGGTTTCACCAGCAGCACCACACTCTCTCTTGGCCTCCATTCTGGACATTTGCACACCAAGGGACTGCTCCAAACCTGGGGACTCCTCTGCCTGTTTCTGGTGCTGTCCCAGGGTTTCCTTGTTCTCAGTAGAAAAGCTGTAAAGAGTCGGACAAAGGATTAATGATTGGGAGTGGGGTTTGTGTTTCCAAGTTAGTCATGACAAATCCATAGGAAGTCAAAGGTACAAATGAAATGCTTCTGGTAGTGCTTGATAGTATCTCTAGAGCATTTCTAAACCAGCATTTGTTCTAAAACAAATAGTGTATTTATTTCTCCAATCCCCTCCTTCTCACTCGGTGTTGTATTTTATACAGTCAAGTTGCAAACCTTCATAGACAAAAACAGGAGGAGACTGAAAAAAAGAACCAACACATTAGAACTCAAAAAGCAAAACTAGGGTCAAACTCTGGATCTGTCTGCCTCCTCCATTTCCAATCAACTATAGCATATCAGATTTCAACAATTCTCATTAAATTTTGTACTTCAAGTATATCATTGCAACTTTATGGACATTTGGGACATCAGAGACTGATTTTGATGGTGACTTTGAACTCGCTAAACGGTCTCCTTACTGCAAAAGCACAAGGCAATATGACTCATATTCACAGGCTTTTCCCTCAGTTCTATAATTAACAGTTAAGTTATTCTGTCCAGAAAAAAAAATAAAATGCATCTAGGTTTTTTTTTTGGTTGGTTTTGTTAGGGTTTTTTGACTTTTTACTTTAATATCAGTTAAAAAAGGTAAATATATTCTTGAAGATATTAACAAGATGAATATGCAGAAGGTAAATTCCTATATAGTATTCAACACCACTAATGTGTAAGGACTTCAAAATAAGTATCCCAATTTAGAACATATATCCCTAATCCTTAAGTTAAAAGTTTGTCCATTTGTAAGAATTACACATTTCTTTATCATTTGTTTCTAGTATTTAACACCCATTAGCAGAACCCCAAACCAGCAGTTTTTTCTGCATGTTGGTAATTTATTATTTCAGTTTGGTTTCAGTTTTGAAAATATTCCCCAAACCTTTCCATCCCCTTACAGCCCCTCTTACCAACTACCTTCCTGATCAGTGTAAAATATGACCATATCCATGCTGGTGGATAAATAGCAGAATTCCCACTCTGCACCCTTACACAGGACAGAGACCCGTGGACAATCAGCCTGAATTTGGGTGCTTTTGAGTTCCAGCAGGCCCTGGCTGCTCTAGACTGACACCAATATTCACTGTTCTCCTATGAGCAGGCTTGTCAGTAATAAGAAGTGAAAGCACAGCCAAGAAACCTTTTAAAGATTCCTCTGACTTGTAATCAATAACACCATGAATTATAGATCAGTTCCATGCAGGGATTTATTTGAAAGCCTTTCCCTGTGGGGACTTAAGTAAATGCACAAACCTGACTCACCATTCTGCTAAAGCCCTGGGTGCACTGAATGAAAAGGGGGTTTAATTCATACAGATATGTATTTTTCTTTAACTGCCTTTTCTTCCTGAAGCAAACTAGATTCAGTTCTGAGCTGTGTGGAAGCTGTTGGGTTCTCATCCCTCCAGCCCACAGGGAAGCAGACAGGGATACAACGCCTGGGGAACAGGAGGGTGGTGATTTCTCTGACTAAACTCCTGAATTACTTCTCAGTGTGGGCATTTTACGTGACACCTCTGTGCTTCAGTTTAAGCATGAAATTTAGCCCTGTGTATTACAAAATCCTGCTGTGGTTAAATCCTCAGTGAAACACAAACCTGCTCTGAGGGGTTAAGTGATACACCGGGAGGATGACAAAGGAGAGAATTTCACCAATTAAATCAATACATTTCCACTCATTCAGCGTGGGTATTTTGAAGTCTAATTAATACATAGTTGCAAAGAGGTTTGAGTTTGCTCTTAAAAGCCATGATGAAAACATGAACTATCATTAGCAGCTCTGTGGCATCATTAAAAGTGCCCTGAGGAACTCACCATTTGGGACACCAGTTGGTCAGAATAAGCAGTGATATTTATGCATCAAATGGTTGAACATCAAGGTTTTCAAAACCTATCATTATAAAACACCCCTCTTTGGGGTATTTAAAGTTCACACAATTATCTAGGACATAACTGTCTCAATCTGCTCCACTGGACTGGTTCTTATCCTCAGCTGTCACTGAGAAAGGGTTTTACTTACCCCTCATGTTTCTTCTGTTCATGCTTTAGCTGGAGACAACTCTCTTTACTCCCTGACAGCTCAGGCCTTTCTGGGGGGGCTGCAGACTCTGCTGAAGAGGAGTAAGACTTTGGGCCAGAAAAAAGCTTCATTTTCTTCAGCTTTATTGCTTCTTCAGTTGCTGGGTTCCTCACAACCTAAAAGGAAGAGACAACACAAGGTTTCACCTGTAGGATCAGCTCTGACTTCAGCTCTTATCCTCCCAAAAACCCACTGGGACATCCACCGACTGTGGCTTCACGACCTCTTGCTTCCCAGACAAATTGTACAGCTTCTCCTGGAGCTGTGCTGTTGAATGCTGCATCATTAAGATTTCTCTTTGCTGCTTTAACAAAAGCTTTCTTTCTTGATGGGCTGCCCTGAAGATGTTTTGCAGGTGCTGGATTTCTGCCTACGCAGAGCAGAAAAGGAAAGGAGCGTAAGAGCGAAGGTAACAAGACCTACTTAAAAAAATGTGTAAAGTTTCTTAACATACTACTCACAAAACACCCTGAAAATTCAATGAGCAGGTTTTGCTCCTTTTTGCTAAAAAAAAAAAATAAAAAAAAAAAAAAAATTTTGCAGTTTTATTTTTCACTGGGGGCTTTCTGGGGGGGTTACCTGTGAAAACTAATGACAGATAAGGGGATATTTCGATGGGGTGTCAAGATGCGAGACCTTTAAAAAATTAATTATCTTCAGATTATTCAAAACTACAGGATGCTTGTGGTTTGCATCAGGAATCCCTTTAAGGAAAGGACAGGCTTGTACTACATAAGGAGCAGGACACACTTTCTGACTACTAAGTGTAATTATGAACCCCACATAGCAGAATAACTGAGACTGTAAAATTAGCTGTCAGATTAATTTAATGTATTTCAACATCAGAAGCATAAATATGCATAAATCAGTGGAAACCTATATTACATGACCTGTTTGTTATAGCATAAATAGAAAACTTCACAATAACAGTGAAGTAGCTGAAAACAAGACATAAAAAGATGTTTCCTTTTATCCAAGATTTACAGACTGCTGACTTAGGCACAAAAAACACCTCACTGAATGTAGGAAACAAGCAGGATAAGGCATGCAAAGTGACTTTTTGGTTTTCTTTAAAAGCAAACCCCATTTACTCCAGCAATTCCAGGCATCTCCCTGTGCTGCACCTTCTCCCACTGGTTGTGAGATGAAGCCCAGCTCCTCTCACTGCAGCATTACCTGCTCCTGTTTCAGCTCCATGAGGATTTTGCACTGCCTTGCTGCCATAGCAGAGGCTCCATGACTATCCTGCAGGTTTTCCAGAACACTGGAGATCAGAGAAAGATGAGTGAGAATCACAATCAGATAATTAAACGCCTTGAATTTACTGCCCTTTGGAAAACAACAGCAAGGATGGGAGAAAAGCTCCTCTCAGAGCAGCAGTAGCTATGGAGGGCTCTGCAGAAAGTTCTTCAAGACTCAGAGGACATCTCCCAGCCTTGAGGCTGTGGTGCCTGCACCTCTCCCAAGGCAGATGGAGTCCCCTGTGCACAGCACTGGTGAGGGACACGGTGCACTGGGGGTGTTCACGCTGCACCCCTCACCATCCTGAGGGTTTCTCATCCCGGTCAGTGCTGAGGGACATCCCTCACCATCCCTGAGGGCTCCTCATCCCGATCAGTGCTGAGGGACATCCCTCACCATCCCTGAGGGTTCCTCATCCCGATCAGTGCTGAGGGACATCCCTCACCGTCACTGAGGGTTCCTCATCCCGATCAGTGCTAAGGGACATCCCTCACCATCCCTGAGGGTTCCTCATCCCGATCAGTGCTGAGGGACACCCCTCACCATCCTGAGGGCTCCGCATTCCAGTCAGCACTGAGGGACATCCCTCACCATCCCTGAGGGCTCCTCATCCCGATCAGTGCTGAGGGACACCCCTCACCGTCCCTGAGGGCTCCTCATCCCGGTCAGCACTGAGGGACACCCCTCACCATCCCTGAGGGCTCCTCATCCCGGTCAGCACTGAGGGACACCCCTCACCATCCCT
>JAWMRA010000038.1:2531214-2555156 GCA_035584735.1 Pseudotriccus pelzelni
GAGGGACATCCCTCACCGTCACTGAGGGTTCCTCATCCCGATCAGTGCTAAGGGACATCCCTCACCATCCCGAGGGTTCCTCATCCCGATCAGTGCTGAGGGACACCCCTCACCATCCCTGAGGGCTCCTCATCCCGATCAGTGCTGAGGGACATCCCTCACCATCCCTGAGGACTCCTCATCCCGGTCAGTGCTGAGGGACACCCCTCACCATCCCTGAGGGCTCCGCATTCCAGTCAGCACTGAGGGACATCCCTCACCATCCCTGAGGACTCCTCATCCCAGTTAGAACTGAGGGACATCCCTCACTGTCCCTGAGGGCTCCTCACCCCGGTCAGCACTGAGGGACACCCCTCACCGTCCCTGAGGGCTCCTCATCCCGATCAGTGCTGAGGGACACCCCTCACCGTCCCTGAGGGCTCCTCATCCCAGTTAGAACTGAGGGACACCCCTCACCGTCCCTGAGGGCTCCTCACACCACCCCAAAGGAAGCTGCAGTTGGAAGCTCAGCTCTGCTCTGGAGGGACTAAAACCACGCAGGCTCCTCTCCTCTTGCTATACCCACGTTTGCTTTCTGAGAGAAGGATTTTATATTTGTTCTCTTTCCCTGAAAGGAAGAAAAGGAAGAAAAGCGGTCCTGGCAGAGCAGGTCTCTGGCGCTGAGGGCCCTGTCCCCGCCATGGCGGGTTCGGCGTCCTGCCCATTTTCCCCCCTCACCGTCTCTGGTGGCCCAGCCAGGCCAGCTCAGCCCTGGCCTTCTCCCTCAGAGCCTTTTTTCGGAGCTGGAGGAGGGTGGCCTGGTGTCGATCCCGCAGCTCCTCTCCCCTCAGGCACTGCTGCGCCAGGGCCAGGCTGAGGCGGCAGAACGTGCTGGAGCCTCCATAGAGCGGAATGGCTGCGCTCCACTGGGGACAGAGCAGAGCGCCACAGTCACTGATAGAGGGACTAAAAGCCAAAAAAACCACCCCCAACTCAGAGAAAACCCCCCCTCAGACTGTTCCCAGAGCTGGTGTTACCTGGCTGTCGCAGCTGCCCTGGTCGATGCTCTCTCCAGAGTTGTCCCCTGCACTGGATTCCCCATAGGACAGATCCGCCGGAGGTGACAACAGATTCACGGCTCGACGGCTGTGCAGAGGCTCCCCCCGATCTGCTGCCAGGCAGGAAAGGAACTGATGTCACTATAAATAAAATATCTGTAACAGGAGGAAAAAGAGAGACCGAAAAAAGCAACTCCCGCAGTACGAGTTAACATCCATTCCTGCATTCAAGGCACCTTCGCAAAGACTTGGAAGCCAGGCCCGTGCACTGCCCTCAGCAGGAGCCAGGGGAGCCACCCCACGGCTGTTCTCTCACAGGAGCAAGGTATGAACGCTAAACTCACTTTTAAGGGTAGTCATGGTAAACAGGTTAAAAAGGAAAAAAGGGGTCCATCAATAGGGTAAATAACTCCCAGCTCCCAAGATAGTTTTCCGTGGAAAGGTCCTCCTACAAAAGGAGATCACTATGGTTTAGATATGGATAATGAAGTATTTATGTCAAAATTTTCAAAGTCAGTTATCAAATTTTGTTTCAGGGCAGGCTGGATGGGCCTTTCATCAGCCTGGTCTAGGGGAAGGTGTCCCTGCCCATGGCAGGGGTTGGGATGAGATGATCTTTAAGGTCCCTTCCAACCCAAGCCATCCTGTGATTACATGTCTCAGCCCCTGGACCACTTCACTGTTTCTAGTGCCGTGTTAAAAAGTGTTGTTTTCCCTGTACCACCAAATCCTTCAACTTGGTGTTCACCTTCTTGCAGCACTGAGCAACATGAACCTCTTCCTCCCAGAGGTTTTCTTTCTCCCACTATTTGGGGATGCACTGGAGTGTGAACTCTTTCTATCTTCAATGCAGGTTGTTTCAGTGAACACATCTCTTGATTACTGCAGGTAAAAAAGAAAGGCAATATTTCCTTATTGCAGTCAGAGATACTATTTCAATTCTCACCTTTCGTAACTAAGGCTCTGTGGAAGCTGAATCTTTTTCAAACCAGAATGCTGCTCGTTTTTATGTGATGTTGAAAGTTTTACCTGTGCAAAGGTGCCTTTCTGGTAATTGCATCCATGAGACCCTAGAAGCAATTCTCAGATCTTTATGCCACTTTAAATGAGCATAAAAATGTGCACATACAATATTCTCATTCCCACCAGGGTACATGAGGGTAATGCAAAATGAGGAAAGCTGTATTGTCCCACAAGTTTCAAAGGGCCTTCTACCTTTTAAAAATGCAGCATCTCCCCCAAGGTTGGAAGGTGTTAATATTATGGTTTGGGGCATAAACCAGAGTAAAAAGACTGCATTGCATTTGCTTTAGTGCCCTAAATTGTTCATATAGTCAAACCACGGGCAAACTCATCAGGGTGCCTCACTGCATCCTGCCTCCTGTACCTGCCAGCAGCGTGGTCACCTTCCAAGTGGTGTCCTCTCCGCGTTTGCTCTGTGTGGTACAATCCTGGCACAGAAGGGTCACTGCCTCTGGAGCTCCTGCACTCCTGCACACACAGAAATTATCCCACAGACCTCCATCATCTTTGTGAAAGGCACAATTTCTAAATCTTCTTTCCTCACCTTCTTGGGAAAGCACCTTGTTGCGTATAACGCAAAGGATACTTTTTGGTCAATATTAGCACCCCACTAGTCTCTCATGCCTGAGCAACTATCACTGTAATTACCTTTTGAGGACTTCAAATCTGCTCTTGATTTTACAACAAAACCAGCCACAGACACCAAAAGCTGCAGTACCTCAGTGATTTCAGATCAACACTCCAAGTGACAGTCTAAGAGACTCTGGGCACTTCCAAAAACTTACCCTGCTCTACAGTTTTTAACCAGTTAAAAAACCTCTTCCAATTAAAGGACTCTAAGTGAGAATAAAACACAATGGGGATTGGAGGAACATTTTGCTGAACCTAGAGGTGTTAACCCAGGATATGAAATGATAATTTACCTCAGAGCTGTGCTGCAGCAAGTCACTCAAAAACCTCTGGCTTTCCTGAACCTCTTGCCTTGCTTTCTCCCTCAGCGCCATAAGCTGCTGTTTCTGCTGGAGCTGATGGATCTGTGTTAGGAAATGACACATCATAAATGATATTTTTAACCACGTGACACAGCACCTCAGAGCTGGGGGGCAAAGGGCAGCCAACTCCAAGAGAAGGCCAGGACAACCGCTTTGGTTGCAGCACAGCAGCCTGTTCTTACCCACCAGAGCTACAGGAAGGTCTCCAAACAGTAAATAAAGGCTGATACCTCTCCTTTTTAGCTCTCTGGGGTTTATAAACCTGATGCAAATCAACCGATGCTAAGTGATTATCACCTAAGCACACCTGAATCCAAGGACAGCAGCACCTTCACTGACCTTCAGTTTGTGAGCCAGCAGCAGGGAGGTTTGCCTCAAAATGTCCAGGTGGTTCCTGTGTCTGTCTTCCAGCTCCCTATAACTACGGTCTCCCTCACCTGCAGAAGTTTAGGAAATGGATGGTAATAGTCACCATTTAATTAAAAGAAGTTGTTCTTCACTTAATGGGTGCCAGCTGGAGAAATACCAGAGTTAACCAGAGGTAGACAGTGGAACCAGATTCCTTCAGATTCCAGTTGCTGCCCTGAAGGTGTGTTTCTATACTGTCAAAGTCCTCTGGGATTTAAGCATTTATGGAGTGTTTTCCCAGCGGGGCTGACTTGCTGACTCCCCACTGAGGCCAGTCCACCTTGGAAAGAATCTGACAGTACCAAGGTATTTCCAACAGAGTTCCAGGGCATCTGTTTCTCAGCCTTCTCTGCTGCATTACCTGACTGTACTTCTCAAACATGTCTGAGTCCTGATACCTAAACAAGGGATCATCGCAAGGGGAATGTGTACATTGTTCCTACTGCATTTTCCTTTTGAATCCGCCCTGGGCCTATTTTTGGAAGTGTCCCAAATCTGACACCTGCCTTTATTCCTGAAATAACTTCTCTGCATACATTTACTTCTTCTGCCATAACTGTAGAAGGAAAATGTCACTACCTACATCCTGTCAAAAGATCTGGGAGCATAAAGTCCTTGCAAGTATTGGGAAGAGGTAGAACTTGAGGGTCTGTGCCAGGAAAGAGAAGGACTGGGGAACAATTCCTGTTCTAAGCCTGAATTCCAGTGTGGTTTATTGCCACTCTTGGTCCCACTGCTCCTTTGCTGCACCAACAGGATCAGAACCACCAGGTACAAAAGAAAAGCTTCCCAACAGGTAATTTCTTCGGGAACTTGAGCTGCATCCCTCGTGTCCCCTCCATGCGTACAGGGGTACAGGCTGATTCCTCTCTTGTCACATGGGGACAAAACCCCCTGCAAATAAAGCTTCCATTTTTAAGTGGAGATGTTTTCCCTCTTGTTCCAGGGGCACCCATTTCCCTGCTCCTTCCTTATTGTAAATCCCTTGCCTGTCCTGGACACTGCAGGTGAGGTAATGTTTACCAGAGATGTGTTCTTGGCTGCTTTGAGCTCCTCAGATGAATCGCTCAGCTTATGCAAACAGGTCTGGTGTTTACTCTGTGCTGTGCCACTGTCACAGCAACCAGAGCCATAAATGAATTGAAGTGGGGGTCGTAAATAGAAATAGGCTTGTCTTGGAAACTTGAGATAAAATCTGTGTCTCTCTCCAGATCATCTGAATCCAAATTGCCCCACACTGCAGGACGAGCCCACAACATGCAGGGTTTGTTTTTGCTTTAAATACTGAAGGATCTTTAACACAGGAGGAGCAGAGACGTGGGCTTGTTTGCATGCCAGGATGGGGTTTGTGTTTACGTGGGTGTGAGTGAAATAAAATATTAAATCTTGCAGGCTGATGCAGATTTTCTATTAGACTGCTGCTCTGTTTCTATAAACAGCCTGACTGCACATTTCACTTACAGTGGTGCTATGAGAGGCTTTTCTTAACCCCCTCCTTTTCAGAATCGAGGGACTGGATGAAAATCTCATTTTTATTTTGGTAATGGGCATTTCCAGGATTTGGAGGGTGCTTGGAAAAGGCAAAATCACACCGAATTACCAGAAATCACATGCCAAAGGAAGAGTCCATGCTCTTGGTTTTAGCCAATCTTTCTGATTCTGAGGACTGATCCAGACTCTTTAATGCTGATAGTTGCTAGAGATGATTTTGTGAAATGGCATATTTAGGAAAACTGAGTGGGTGAGAGAGCTGTTGTTTCTACAGCAAAATTTTTAAGCAATGCAATAGGAAAAAAAAAGAAAAGTGAGCAGTTCTTCAGCAGGTAAACAGACACCACTTTCAAAAGCTCCTTCAATACTGACCAATAAGGTCATTTTAACAAAAAGAAATTACAAGATAAATTTATTGATGCTAAGTTGTCTGAGTAGCTTTTATTACTAATATCTGGGCCACTTGGAAGTATAATCACCTATTGGGATATAGTTTAAAACCTGGCAAATATTTCTAATTTGTGCCTCAAGCTGAACAATGCTATTGTTGTTCTGCTCAAAGCCTGACCAGTGGTATTGATCTCAAAGTGATTAAAAAGTTTGATCTGTTTTCACTGCTTTGGAACATAATTTTCCTAATTGTGGCTATTTCCAGATGCATTTCTTGTGTTGCAACATCCTGCACTAAAGAAAATACCATCTGGCTAAACTTCCCATCCTTTTCTGTGATGATGAATGGCATTTTACTGCCTCCCCAGATAGCTCCAACGTGCACACACTCAGCCTTGGGAAAAAAAAATGCTATTTATTAAATCACTTTCCGCTGCACCTGCAGAATCTCAGTAAAGCCCTGTAGAATCTCCCTGACATATAATTAAAAAAGCCAGGCTAAAAGTCTCATTTTTCTAATCACTTGAAGCAAGGCAGAAGCATTTACTGCTGCTTTACTCAAGGACAGCTTTTCCTCTTTCTGCCCATGTCAGCAATCAGACCAACCCAGCTATTACAAAAATACAGACTTGCAACTTTAGCATAAGCACAACTTTGACTGCATTATTGCCTGGATAGTGCAGGAATATGGGGTGCAAAGTCTCCTAAAATGCTGCTGTGGAGCGGAGCAGCAGATCCAGAAGGCATTGACGCATTTTCCCCCTTTTGGGCAATCCTTCCCCCCTCCAAAATTACTGTGGTGGCTCAATTGCATTATTATTTCAAGGTGTTGCTCAGGTAAGGGAGGTGGGTGAAACACCACCCAGGCATTCCTGCCCTCTGTTAACGTGCAGGAACAGAGCTGGAGTGATGGCAGATAAATGGAGGTGCAGAAAGAGGGTTTGGTAACTCCTGATCTCAGCTGAGATAAACACTGCACAGGCTGCTTGGCCCTCCTTCAGCACGACCTGTGAGCCAAGAGCAAGCCCTGAGCAAGAGATCTCCACGGGCTGTGCCCGTTCGCTCAGGAAGATCAGTGTGCTGATCTGCACTCTGGAGTACCTGGCAGAGTGTGCATTTCCAGGGCTGCCGAATCAGGTTCTTCTCTCCTCTGTAAATACGTCTGGTATCCCACTTGTCACTGAAGAGGAGCTGCTTACTAAACAAGGGGATTAACGTGGCCTGTGCTGCTCCTGCCCTCCACATATTTTGTGCTTGGGTCTAAATCCTCTGGTGTGGAGGGTTGGCCTGAGTTCAGCTCCCAGCCAGATGTTGCAGCCCATGGCAGTACCTCACCCTGCCGCTGCCCCTCATGCAGAGCAGCTCCTGCTGCAGGATGTCAGGAGAGCTGGGCCTGAACCTGGACCAAACACCAGCCCGAATTTCCGGGGAATGGTCCTCCTGTTCCTCATCAGTTACACCAAATTCCCTCAAGCCACGACCCCATCATTGCAGACACTTCAGAGGTGTTTGCAGGCTGAGGATGGAGTCACTGAAGGTTTGGAAAACACAAAGCACAGGGTAGGATTTGGAAGGGAACAGGAGGAGCTGCCTTAGCTCAGCACTATCAATCAGAGCACAATTAGCTGAAACCATCCTGATACACTTCTGTGCTGATTCCACCAATTTAATCAGCTCTCCCTCTGCTAGAAGCAAGAAGGCAGCTCCCTCTAGTGATATGAGAAAATATGTCAATCAGCAGTTTAGGGGAAAGATGTTACACTGAATATATTCTCCTTGTAATTCAGGTTAAAATTCTGCATTTTAAGAGCAATGAAAACTTTGCACTTCCTTTCCTAATGTAACTTACTTTAAAGCAGTAGCCAGGCTTAAGCTTCAAAATACAGAAACCACTTTTTTAACAGTTAATTTTGGCTTAAACTTTGTTATCTATTACATATTTAAAAAAAAAAAAAAAAGAAAGAAAAAAGTCTAGTCTGATGCAATGAGATTTCTGGCTCATTTAGCCCAGTCTGCTTCACAGGTCAACCACAGCTTTAGGAAGGGGCACAGGCAAAATGTTGGGTTTATTTTAAATCACTTAGTTCTCTTATTTAATAGCAATACAGAAAATTGGGTACTGTGAGCTCTATTCAGGGGATGTGCTGAAGTATCACGGAAAGTGTAGCTCATCTCCTCAGCTCCCCATGGAAGAGACCCGGTGTTCTGGCAGGAATAATGGAAAGATTTTATACAGTGGTGTAATATGTAAACCACTTCCTTATCAGCTCACTTGGTTATACCAAGTGTTGTGCCTTAACTGATGGGAAATACTTTCCAGTGATATTTGTGGAGACTATTTTTGTTCACCACAGCACGTCCTTATTGGACTTGCAACTCTGGGTCTTACGCTGGCTGTGTTTAAAGAGAAAATTCAACAGCTCAGGACAAGTTTAGTCTTACTGCAGGTAGCAAATAGTTACAAATATTTTGTGAACATCTGCTTCTTATTCTGTGCTTGTTGAGGTTTGAAAATGAAATGTGTAATTTTGCCAAGTATTTTCACAACGGAAAATTCTTCACGCCTTTGGCACAGCAGGTAGAGATGAGGCGATGCAAGTACCCTTTAGAGGTAGATACGTTTGTTCGGCAGCAGTTGTGCGATTACACCTCATTATGCTGCACGTGCAGGGCGACTTCTGTGCTCTGTGTCAGCCCAGAACCAACTGCTGGGGTGATGCCTCAGAGCGGACAATGCGGCCCCGTGTCTGAGTGCCCCGTTCCTGCCGAGGGTGGCGAACAGCCCCACTTGTGACCCATATTTCAAAGGCACATCGTCCCCCAGCGTGACAGTTCCTGTGCCTCATCTGCAGCAGCGTGGCCGTGGTGGAGGTGCTGCTTTACAGCCCGGCCTTGGGCTGCAGCGCTGGCAGCTCCTGAAAATGCTCAGGGAAGGTGGAGGTTTCTCCTGGCACGGACACGAGGCAGCAGTTCCCATTGTTCCTGGGGCCAGTGGTGGATGGCAGGATCTTCTTGCCAGATCAGGCCCTTACTTATCAATAGTAAATAAATACATTGTCTTTTACTTATGGTAAACACTTCAGACAACAGACTTGCTGTCCAACCCCAGAGGATGCCCTCCTAGTCCCTGGGGGGTAGGAAGAAGCACAGTAAACAATGCTGGCTTCTCCACCACCTCAAAATCCAATATTATGTATAAAATGTTGTGGGCAAAACAATGAAGAATCCCTAATAAGAGCAAAGGCTTTTTGTAAGTACCCTCTTTGAGGAAAGGTTATCTGATCTTGTTCCTTTGTCTGGGAAAAGCCCTTAAAACAATGCACCATCTGCTGCTGTTTGGTGGAAGCAGGCAGCGATCTCTTGGTCTGCACGCTACTGTTTGTCGTTTAACCCTTTCAGCCACGAACTTTCCCTTGTTTCTGTGCAAACCTTTGCTCTGGGCAGAAGCAGCGATGTCCTGCACCCCGGCCCTGGCCGGCCCTGAGCTCCCTGCAGCAGATCTCTCCACTCACCCTGCACCCTTTGGAACACCTGTCCATGTCCTGTGCCTTGATACCTCCTGCTATACAGGCAGACAATATTCCACACCGCTCTGATGTGATAATTATAAAGAATTAATTGTAAGGCTCCTGGAGACCTTCAGATGAAGCCGCGAGGTGCTGGAAATGTCTCTGAGCTCAGTGGGGTTTGTTCCATCAGGGACTGTCTGTAGGTGTCACAGTGAGGTGACACTGCTGAACTCACACCTGTGAGACAGCACAGCCCTGCGTGGAAAAGGCAAAGAGTTCCTGTTGCATTTGATGCCGTTTTCATAAAAATCTCATACTATCTGTTCAACTGTAAAATGAACGTTGAGGGGACATTTTTTCATATATTCATCCTTCACCTTCAACACGTGGAACACGAACCATCTATTTGAAATCCCCCATCACCCCAGAAGTTTTTTCAGCCCAAGCCAGGACCATTAGCAAGAATTCTCTTGCAATGAAGGAGAAGAGAATATTCATTCTACTGTAGCAGCATAAGAACCACCTTGGGAAGGCACCGAGTGACCACCCTGCTCTGACCCTTTGGGAGATGCCACCTTACCCAAGTCCTGCTCAAAGCCATCAGTCTCAGCTCCGGTGCTCAGAGCAGCGGAGGGCTGGAAGCTCAGGCTGTCTGGGATCCTCAGGCTCTCTCCAGGAGACTGGTTGGTCTTTTCCTCTTGGTTCTGAACTTTCAAAAGAGTCTCAAGCCGATAGTGATCCCCCTGCGCCGAGAGTCCTCTCTGCGGGCTGTGCCGAGGTAACAACAACAATTACCAAGGTTTTGAGGTCGTGCATGTCTATAAGCAACCTTTTGAACTGAAAAAGAAAATGGTTATTTCATTTTAACAAAAATCCTAAATTTTGTCAAATGGAAACAAAAGGCTCCTGAAAAGTCATACCTGCGAACGTACAAAATCTTCTTTTTCGTACCTTGATATCGTCAGGAAAGTTATCAACACTCATTTTTACCTGCTCTAATTACCGTTCTGAAAGAGCTGGATATTTTCAGCCTGGTGGCAAATAGAAACAACAACCTTGCAGTTTGGAAGCTTAATTTATGAGGGTTGCATTGTACAATCTGTGCCATTGTTGGGACTTGGTTGCACAATCTGAACCTTGGCAAAGAAATCTGTTTAGAAACACAAAGTGCTGAGCTCTGTTCCAGCATTTCTGGGATTTGTGCTGAGCGTGGCTGTGGCCCAGCTAAGATCTGCTAGTGATATATATATTTTAATGTTTCAAAACAATCCCAGCACCAAGTCCTGCAGGGGAAGACCTCAGCTAACTGGTTTTACCTTGTTTTGGTCCGTAACTATCTGAGCTTAACTAAAAAGATTAGGAAAGGAGGTGTGAAAATGGGCATTTATTGATCAAGCCTGGGCTGAAACACATGCAGGGGCACCGAGACACTGAAACAGTGACAGATGTTTTCTGTTTTACAGAGAAAAATGAATGTAGAATTTTTTTTTTTTTATGGGCAATCAGCTTAGGAAAATCTTATTTCATTTTTCTCGTTAATAAGCTTTTCTTTGTTTTTCATGACCCAGAAACTGCTAAAACGATTAGAACAGCTTCCACTAACGCGTCTTGGGTGTATCCTCCCGAAAGTGGGAGCAAAGGTGGATAAGAGAGAGAAAGAGAAGAGGAAACAGGCATTTCTTAAAAAGCAGTTCTAATACTCAATAGGCCAATGTGCTGAATTTTCCCTCTGCATTTGTGTTTTGACAGTTTTTTAGTTACTGGGGAGGGGGGGAAGTTTGGCTCTTGAGAAATACCTACTTCTGTTTGGGGAGACTGATGCCAAGGTCTAAATCCTGGGGAGGACACCAGTGGAAGTCAATGCAGATTCGAGAGAAAATATTTGCTTTACACAGGAGTGGCCAGCAACACTTGTCCTCCAGACACAACCAGCTCTGCAGTGGGCACAAACCAGCACAATTCCCAGAGGAGGCTCTTTGGGTTTGCACCAGCTAGAGAGAAAGTGTTATTCGGTCCACAGGAGGAGGCAGAGCTGTGATCCCACTGTGTCAGCCCTCCGAGGCTGCCCAGAGCGCTTTCAAATCTAAATTTATGGCCAAAGTGGTATGATTTTTCTTTCACTTAGAGAGGTAACTGAAACAAAGTAAGGATGGAATTGCATACATGTTTCCTGGCAGTTTGGAGAATTCCCACCAGGGAGTCATTTGCATCAGCAACAAACCTCCCTCAGCCGCCCCCGCGACTGCAGGGCAGCCGTGCATGAAATGGGAACATTTCTTATGGCAACAGGCACCTGTGGGATTTCTTGCATGGACACGAGTCGCTGTTTTCAGAGCTATAATTAAACATGTAAACAGAAAACCGTGCTGTTGAAAGTGGCTGTGGGGAAGGTCGTGCTCAGGAGCGCTGGGTTTGTGGCACTGGATGTTTTGTGTTTGTGAATGAGGCCGGCAAAGAGTCGGTTTTAACAGGTGGCTTTGTTCCGATGAACTCTTGGAGCCAACTGTGAATTCATAACTTGTTGTTGTTGGTAGTAACGCTGAGCATAAACCCAATTGAGCTGATTTTACCATCATGTTTTCTAGCCCAGCTACAGCTACACTGGTGATGAGCTTTGCAGACACAGCACTGTCCCCTCCTGGAGCACAGCCCTGGGAAGTTTTCTGTGCAAGTCAAAACACAGGCTCTCCTCACTCCCTACCCCCACGTGGACTCACGGTGTGAATGTTCCTGCAGCAGGAGAAATTATGACCCTGGAAAGTTCCTCAGCCACCTCCTTTGGTGACTGGGCTGACTGAGGAACTGAGGTGGCTGAGGTGTCTGGTGCTCCCTTACCACGTGGCTTTCTGTCTGATCTGATCTGTGTGCCCTCACTGGGAAGCAGCTGATAATGGATCAGCTTCAGGAATAGATTGATGACAGGAGCCTCACCACGTCCCTGCCATGTGCTGGTTTGTGCCAAAGGACTCACCCTCTTTTCCTTCCCGTGAGTGAGTGTGGAGGCTTCAGGAAAGGTGCAAAATCAGACTATAGATTATATGGAAATAAAAGCTGAGGACAAAAGCCAGGCTTTTACTCTGAACCTTTGTATTAGCCACTTTACCAGTAGCTAAGAAAGGGTTAGACATGGGGTGGTCTTGCCTTTGTATTGTCCCCTTACTGTCACTGCTGCATCAGAGGAGCCCTCAGCCCACAAGGAGATGAGTCTGGAGCAGTTCACAACAGAGCAACACTTTCCACTTCTAATCTCTAAATACAGCAATATTTTATCTGCAAGTGGCTCTCCTCATCTTTTGGAACAGCACTTGCAACAGGATTGTGATTTATTGTTGGAGAGGTTTTATTGGTGGTGGTTTTTCTTTGCTCCGAGGACTTTCTTTACCTTGGCTGCTCGAACACACGGGAGCTTTGCTTTCTCAGTAATTGCATTGTTCAGGAGATCAGCGCAATCTGTCTTATTTCCACTTGCTCTGATGCTTGTCCCTTACAGCTGGGGGGTTGTTCCCATTGGGGCCCAGGGAGTTCTGCCCCTACCTACCATTGCTGTGAATTAGGGTTGCAGAGAAGCAAGACAAGAGTGATGGACCCCAGCACTGGTGGTCTGTGCTCCCCAAGGCGCGGTGCAGGCGCAGCTCTGACTCTCTCCACTGCACACTCTGAGTGCCCAGTGCTCATGTTTTATACATTTGCCATCTCCTGTGACAGAACAGCTCCATAATCCTTGCAATTGATCTCTCGGAGCAGAAATCAGCCCAACCTTTGTAAGTGTGGTAGTTGTGCACAAAGAACAGGGGTTTAACTCCCGGTAATTCCAGTAATTACAGTTCATAACTTTGGTAAGCTGAGCTGTCTGGGCTTATCTCTCCAATTTTCATTTTCCTCATGTTTACTTTGCGCTGTAAAGCTGTAAACAATCTTCTTAAAAAGAATGCTGAGCTTAATATCCCGCCTTCACGTAAAAAACCCACAACATGCTCTTTTTTCCCACTGGAGCTCTCTGCAGGTGGGTTGGCACAGCCAGCCTGGTTCCAGGCTCCAGCGGAGTGTCCATGGAGCAGAGCCAGCCCATCCTTGCCTGGCAGGATCCCACAGCGCCTCGTCCTTCCCTCAGAACGGGACGTTTGGGATGCCGTGGCCGGTTTGCTGCACATATGTCCTGTCTTTGGTAATGCCTGTCCAGGTCATATTTAATCTTCAGGGCTCAGGGGATTTATTGTCTAAGGGAAGACGTTTCTGCAGAGATGTGTGGCCCCCCAGGGGGCTCTGGCTTTGTCCTTCTCCATGGCTGGGCAGGGCATGCTCTGATAGGCAAGTGTTGCCTAAAATCAGAGAAATAATTCTCTGGACAATTTTTGGGTAGTGATTGTGTCTGAACTAACACAGTCCTTTCTGTCACCAGACATGACCCACCTGGGGCAGTTACACAAATGTATCTTTGCCCTCTAAGACACAGGCAGAGGGGTTTTTATCGACTGCCATCGACATTAAATATTCAGTTAAGGCAGGCTGAAAACAACCTGCGTTAATGTAATCCGTTTTTCTAAACTTCCTACTCCCAAACCCGTTTTCCTCGGTCATCCCTGCGCTCAGCCCCCTGCGCCGTCCGGGGAAACTCGCTGCCCCGCACGCACACGGCCCACAGAGCCGCAATAACCGGAATTGTTCACCCGCCTTGGGAGCGACAGAAGTGTCACCCGAAACGAATTTTGTCGCACGCCGGTGATGGAACCGCTCGCTCATCCCCGCAGGAGGGTCGGGGACCCCCGCAGGGACCCTCGGCCCGTCCCGCCGGTGCCCCCCGGCGGAGCGAGGGAGGAACGGCAGGAGCGGAGGAGCGCTGCCTTGTCAGTTTGCATCCAAACCCGCCGACCCGGCAATCTCTGGGCAGGCAGCACAGAGCTGTCTGCTCCGTGCTGAATTGGCGCTATTTATTTTAAGTGCATGTGTGTGTGTGGCACATTTAGCAGAGAGCAATATATCCAGCTTTGTTTACCTTCTGGAGAGGAATCTGTGAGCTGGAGAGGCTGGGCTGGTTATTGGCTTTTCGTGCAATAGGCTCCTGTCCACCTCGGGGCCCTTATTCACGGGGAAACCTTTTAAAAAGACAAATGGAGGCATTTAATAAATATGCTCTTTGTGGAAATGAAATGGCCCAAGCTCTGGCATCTATTCACTGCCTCCTTATGCATGAGCACTTAACTTCCATACAGCTCTTCTTATCCACAGATTGCCGAGTACGTGGGGTTAGGCTTATAATTCCTTTCTTACTTCTGGGAATTAAGAGATGTAGTTTCACAGGTGCAAGGAGAGGAGAGGAAAGTAAAGCCTAGAAGACCCAGTACTCAGGGATCTTCCAAGACATAACACTTCCAATAGCCCAGGGGAGATGAGGATTAACCACTGCTTTGCAGCTTTGAAAGACCTGGGCAATGGCACCTGAGTCCCCCTGCTGCACCACATCATGATTTACCTTGCAATGTGTTGCTCAGGTCTCCCCCAGTGCTGAGGTGCCTCTGTCCTGCTCTGTGAGTGATACAGGGGAATTCTTCCCTCTCAGCACTCCCACCAGGCAAAGGAGTGAGCATTTCCTTCTGTCTGTCCAGGGCTGTTGCTCCCTCAGTGCTACCCATAGGTCTAATCCTGTCCAGTCCATGAAATTCCCTGTTGGATGAGACACGTGGCACATCAGGATCAACAGCATCCAGGAGCATCTGTACAGTCAGTGTTCTCTCTTCCTCGTTCCTAGAAGCCTCAGGTTCTGGGACAGAAGGAGACTCCTTGTAAAGGTCCAGAGCTGTCTGTGCCCACGCTTTGTCAGCAGAGTCTCTAACCCAGCTTGCTGCACTCAGCCTCTTGGTTGCCATGTCAATCTTTCCTTCAAGCTCCTTGGATAGACTGTGAATGGCTTTCACTCGATCCTGTTTGCTTCTCCGAGGAGAAAGTCCAGAAGTCCAGTCTTCGGAGGAAAGTTTTGCATCTTTCTGAGGAGGGGCAAAGCTCAGAGGTGAATGCAGAGCTGAGGGAGAGCAGTCCCTCAAGTCTTCACATCTCAGAGGGCTGAGAAAGCAGCATTCCCATTCCAGTGGTGCTGGAGGAGATAATGCCTCTCCTTTTTTAGGGGATTGAGCTGCTTCTAGAAGTTGGTTCCTGTTTAAAAAAAAACAAACAACAGAAGAGAGAAATATGTCTGCAGTGTGTTCTGAGAAAGAGGCTTTCTAGGATGCTTTGCAAGTCTGAGTACCTGCCTCTGTGATCTCTGTGTAATAGGGGACAGGATGCTTCATCCTCCCAGGCCATGGAACTCCTCTCCAGGATTCCCTCATTGGTTTGCTCCTGAAACAGAAGAGCCATCAGTGTAAGCACAGAACAGCTGGCAACAGGAGGGTAATATTTGGCTTTTGTTCCATCTAATAATTGACTCATGTAACTGGCAAACTGCTCACACCACACAACAAACCTGCTCTTTCAGCTCAGGTAATGGAGATCTCCAGGGTTTTGGCCCTGAAGCTGAGGGTTTCAGCCCTGCTAATGAGCCCAGCAGTTCTTGCCATAATTACAAATTAATTGCTCCATTTTTCTAGATAAAACTTTTCCTCCCTGACACTCCAAAGCATTTGAATGAAGTGTTTCATGTCCTACATGGTGCTGATCAAGATCGGAGGGGTTTCAACGTGCCACTCCTGGATGACTTACCCGCTCAAGTTCACACTGAGCGTTTCTTTTCGCAGAAGCTGTTTTCCCAATGAACTTGTGCATCAGCTCAGGACATGATTTCTTCCCAACAGCTTCTTTCTGTTTCCTGTACACCTCTTGCAATCTCTTCTTCCTCACCTCTGCAGCCTCCGCCAAGGACTTTTTCTCTTCAAGGAGTTTTTTCTTTCTTTCTTCCTTTTTGCGATGCATAAATTCCCGGATGATTTCAGGGCTGTAGGGGTGAGGTTTTTTAAGGTTTACCCTCCTCTTTGAAGGGTGCTTAAGGTTTTCTTTTCCACACCCTCTCTGTGCAGGGCTGCTCAAGCCTTCCTGTCTCTGAGGAGATGCACTTTTCCCCCTGCTGCAGCTTCCTGAGGTGCCAGGCTTGGCTGCATCTCTCATTAAGGAAGGTTGTGTCCTTTCCCCACTGAAGGCAGAGGGAGTTGTGCCCCAAAGTCCAGGTGGAGGAGAATAGATCCCTAGGGATTGCGGCAGAACAATCCCTACGGATCCCTTTCCTTTCACAGTATCTTTTGGGAGCCTGGCATGCCTGTTTTCATCACGGGACTGGCTTGGGAAGTGGAGATTCCAGAGAGGTCGGTTGGTACCCTCAGCTGGTGGACTGCTGTCCCTTTCCACAGCCTTGCAGCTTTGGAATTCAGAGCTCTTCCCCACAGCTTCGCTTCCCTTGTCTCTCCAGCTGTTTTCCATCGCTGGCATCGCCACAATTCCTCTACCAAGTTCTGGGGGAAACATTTGGAAACAACACTGGTGTTATTACTCCAGAGAGTATCAATCCCTGTATCTATCATGTGCACCTCAAAACCTGCTCTGGGTCTGAGCACTATTTTCAGGTGTAGTCCAGACTTGTACATCTGTTGTAAAAACTGTGAAATTCAAGGGAGGAGGCAAAGGTGAAATTTAAAATGCCCAATTGCTATTTTAAGAGCCATTAAAGAAAGGTGCTCGGGAGGGCCTGGAAACCTTTTCTGTCACCTAGGTTTGATAAACCACTTTTTTGTGTGTGAGCCAAAACACCCAGCATTGCAGGGAGGCAGCTGTACCGAGGCTGTTTGCCGTGCTCTTCCCTTCAGCTGTGCTCCTCAGATTTGGAAGTTCAGGGGGTGGACCAAGCAACCTTCTGGCCAACTTCTGACCTTCTCTCCACGCAGACACACCAGGCAGCTTCACACCTGAAACACAGCGTTTGTATTGAATTATTCTATGATTAGCCCCTCAAATGTTCTTTGAAAGAGAAGTGTAACTCTATTAAAAGTCTTTACTGGGAACCAGCACGTTTGAGAACTGGAGGGAAGGGAAAAACAAAATTATGCTTTTCCTTGTGATTACTTCAAACTCGCCAGAGCAAATTAATTCATTTTTAAAGTGGTGAGACTCAGCAGGATGTGGTGTGGAAGGATCAATGAACGACACAGGACGGAGGGACAATGTATAATGCAGATATAAACGATGCAGAACGAGGCACAAACAACTTACTGATGCTTAATAGGCAGTGTCACATAATAGACAACATTTATCACTGTTTTACTTCATAATTTCAGGTTGTATTCACAGCATGCCAATACTTAGACAATTATGTATTTATTGCAAACACTTCTCCAGAGTCTGTTGGGCTCAGGAGGGCTGGGATCCATCCGTGTCTTTAAGGAAACATTTGCTGGATCACTTTGTTTCCCAGTTCAGCAGTGCTAAAAATTAAGGATGAGTTTATTTTGTACACTCTTAGTTTCTCTGAATGCACCAAACCAATATGCAGGCCTAAAAATGCTTCACCGTGATGTTTGATTTCAATTATATCCCTTTTTAATCAGTGTTCATTAACTACAGAAACTATGATGCTAAAGTTCAAGAGCAGCTGCATTTCTGATGAGAACAGTTGATAGAAGAAAATCTTATGATTTAAATATTCTCCCGGGTGGTTTTTTCCCCCCTACCTATGAACGGATGAATATTTTATAGCTGTTGTGACTTAATTTTTTGTTAACTACAGCAAATTTATAATTCATCAAATTCCTGAGTACTCTGGCTCTGACCCCTGCCCCTCATTCATCTCTTTGTAGCCCTGCCTTGGCTCTTTCCCTGACAGAAACTAATAGCCAATAAAGACACCATGACACTGGCAGTTACAATGATGAATGCTTCACGTGGCATGGTCTTATTATGACCCACTCTCAGAGGAAGATCAAGCCATTTTTCAAACAATCCATTAAAACAAAAAAAAAAAAAAAGGAGGGAGAAGGAAATTATTACATATTTCATGCATTTTAAATCCTACTTAGGCAGTAGAGCACAGGATGTAACTCTGCTTATAACTCCATCTGCCTGGCTTCTTTTCTGTTTCACACAAGTTGCTTGCCTGGTAACTTGGCTGGTGTGAAGTAAAACCCACAGCACTCCCATCCTTTGCCTCGTTCCCCACAAAATCTGAATGCAAAGTAATAGCCTTCAGTGGGTAAAATGGCACCAGGCACTCCAATCTGCCCTCAGACCTCCCAAATAAAACTGAGAACTATCAACTGAGACTCCTGTTCCCGCTGTTGACTTTGCAGTTAGTTCTGAACAACTCATCTGGCTTTGCACTACCTTGTTTGGCAGGACACCCCTGCCTTTGGTGGCACTCGATTCATTAGGGAACACAGAACTGAACAGGGGGCACACAGCTCTTCCCACCCAGGACACACCACTTACTTCTCACTTCTGATGATTTTCAATCCTGGCAGCTCTGGGATTCAACTGCTGCAGGTGACAGACTGTCACAGGTAACACAGGCTGGGTTCGGGGTGATGCCCGTGGGCACAGAGGATGCTCGTGGCAAATTCTGCTCACAGAGGGCCCGGGGTTGTGTGTGGAAGGGATTTGCTAAACTGTACCCAAAAGTCCACTGACAGAAAGTGGCATTCTGGGGACCTCAGCACAATTCACCTGCAGCTCACCCAGAAATTCAGCCTTTTCACCTTGTGCTGCCAGGAGTCATCTTCTGCCTTCTGGAATGAAGGAGGGTTTGTGTCTGTTCCTTCACTGGTTTTCTTTGGTACCTGCTCGGTATAACCTGCTGGGTCTGTGGATCCTGGTGTTTGGTGTTATTTAACAAGCAGCTGTAGATTTTGGCAGGGGAGTTTCCGGATGCCACCAACTTCCGGTAGTTTTGTCCATTAGACCACGTAATTTCTCATGATTTCCATCCTTACCTTTCCCTGCTGCTGCTCTCTCCAGAACAGAGGATTTGGGTGGAGGCTGCTTTTGTCTTTGCATTTGGATTCTCTGTGCTGAGCTTCTCTCTTTTTGGTCTTTAATCAGGAGGGGAAAACAAAACACAGAAAAGAATTAGTGTGCAGCTAAAACCAAACTTCAGACACGACTGCTGAACCCAGCAAACCAATCCCAGTCCCCTTCCCTTGGAATGCAAAAGCAAGGAGTCTTTTAATGAAACTGGTCACCAAACAAGCAGGACTCTTGGGGTTTTTTTCTGTGGTACAGATGTCCCAGCAAAGCAAGCACTGGCCTGGATCCATCCCTGAGGTTTTATCCACGACCCTGTCTATCCACACAACATGGCCCTGACCTAACTGGTGCATCCAGTGGGTGCAGTGGGAGCCCCTCCCTTTGGTACCTCTGGAGATGCAGACTAACAGAGCAAACACTGGATGCTTGGGCAAATTGCCTTTGGCAAGCTGTGATGTTACCTCATTGCTAACCTGGGTGCTTTTTTACAGCCCCTTCCATGTCCAGGGATGATAATCCCTCTTTACTTGGTATTCTGTGTCCTTCAGCAGGCAAGGAGAGAGCAGACCTTGGGTTCAGAGCACTAAACCAGGGTACTGAGAGCCATTAGGCTACCAGGAGCTGTGCAGATGCTGGTACCCCACAGCACTGAGCTCATGGATGTGTGAAAGGCACGAGTGGCTCCCTGGGCTGGACTGCAGGTGTCTGACACAGGGATTATCTGCCCGAGCAGCTGTGACACACTTTTCTCAGGGGTAGAGTACAGGGAGACAGGAACTGAACAAGATGCATCAGAACTGAGTGTCTGGAGCTATTAATTCTCAGCCTCGGGGGCTGCCTCTGTTCTGCCAGTTGGAGAGTTTGTCTGGCAGTTCCCTGGCTCAGTTACATAAAATGATCTGGGTTAAAAACAAAACTAGCCTTCCCATGGGATGTTCCAAAGAGGCTCAGCCCGGATTGTGGCTTTGGGTATTAGCAAGGGTAACACCACAGAGAGCACTGCCTGATGCAGCTGGAAAGGGGAGGTGGCAGCAGGGACTGTGTGGCTCCCACAGACCCCAGGGGAGCACCAAAACACACCTCCAAACACCACTGTAAAAGGTGACAGGGAGCAAATCCGAGGGAAATGCCCGTGGAAGCTGGTGCTGTGTGACAGGGATGCTGGCACCCGATGAATTAACACTAATGCTATTACAGCAATAAGATTTATTATGTGCAGCTTTTCAGCTCCTCTTCTCTAGTCCCACATTCCCTCAGTAATCCCCCTTGGCAGAGGAGGTTGCTGAGCTTTCCCCTGGCAGGCCTTGCTCCCAGCTCCATGCCTTGCTCCCAGCAATCTGAGATCTTAAACCACACTAAACTAAGGTGACAGCTGTACATGGATGGTTCTTCAGTCCCAAATTTAGCAGCAAAGCAGGATAAGGACAGTCTAATAATATTTCCTTTCAGATCCACAGTAGTTCCATTGAATGGACTGTCAGATCCCCTGTAATGCCTCTGAACTGCACAATTCCTGCTTTAAATATCTGTGATACCTCTGCACTACTGCACTGCTATGTCCCATTCCGTGCTTTACATGTAGGAGGAAAGGGGAGAAAATAGATTTGCAGCAAATTCTTTACTGTTCTGTGGAAAGAAATTAATGAATTTGTGCATGCTGGGGGAAGTAAATCCAGTGGAGAAGTGACCTCAGGAGGGAGGAGGGTGGGATGGACAGCCCAGGGAAGTTTGCAGCTGCAGAAGTAAATGGATTTATCACAGGACAATGCGTGATGCCCAACATGGACCAAAGGTGGAAGCTGTGTGGGAAGTTATTCAGCTGTGCCAAAGCTCTGCTGGGTAACACACAGTTCCAGCCTTTTCTCCACGGATTCCAGACTACTACTGACCTCTGTAAGCTGGAGCAGGAGGGGCAGAGCCCACCCTGCACACCTTTCTCTTCAGGGCTCTTTTTGGCAGCGGCTCTTTAGCAGAAATCAGGGGCTTCTGCTCCCAAGGTGCTGCTTTCTGCCTTTGCTTCTGCGCCTGGATCCTCTTCTTGAGTTGCTCCAACTTGTTTTGGGGGGATTTTTTCCACAGCTCTTCCAGCTTCTGATCACTGGCCTCGCTGGCTGGTGAAAGGTGGTACACGGGAGTGTTGCTTGGGCCAGCCACGAACGACCTGCTCCCTGCAGAGGAGTCGGGTGCGGGATGCAGGGAGCAGGGAGGCTTTTCCGTCTGTACTGTGTGACCTCTTGGGTCTGCCTGATCCCCGAAATCGGCCCTTCTTGGTCTGCACAGGCTCTTTGCAGGAGCCCATGTGCCAGCCGTGCCTTTGCCATCCACAGCCCAGTTCCTGGAAGGGCTGGAAGGTGCTGAGTGTTGTGAAGCTTCCCCGAGGGACAGAGGGATCATCCTGGAAGGGGCAGAGATCACAGCAGGGCTCTCAGGCAAACAGCTCTGTGCCCAGGCAGAGAGGGCAGCAGGGCTTTCCTTTCTTAGGAGAGAGAAAACCAAGAGTGAACACAGGGGATATATTATTAAATTGGTCAGTGCACGGACACGAGTGACTGCTGAGTTTCTACAACATGCTCTGGTGGTGATCTCAGTGTCTCCACAGAATCAGCATTTTGCTACTTACCAGAAGTTTGGCAAACAAAGATAATCTTAGGAAAGTACAATGGTCTGATAAGAGCAATTATGAGCATGGGCAGACAAACACAGAGAGCTGATGTCAGGGATTGCCTTCCTCCAGTGCCTTGTTGTCAGCATTTCTGAGGGTGAAACTGGTGACTTTTTGTTTCTTTTTTTTTTTCCTAATAAACAATAAGGTGCTAAACTTTTGCTGAGGTCCTGCACCCCGGAATTTTAAATCTGTGGCTTCATCTCTTCATCCCCCAAGTGCTGTACGTTCAGGTTATTATTTACCTGTGAGCTGGAGGAATCTCATTGCTCTTTTTCTCACTCAGAGCTGTCTCATCTTTGCTCCTCTCACCATCTGCAGCACAGCAAAACCATGTCAGTGGCAGAAATGTTCCTTAACCATTCAGTTCAAACAGCGCCTTTTACTGGAGACTATTCCCCCACCATTTTTTGCTGGGAACATCACAGAAACCTGATAAAAATAGACACTCCCCTCAATAAAGAGGGTTTTCACTATCTCCTGTCGCCTTCCCTTCCCTCCAGCACCAAAGCAGTCCCACCTCAGCAGTTTCCCAGTAACTCAGAACTCACCAAAGCTCTTTTCGTGCCAAAGCTTTCTTCTGGCTGCCTGAGATTTGGCACCACTCCACGTTTGATGATAAAATTTGTTTTCAATCCTTTGTAGCTGTGAAAAGGCAGATTTTTCCTTTGAAGGGTGACATATGTTTTTGGGTTTTTTTTTTCTCCTTGGTAGCTCTTTGCTGGCACACACTGCTTCTCTGATTAATTTTGCAGCTCCTAGTTACTGGGTAAATACTGGCATGTCTGAGCATGTCCCATGTGGCTTTTCCTACAGTTGGAAAGAATGCAGGCGACTGGGAAGATAAGAGATGAAATCACCTCTCTTTTTATTTACACTTTGCATGTATTTGTGCTGCAGATTTTTTACTGATGTTTTTAAAAACAGCTAAAGCTGGAAGCAAACCCAGCCAAGAGCAACTCCAACAGTGGGATCCTGGTGTCAGGCCTCTGCTGTGCAAGCAACGCCCCCTGAATTTGGACAATATGATGATTTATCCAAGCAATACCAGTTCTGATGCGCCTGATATCAACACTATCATGTTCCCTATTAAGAGGATGATAAGACAGGGGGAATTCAGAGGATGTCCCAGCTATAAAATAGTGACACTATTATCCTGCTCAGGGCTTCAAACACAGGCAAGGCCAAGCTTTGCCTGTTCTTGTCATTAATTTTGAAGGGTGTTGTGAGACATGGTAAGATTCTTTGCTTTTCCCTTTATCCTCTTTTTGTTATTTATTAATATATTAATAATCATATTTAGCAAATTATTAAAGAGGTGATGTGTTCATTGGAAAAGAACAACCCAAAGGGCATGTTTACATGTTCCAATGACAATATTTCCATGGAATTAAACTCTGTGGAGGTGATGCTGAGGCAGCTGAGAGAAAGTGATAAAGGAATGTGACAGCAAGTGTTCCCTGATCCACACCTACCATTGCTTTGGCCTCCTGGAGACTCTTCCAAGCCAAGGCCACATCTGGGGAGTCAAGAAAAACATGTTTTAGCATCTGTACTGTAAAATGCTCAAGCCAGAATAGAGCACAGAGCTGGTGGGTGAAACACAGAACTGCTCCTGAAATCTGGGTCTGGGCTGCTTTTGTATTTCAGTGTGTGCTTAGTTCTGTCAGACCTAATGGTCTCTGCTAGTGCTTCTTCAGCAAAATCCTTGCTGATAGCGGCACACATTTAAGAAAGACTGAACTGACTTTCTCAACCCAGTCCTATTAGTAGTGGTGACTTACAAAAAACATCCCACTCAGGATTACTTGTGAGAGCAAGAATGGCTCGTGTCTTTTTAGGGGAAAAAACCCAAAGTGACACCTCAGGTGCAGAGAAGCTGCTGGAGTGAACTTATTGCATACATTGAACAGAAATTGAGCTGTGATGATTTTAGGCTGGGGAAGATTCACAGAGCAGATTCCTGTTAAAAAGCAGTGTGAAAGTGAGAGCTCTGGTGTTGCTGTGAGAGCTCTGAGCAGTCACAAAACCACCCAGCGCTCTCCAAACTTCATAATATTTTGCTCCACTGTGCCTGAAGTCATGCAATCCAGACTAAACTAAGCACTCAGGTCTTTCCGTAAGTGATAAATCCTCGGTTTAAAATGAAGTCACCCAAGTCTCTGCCATGACTGTGGAGAGGAAATTGGAAGCTCATTGCCCACATACCAGCCAGAGGATCCATTTCTCCAGATGCAAAGCTGTTATCCATCTTTCAGCTCTGCCTACTTGATGTCCAAGGTCTGAAACAGCCATGCAAAAGGACCAGTCATTGGTGCCCTTTGAGAACAGCCTAGGGAATTTTGATGTTTCTATATAAGTACATAGAGATATATAAATTTTCTCATCTGTAATTACTGACTGCCTATAAAGACCCTCAGGGAGCCCCTGGTGGCCTAGTGGTTAGATCACAGGACCTTCACCGCTGAGGCCTGGGTTCGATTCCAGCCAGGGA
>JAWMRA010000038.1:2555256-2642697 GCA_035584735.1 Pseudotriccus pelzelni
TCACCTAAAAAATCCAATGCGCAGGCTGGAAGGTGTAAAGACCTTCCCCGGTTCTTCGCTCGCGAAGACTGGCCATTTATAAAGACCCTCAGCATTTACATTTCTGTGGTGCTTGCAAATGTTACCTGTTATTATTAATTTTCTCAGCCTTGTGAGGGAGTCTAAAGAGAGACAGGGATGTGACAGAGCTGGGAAAAGTCCTACTCTGGGTCAGTGGCCCTCACAGAGCTGCCCTGGGAGCTCAGGAGTCCCCTGAGGCAGGAACTGTGTGGTCAGAGAGCCAGGAAAATCAGCTCCCTCCTATATCCCCTGTTACTGCCAGTTCAACACTTACCTCGTGAAGCCTCAGCCATGCATGGAACAAAATCTCCACTTGGGAGCTGTGGAAAAGCACTTTAGAGGTGACCTGCAGTCTTCCTACAGCGGCCAATCCCGGCAGCCCCTTCCAAAGGGAGGGATGAGGAAGAGCTCAGCGCTGAACATCCCATGTGCTGCTCCTTCTCCAGTCTGAGCCATTCACGGGCACCAGCTCCTTGGTGCCAGCTGGGAACGCAGAAGAGACACTCCAGGTCAGTCCCTGCCCTGTCTGTGAGTCCTGGGAGCAGCGGGAGGACATCCAGAGGGATCCCCCCACCCCAGAGGAATCCCCCCGGCCATGGCCACACCTTTGTTTGAGCCCCTCTGTGCAGGGCAACAGTGGCCACGGCACAGGGAGAGGCTGCTGGGAGCCAGGGAGAAAACAAACAGCAACAAGAGGAGCTCGAGTGCTGATCTCAGCTTGCAAACACGTGGCAAGATGCCAAGAGATTTCTTGACCAGCCCTTGTGTCCTTTCCAGGGCGTCCCGGGCATCCTGGCGATGCCAGGGCTGGATGGCTGCAGGAGAGGGCAGAGGGAGCAGCCCGGGGCCCAGGTGGGAGCAGCTCTGCAGTTCTGGGATGCCAGAGCAGGGTGAGAAACCAGAGCCACCCGAGTCCTCGGCCCAGGGCATCTTTCCTCACTGCAGAGCAGCTCTTGCCATTCCACGGCATCTCTGCTCACACCTTGCTCTGTGGGCTCATCCAGCCTTTCATCCTGCTCTCAGCATGGAGATCCAGTCACGCCTGAATCCCTGGTCTCAGTGGGCTTAATTTTGGGGTTTTATTTAGGGAAAAATGAAAACTAAAGGGAAAAAAAAAAAAAAAAGGTTTCTGGTCTTCGTGCTTACAAAGAAAAGCCTGAGGATATAAAATAAAGGCACACTGAAGTCTCACCCCTTTCTGGGTGTCACTTCTTTAACTGTCACGATCTTTCTTTAAGTGCGTTTGCAATCTGGGGGTAACCATTCTGGTTCTCCAGGTCCTGCTGTTCCTACGCTCCCGTTTTGGATTATGCAGAGGGAACAGTTTCATCAGCCAACAGCAGAGGGCAAACGCAGCTCACACACTGGAGACGCAGCGCTCAGTGTTGGGAGGCTCCGGGCCCCAGTTTTCTGCCGGGACAACCCGGGAGAACGGCAGGTGCCACCTTGGACAAAGACAACCTGGAAAGGAAAGCAGCAGAAAAGTTCTCACTGCAGCAGAGATTCACTTTCCGTTTTCGTGCTTTTCACACAGTATCTTTCTGATGGGTTTCAATGGGCGGTGACATCCTGGACTGAGCCTGCCAGTGCATTTCCTAAACCCTTCCAGAATTATGGCTGAGCATCCCTTAAGGCACATCCCAGATGGTGGGTTCGCCTGCTGTTTGCTTCCCTCTCGGAGATGTGTTTTCTGCTGCTCTTTGCCCCACAGTCACTCACAGCTAATTCCCAGACCTGTGGTTACAGCCAAAAGGACTACAATCAACAAATAATCAGACCAGGCTGGTCAGTCAGTGCTGCCTCTCTTCCTTGCTTGGATGGTCCTGCGACATTGGCTTCCCCTGGAATTTTTCCATTTGTGAATTTTAAACTTGCTTCCCACAAATGTCTCATCTTGTCATCCTCTCATCTCATATGCTGAAGTTCTGCAGGTCCCAAGGCTACCCTTGTCCTTGGCTCAGATATTCATGGAAGGCATTTGAACACAAGAAAGACAAACAAGCAGGGATAAAACACATTTCTTCCCCCACAGCAATTGCCATCACTTACTGCTGTTGTGGGTTGAATTCCTGTAAGTACCCTGAGAAGAGGCTCTGTATCCCCTTCACCCCACTGCAGTGCAGAGGAATCTGTGTGTACTGTTCCTTCAGCATTTTGGCTTGTACTGAATCTGGCTTGTTTTTCTGGTTTATACCCTCAATTATTTGTTCATTTTTTATAACTGTACAGATTAAGCAGCAATGTCAGTACTGTAAGTGCTCCTTCTTACTGGAAAGCACTCAGAGGGTGAGGCAAGACACTGGCACCACATCCTTCCATGCCCATGGATCCCTGTGGCCTCTGAAGTTCCCCTGAAGAGACAGACACTGATCTAATAAACGTCCCTGCAGCCTGTGCTCAGACATCCCCAGCACTTCAGCTTTCCAAGCCTAACCAACCCAGGAATTCCTGAGCTGCAGAATTCTGCTTTCAAGCTGTTCCAAGCCAATGTTTCAGCCTGATTAGAGGTTTCAGTGCTGGGAATGCAGAGCCTGTCCAAGGGGGAACCGCAGCTATTCCATGGGCACAAGTGATAAGAGCCCTAATTGCAGTCTCAGGGTTCAGGGGCAGCCACCGTGCCAAGGGAACGGGTCCTCCAGGGAGGGGACAGGACACAGTGTGCAACCTCAGCAGTGGGGGGGGAAAGCTGGTAAGATGGGAAGCTGCAACAGCCACCAGGAAAGCCCAGGGCTGGTCCCAGCCTGCTGGGCTGGTGGAGGAGCCAAGTGGAGCAGGAATGCCCGTGCTGTGACAGGCAGAGCCTCTCCAGTCCCTCAGGTCGCGCTGGAGTCTATTTTGGCTCCGCGTTTCCCCGGCAAGCTGTTGGAGCTCACAGGAGCCAGCAGAGTGACAGATTGCCAGCGTGTTATGCTGCACATCTTGGAGTGTTAGACCACAAATCTGCTGAGAGATGAAGGGAAAACCCACCATTGGGCCAAATCCCGCTTGTGCAGCGCGTGAAACTCCCGAGCCAGGGAGCCAAGTGTGAGCCGAGGCAGAGAGGAGCAAAGCCATTGGGGTTTGTGTTTTAGACCTGGATAAACAAAACGGGCCAGGAATGCACAGCTCTGTCCTGCTGACTCCACAGCTCCCGTCACATGGAACTAAGGCAGGATTAGGCCCCGTGTTTTCAATCCTATGGCATTTATGAGGCATCAGCCCCCAAACTCTGAATTTCCCCTACAGAGATACTCAAACTACCACCTACTCAATTTAGCAACTTAAACAACAGGCTATCACACACTCAGGAAGGTTTTACAAAAGCCATTTTAGGATATTGCAGAGTTTCTCCTCTAGGAATCGATCGAGAAAGATGCAGCCAACCCACCACATGGGGTTATCCCATGGAAAGCACCTTGTCCAGGTTGGAATTCCTGCTTTTTCCCGGCCAGCACATTCCACTGCTGTCCCACTTGCACACATGATGGTGAGTGGAACAAGAAGTGCGTGGCTCTGCCACACTGTGGCTCTTGGAGCTCCATTGTGGATTTCTGGTGTTCCTGAAGGCAAAAGCAAATGGCTTTGGGCATTACTCAACCCTGTGGGAAGCTGTTTGGGGTCTGGAGGTTTGTCTGACGTGGTTCAGGCTGCAGATTCACCTCCCAGGGGCTTCATGTTCCGCTGCTGTGCCCTGTTACTGCTTAGGAAATACTTCACCCAACAACCCACAAGGCCCAGCAAAATTCAGGAAGTGCAGATGAGTGTGAACCCAAACCAGAAATTCCTCCTAAGTCGCTGTGTTTTGAAATTTTTGCACCCACCAGACCCACCCCAAGGATCTTCAAAACAATAATCCCCATCTCTGGCAGACACACTCCTTTATTCTCTTGCTGAGTTGCTCCCTGTGCCTGGCTCTGTGGGAACATTGTGAGTTCCCTCACTTTTGGGAAATATGTCCAGCTAAAAGGAAAGGAAATTGTACTTCTTTGTTGACTTTTTTTACAGTGCTCGACTAAGCAATTTCCATTGTAAACCATTTTCACAGCAATTCTCAGTCAGCAAACAATTGAAGCCCAAACCCAGACTTGGATTGCAAGCTGGATGTGACAAGAATTTTGGAGTGAGCATATGGTGGGAAGAGGCAGCTGATAAAAAAAGCAAGTGCCCTGCTCTGAAGTCTGACAGCCAAGGGCCCAATCCCATTGAAATCCGTGACAATTCAACTGAAGCTAAAAGGGACACTTAAGAAACTGGGCTTTGATTTGAACCTGCAAAGAGCTTAGAGTTGACCACAAGGCTTTGAAATCAATCTTAATGGTTCTTATCATCTCTCCAATCAGCTGCATAAGACTGAGATAAACCAGCTGCCCCATTAGTGATGCCTTGTCAAGAGTTCCTGAGATAAGACACAAATTTCTTCCTCCACAGGTAATGCTGTAAGATGTCAGCATTCATGTAAAACACCCAGAGATACAGGGGAGGAACCTGACCCTGGCTGCAGCATTTTTGCTGGTCACTGACAGTATCTCCTCTTTTTTTTCCCAGTCCTATCAGATTAAATTCTTAATTCCTTCCTTGTTAGGAACCAGCAGATCCTCCTCCCATGGTCTGTGCTATACACTTACTGAGTTGCACTGAGTGCTGCTCGGGGAACAGCTCAGATGCAGGTGGGAGGTTGCCACGAGGCTGCCCTGAGCTTGGGGAGAGATTTGCTGCAACAGAGATAGGCTTCCTTTGCTTGGATTACAGCCAGAAACATGAGGGAATATTAAGCTTGCATTTTCCTACTGATGTCCTAAAATAACAGGAGTAAATGTGTGTCAGGAAAGAACTAGACCTTCAGAATATCTGGATGTTTTGCTGCCTGCCAAGTGATGTCTGGAAAAGGGCAAGTGTTCTCTTGGTGTGATAAAATACAGATCTGCCATCCAGTTATTGGGGGAAAGTGTGTTAAGATAGGAAATTGCCGTCCGTGGCCCATTTGGGTTTTATTCCTATCAATAGGAGACTGTGTGAATGGAATTTGAAGAGAAAAGGGGGGGCTGCCTGCACTGTGCAGTGGAATGTGGGAGAGCACAGGATTGCCATGGAAACCCGCTGTAGTAAATGGGGCTCTCCAGCTGCAGAGAGGATTTATAGTGCCAGGCTGGGATTGGGCAATTTAAATCATGAATCTACAGGTAAAATGGCACATTTTCCTTCCACGTTGTCCCCGTGCGCTGTAAAGCAGATGAAGGGCAGGTGGGTGGTGAGAATTACAGCACAGAGTTATGACGTGTCTTAAAGCCTGACCTAAAACACACACACAAGCTGATGCAAAGATTCTTGTGGCTTTTGGTGGGGGCTGCACCAAGCACCTGTGCCACAAGGATGCCCCATTCCTGCGCCCAGCAAACTCAGAGGGAGGAGAAGCAGAGCCCATTCCCTGCTTGCACAACCTGCAGTTTGGAGACCCCACAGCTCAGGAATGCTCCCAGTTTGTGCTTTTGGTTTGCAGCTGGGGAAGAGCCCACCTGGTAAAAGCCCCCAAGCCAGCTTGTTGCAGACAAAGTGTGCTGGGAGCCCCAAACGATGCTCTGCTACAAAGGATCAGAGCAGTGGGGAATGATTTACTGCTTGCAGATGCTCCAAGGGATCTATGGAGTGGTATGAGACAGCAACAACATCATTTTTGCCTTCATCTCCATACATTACCAGGTCCTGAGTGCTGGGGCCACAGGATCCCCACACACCTGTCTGATCCCACTGCCAGAGAAGGGCAGTGGGTAAATCTGACTCCCATGGAACCACCACAGAGCCAGAGGGGTCTTCAGCTCCACTAACTTTAACTACCCTGCCTTGTTGTCATATCTAGTGACAAACCTGGAAATCTCTCGACTTACTCATGGCTTAGTGTGAGGGGATTTAAACATGGACTTTACTACAAACCTGGGTATATTTATAACATTAAATATAAGAAGGAAAAAATCCCTTTTGAGCTGGAGAATAGAGTCCTTGGCAGCAAAGGTAAAGCTCTGTACACTCTGTAAGGGTATTTTATTGTGCTCCACATCTTTTTCTTCAAATGTTACTTTGTTCTGTTTCAACCTTTCAACAAAGCATCAAACAGCTACCAAGAATGGCAAAATGTAGCCTCTTCCTTCAACAAGAATTACATGCTCAAAATCCAAATAGTCCAATCAAAATCTGGGAATTGGGTCCTCCTGTCCTATCTCTGCTGCTGCCTGTTTCAAGTCCTGCCCACACAGCAGATGCTGCCAGCCAGAATTCCACTTTCCTTTCGCATAAATTCCTCTCTGTAGTGCTCTCCTTGGACCTTCAGCTTTCAAATCCCTCCTGCCACCTTTCAGCTCTCAAAGTCTACTCAGCCATTTGCAGGCTATTAGTCTCAGGCTTTGATTCAGAGCTGATCTCGGTCCCAGCTGGGGCACAAATTTGGAGGACAAGAGGTTATAAGAGCAGAGCAGCTTTATAAATCCCACTTACTCAGAACAGTCCCTGGGGTCGCTGACCCTCTGCTCATAAATTCACCTGATTCCCCTTGATTATATTTGTTTCACCACTAAATGCCACTCCCAAGCACTGGCAGTGAGAAGCAGCAGGTTAAGCCAACACAACAGGCCGTCTCCTGCCTTGTCACGCTCCGTCAAGTCAGGTTGCCCTCAGATTTGCTGGAGTTTCATTGCTGCTCTCCCCTGGGATTCCAGGCAGCACAGTCATTTAACCCAAGATCATTTATGACTGACTGGAATTTGTTTGTCTGGGCTCTTTTTTTTTCCCCCTGTCTCTTCAGATAATAATGTAAACCAGCAAAAATATTGCCTCGTTATTGACAAAATTAATCTATATGGAGCTAAGTACAAAGGAAAATAGATACTCACTGCATGCTCATCTCCAATGGAAAATAAACCCAGCATATGCTGGGAGGCTCAATTCTCTGCTGATTTCAAGTGGTGCAGCCCTGTGCCAGTAAGCAGAGCTCTCCCAGTTTATGTAAGCAGAGAAGCTGACCCCGAGCAATTTCTGCTTGTCTGCAGCAAAGGGTGGGCGTGCTTGGGAAAGAGCAGATCCTGGACACCTGGAAATGATGGTTTTTTAGGAGCTGAGCCACTGGGAGCAAGGAGTGCCAGCACTATGCAGGAATTTGGTAGGAAAACGTGGACTTGGGTTAATTTTGCTGTCTGGCAGAAGGGTGGTAAGTTCGTAGAGACCGAGGTAGAGGCGAGTGAAATGTGCTGTCCTGGGCACAGCCCAACCTGGAAGGGTTTCCAGATGCCCCTTTTTTTTGTTTCTATGACAACATCATTTAGCAGCTCTGGAGTGAAAGCCAAAAGCAGCAGCCAGGAGGTAGGAGCAAGGACACTGCCTTCACTGCCTCTGCTTTTCCAAGGGAAAGAGGCCATGGGGATTGTAGGCACAGACCAACACTGTGCTTTGCCACTCCCGAACCTCTCCCTCAGGAGCAGGGCTGTGCTCTTCTCCAAGAGGCCACCGCAGCCTTCAGGCTGCAATCAGCAGAGGACACCGAGGTTTGATCCCGATGGACAATCTGAGCAAACGTTTCATTCATTGTGTCCCTGGGGCGGTGCAGGTTGTTGATCACCCGGGGGGATCAATACCACAGCCCGGGTTACACCACTGGCACATCAGCCAGAACGCTGGGAACTGCCAGGCCAGGCCAAATACCAAACATCAGCAGATTAATCTGATCAATAGGTAAAACCAGAAGAGTGGGTTTGCAGACAACAGAGCAGGTTGTCTAATTAGAGATCTGAGACAACATAGAGCAAACACTTGGTGAATGCTGCATCAGACCCCAACTTGTGCTGGAACTGCAGCATATTTAAACACCCTTCCTCCAGACACCACCTAAGGCAGGCTGCTCTCCTAAGGAGTTAATTGTTGCACTGTTTAATTACCTGCATTTAAACATCACGTCTTATTTCCAGTCTGAATTTGCCTCTCTGCAAGGTCTGGATGTGCCGCTTCCTACCAGAACAAAACGCTTTCTGTTCCCAGAAATTTTCTTGTCTGTGAAGTCAACTGTGACCTATGATTAAGCCACACCTTAAAAACCACCTGAGCAAGCGAAATCAAATCACCTGCCAGTTTTGCATCACTCCTGGAGCTGACATTTACAGTCTTTGCTGCAGTGTTGCTTTGTGGTCTTACACCTGGTTTGGCCTCTCACAGCCCCTTCCTTTCAACATGGGCAACTCCACGTTGTTCTTGCCACCAGAACAGTAAATGCAGTGATGTTTGCCTGTGCTGGAACACACGCTCCAAGGTATCCCACCCTCCTGGACAAACCAATCCCACCTCTCCCATTAATTGTTACTGTTCTGAACTCCATTTTTAACACAAACCTTACCACTAATGTCATTCTCTTGATAACTGACAAAATGTGGATTGATGAAAGCGTTGGATAACACTGTTACCAAGAGTAAATCCTTTTGGACACACCAGAAATTCCTCCATCAGATAATTACTTTTAAATGCATGTTACTAATTTTTCCATCCATTTAAAATAAGCTACATTGATCTTTTTTTTTTTGGGGGGGTACTATTTTTAACAGAATGTCATGCAAGATTAAGTCAACTGCTTTGCAGAAGTCTAAGTCTATTATGTCAGCAGAATTATCTTTATTAAAACTGAACTTAGATGAAAGATTGCTTGTTTGATGGGAAGTTTTCTGGAGCAAGGGACTGACATTCCACAGCCCTTTGGACTGTGTCCCATGTTAGCATGGCATTACATTTGGACTAAGGAGGCCAAAGTTACTTTGGTCTCTCCATTTACTTTTCTATTTCCTAGAATCCCATAAAGGCTTGGGTTGGAAGGGACCTTAAAGCTCATCTTGTTCCACCCGCTGCCATGGCCAGGGACACCTTCCACTAGCCCAGGTTGCTCCAAGTCCCATCCTTGGACACTTCCAGGGATGGGGCAGCCACAGCTTCTCTGGGCAACCTGTGCCAGGGCCTCACCACCCTTCCAGGGAAGAATTTCTTTGGGCCTTTGAAACTTCCCTTGTGTTCCGTTATTTGTTCAAAAGTGGTGCAGAGAGTGTCCTGTGTGCCGGTTATCACTCCTAAAAGGAGAATTATTAAGTTTAGAAAATGCTGCCCAACGTTGCTAAGATATTCTATTAGAATGCTGAGAACAGCCTTATCTTCAAGTGGAAGAAATGCAGAAAAATATGTATATCCTGCCATGACCACTGAGCAGAGCTGAGCTCTAAGTGGTGGCATTTTTGCACTGGCTTTCACTGCTGATTAGGAACTCGGTGGCTTCAGACCTGAGCCTGTGTGGTTTCACTGCAGCTTGGGTGATAACCAGGACGTGCTTCCTGTCACAAAGGGCTGGTTTGGCGACTGGAGGGGGGCTCTGCAAGGCTGGGGCTGCTGCGGGAGCCTCGGTGACCTTGTTGTTGGTGTCACAGAGTCACTTCTCCAGCTCCTTCTCTGGTCCTGAGAGTGGCTGGGAGTGGAACAGAAACGAGCCCTGTCAGTAACACAGCTAGTGTTGGAAAGCACTTGCAGAAGCTCAACTAAACAATGCAATTACACTGTAAATATTGGCAATCTGCTGCAAAAACAAATGCAAACATGCTCTTAATTAACGTCATTATCAACTATTACGATTTAAATAGGAAACAAAGCCCCCTTCAAAGGTGAAAATGTGTATTTCCCCCCTGGGCTTTCAACTCTTTACTCCTCATTTCAATCAATACCAACAGGAGTTTTTCCCAGACTTCCAGCAGGAGAAACTGGGGGTTTGTCTGTTGACTATTGGAAATTGAAGCTGGTTAAACAAACCCATTGCCCTCATTGTAAATACAAGCTGATCACAGCTCTGGGGTATTTTCCTGAGCAATAACACTTTGAAAAGGTGCTTCCAAGAAAAATTCCCTATTACCGCCGTCAAGACGTCCAAGGCTATAAAAATCCAGCATATTTCTGGTGACCCCCAAGAGAGGCTCCCACCACCCTGCTGGGGTTTTGGTTGAAATCCTAAGGAGATCTCTTGGTGCAGGACCCAGCAGGCTGTTAAATTCTCCTGCAGCAACACCGAGAGCTTGTGCCCCCAAGCAGTGAGGAGTAACAGGAATTTCCCAAGGGATGAGAAGGGAGCAGAAATCCATGTGTTCCTCGGGCATGTCCAGCTTGCTGCAGACACCACTGGGGTGCCAGGGGGGCACTGTGAGAGGCAGTTAATGATGCCAAGGCTGTTCACATCCCCCCAGCTGGTTATCAAACACCATCAATCTCAGGTATTGCAGTCGGCTCCAGCTTTCCCTCCAGGCCCATCAGTCAGATGGAATCTCGGGGAATTCACAGCCATGTGAAGCAAAGCCAAGCTGGAACACAGACCGTTCCAGTGATCACTGCAGGAAAGGAGGAAGGTGTGTCTGCAGAGCCCCTGAGCACTCTGTGCTGGGCTCAGCTGGGCCAGTGTCCCTTAGGAAACTGCACCCAGGGAGGAGGTGCCAGGGCACGGAGGGGCTGGCAGGAGGCAGGACGGGGTTACAACACACATCAGCTGCCTGTGCTCGGAGCTTGCTGAGTTCAAAAGCCTTCCCAGGCACTCTGTACAAACAGTCATTCTGCTCTGAGGCAAAGAGCAGCATTTCAGCAAAGAGGAGCTGCTTTTTGGCTACAAGGCACACGTGACATTGGCACAAAGACACCGGGACAGTCCCCTCTGGCCTTGCCTGAAAAATCCCCAACTACCCAGTGCCAGGCCATGGAGCTCCATTTCATTCAACTATCCATGAGGTTGAAGGCAAGGGCATTTTAAGTGTCTCTTGGTATTTATTTAATGAAGCATTTTCAATCAGGCTCGGAAGCTGAAGGAAGTGGATGAGCTCTGTCTCTTTGTTTGCCTCTTCCGAGGCTGAAAGAAGTATTAATGAAGAGGAAATTCAGGGACATCAGAGACACAGGATGTATAAATATGCACAAAGCAAAGGCCAAATCCTCAGCTGCCACGTGCACCCAGCCATGAGGGAATGCAACTTGGGAGAATTATTAAGGTCTTGCTGTGTGTTTTCAGGCTGCACCAGAAGGGAGGGGTGGGAATAAGATCTTACCCTGGGGTGGGGAAAGAAAGTTAAGAGCCCAGTTGCAATAGTGCCCAGGTTCTGGGAAGGGGTTGCATCCAGCTTTGCTGCCCAACAGGCACCTCACCCGCCCCCCAGCCTGGGCAGCAGAGCTCTGGGGGTGAATGGGAGCTCAGCAGTGGTCTCAGGAGTGTCTGCACACAGCTAAATTATTCAGAGAAGCTCGTTACTCAGAGCTTTTCCTGTGTGTCTGTGCTCCAAGAGGTTTTAAAAGAGACAATCATAGTCAGCAAATCAACTCCTCACTCTCAGATGATCCTCCTCATTTCAGGTATGAATAATATTCCTGGCTGGGAGTCTCTATTACAGGTTATCTGCAGATTGTAATAACCTTGTGTGCTTCCACTTTGGAGATGAAATAATGGTCCCTCACTGAGTCCTTCTCTCTGATCAAAGCAGCTTTGTTGCCTTAGGACCAGAATCAGGGGAAAGAAAGATTGTAAAAGCCCTTGAAAACTGTAATTCCTTTCCAGTTCCTGAAAAAAGAAAAGCTGTGTGGCACAGCAGTTTTATTTAGACCTGTTCAATCTTTCAGAAGCATGGAGGGCTCTGTTCCCCAAACACAGACACTGAGCCTCGTTCTTAATATGTTGTTTTAAGTAAAGGAGTAGCTAAGCACTCCGGCTGAAACCCATCCCAGTTTCCTGCGTGGCTCTGGGCTGCTCTGAGGAGACTGTTGCTGCAACTCCTGTAATTATGTTGTACGAAAATCCCAAAGCCAAAGCAAATGTTCCTGGTTTAGACAGGCCGTGTGTGGCCCCGATTTGCCTTCACACCCTCCAGGGGCATTTCTAAGATTCCCTTTTTCTTTCACAAGGCCAACTCCTCTCCTACCCATCTCCACACTGGTGTCAGGCTTCTTCAACACACTCAAGACTTTCAGATATTATTCTTTCCCCAGGAGGGACAGGTAGGAGTTGCTCTGTTGTCTTGGCTATACAAACTAGCAAATGGCAGCACCAACAGTGATATTTCCAGTAAATCAGTCCAGGCCAAGGCTGCCCATCATCCCCTCCCTTCCAGCCCCGTGTCCCTTGTCTGGTGCCTCCATCTGTCCCAACAAACTGGGAAAGAACTGGATCTAGATGAAAAACACCCACCGTGAGCTATCATTTCCTGCACACAAAAGGAAGTTACGTCCCCCGGGGTATCCTGATATTAAAAAAGGTGCAAACTTCCTCAAAGATATGTTTATCTCCATCTAAATTCACGGCTGTGAAACCATCTGATATCAAAGCCAAGGCAAAGTTTCTTCAGTTTTGCTGTGTGGTTCTTTTTAGTCTGGTTAAAACTGGAACTTCCTTGTAGGCTGCCTTTACAGGGATTTAGAAAATGGAATGCTGGACAATAACAAGGTGCTTTTGGAACCTGCCAGCTTGAGAAAAAAAGACAGTGCAGAATACAGTGATTAATTCCAGCTGTTGCCAGAGAGATGAGGATTTACAGTGCCAGTTCTGTGGTGATTTCAGCTGGGGGCTGTCAGCTTCGGGAGCTAAACTGCAGAGCTCTTTTTGCACAGAAACCCCAGCAGAGGTCCCCAGCAATCCATTCCATGAGCTGCAGGAAAGATGCCCTGCTAATTAAGATGAATCTTTGTGTTTTGGAGGGAGTGCCTGGCTCTAGAGTGTGTCTGGATGATGAAGAAATGGAGGCACCGGAGGGCTGTTCCTATATCCTGGCAATCCTTAAATGACTGGCAAAATTTACTGTGTTGACTTCCATCTTGTTGTCTTCCCCGCAGCTTTCTGTGCCTTTTTGCCTCTTCCAAGGGCAGGGAAATATGATGATAGTTAGAGCCCTTCCATCTTGTGTCGTGACAGTTTTGGGGGTGAATTCATAAAAGAAATACTAAGAACTGCTCAAGAAGTGTTAAGGATCCTGCAATCCTATTATTTAACACTGTGATTCTGCCTGTGTTTGTAAGTGAAGGTGTAGAGACACTCAGGAACTGGGAGGAACAAGATGATGAGCCTTAAGATTGCAGGAACAAAAGGTGTTGGAGGTGCAGAGGTAAACAACGTCTGACAGAAATGAACCTGCCTCGCCTCTGATGGATTCTATCCCAGTTTCTTTATATCCTACCCTCTTCTTCATGATCCATTCCTCCTTTTTTTCCACTCTGCAACATCTCCTTTCCGTGTCTAAAGATTAGAGCTCCACTTCTTGATCTTATCTGAACAAATCAATTTCTCATACCTTTTTCTCAGAGGTCACACTTGTCACATTCATCTGGAGTCTCTCTAATTGCTCCGTGTCCTTCCCAGCACATGGCACAATGTGCACGCAGTTCACCAGACGAATTAGTGGTGTTTCTGAAGTACTGGGAGTTCCTTTGTCTCTGTGCTCTCATAATTTGCCTGTTTCCTTGCAGCTGAGCGCTGGATCTGAGTTGTGGCTCAGGTCCAAGTCCTCGCAGGGAGCTCCTTGGCATGAACATGTAGGGTTAACCAACCCCAACCCACAGCAAAGTAATTGAATTACTTCACTGAACGAATTCAAATCTATTGTGACCTATTTGCCACTTCTACAGGAGGAAGAAGAAGCTGAGGTTGTCAGATGATAAATTATCCATTGCAAATTCATGAATTTGAAGGCCAGAGGGGACCATTATGCTCCTCTCACTCTGCCCTCCTGCCTAACCCAGACCCTGGGACATGACCCGCTGATTGCTGGGCCATTAACGTGTGGGTGACCCCTTTGCCCAGAGCTCTCTGGAATACCATGCATCTGGCTGCGGCCCAAACTGGAAGCTGGCCTCTACCCTCCTTTCCCTCACTCCCCTTTCCAGCATTGTTCCTCTGAAGGGCAATTCTTCTCTCTGCCCACGCGCAGGGAATGCCAGCCCAGCATCCTCTGTGGCAGGGGAAGGGCTGTAACCAGTGGCAGCAGCAGCTGGTTTGCATTTTTTTGCAGTAGTATTCTTCTCTTGAAGAGGGATTGGGGAATGGGGAGGCACGTTCAAACCTGCCCCCTAGAAATACCAACATCTTTTAGGGCTGAACAGTTCCTTTTTTCCCATGTGCTTGTGAAAAGCTGCTTGCACCAGGATGTTTGCTGCTGTCAGGGAAACCACAACCTGGCTAAAATCTGGCTGCTGTGAGGCACAAAGTCCCAGCCTGGCCCACAGGTTGGTAATGATCCTCCCAGAGGGGCTTCTGTGGCAGAGGGATTCCTTATTTTTGGAGTGATAAAGCACCCAGGACACCATCCCACTTCCCTGGGCAATGAGGCAGCTCTCAGCTGGACGCTTTCAGCTTTCTCTGCTGTGGTTTATCTACAGGACTGGGACTATTCCTAAGCTGAGACACAGATACAGGCTTGTTTATGGGGTTTTGTTTTGAATGTAAATGCCCAATCAATTAGCTCTCGGGAAAGAGGCTTTTGTGGTTTGCTAGTGGGGTGTTATTGAAGATGTTTTTTCTTGAGCAGGATCTGGGTTTACTCTTGAGAGAGGGGTTTTCAGCAGGTCCCCAGGGTGAAAACAGTCCAGTAAGCAAGTATTGCTCTGGATTCCCTCCAGCCACAGAGTTCTGTGTGTGCAGGGCAAGCTGCTGGAACCCAGAGAAAGCCACAGTTGATAATTGTGCTGCTTTGGAGGGGTCTGTGATAATAACAACGTTTAATTTGCTGTTGCTGGGTACGTGGCACTAATTTTCAGGCAGGCTTTTTGCTGAGTGACCAGCTCACCAACTTCCACAGGGGCATCTCAAGCCTTGGGAAGCAAAGGGAGCTGGATGCAGTGTTTGAGGATGAGCTGCATCCATCTCTAGATAACAATTTAATTAAAGGCCACGAGGTTCCACAAGACATGTTTAACTGAAAAAAGCTGTTGTGGCCTGGAGGGGAACACCCCTTTTCCAGGTGGATTCCTCCCTACCAAAGACGGCAGCCAGACTTGGCTTTGTGGCTAAAGCTGCTCGTGGCACAGCCCTGCCAGGTCCTGCTCCCAGCTGCTCCTCCGGGCTGCCTCCAGGTGCAGACACTTCCTTTCGAGGCCGAAAAGGCTTTGCCTCAGCCCAAACCGCTTCTCCTCATCACGGATTTAAACGGCTACACCTGGCGCGGGTCGGACACCGGCGATGCTGTGCCGCATCCCTTTGGCGACAGCACGCGTGGTGCCCGCACCCCGCTGTCCGGGGGTGCCGCGGGAGCTCCCGGGTGAGCGGTGAGGAGCCACAAGGGTCGGTAACAGGGAGGGTGAGGAGATGCGAGCACAGGGGGTGAAGGAACGCGAGCGCGGGGGACGAGGGTGACGGCGCGGTGCCCGGGGTGCGGTGCCCGGGGTGCGGTGCCCGGAGCGCGGGTCGCCCCAGCCGGGGCTCGGCTCCCCCGTCCCACGCCGTGCCGGGCGGGAGGCAGGGCCGGGCCGGGCTGACATCAGCCGGAGGAGGGGCCTGCCCGCGAGTTTCTTTGCTCGGTGCATCACTTCCCGGCGCTGCCATACTCCGCTGCCCGCACCCCGCCGCGGGGCCGGCGCCCATGGCGTGCCCGCCCGGCGGGGACAGCCCGGGCTCCGCCGCCCGACGCTTCTACTGCAGGTGAGCCGGTCCCGGGGCGAGCCGGTCCCGGGGCGAGCCGAGCCCGGAGGCAGCGCCGTCCCGGCCCCGGGGCTGCGCCCACCCCCGCGGCACCGCGCCCGCTCCGCTCCGCGCTCGTCCCTGGGAAGCGGGGAGCTGATGCTCGGGTGGGGATCCAGCCGGAGGAAACCGAGGGGAGTCGGGAGGAAAAAAAACCAAACAACGCGCCGGGGCAGCTCCCGCTGGCGTTGGGGTGGTGGGAGCGGTGGGTGCCCTTGGAGGGATCGGCTCCTCTGCTGAAGGAGGGTGATGCTGAACGCTGGTCAGCGCTGGGTGCTCACACGGGAGGCTGGGATCGCACTGCGGAGACTCCCAAGTCTCAGCTTTAAAACTGGGCGCTACAGGAATTCGCACAAGGCTGGAAGAAAACAGCTCCGGGCTGTTTAGCGTTCAGGGGAATGCCGCGTCTTGCCCATTCTTCTCAAAGATGAAGAAGACTGAAACCAAAGAAGGCTAAACGAGTCACTTTGAGGCCTTACAACGTTGTTGCTCGTGCTGTTCATCCTCGTGTTTTATTTCTCCTCTAGCAGTCACAAGTGGAGGTGATGCAGTAGCTGGACTTGAGGGCTAAAAAAACCAAGAATGCTTGAAGTGTATGAACTACAACAGCTTTTCGTCAGTTCTCTTTGCAATAATTAGCACCCACAGCTAGTGGGTTGTCTTGTTTAATGAGTGTTGGTTCATTAGGGCAGCAGGTGTTTCTTGGTTTTGTTGTATTATGTAGCGACTCCTGGGAAAATGAAAGGAGAATGCAGAGTTAAAAACCATTGCTCTGCCTACTCTGGTGGAGCTGGATTTTAATCAGACTGGGGCTTTTTCTTTCCTTCTCTTTTTTGTTTTGCTTGGAAACTTTTTGGGGACTGGATTTTGGTCCTTTCTGTGAAGGAAATTCTAGTGGGGGGCTGAGTCCCACTGACACGTGCCTGTCTAGGACAGTGAACACTGCTACCAGCTGTTAGTGAGGGAAAATAGAAGAGAAAGAGGAAACACCTCTCTTGTGGCTTCTCTGGGTGGCTCTGGCAGGGTGTGTGGTGTTAGAAGTCCCTGCTGTGCTTTTCAGGCCTTGAAAGTAGGTGTTGGTGGAGCCTCTCTGTCTTACGGCACTGTGAACTACGCTGAGAGTTTCTTCCTTAACTCCACTTGCCGTGTAGAGACTTCTGGGTTGAAGTAAATGACTCTGAACTCCATCTGGTAGGTATGTCTGGATGACAGGTGGAACCTCAGGTGACAGTTTGGGTGGTAAAGCCAAAGGTGGTATGAAAACCTGTGGTTTTTTTTTTTTTTTTAATTTGCTGGGAACATTAACTCAGGTGTAAGAACTGCAGTAGGTGCCTGTGCAGACAGAGAGTGCCAGACCTCTTGTGTGGAGGCTGGGGGAGCTGTGTCCCTTCTACGAAATAAGATGGAGTGGAAAGAATTGTGCCCCAAAGAAGTGCAAGTGTTTATTCATTTGACTCCCTCCCTTAGCGTGCCCCTGAATTCAGCCCATCCTAAACAAAGGCGTGTGCTCTGTGCTGGCAGCAGAGAATCCTTGTGCTGACAGGGCCAAACTGCTGTTTACAGAGCCCAGGGCTGGAGCCTGTTCTGCAGCACCCACACACCACGTGTGGTTTTGCAGAGGAGCCCCTGTGCAGCTCTGCCCTTGCTGACCTCTCTGATGCCATTTGCTCCAGGAGGACTTGTTGAAGGTCCGGGGCTCTGGAAGCAGCTGAGCAGTCGTGCTGGTGTTCCCGTGGTGCTCAGCTGCTGGTGCTGGGTGTGGTATCTCTGCTGGGGCTGGCTGGAAGTGTCCAGCTCTGGGACTGTGCTCCACAAACTCGAGCAGGTGCTACGTCAGCCTGAGTTACTGCCTTGCCTTCTGTGGGGTTCTGAGCTGGTACCAATTTAAGTGCATCAGTTCAGCTGCCTGTAACCTCTGAGGGCTCTTGTCAGGCAGAATTGGGCTGGGGGAGCAGTGAAGTACCTGCTTGCAGGAGGTGTCCTGCTCTTCTCTGCTGCTGCAGATGCCCTAACTTGCCTTTTTGTGCTGGCTGATTTGGAATGTGTAGGAAGCACCAGATCCTGGACCATCATTCCTGAGAGTGACAGGCTCATTCCAGGGCCCAGTGCATCAGTGTCCACACAGCTCTGCTGGATTTGGCTCTTGGCTTTATTGAGGCCCCTCTGGAGACTTCTGGGTCTGGGAGGGAGGCATGGGCATGTCCTGGGAAAGCCATCACTGTACTGCATTGGCATCACGGAGACATTATTGATCCCACACAGAAAGAACAGCAGATGATGCTGCAGTCGGTCCAGAAATGTACTAATCTGGCATGAGAACTCGGATAAAAGCACACCTTGTTCCTTCCTTTCCCGTCTCTGTTTTCTTACAGCCTCTGTATTTTCAATATCCCTGTTGGCTTTTGTAATGTTTGAAAACTTTCCTTGATTGTGTGGTAAACAGTCTCCATCTCGCTCATTAGTGTCACCACAGCGAGGACCTGACCTGAATGTGCAGCAGGCAATTAGAGAGTGCTCTGAGAGGAGGCATCTTCCTCCTGCTCTGATGGGAAAACTGGCATGGAGGAATTGCTGGCCTTCTGACACGGAAGGCAGCGAGAGAGGGAACAACTCAGCGTGGTGGTTAAGGCAGAATAAACTGGTGTTTGCAGAGAAAATTAGAGAGAAAATCCACCATTGGGGTGAACCTCCCTCTGGAGTGGTTCCTGTTTCTTTTACGTGTATCCAAGGGATCATAACATGAAATATTCTGATATTTCCATGCTGCTAGTTCTCGTAAACTTTCACAACTTTTTAAGTCTGAACTCTGTATGATACTAAAAGCTGTCCTGTTTCCAAGAGGTGGTATTTAATTGTATCTGCCCCAGAGGGGAAAATTAGCACCAGCAGCAGTGATGGTTTAGGGAAAATGCTATTAGCTTCTTCTGTGGGATTGCGGAAGGGTTCAGGTGCACTACCAGACATTTTGCCTCTCTTTTCTCCATAGACCAAAGCTGAAATTGCTCAATTACTACAGTGGAGAAAGCTGGTTCAGAGAAAGATTCCAATTTTACTTCTGCAGGCCTCTGCCTGATGGAGCGTGACTCCAGAAGGATGTGAAAAACAGGACAAACATTTCTAAAATAGCTGTGCTGCATAATAGGTGGCCTGAGCAAAAAATTACATGATAGCTTAGCAGGCGGCGTTGGCAGTGCTGGTTGTGTTGGCATCTCTTTTTGGGACATTTTGAACTACTCACTTGTACTTTCAGCATCTGTGAGTCATCTGGTCAATCCCAAGGTTGTGGTCAAGCCCAAGGTGGAGCCAAGCAGGACATTTAGTCTCCACCACAGCAGGGAGAGCAAATTCACAAGACCCTTGGATTTGGAGTCAGTGCCTGGCTGCTTTTTCAGGTTTCCCCAGGACCTCGGGCATCCTTTTTGGTGCTTCTGTGTTTCCCCTCGTGGGATGGTGGGGGGAGAAGCTCTGTCCCTGCTCCCTCTGGGTAGGGATGTGCCTCGTGCCTGTAGAGTGTGAGCCTCCTGTTCCCTCTGCCCTGTAGGTGCTGCTGCAATACAAACAGTCGTGTCTTCAGGGTGTTAATTGCGCTTGTACGTGCGGGTGGGAACGGAGCTGAGGTGATTCCCTGCCTGTTCCCTGTGCTGACTCGCACCTCACTGACTGAAGCTCTGCCAGTCCTCCTGCTTGTTGTGCCCGTCCCTCTGGATGCGTTATCCCGAAATTCTGTGTGTTGTACGAGGCACTTGGGCCAAGCAGAGTAGAAAGAGGACTTTGTGTGTTGGCCACGTGTTTGTGGGTTGTGTGGAGTTCGCTTCTGAGTCAACTGAAGTTAAATGAGTTTGACCCGTGTGTGTGGCCTGAGGGCACCAGTTCCCTGTGAGATAAATATTAATAATCTGTTGATCACACTGGCTGAACACAGAGCTGAGTCTGGAAGTTCACTCCATGTGTGTTGGGTCCCCTTCAGGCTCTTGCTGGCTCCAGGTCTTGTCAGAGCCTTGGCTGGTGTCTGCAGCATGACTTGCTTATGCCACATGAAGATCTCGTGTAATTAATTTCTCTTCTCCTGGAGGATGTAGCCAATTAGAGATCTGCTTCCCCTTATTTTCAAAGTTAGGGGGACTGTGCTTATTACACCAAAGAGGGTGAAAATGTGTTATGAAGGTTGAGAAATTGATTTGTTAGAGAAGGGGGATTTTTAAAATCCTTTTTGGCTATTCTGTTCTTGAGCCAAGTGCAGCTGGACCATGACTGTTCTGGTGATGACAGCAGAGACTTGGAGGTGATGGCAGAGTAGAAATTCCTGGGTGAAGGAGACAGGAACAGGCTGCACAGCTCTGTTGGCATTCCCCTCCTCCACCAGTTCAGTGATGTGTCCCAGACATTGGATTTATTCCTGATATATTACATAAACCACAGGGAAAAAGCCTTGCCTTGGTGGTGCCTCAAGGATGAGCGAAGCCACAGCCAGGAGCAGAAAGGCTTAAAATTGGATGTCTGGGGAATCAACTGCTTTCCTCACTGATCCAGGCCTCAGGCTTGGAGGGAAACATCTGCAGCTGGCTGTGCAGATAGGAGGGGGATGTTTTTATGGGGACTGACTGAATGGCTTGGTTTGTTAAATGAACATCAGCAGGATGGAAGATGCTGTTCTGCTTTAAGAGCAGTTTTATCTCCCGATTGCTGCTCAGGTGTTCCTGGTGCCGTGTCCTGTCCCTCCCATTCCAGCCCTGCTCCGTGTGTCGCTCTGATCAGCCAGCCCAGCTTCCAGAGTTCAAAGCCACTTCCCTGTTCTAAAACCCCCTGCCAGCCAAACCCAAATTCCTCCTGCTCTGGGCACTCAGGCTGCACATCCCGACCACAAAGTGGGGCTGTGGAATTCTGGGCCTGGGCTATTTACTGTCAGTGGAAAAGCTTTCCATTGACTGAGCTGCTCCCTCCCTAAAGATACTTTTAATTAAATTTTATTTGGCAGATCTGACTTTCTAACTGGTTTAGATTTAACTGGTGTAAATGGGATTTTTTTTTTTTCTGATGGAAAAAAAGTAGGAATAATTTTGTTGGAAGGCTACTTAACATTCAGAGTCACGTCTGTCTGGTGTTTGATGTAATAAGCTGATAGTGTACTAAAAAAAAAAAAGGGCAAAAAAATCTCCCACAGCCAGAAAGTCACAAGTTCTTGGTGAGGAGAAGGGGAAAGGGCCAAGGCTGCCTCTAGTTTGGAGCTCTCTAAACAATGCCCAGCATTGTTATGCAACTATCTGGGGAAGGAAGTGAAAAATTATCATTACAGTGCAGTTTCAAGGGCAATATTAAATGAGCAATTTGCAGCATAACCCTGTACTTAAGTGAGTTAACTGGCTTCTCCCAGGATAAAATTAACAGGGCTGGTAAGGGCAATAGCCATGACCTCTGTTCCCACCAGGAGTGGAGCAAATACAGGCTCTTTTTGGAACTGAATCTGAGGCTTTGTGGACTGAGAGCCTTCAAAGTGAGCAGCCAAACCAGTGCAGTGGCTTGATCCTGTAAGTGCCTGACTCATCCCTGTCCCACTGAAGCCTGGGAAAGGGGGAGCAAGCCTGTGCTGAAGTATCTTATTGATCCTTAATTCAGTGGAAGGAATAAAAAGACCCTCTGCAAGTCCCCAGGCACTGAAGCAGCAACACAAACCCTGAACGAATGACTTGGCAGGCAGTGCAACTGTCTGATCACTACCTGATCACAGGGTAGGAGCAAATAGCTTAAAAATCATCTGCTATTCCCAGTTTTCTTTCAGCAGGAGGATTTTGCCCAAGGATGCCAGCACTGGAACCACAGGACTTTCCTTGCCAGCACTGAGGTTAGGCAGAAGATATCTGAAGAACCTTCACCTTCTGTGTAAATCAGTAGCTCTGTGCACCTGCTACACCTGGGGGGGATTTTTTTTGGAAGGGGAATATTGGATTGGCTTTGTTCCCTTCATGCTTTCCTGTTACCCTTTGCATTTATACCCTCTGGAGCAGCCAGAGGGGCTCTTCCCTGGGAGTTTGGGGCTAATACAGGAGAAAGACTTAGAAAATGGCTTAAAATGGGGGGAAAACACCTATGTTACACTAATAACACAACTGAGTGTAGAAGCCATTTCGTGTGGAGCCCTGGCTCCACCTGGGAGCAGATGTTTTGTCTTAGAAGCTGCTTTTAAAAATGCATGGATGGAGCTGGGAGCCGTCGGTTGCTGTCGCAGTTTGCTCTCTGAGCCGTGGAAGATGAGGCTGTGCCGCGCTCCTGGGAGGCAGCTCTGAACGCTCGTGGTGTGACAGGGCTCCTCTGCTGCCCTGGGGATCCAGGTCCGCTCCCCTCCTTCGCTCTGGCTCCTGTGGAAGTCGGCCCCTGTCTGGATGCTGGGCAGAGCTCGCTGTGGAAGTGGGACCAGCTGCTGATCCGTGATGGGGCCCCGGGGCAACTCCTCGATTTGCAGCCTCTCTGGGGCTTGCCTGCCCCGGGGAGCCCGGGAGGGAATGACTCCCGTTTCAGGAGCGCAGCAGAGCCCGCTCAGGGAGCCCAGCTTTGCCATGGGCAACGCAAATAATTCATCGTTGTGCTGAGCTCCCAAGGGGAAGCTCCATCCCGCAGCTGGGACAACCGAGAGATCTGTGTGTGGTGCTGATTAACGAGGCTTCACGTCCTCGTGTGTTTACAGGTGGAATAAAGGGTTTACTGTGCCAAGTGGCTTCCCAGTTCTGTGTTTCCAGGACTTTCCTGACACTCCTGTGGTTTTGCAGAGCGCTGGGCTGTATTTGCTCACACCAGGTGCCATTTTTTTGTGCTTAGGAAAAGACTGGAAGTGGCACTCAGTGCCATGGTCTACTGGACAAGGTGGTGTTAGGTCAGAGGTTGGACTTCATGATCTCAGAGGTCTTTTCCAACCTAGTTGATTCTGTGATTTCTGCTGGTACCTCCCTGGGTGTTTTGGTTCAAATTCTGTGACTTCCTGTGCTCTGGAGCAGCTTGAGCCCAGATTACCCATGGGGCAAGTTCCTCCTGTGGTCCAGGATGCAGAGCTGAGGTGGCTCTTTGTGCACTCCATCTGTGCAATATCCATTCGTGCCTGAAGAGACCCAGAAAGTGCCAATTAATGTTCATCTCTCTGGGCTATTTGTTAATTCCTGTTATTCCTGGTTTCTATTGCTGTGCTGAGTGGATCCTGGCAGGATTACATCCCTTCCAGGGGTTCAGATTGCTTGGTAAACATCAGTATTTTATTGGAGCCTTTCTGGGAAATATTGTTCCTGTTTTTCAAGGGTGTGAAATTGCGGCGTCTTCGGGGTGAAAGAGAATAGAGGTGGCAAAGCTGGGAGCTGAATGTCCTGGCTTCTTCTCCTTCCCTTCAGCACTTCCTTACCCACGTCACTGGGAGGGTAATTGTGGTTTGGAGACCTTGGCTTCATCCTCTCCTGAGATGTGCTGGGCAGTCACAGTGGCTCTGCTGTTCTCCTTAACGCAGGCTGGGGGTTAAAAAAGGTTGTTTTTGAAGGGAGTTCCCAGCTGGTGAATGAAACACCAGGCTCTGCCCGTTTTACAAGGTGTGCCGTGCAAGTGTGGTGGGAACGCTGCAAACCACAGGGAAAAGGAGCAGCCTGGGTGGCCCTGGGGTCACTGGGAGGAGCCCATTGAGGAAAGCACAACAGCCCTGAGTTTTCAAAGTGTTCAGACACCTGTGACTCCATAACTTACCCCTCTCTCAGGATTTGAGAAGAGAGCGGGTAATTTAAAAAGGAAGAGAAGGACACGGAGAAAATCCTGCAAGTTGAATTGCATAAGTGAGTGGAGTTCCTGGGTGCTCTGCCTTTGGGGTATGGTAAAAGATGAAGGGGGAAAAAAGCCACACATCTGCTACAGTCAGGCAGGAAACATTTGGGATGGGCAGGAGCTGCCAGTACTTTGAGGAGGAGCTTGTCATCACTGGACACCAGCAGTGCTCTTGTAGTTACCCCATCACAGCTGGTGCAGCCTCAGGAACAGCCCCTTTTTTAGCAACTATCTGCAGAGATCTGTGTGGAGAAAATGCTCTGGGGATTTCATTTTGCTGCAAAACACAGAGGCCCATCAGATTCGGCTTGTTCATCAGCCAGGCTTTCTGCAGCAGGAAGGCAGGGATGCAAACCACCAGCAGATGAATTCAACAAATGAAAATATGAAGCATTGCAAACCACGTGTGTTTCTCTTCCCCTTTGTGACAAATAAGCCCTTCTGATTTCAGCAAGGGGCAGCTTGGGAAGCCCATGTGCCAACACCTTCTGGAGGGTGAGTGTGGACATCCATAAAAGCAGGTGAGTGGCCTGGAATTGTGACATTCTGCTCGTACCTCAAGGCATTTCCTGGTCTCTGAGTTCAGCTGAGTGTCTGAGCTCCTGCCTGGCTCTAAATAATAAAACATGAGTTCACTGTGATGTGCCCAGAATGTCAAGGCCACAGCCCTTGGCCGGCTCTTGCGTGAATTGCTTCCAGCAGGGCAGTAATCCAGGAAACTACAGGCACGAACTGGTTGGTTGATGGAAGTCTGGGGTTTGGTGCTCTCCTGGGTCAAGCCCTGGGAGAAAGGAAGGCTGTTGTTTTATCTGTGTTCATCCCTTTGATGTGCAGGCAGGGAGTGCAGCCTGAGTGTGCCAGCAGGGACCGCAGGCTCTGAGGAGATCGAGGTCCACAGGGAGCTTCGTCAACACAGTCAGCTGTCTGAGGGGTTAATAATGAAGGAGTTGAAAATGCCCACTTTTTCCTCCGCTGCCCTGGAAGAAAAGGAGAACTCACTCCGCAAAATGCGTGTTTTCCTCACTAAAACCACCCTTTGCCATCGGTGTTTTTGACAGAAAGTTGTCATCAGCTGTGCCAGTTCTGCAGAGACCTGTGAGATCAGATCTTGCACAAGGATGAGGAGCAAGCAGAGAACTGGGGTGTGTCCTGCCCTTGGCTCCCCACGCTGAGCAAAATCATTCTGTGATGGAAGTGACTTTCTGAGGGACCCTGGTTGAGATTCTCGCCAAACTTGGATTCCCTTCAGGTTTGCTGAAGCTGGGGCTGACTCCAGCCACGTGCAGGAGGCAGAGCTCACCTGCCCAGCCCGGGGCAGCTGTGTGAGCAGCAACCTTGGCAAGGGAAGGCAAGACAAGGCAGGAGATGCTTTGCAGACCTGGCTCTGAACAGAACTGAGTCATTTGTCGAGGCTGCCGGCTCTGGGAGCTGGTTGCCTGAGGCAAGCATGGCACACAGACAGGAGACTGTGCGAATACAGCTATCTATACACACAGAGGAGAGAAAAGTAACAGCTCGGAACATGTGACTGGAATTAAAGCGGAAAAAAAGAAGAATTCCCAATTAAACCCATGTGTGTTGGAGGATGTAACTTCTCCTGAAAGGTTCGTGGAGGATGTTTGTGCAGCACAAATGCAGCCACTCCATAATGCCCTGGATTAAAACAGGCAGGCTTCTTCAGCACACGAAATCCCTGTGGAAGCTGTATTGTTCCTGCATGGCAGCAGCTTTCCCAGCCCATCATCCCTATGGATTAAGGTAAGAGCTGTCTTGTCACCTGTCTCCTCCTCCCTGTTGCTGCTCCCAAAGCGCGTTTCTCTGTGCACAGCCTGGTGCTGTGCCATGTCTTCCTTTCCCTGCTGGATGATGGTGATGTCTCTCTGCAGGAGCAGGGATTTTTTTTTCAGAAGACTTGCATTATTCAAGTGTCAGGAGAAATGAGCTCCCTGGATCTGGGCAGGTCTGTAACCCTGGTGCTGTATCCTCCCTTCTCTCACCAGTGTGAGGCAGGAGGGGAGAAGTGAGTTCTTCCAGTGCTCCAGAGCAGCAGCCTGTGCTCTTCATGAAGCCACTGCAATACCTGTGAGGTTGCAAGAAGGAGCTACCCTAAACCTAAAAGAGGTCTGCGGAGAGGAGCCTTCTTGCTGTATTTGAAAAGACTCTCCAAGAAACACGATGTTTACACGGATTAATTCCTCCTGTGGAAGAACAGGACCAGAGCCCGTTGCACCGATGCAAGGACATGCTTTGCTCTCCACGGCAAACTCACGTTACAATATGTGCTTGCCTGCTGTTTACACACTGACTGAACTGCACTGATGCCACAGTGCTGGAGCCAAACCTGCCGTGGGGTGTGGGGAGGAGCCGGACTTGCCTCCCTGCACTGGATTTGTACGGACGTGCCAAGCGTTTCCAGGGTGGGTGTTACCCGTGGAGCTACACTAGGACAGAAGTGCTAAAAATCCGGGGGGATGTGGTGGAGGACTCAGCCACACAATCCTCTGGAAGCAGTGGAAGCAGCTTGCAGGGTGCTGGAGCTCCAGGGTTCCCTGCAGGGGCAGCAGACACCCACCACAGCCGGTGCGAGACGCTGGCTCTGCTCTCCTTGGATGAGCCGAGTGTGTAATTCTCACCTGGCATGTGAACTGCTTGGCTTTCTGGGAATCCTGCCACGCTTGCAGATTGATGGGATGCATAGATTTTTCCATAATGCCGTGGAGAACCCAAAAGCCCTTCTGGTGTTGCTCTGCTGAGTCTGCTTTTGCACAGAGGAGCTGCAGAAACAGTTTGCAGAGATGCTGGCAAGGGCTTCAGTGGACACCTGGCTGATATCTGAGCTCCTGGGGAGCCTCTTTCCTGGTTTTTCAGACAGATGTGGAATATTATCTTTACAAAATGGCAAGGGATGCCCTGTGGCTGCGTAGCAGTCAGGGGAAAGGGCAGTGTCCTGTGTGAGCTCTCGCACAGTTGGCCAAGGCAGGCTCTTAAATGCATGAGTGGCTCTGGGCTGATGTCTGATTTTTGGCACCCCTGGAATTTTCAGGAAGAACACAACAATGCTTTTAACAGCCCTCAGAGCAAGAGACAGCTGCAGAAAAACAATGTAGAATTGGTGCAATCTGCTCTGCTGCAGCTTTGCCAACAGCACTGTGTCCTAGTGCCTGGCGTCGCTTCAGCCCGGCCACGAGCTCTGCCCATGTGCCCTGTGCGACCCCACAGAGGCACCTCGGTGAATTCCTCTGGTTTGGGCATGGAGGGCTGTAATCACCAAGGGAGGAGCTGTCACGGGCTCTGGCTTGATGTCACCCTCCTGGCAGGCTTTGCTAAGTGGTCGTTTGAAAAAGAAGCTGCTGTTGTTTGGATTCACTGGACGTGTTTGGTCCCTGCTATTTGCTTTGCAGTGACTTCTGTAGAAAGATGAGGGTTGTGTGGTTCTGTCGCTAAGGTCACATCCAGACCCCTCTCAGGTGTGAGTGCTGGTGCTGCAGAGCATCCTCAGCATCCTCCTGGTGAGCTGTGATCGCTCAGCATCTCCCTGGCTTAGAGACTGGATGGCCCAGGATCAGGGTGTGAGTTCTCTGATGGGTCCCAAAGGCTCCTCTTGGACTGCAACACTTGGCTTGGGGCGGACGGAAGCAGATGAGGCAGGAAGGGAACAGAACCAAATCGGCTGTAGGTTGCTGTGGAGTCAGTGGAAAAAACCCTGGTGTGAACTTTGTCATCGTTTCCTTTTGCGCTGCATCGCGATGACGATCCCTTTGCTGTCCCCTGAGTGTCATTGGTGCTTTGCAGGGGTCTGTGGGCAGGAAAGAGGCAGCATGTGGGCAGTGTGTGCAGACTCCAACTGCTGCAGGAGGCTTGGGATGAGGCCGGGCATGGGCAAGGAGCTGGGACAGGCAGAGGTGACTTCCTTTGTCTGGCCCTAACACAGTCCCTGCTGCTGCTGGGACTTGGCAGCACCTTTTCAATGTGCAGTTGTTTCCCTTGCTGCAAGTCCAAGCTCAAGGCAGGAGCAACTGGCAGGCTGAGAGAGGAAGGAGAAGCGGGGTCTGCAGCTGGAGGGGTTTCCAGGCAGCTTGAACTGAGAATGGAACTGGGCCTGTGGCCTCAGCGTTTCTGGGAAAACAAGACTTGCTTTCACTTGGCTTCAGAGAAGGAGTCAGGGAAGGAAACCTCATCCAGCCCCTCAGCCTGTGCATAGAATAACTGGAATGATTGTGCTGGTGGCACTTGTGGAGCTGAGCTTGACCCTGCTGGCAGCTGGGGGATGGCAGGACCCTGGGGCAGGAATTGGGCGAGTCTGTGATGCTTTGCAGTCCAGGCTGTCTCACAGCTCCAGTCCCTGCACATGTTCTGGGTCTGATCTGGGCTGTCACTGCCATGTTGTAGCTTCACTGTGGTCTAGGAGGACTCATCCCTGATGGAGAGGACAGGAAGGGCTGGGCAGCCCCCTCTCCCGCCCCAGGAGAGCATTCAGGCTGCTCCCATGGGAACTGGCTGCTGAGTCCTCACTGCATGTCAGGGGGAGACAGCGTTAGAGAAGAGATGTTTGCACATCTCTCATGTCACTAACAGTGCTTCTGAATTGGGAAAGATAATCCCTCACACCAGAACCCCCTATTTTCAGCAGTTAGTTTGGCAGGAATGAGCCCCTGTATGGTGGTGGGTAGTAGAGCTCAATGGCATAAATCAAATTGGTAGCAAATAAATTGGCTGTTTTCACTGTGTAGTTTTGATGTTTTTCTAATGTATGTGGCAACTGTAACCCACTGTATTCCACATCAGGAACACAATGCTGGTTTAAATCACAGCATATATTTTAGCGAGAGGATGTGTTGACCTAATTGCCAAAGTAACTTCATAATGAAAAGCCGTTCAGCCTGTTTGCCCTCCTTTGCTCTTTGGTTTCTGGAAGTAACTGAAAGAAACGGCGCTTCACTGCTGGTGGAAATCATCCCCAGAGCGTTGTTCCGTGGCTGTGTGATGGATTCAGCTCATTAAAGGTGTTGCACGAGAAAGCAAAAATGCTCCTGGAAAAGCTCAGGAAGCGTCCCTCAGTGTGCTGAGTCCGTTTCAGATCTCCTCTGTGGTTTAGCAGGAATGCCTGAAATCCCCTCCTGTTGCAGGTGCTGCCTTGCCTGGAGCTCTGCAGGCATCAGGGCTGAACAAACTGCTGGCACACAGCGTGAGCATCCTCCCTTGTGCCTCCTGGGAACCAAAGAGCGTCCTCAGGCAGGGACATCCTGGCCCCACTAGCATTTGGCAGCCTGGTGCTGCTGGCCCCTGTGTTTATTCGTCTTTTTCTCAGGTGGCAGGTGGTGGTTGGGTTTATGCCCTGCTGATGAGCCACGCAAAGAAATTGTATTCCAAGCTCTTGAGAAGGTTTTCTTCTCGCTCTCCTTGAAAGCAAGTTCTCCTCACTCAGTTCCACTTCAGAGTAATCTTGATCAGTTCATGTGCTTGGTGGATTTATAATAATTTTTTTTTTCATTTGGGAGTCAGAACGTGTTTTAATGAATTAATTTTCAAATCGGTTTTTCCTTAATCATTGTTTCCTTAGACCCTGGGAAGTATTTGCGTCTTATAATTTAAGTGCTTTGAAACTGGCTATCGAATGAAACTGTTAACCAGGATGAGATGAAATCCGCATTTGTACCTTAATCTCGTCTGAGCATTTTTCAAGTGCTGGAAGTTAATTACATCCATCATGGTCCTTTGATATTTGAGTAATTTTGGAGCCCAAAGACTGAAATTTGTGCTCGTTGCCTTTTAGAGATCTCACTCCTCAGATGACACAGAAAAATTCCATTGTGCTCTCGGTTCTTCCTGTGGGTCCAGCTGCTTTTGTGGGAAGGGTTTGGTACGTAGAATCAAGAGAAGGTACGTGGAATCAGACCAGGTTTCCGGAGGCCAAGGGTATCTTCAGCTCCTGGAGTTGGGGGCACCTGCAGGGATTGTTTGGCATCATACTGAGCTGGTGGAACAAGCTGTGTGAGCATCCTTGTCTGGGTGGAAGATGCTGCACCTCATTCCTGAGGGATCAGCTCCACTTGGCACTTGGGAGGGAGGACTTGGAAGAGGTGCTGGGAGCCGAGGGCTCCTGGGTTCCTTTCCATTCCCTCCAGCTGACTCACAGCAAGGCATAATTTGCCCCCAGTGCCTTTAGCTGCCTTTTCACAAAATGAGGTAATTGCTGCCCTCACACCTCTGCAAAATATTTTGGGGTCTTTAGGTTGAAAAGTTGCTGCACTTACAAACTCATCATCATGAGCTGCTTCACAAAATGCTCCTAAACCAGCAAATAACTCCCATCTGCCTTCTGTTCCCCACATCCCCATGGATCAAAGCCACAGAGGCTGTGTAAGCAGGGGAATGCTGGATGACTTTTGCTTTCAAGCAGGCAGTGGGGAGTTTGGATTTGAATTTCTGACAATGACGCAGCTTGTTGGAGCCATTATGCATTGAAATGGGACCTTATTCAGTGCTGCTAATAAGAGGGTAAATGCAGCTAAATACAGCTGTCTTCCTCACTGTCATTTGGTATTTATTAGCAAATATGCAGTGGAATTGAATCCCTTGTAAGTACTCTGCAGCTAATGGTAGATAGCAATTAGCTGAAATGACTACTGTGAGCACTGATGCTGCCTCGGTGAGGGGAAGAGGAAATCTGGAGCCAGCACACACACCCAGCAGCTTCCAGAACTCCCTGTAGTTCTCCCCTCTGGATTCTCTGCTTCACGCCCCGAGCAAAAGACTGCAGTGAAAAATCGCTTCGTGTGGGTAATCCCTGGAGCTCCAGCTTGAGCAAACACCTCCCCAGCAGCAATAACTGTGTGTGGATATTAGTATTTTCAGCTCAGGGGTCACTGAAAGGACTCGCTGCACTGCTCCTACGAGTGAAAGTGTGTGGAGTGGAAACCTTCTCCCCTCCAGATGTGCTGGTGACCCAGAGCTGCACAGATGAGAAACTGGCCCAGACACCTGGACCCAGTTCAGAAGCAGGGGAGGACAGGGTTCATGGCTTCATCTTTGGCCTCCTTCTTTCCAAACAAAACAAAACAAGAGGTTTGTTTCCTTCCCCTCACTAATAAGGTGACGTGTAGGTGAGAGTGTCCCAGAGGTTCTGCCCTCTGACTGGAGGGGAACCAGCTCCTGTGTGCCGGTTTCAGACTTCCAAAACTAGTTTGGATCAGGCTGATTTCATATGTATCTTGATTTGTCTGTCCCCTTCCCTGCCAGCCTGTGTTTGATAGGGTGCCTTGCAGGGAAGCTGCTTGTCAGGAGGGGATTAGTGAGCTGGGAGGGAAGGCGGGGGCAGAGCTGCAGGGAGAGCTGGCACAGGGCACTGCTGGACACGCTGCACCAGAACTGGTCTGGGGAGGGAGATAATTCATTGAGCGTTTTCATTAGTCCCCTCCCAGGTTGCTACTGGGTATGTTGACGATATGGAGCAGCACAGGGGAGGATGAGTGTGGAGTAATGATTGGAGATTGATTGAAAGGTGTGGTGTCGTGGCGATGACGATATTTAATGGTAGGAAGTTGAAAGTCCGTGTATTTATGGGCGAGTAATAAGATTTTCTTCTCAGAGATTGAAGCTCCTCATTTGTGAGCAAGAGGGGCGAGAGGACCAGGTGTGAATGTGCTGGTGACAGAACGATGTGAGTCCCCAGGCTGGGGTGAGCAAAGTGTCACTCGATGAGCAGTGAGGACCCTGCCTGGGGCAGAGTAAACAGGGAGATACTGCCCTAAACACCAGCTGTGAGAGTGCCTCGGGCAGAGAAGAGCAGCTCAGTCTGGCTTGCTGTGCTGGCCCGAGGCTAAATAGAATATCAGCTCTCTGTGAATAAATTTGGGCTGTGCTTCTGGGCCAGCTTTCCTGGTGTAGGCAAGCCCAGGAAAACATTCGGACCCTTTGTCAGCAGGATGGGCTTTGGCATGGGGGAAGCTGAGCTGATTCCTGTGGGCTGTGAATTCCCTCTGAGGGAATTGACCAGCCCTGCCCTGGCTGTGTTACCTGGTGGTTCAGAATCGTCAGCTCAGGTACAGGAGCTGTGTGAGGGCTAGAAAAGGAAATTGCTAAAGGGGAATAATTCCCAGCTTGATTAACTTGCAGCAGGTCCTTGAAGAAAGTAATTATTTAAATGCATATTTAGTTAGTTAAACCAGTGAATATGCATTTCCACTGAGCACCTGGTAAATGTGATTCCTTTTTGGTCAGGGGAGGGGGGAATGTTTAATTACCCCTGTCATCAATGCTCTGAAATGACATTTATTTTTGAATAAAACTGAATCAGATTTATCAGTGAGCAAGATGCTAAAATTGCAAGTAAGATGCTAAAATCTGTTGCTTCACTGATTCATATCAATAGATACACTAAGAGGGATTTTTTTACTACTGTTGATGGTTTTGATGTTGGTTTCTTTCCCCCTGTCTTACCTTCTGTCTAAAAGCTTGGGCTTTATTCCTGACTTTAGAACTACAGCAGCTGTGATTGGGAATGAGTTCTGCAATCACCCCCACTAATATGAATCAAATATCTATAAATATCTTTTCCCCCTTTTTGTTTTAAGGCAGTTTCACCTTGCTGGCATGATGAGGTTCTCTTGCCCTGTGATACCTGCAATATTTAAGGCAGCAGACAACTGTCTCTGTCTTGTGACGTGATGATTTTCTGTGGAACCTGACGGATTTGTTGTCAGCAGTGACAGCAAGGCAGCCCCGAGTGTGTGAAAGAGAGGGTTGGGGTAAGACAAGTTTAACTGCTGGGCCCTTTGTGTTCTTTTCTTTTTCCACCTGCCTGGAGTGGAGGAGAGCTGAGGTGCAGAGCTGAGAGGTGAGAGCTTGAGGTCAGTGCACATCCCATGATCCTGCAGAACAACTCTTGGCTAAATGCAGACTGCCCAGTTGTTTTCCAGCCTAACTGGCTGTGATGTTGTCCATGCAGTGTTATTTTCTTGGAATATCTGGCAAGGGAGAGCAGGGTGTTGGGAGGTCTGACTGTGGCTCCAGGCTTTTGGACTCACCTCTTTAGTGGTGTTCCCCCTCTGGGGACCTGTATCTTCACACAAATCCTAATTAGAGTGTTTTGACAGCAGTCACGGTGATGGTTGTTAATGGCAGTGGTAACACTTTGTGCTGTTCCCTTTGTTTCTCCTTGGCAGTGTCCTTGGCATGCCCAGTGCTCCCCAGGCCCTCCCAAATTGTTGTGCTGCTTGAAAACCCTTGACGTGTGAGAGTCTTTGCCTTTTGCTTGTGCACCTTTTGTGAAGGCACATTTCTGCTCTTTCATTCTTCCAGCGAGCTTGCCAGCAGCCAAAAGGCAATCTGTGCTGCAGCTCATCGTTAGCTGCTGTCTGACAGTGACGAAGGACCCGGGGAAATCTGCGCCTTAAGGCGGGAGCTGCTCTTCCCATTCTCGGCGTCTTCTGCCTTCAAACAGTTATCCTTCAAAAAGGAAGTGAAGGAGGAGGGAGGGAAGCCCTACCCTGCCCTGTGTTGGATTGGGAAGAGATTTCTTCCTCCCTGTCACCTGATGGTGGGAGGTCACCCCTTTCTGCCTCCTGAGTGTCGGAAGCAACAACCATTCCCGGGTTGGAGAGTCCCACCTGTTGCATTGGTGGGGACCGAGTCATCTGCCAGTGTTGTTCCACTCACTCATCCCCTGGCAGAATTCCAATGTCTGTGTCCAAACATTGGGTTTATATTTGGCCTTTTACAGGTGTTTGTTTTTTAAATAACGTTCTTTTCGTCGTTGTTTCTGAAACACGTACATTGCCCCTTTTGAGGGACCTTTTGCAGAAGGATCAGGGACGTGCCGTGCTGGGGGTGAAAAGGCTGAGCGTGGCGGGAGAATCGTGTTAAGGAGCCCCAGTGTCTCAGCTGTGGATGAGCAGCTTGTGTTCTGCAGTGGCTCTTCTGAACTGCACCAGCTGGCCAAGCCCAGCTCCTCCAGCCTGTCCCGGTGATCTGCTGACTCAGGACAACTGGAATCTTCTTTCCTGGTACTGAGACCTCAGCAGCAGGTGCTTGCTGAGGTGATACAGGCCCAGGCGTGTTGCCTGCGTGTCAGCAGAGGAGAAACTTCCTACCCCAGGGCTGGGAGGCAGCAGGTTGTGCCACGGGGATGGTTTGGAGCCCATTTACGTGGGCTCTGTGGGATCCACCTTCTCTCCTGACTTTCCCCAGTCTGAGGACTGCTGGGATCATTCCTGGAACTCCCAAAGCTCCCTGGGTGGCAGATGGATGAGGCCTCTTTGGGGACTGACAGATTAGTAAGTGCTGTGCCCAAGGGTGACCTTCTTTAGGAGGAACCCTGAGCTCCTCACCTGACAAGGAGAGGTTTGTAGCAGCAGGAGCCCTTCTGCTCCTGGAGCAAAGAGGCACCAGCAGGAGTAGCTGATGGAACACAAAGGAAAAATGCTTTGGGAAGAGACCAATCCAGAAAGGAGGGAACTGCTTGCCTCTAATCATCTTGGAGCCTCTTCTAGGGAGCTTTTTCTTGGGCAGTGCTGAAAATAATACGTGAATGAACCAGGGTACTCTTGTTCCTGTAATTCAGCTGTGAACTCATCTGTCTGCTACAACAGTGGATGAAGGATGTTGGATTTCTAAGAGGAAAGAAAACATTGCTTTCTGATGAAGTGAAAACTGGAGAGCAGTTCATGTTGTACAGATGTGAGGATGCCATCATCATCTTCCAAAGCCTGGATGCTGCGTGCCTGCAAAATTGTTCCAAGCAGACCTCAGCCCCACTGCTTCCTTCTACCAGTGGGTTTGGAGCTCTGGGTTTATGCTCAGGAAATGCACAGCCTGCAGAAGAGGAGGTAAGAGAGGTCTTGGACCCTCTGCAGCGTGTCCTCGTTGAGTGTTTTCCCTTTGCTGGCCTGCCAGGGTGGTTCAGGTTCACTCTTTTAGTCAGTTTTTTATGGACGGTTGATCTATGGCCTCTGGAAGCTTTTTAAAGTGGAGCTTTAGTGTGCTTGAGTTTGTTCATTGACCTTTAGTTGATTCCTCTGCCCTGGGCGTTGTTTCTGAGTGCTTTTAAGCCTGAAGTGGTTGAACTGCATGCAGGGGTGCTTCCCAGAGTAGCTCTGGCTGTGTGGGAAGGACAGGTGGGTTTTACAAGTGGGCTGTGTTTCTATAAATAACTGCCATCCTTGCCTGTTGTCCCTTTTCGAGGCAGCAAAGGCTTGGCAGAGTGTGATGCAGGGGGAAAAAAGCTTCCTGTCCCTTCCCCTTGTTTGCTTAGGTCCCAATCCCAGCAGTGATGTTAATTGGATAAGTCAGATACTCTGCAGAGCAGCCTGTTCGAGGACAAACAGATTTTAATTAAGGGCTGTGTGCACTGGAAGGTCGTGGCACTGCCTTGTGCCTGAGCAGTTACTATGGGAACACCAGGAGAGCGCCCAGGGAGTGTGAGAGTGTGTGTGAGTGTGTCAGAGTGTGGGTTCCAGGGCACAGAATTCACTTTGGGATGTGGCAAATGCAGCCCGAGCGAGATGCCACCCTCGGAGTTTGTAATTGGGTCTTGTCACTGTGGGAACGGGAACCTTCCCTTCAAGCTGTTAAAATCACACCAGAGGTTTGATCCAAGCTGTACAGCAACCCCATGAATTAGGGAAATTGATCCCCAGCTCAGATTTTAGGCTGTTTACAGTTGGTGAACTCAGTTTTTCAAAGAGAACCTGGGTATGGGGAAAAATTTTGTTTGTGTTGAAATTTGAACTGGAATCAGTTTGAAATTTTACTGCTGTCTCTGCTGTCTTCTAACTGGAATCCAATGTTAATTCCTATGATAGCAGCTTGTTGCTGCATTTCAGGCCCTCTCAAGGTTCATCTCCTCTAAGCTGCCTGACGTTAATCCTGCTGATTTGAGTACAAGGTGTTTCTTGTCTTTCTTCAGTCCCAATCCTCATCAATACCTGATGATGACAGTAAATAACTCCAGTGATGTACAAGCCATGGATGTGCCTTGGGGCTGATGGAAGTTTGGTGTGATCCCTAAACTCATTCTTATTAATTTTTCCTGTGGTTTAGCAAAAGGATCAGTAGAGAAAAGTTAAGCATTTTTAGTATTAATATTTTTATTTCCTCTGTCATGGGAGCAGCTTCACAATCCCTTTCTCCCTCGTTCCTCGGTGTTTTTTGGGGACAAATGAAGAACGAGGCAGAAGAGGTTGCAGGTGTGTTGGGAGGGAGAGGCTGAAACCAGCTCTTTTGCTGATTTTTGTATTTGGACAGTCCTTGTGGGCTGTCCTGCTCTGGAGGAGGCTGTGGGGCTGCCAAGCCTTGGGTGTTTGGAACCATGTGGAGCCGACTCAGCAGGGAGATTGCCAAGCAAATGGGGTTGGATTTCAGGCAGTTTATGCTCAGAGAGGACCTGGCTTTGTTTCCTGGCAGCTGAGAAAGCACCGTTCTGCCTGTTTGGAGGAAAAATGCGTTGGGATTGGTATTGCCTACGTGCATCTCCCTGTGCCCCTTGCGGGAAGGGGAGGCAAGTGCTGGCTGTGGATTTGGGCCAAAGATCCGGGAGCACAGACCTGGGGCAGGAGGAATTCTGCCCCACAGATGGTGTTTGTGGGGCAGGTTGTGCTTGGCCTCCACACCTCAGCCTCGCTGTACCCATTGCAGGGCCAGGCCGTGGCTCGTGGGTGGCTTTGGGGAAGCATCTCCAGGAAACTGCCCCGGGAGGTGCCAACTGGGCGAGTTGTTCCCTTGGTCTGGGTACCACGAACTTCCTCCGAGTGCTCCTTGTCTGAGAACAGAAGAGAAACCACCTTGGGCATTTATTATCTTTTGTCAGACTGTTGCTGTTCAGCTCCTCTGTTTTTTTGTCAGCAGATGTCAACTTTTGACCTGGTGGCTTTGACTTTTAAAAATACATTGAGCAGAAATGAAAAAGCCCAGAAGAGCAAAGAGAAGTGTCTGAATAGAACAACAAGAACATGCTGTGTCCATCCTCCTCAGGAAGGGGGTGATTTGGCAGCAGGCAAGACATTTCCAGTGTAAGCTTGGGAGTCCCTTTTGAGAACTTTGGATATGCTGGTCTAACAGGGACAGCTGTAAATCAGAGAGGGCTTGGTGGAGCTCTCAGAGGAGCGTGTTTCCTTTCCCTTGAAGCAGTATCACTGCTCACAAAGTGCTCCCTCTGACAGCATGGTGTGTGCCATTGCCAAAGGTGTCAGAAATACATGGGAGGAAAGCTGGCCTGAGGGCTAATGTGTGGAAAAAGTGACAGCAGGAGAGTTAATGAAAAGCAGACACCGAGCGCTGGGAGCTGCTCGGCCAAGAAATTCTGCACAGTCCAGGGTTTTCTCTGCTATCCAATAAAAATGTGTTACAATTTGGCTCTGCTCTGTTCCCCCTGCCAACTGGTTGGGAAGGTGGTGAGTACCTCGGTACGTGGCTTCTGTGCCCTGCACCCCCTGGAAGGAAAACAGATGCCATGTTACTCTTGTGATGATTCCATGTCTTGGAGCTGAGAGCCTTGAGTTTCTTGTCCGGATTCCTACTTGGAACCTTGGGCTGCCTTTGGGCTCTGGCAGGTGTGGTCTGTAAGTCATAGAATCATGGAATGGTTTGGTGGAAAAGGACCTAAAAGACACTCTCATTCCAACCCTCTGCCGTGGGCAGGGGCACCTTCCCCCAGAAGGTGGAATCCGGATGCTCCTGTGTCTGGTGCCCGGAGAAAATTAGTGTACAATGAAGCAAACTTTGTAACCATCACAGGGCAGCGTGGGAGCGCTGCAGTTGAACTCCTCTAGGAATGATGTCCTTGCTTTTTGCAGAATGGAGGCATCGTGCCTGGAACTGGCCCTGGAAGGAGAGCGCTTGTGCAAGGCTGGGGACTTCAAAGCTGGGGCAGCCTTCTTCGAAGCAGCAGTGCAGGTGGGGACTGAGGACCTGAAGACTCTCAGTGCCATCTACAGCCAGCTGGGCAATGCCTATTTCTACCTAAAGGAGTATTCCAAGGCCCTGGAGTACCATAAACATGACCTGACCCTGGCCAGGTAAGTGAGTGACCTCTGCCTTCATTCCTGTCAGGCACAACCTTGAGCGAGGGCAACTTCTGTGGGGCCTGAACGCAACAACCTGAGGGGATCTGCCCAAAATGCACACCCAAAAGTAGCCCTGAGGGTGATTGTCCCGTGGAGAACTCGGGGGGGCAACGAGGATGGGTCACCTCCCTTCAGAGCATGGGGGTGGAAAAAAGGGTATGGATGTGAGGAGAGTGCTTGGAGCAAGAGCAAGGCAGTGTCCAGTTCTCTTCTCAGGTAAGCACACCTGAAATCGTTAGAGCAGCTCACCTGAGGCAGCAAAACAGGGAACAAGGATCTGTCTTCAGAACTGTGGGACCTGTGTGAAGCTTTCCGGCAGGGGGTGTGTGCTGGGAGCTCCTGGATGTGGTGGAGGTACCACACAGCACTTGCTGCAGCTTGAATTCCTCTTCCAGCAGTTGGTGAATAGAAGTCTGTGAGCTCTTTAACACCCTCACCTTGTAGGACCATTGGGGACCGCATTGGAGAGGCCAAGGCAAGTGGCAACCTTGGGAATACCCTGAAAATACTGGGGCAGTTTGATGAAGCTGTGGTTTGCTGCCAGAGACACTTGGACATTTCTCAGGAGCAGGGAGACAAGGTAATTGGTTCGTGGCATCCAACAGGAAATATTTCCTGGCTTTAAAAATAATCTGTCTCCAAGTCAGTAAATGTGATCTGGTGGAGGTGGGCTTTTGGAAGGAGGTGGAGGGGAAAGCTCTCCCTTCTGGCTGCCAGCACTGCTCTTGTGGTGGCAGCCACAGCTGCCAGGAGGGTGAAGATGGGGAGAGGAAAATGTGGGCTCCTGGCTTTGACCATCCCTGCCCAGCAGAGGGAAGGTCCATACTGGGATGTGAGGTGTAATATCTTCCGTGTTCTTCCGTGTTCTTCCTCCTTTTAGGTAGGCGAAGCCAGAGCACTCTATAATATAGGAAATGTTTACCATGCCAAGGGAAAGCACTTATCGTGGAACATGGCCCAGGATCCAGGCTCCCTCCCTCAGGAAGTCAAGGAGACGCTGCAGAAAGCTTCAGAATATTATGAGTAAGTATCCAAGCTTGGCCAGCCCTTTCTCCTGCAGGGAACAGGGCCCCCGGAGTGAGAATTTGCATGTTGAAATGAATTAGAAATATTCCCCTGAGATGCCAAGTTATGATGGCAAATTAATCTCAAGGAAGGTGAGGAAAGGACAAGCCTTCTACAAAATGTGAGCTAAAATTCATCCTGGCATTGCCTTGGTAAAAACTCACTGTGGTTTGAATTATGATCATGCCCTGGAGTTCAGCAATCTGTGCTGGGAAGCTGAACTGTTGCCTCCTGTAGCCCCTGCTGCTCTCTGCTGGCCTCCTGCAGGATGGAGCCCTGTGTGTCTCCACTCTCTGTCACCCAAGGGAAGAGTCACTTTGAAGTCCTGCTTGTCCTTCCCTTTATCTTGCTTACAGCATCCTTCCTTTTCCTAAATAGTTTCAGAGATCCCTGCGATGTCCCACGCAGGAAGGTTGTCACCAGGCTTTTGGGTTTGTGTTTTTCTCCTTGTTTTGCTTTTATGATGCGGGTTTTTTAAGTAGGCTTTTTAAACGAAGAGAGAGACAAGAGCTTATATCCATCTCCTATCTAAGGATGTGATAGTGCCTATAAATAACTCACCGTTCTTTTTTCCAAGGAGTGGTGCATGTAGGATAGCCAGTGGGTAAATCTGTGAGTGCTCTGCCATGTGTTGCGTGTGTAAAAGGGGGGAAAACAAGGGAAAGAAATGCTGGGAAGAGCCCAGGGAAAAGCTCTGCCATGGGACTGTGGATCCTGCCCCTCTCCCTAGGTGTGTCCCTGTCCTGCTCCAGGTGATTTCCTTCCTCCTGTGCCCCTGGTTCTGCCCTGGCACGGATCACCAGACTCTCCTGCACCCAGCACAGGTGGTTGGGAGGGAAATACCTTCTCCTTTCTTTCTGTGCAGGTTTCCTCGCTGTGTCCCCTGCAGAGCACTGGCTGTGTCTCACTGGCCCTTCTGCTCTGGTGTCTTTCAGGAGGAACCTGTCCCTGGTGAAGGAGCTGGGGGACAGAGCTGCTCAGGGCCGTGCTTACGGCAACCTTGGCAACACCCAGTACTTACTTGGCAACTTCAGTGAAGCCATAGCCTTCCACAAGGAGGTAGGAGACCTTTGCCTGCCTTCCTGGGCTCAGGGGCTGTGGGAGCAGCTTTCCTTCTCACCACATCCCACCAAGCACAGGGAGATGTTTTCCCCCAGCAGTTTTTTCTCCCTCCTGTGTGAACCCTGTTGTAGTAACTCACACTGAGCAAATCTTACTCCCGTCCCCATCAGCACCTAATGAGCAGCTTGAGGGAAGGGTGCTGTTGGCTTGGAAACCAAAGGAGGTATCCAAGGGCAAATTGCAGCTGGGTCTAGCAAGGTTTTTTTTCTGCTCTTAATTTGTCTCAGTCTAGATTTTAATAAATGCAAGCCATGAATTTAATTAAGCTGCTGAAAGAGCTGTTGATCAAGAATAAACGCTGCTTGTAGAACATAATAACTTTCTGTAAAGCTTTACAGGGGGGTGAGGTGACACAGTCCCTGCCCCAATTCAAATGCAATTTAACTTCTGTTTCACTGAGTATCAGTTTCCTTGCAGTGGAATGTGCTCAGCCCCCTGGAAATTCAGCCCTGTCACACCTCCTCTGGGTTTTAAGTCCTGGGGGACAGCATGGGGATGGAACTTTTCCAAAGGCCTTTCCTGATGCTGAATTGCGAAAGGGGGAGAGATTTCCTGCCGCATCCAGCCCTGACAGGCAGGTGCGGCACGGCCTGGCCGGGCGGGAGCTTTGCAAAGCCGGGACGCTGACGTCCCAGAAGAGCTAGTGTGGGGCAGAAAGCTGCCAGTGCCCCCCTGTGCCCACTGCCCCGTCTCTGCTGCAGCGCCTGGCCATTGCCAAGGAGTTTGGGGACAAGGCAGCCGAGCGCAGAGCCTACAGCAACCTGGGCAACGCACACATCTTCCTCGGCAGGTTCGACATCTCCGCCGAGTACTACAAGTAAGTGCCGGGGGAATCTTGGCCTGTTCCTCTTTCCCTGGGAATCCTGACCTGCTGCAGTGAATTCCTGAGCTCAGGGGGGCTGTGACAAGGGATCTGGAGGCCAGTGGCGTGCGTGGTGCTCAGCGGCGGGGGGTGATACATCCACCTCACAGGCATCAGCTGCGGCGCAGCGTGTGCCAAAGGGGGGACCTCCGTGTCACCTTGCAGTGACCAGGTCTCTTCATTGCCACCTGTTCCCTGCAGGAAAACGCTCCAGCTCTCCAGGCAACTCAAAGACCAAGCAGTAGAAGCCCAGGCTTGCTACAGCCTTGGAAACACGTGCACGCTGCTTCAGGACTATGAAAGAGCAATTGAGTACCACCTAAAGCACCTGGTGATAGCCCAGGAGCTGGGAGACAGGTAAAGAAGTGCCTCAGGGAAGGGGGTCTCTGCTGGGTGCAGAGCACTGACCCTTCCCTGACTTACTGTTCTCTGTTGCTGAGGTTAAACGGTGATGTGTGTTTGTGAAAGTCATTAGGAATCTCTCAAAACCCAAGCCTTGGGCCACTCATCTGTCAGAAACATGGCATGATTGACACCTTTATTGTGTCATTCAGACCTGGAGGTTGTGCCCTTAATGCTGTGTCTGTGTGGGCTGAGATCTGTAACAAGAGGTACTTCAAGAAAATGCATCGTGTTTAGTGCTTTGCCACGTGTTACTGCTCTGTGACCCCAGAATGGTCTCTCTGAAGCTCCCTCAAGTTCACAAACATTGTGTCTTCCTTAGAAACTGTGCGCTTAGGGCATAAATATGTGCCGCTTTGTCCTGTTGCTCTGGGTTAGTGCTGGAAACTTCTGCGTAGAAACAAATGATGTTCCACAGAGGATGTGGAGATGATGCATTTTGTTTCTTGGCCTCGTCTCTCCTTACTTGGAGGCTTGGCCTCTTAGTTTGTTTTTTATTTTTAAAAATTAATATGTTTTTTTATGAGGGGTTGGTTCCTTTTTGCTGGATACTCTGTGATCCTGAGCCTTCTTGCAGCTGAAGTGGCTTTCAGCGTTATGCTGAGTTCTCTTGGAAGCTGGGTGTCCTCCACTAGATGGAGCAGGGACATCAGGATGGGAGAGCTGTGCCACCACCCGGGCAGTATCTGCTCAGAGAGAAGGTACAATCCCACCCAAGGGTGAATCACGCTGTGTGGGGGTGCAGGCCTGTGGGCTCCTGCGTTTCTGGGAACACACCCTGTGAGCAGAAGGTATTGAACAGGGTGACAAGAAAAACGTTGAAATGCTGATCAACCCGCCCAAACCTCTGAAAAGGGAGTTGCAGTCATGCTGAACCTCCCCCCGCGCCCCCAGGTGCTTTTTTTATCCCTTCTCCCCCCACATCTGCTCGGTTGCAGAGCTGAGCGGGCTCTGGGGAGCAGGAGGGCTCTGCCTGCTCCTGCAAGCAGCTGCTGCACCTCCGGGGACACCGGGGTGCCAGGCTGGGGGTCAGGGCTGCTCAGGGCAGGTTCCACACCCACCTGCTTTCCCTGGCTCCTGGAAACAAGAAGCAGTGCCCTGGAGACCCTGTGGAAAAAACAGTCGATACTCGCTTGGCTTTGGGGCAGTTTCAGTTGTGCCCCCGGGGCGATGCAGTGCTGGCACTCAGCTGAGGCTGTAGCCTGCCTGCAACATTCTCTCTCCTTGCCAGCTTCTCACTAGTTTAGCTCTGGGCTCTTGTTGAACCAAGTGTTGTGTTCCCTCTTGTTGTGCTGTGCATCTCCAGAGAGGAGCCCTTGCTGTGTGAGGTGGGAGCTGGACAGGAGCTCTGGCTTCCCCTCTTGGGCTGGTGCTCACCAGTGAAGCCAAACCGTCCTGGGCCCTTGCTACACTGCTTAGTTTTGTGTCACTGTGGGCACAGACCTGCTTTCTGAGGCTGCTGTTCATCCCCAGCTCCTCCTGACCTCAGTGAGAGGAGCTTAAGATGTACAACACACTTCATTTTCCTTTGTAGAACCGTTGTGGAGATGAAAGCAGAGCGAGGAGCCTGGCTGTCAGTGCTCTCAGGAAAACCCTGAAGGGGCTGCTGGGCTTTGCCCAGAGTTTCTGTGGCTTGACAGTTTCCTGTTCTGCAGGGTGGGAGAAGGAAGAGCCTGCTGGAGTCTGGGAAATGCCTACGTCTCACTGGGGAGCCATGAACAAGCTTTGCACTTTGCAAGGAAACATCTTGAAATCTCCCAAGAGGTAAGAGATGCTGGTTCAGATCAGAGGGAACCAGTCCCCTGTGGTGAGAGGAAGGTTATTTTACGCCACTGAGTTCTATTAATGTAATTCTTCTCCTACTGTGACTGCTCTGGAAAGCCCTTCTCAATGTGCTGTTTCAGTGGTGTCCTTAGGAACTGCAGAGCTTGGCAGGAAAACATTCTTTTGGTGGGAGGCTCCCAGTCTTGCTCTTAATTACAACAAATGTATTAGCTGTGCTTTGCTCTTAGCCAATATTCCTGGGTGAGAAAGGACCTGGGCACCAGCTGTCTGCTCTGCTGGCCAAGGTGAAGGAGCTCTGATGCCTCTTGGTGCATTTGCTGGCCGGTTAAACGTGTGGAGAACACAAAGGCAGCTCCTGAGTGCTCTGTGCTCTGAACTGCAGCAGAGTGTGTGCCTGGGGAGCTATTTCCTCTCGGTGGACCTGGCAGGGGAACTCCAGCAGTGTCCTAATGCAACCCATGCTGTCACTGGGCACACACAGCCTGCAGCCACCCTGTGCCACTGCCACACCATTTGGGGTGTCGTGTGTGCAGCTCCCGTGGCTTTCACAGACCTGCTCACCCAGCTCGCTGCAGCTTTCCTGCTGCAAGAACACACCGTGGGTTTGGGTGGCTCAGAAGTGCAGACAGCAAGAATTCCATTGTTTGCTCCTTCCAGGGTGCTGAGGAAATTGGCCATGGCCTCTTTTAGTCTCCCCCAGATGAAGAAATTGCCCTCTTGAAGCAGTAATTGAAATCACCATATGTGAGTGAGCTGGGTGTTCTCCTGCCTGTCTATTAGGTTGGCGAAATCTCAGAGTAGGGCTGAGACAGCAGCCTAATTACAGATTTAATTATACTTATCAGACACACAGAAGAAATACTGTTCTTTTGGCCCTGTACGTTTTAGGACAAATTAACTTTTCCAGCTCTGTTCTGCCTGGACTGTGGCAGTGTGGGCTGAGTCCTGGAGGCAGACTCGGCTCATCAGAGTGAAATGCAGCCGAGGAGCAATGGGAGGACAAGCAGTGCTAGTCCTGGGGCCTTTGGGGGTGGAGGGGGAACCCACCAGAGTGGGTTCTCATTCCAGGGTGCTGGCTGTGACCACAGGCCATGTCAGGAGTAGGTTCCTCATGGCAGGTGGCTGATAAAGTCTCCTCCATCATTAATTACAAAGTAGAGACTGTCCCTTTGAGGAGAACTTGCATTGGCTTCTAGCAGTGATTCTGTTGATGCTCTGGTTGGGAATGAGTGAATTGCTTGTGCTGTTGTGACAAGCCACCAGCATTTTGCCCAGGACAAACCTCATGAAATTAAACCTTTTCACACCAAGGTTTGCAACTCACTTCCCCATCACTTTTTCCCTTTCCCTCCCAACAAAAAATCTAACGGTGACATTTGAATCCGAATGAAATGTGCTCAGGGTGGTAACCACACTGGAAGCTACTGCAGGATGGTCAGGGGTTACTGACAAAATTCCCCTGAAACATCTCTCAGACACTGCTCTGGAATACCTTTGCCATCTCCAAGTGTGGCAGGAGGCTCCTGGGAAGCTGAGGGCAGAAAACAGGGCTCTGCTCTGGTGTGTTGCGTGATAGGTCCTGCTCAGGATCATTGTCCTGCCAGTCTGTTCCTCGGTTGTTAATAGGGCTTTGGAGATGATCTGGAATGAGTGGAAGTCAGGGAAGCATTTAATAGAGCATCAAGGACTCTAAGACCTAACCAGGACATAGTAATTTCTCTGGAGATGATGTCAACAGCAAATCTCCTGTAATTGGCAGGGGGATTTATAGCTGATGATAAGCCCTTTGATCTGCCTCCCTTTACTGGCGCTTGGGGCTTTGTCATAAATAATGTGGGGATTTATGATTTTGTTCCAGGACGGCTCCCGCTGCCGTCTATCGCACAGGGCCACAAAAGAGCTGTTGCCAGGCATTTAACAGGGAATTGGGCCTCTCCAGGGGAACAGCCAAGGTCTTCCTCTGTCACAGAGGCTGCTCCTGCTCTGAAGATTAGAGGCAGTTTCTGGGTGACCTCTCTGTGTTCCCTGGTGATGTGCAGCACCAGCATTTTGTTGTTCAGTTGAACTTTGGGGAGGACCCAGTGTCATGTCCCTGTTTAAGCAGCAGGAGCCGTTGGACAGAGCTCTTCCCAAACATGTTCCATCAGCTTCCTTGGGCTCAGGCCAGTGAGAGGTGGAAATTCGGAAAAACGTGGACTCCAAAAGACTTTTGGAGCCTTGTGTGTGGGTAGATCACTAGGAACAACTCAAAGTTGTATGGATCTGAGCCAGGAGAGAAGGGCTTTGGGAGCATCCGAGCCCTGGTGTGACACTGCCCACGTGGCTGATGGCACTGTGGTGTCTGGTGCTCAGTAACCATGGAAATACTTGAGGAAGGGGGCTGAGATTTCATGGGCTCTCTGCCAAGCCATGTGTGGCTGCAGGACGGACCAGACAAGCACATTTAACTGTGGCTCAGTTCTGTGGGCGAGCTGAGCCCTCTCTGGTCTCCACAGGACTCTGTTTTGGGGTGCAGCACAGCACACACGGATCCCGTCCCAAATTATCACTGAGGAATAGTTTCAGAGAGCTCCTTCGGGGCTGCAAGCTGGGCTGTGTGATCTCTCAGGGTGTCTCCAAGCTCTCTTCTGGCTGGTTCTGCATCTGCTTTGAGATGGGACTGGCAGACCCCTTGCTGGGGGCTGTTTGCTTGAAGCACGTGCCTTTAACCAGCTGCCCTGTTGGTGTTCCCCCTGCAGATCGGGGACCGGAGCGGGGAGCTGACGGCACAGCTGAACATGGCCCAGCTCAGGTCAGCCCTTGGCCTGGGCCCTGGGGACGAGGACGTGGGTGCAGCTCATCACTATTCTGGCTACGAAGCACAAGGTGAGTTTCTGGGCTTTTGGTGGCACTGGAAGGTCTCTGGGAAGACGTGGCGTAGGGAGGGGGAGGCGTTCGCAAGCGGGCAGGAAATACGAGTGGTTTCAAAGGAAAGGAGGCTGTGACGTGTTTGCTCTGTGCTTTCCATAACCTGCAAGGGCAGGGAAGGATCACCCCAAAAAAGGGCACTGAATGAGTTAATGGAGTTAATCTGCATTGGGAATAAAATTCCCTGTGCCATGCAGCAAATTGGCTTTTGTGTCTTTTAAAGCTCTGCAAGGCCCTTTTAACTGATTTGACTGATACCACAGGCTTTCTGAAGTGACTGGCGGGGATTTTTGGCCGCTCTTGTTCTGATTAGCACCCAAGAAGAAGCCTAGGGTAGGGGCTGAAGGCAGGTTGGGAGCATCAGTCTGCCGGGTGACATCTCGCCCTTGGAACACCTGCAGTGATGCTGAGCCTGGAGACAAGGAGTGGCAAGATGTGGTCGCCGCAGACAGAAGGGCTTTGCTCAGGGCACTGGGTCATTCTGCCTCTGTTGCTGTGTTACCCCAGCTCAGGGAACTGCCCACTGGAAGTGCCCCACTGCAGGCCCTGGTGGGTGCCTGGCACGGGCACCGCCAGCTGGCTGCTCTGTGCCGCGGGCAGGCTCGTTAATTCACACAGCCCCAGCCGCGTCCCGGGAGGTGCCGGCTGATTAAATATGACCTTGTTAGCACAGACACGCTTTCCCAGGCGGAGTGTTCCCTTTCCTGGTGGTAGAACTGACGTGGAGAAGGTGATGCTTGGGCTGAGGCTCTGGGAGGGAAAGGCTGGCTGTGCGTGTTTGCTCTTGGTATCGATCTCAAAGGTGTCACTGGTGTCACGTCAGTGCTGCAGCTTTTTCTGGGAAATCAAACATGGTGAGGGAGCCAGTGTGTCCTGCCATGCCCCACTGGAGCTGAGCTGTTGCCTCAAAGGCCGTGGGGGCCGCAACAGCTGCCCCAGCCTCCTTTTGCACGTCAGCTCATCCTTGTAACTCCTGGAAAACGCATTAGCTGGAGCCTTCCTCTCCTTCCTGACATCTCCTTAGGGGCTTCCCTCTTGGCAAGTTACTTTGTTGTGAAAGGGGAACAGGAAATGAACCTTGATGTTGGTCAGAGGGAAGTGTGGTGGAAATGAGCTGGTGGGGTGCCAGGTGGCTTGGGCTGGGAATGGAGGGGTGCAGGAGGAGGGCAGTGCCAAGGACCATCTGGGTGCTGAGACGTGTTTGGGTGGGGGTGTGAGCATGTTGTGTGGATCAAGGCAGGCTCATCTGGGAAGAGGGGCTCTGCAGCTCTGAGTGTATTGCGCAGCCAGGAGTGCACAGCCTTTTCTTAGCTGGACAAAACAGAGCTAACGGGGGGTCTCTGCTCTCATAATACGCTCCCCATTGACTCTGGGCTTGGATGTCACCTGCTGTGGGCTGGCCTGGTGTCCCAGTGTGAGGCCAGTGCACTGGGGGGGTCAGGGAGGGTCTTGGTCTGAGCAGAGCCCTTCATGGGGAGAGCTGAGCCTGGTGTGTGGCAGTGTCCCCCGTGTGGGTGCTGACACGGCCCCACCACCCCCATCTCACAGCAGGAGACTGGGACCCTGTGGCACCGAAGGCTTGGGATTTTTTCCTGCTCGGTCACTGGGCTGAACCCCGAGGACGAGGCAGGGCAAGGCAGAGCCAGCGTGGGGCTCCAGTGATCCAGATGTGCTGTGTTAACAGCTGGAGCCAGCAGTGATGTTCCCCTCATCAGGCTGTGCAGGTCTGTGTGAGGTGGCTGGAGGATGGGAAAGGGGCTGAGCAGCTGCAGGCAGAGTTCTGGAGGTTGCAGTGACCTCGTTAATCTGTGGTGCTGTTGCTCACATTCCCAAGGCTGAGGCTGTTTGTCAACAGAAGGACAAAGTGTTCTTGGGAGGAAAAACAGAAAATGACTGGGGCTTGCAGGGGAGAGAGAGAGGGAGGGACGTGGCAGAGCAGGGCTTCCCCTCGCCGGGTCCTGGGAACCTGCTGGGGAGGTAAAAACCAGCTGCCCCCCGCCCCGTTTGTGGGCTGGGGCTGTGCAGCACCGTCCTGCCACGGGATGGGGGTGTGGGAATCACACCTGGCTAAGCACTGGATGCTTTTACAGACACATCTCAGCTGGGAAGAGTGCCGTCCCTGTCACATGGAGATTTGGAGGGAGGTTGGGTGTGCAGCACAGCCTGTGGAGAGGAGCCTGGTTCTCTCAGCTTTTATCTTGGCTTCAGCTTCTCTTACTCTGAAGTCCTGTGGAGGATGAGAGGCCACCAATGTGTCTCTGAGCCCTTAAGAGAGGGGAGAGGCATTTAATGCCTGCCAGAAATTTTGGTACTCTCCTGTGCACCTATTGAATGATTAGAAAAGCATAATTATTTATCTTATTAATAGCAGCAATTTACAGCAAGGGGAACATCTGGTTCTGTAATAGGAAGCAGGTGAGGGAGTTGAGATTCAAGTTGACTTCTGAACCAGCCGTGCCTTTTGATGTCGACAAATCTCATGGTCAGGAGAGCTTTCCATTTTTTTTTCTTTTCCCCTTTAAGTTCTTTTCCCTGCTTAAGGTTATAATAGAGCTGCATATTCCTAAGGATGCTAAAACCATCTGCTAAGGCAGGCCTGTTATAAAACACATTAATTTCATCAAGCAGGTAGAATAAAGGCTGAGAAACCCTGAGCCAGACCATCACTGTGATGTCCTTCTGGGTCTTGGGCATTGCCCTTCACGGGGGGGCCTGGGGGTGGAAGGAGTGTCTGATGTTTCCTGCTGCTGTTCTGGCTCCTCTTGCTGAACACTTCGTGATTTTAATTAATATTCTGAGCGTATTTGGACGTCAGAAGACAAAGCTGAAGGCCAGGGGAGTGGGGCAAGTGCTGCAGAAGTCTTGTGAAAGCAACGACCTTGTTGAGAAACGCAAACACAGAGAGCTTAAAGCAACAAACTGAAGGAAGCTGGAGAGTAGCTAAACCATGAAGTAAATAAACAGAGGTTGGGTTTGTTTCTGCAAACAACCAAAAACGTGGCCCTGAAAAAAATGGTCTTGTCCTCTTTCACACACTGCAAGTTAAGACTTGAGTAGTGGTTGGCTTTGCCTTTGGGAGAGAAGTGAAGGGCCTTGCTGTGGTCCCAGGGGAGGTTTTTTATAGGGATGAAGGCAACTGGGACAAGGAGCAGTGCCGGGAGATGTCCTGGGGTGCAAACAGCCAGCCCTATTCCCAGGATAACCCTGATGTCCCCTTCCCTGCCTGCCCTTCTCCAGATCAGTTGGGCTGGGGCTGTAGCTCAGCTGTGCCCAGGGCTCTGTGGATCCCGGGGGATCAGGAGCACTGAGCTGAGCCCTTCCTAGTCCCAGCCTGGAGGCAGAGCCTGCTGGGCTGGCCTCGGGTGGGTAAATCTCTGGTGCATGTTGCAGCATTGCCCTCTTCACTTCCCCAGTGCCAGCTCTTCCATTTGGGTGCTGGCACAGGAATGGGGAGCACAGGAACGGGGATCACCCACACCCCCAGGGCTGCAGGCACTGGCAGAAGGGCAGGGAACAGCCCAGGCCAGCCCTGGTGCCTCTCCAAAGTGAAAACTCACTCTGGGCTGCTCTTCTTTTGCGTTCAGCAGCACATCAGCCTCAGCCACCATCTCTGCTGGCAGCAGCAGTGTCAGGAGACACCAAGCAACACCTCTCCTGGCAGCTGGGTGTAGGTGGGGGAGGGATGCAGGTGTTCCAGGAGGCGTTGGCATGTGGATGCTTTCAGAGCGCTGTGAGCTGGCTCCTGGCACGGTCTCTGTGCTGTTTGCAGTACACAAATACCTCTGCCCCGCCGTGCCCAACAGCTCTGAGGGCAGGGAAGGACTTGGCCTGACTTCCCCCGCCCTCTGCTCATCTTCTGCACGAGGCTGCTGCGCCGGTTTGGTGCTCAGGAGGCTCCATGCTGGGTGCTCTCACCCCTGCATGAGGCAGACGTGTTTCAGGTTGTGTTCTGCAGCGGCAGCTGAGCCCAGGTGGGCATGAAATCCCACCCCTTCCTCAGCAGTGATCAGCTCTGCGGGGCTTTGATTGTGGGGCTTTGCATCCTCGATGCAGTTTTGAGTTTGCCTCTTCACAGGAATCTTTGAACCCTTGGATCAATCAGAGAGGGGCAGAAGAAACCCGCTTTTATGTTTTCCAGCCTGTTTGTTGTTGTTTGTTTGCTTGCTTTAAATGTCTTTGAAGTACCTAAGAGGTGTTCAGGGATGAAACGGGCAGGATTGACCATCCCTCTGCTGACGCAGGCAGGGAGGTGGTGGTGCTGTACCCCCTGCCTGGGGCTGGGGTGCTGCCCAGGGGCAGGGATGTTCCTTCTCCGTGGTTTGCTCAGCCCTCCTGCGGAAAACTGACTGTCAGCCGAGAGATGTGGCTGTCTGAGACCAGCATCTTGCTGACAGTGGGACAGCCCTGCTCCCTCAGGCTGTGATTTCACTGTCTAGGAAGCATTTGGCTTCCTCTGGGCAGACGAGTGCAGGGTCACATCCCTAACGGCTTCAGCATGGAACCTGCCCCGTCCCTACCAGTCACTCTGAGGAAGTGTAGCAATCCCGATTGCTTAATATTAAATATCCTCAGCTCCATTTGGTGTTCTGTATTTTTTTTTTCCCCCAGGAGCTGATGGGATGCAGCTCAGCCTTTTATTCACTGTGAAAATGAAAGCCCGAGGCCGTGCTGGTTAATTGGAGCTGCTTACACAGGGGTTTGATGGATGAGGGTGTTGACAAGTGGAAGGCAAGGATGCAAGGTGGTCTGGTTGCTTTATTGGGCTCTGATAGCTGGAGCAAACGTTCCCATGTGCCTGCAGGAAGGTGTCCAAAAAGACCTGTGTCTGTGGTGGGAATGCTGCTTCCATGGAGCGAAAATTTAAGGCTTCTGAAGGATGCCTCCTCATTATCTTCATAATGAGTTTTTTCTAAATCTGAGTAACCTCTGCTGTTACAGCTGTTAAATCATTCCAGCAGCGCTGATGGGGGGGGATGAACCTCTGAGTCATTTGGATTTAAACTGAGTAATTTCGCACTCACTTCAGACTGCCCCAGTATTGGCTTTAGGAAGTTCTAAAATATCCTTTCTGAAGTGTTAAGAAATATTTAACATTCTTCCCTGCATCCATGTGAAATACAGCAGAGGAAATGCTGCAGGACCTGAGGAGAAGACACTGTGTCAGTGAAACTGGGGTGCTTGTTTGATCTTGATGCCAGGGGAGACAGCAAGGGCTGGAAGGGAGGATGAGGAAGAGGCCAGTTCTTGAAGCCTGTGGCAGAGAAGGCACAATGTGGCTTTTGGCAAAGCCATCCATTAAATCAAGGGATCTCTTGTTGTGGGGAGAGAGAACCTTTTGGAAATTTTTTGTTCTGGGAAGCCTGAAGTTCCCTTTGGCTGCTGTTCCAGGCTCCAGCAGCCGTCCCAGCTCTGGGGTGTGCTGTCTGGCTCCCAAAGGTACTTTCCACAGACAGTTTCCTTTGGTAGCTGCTGTGTAGGAAATGCCAATAGTTATGATGCTCTTTTGTCCAGCAGGACAGTCTTGCCATCAGGAACAAGATGCCTCTGCTTGATGTACTTTTTTTATGCAGCACAGAGGAAGAAAGGAGAAGAAGAAAGTTCTCTTTCTCACCCAGTTAGAATTACTTTTTCTCTCTTAAAGGTTTTTGTGACTGACCATGGTCTGCTCTGGCACTGCACTGAGCAAGGCAAGGCCAGACCGTCAGCATGAGTCACAGTAATCTCTTGACTGACCTCAGGAACCATCCTCCCTCACCTGGCAGGGAAAAGCACTCAGACAACAGACCTTTGCTTCCAGAAACCCCTGGCAGCTTGTAGGGACAGAGCTCATGGACTCCCAGCCCAGCGTGGGCAGCCGTGTTCCGATAGCTGGGAAGTGCCTGGCTGGTGTGAGCTGGTGGCTGATCCCAACAGCATCCAGGAGGAGGGATCAAGTGCATTCCCCCTCTTTTTAGAGGATTTTGCTGTGGGTGTTTGGCTGCAAAGCTGACACGTGGTTGGTGTTTCTCTGCCCTCCCTGAGTCAGTCTGGAGGACACGGCGTGTCCTTGGGCATCTCTGGCTGCTGGAGATGTTGCCCACGTTAATTACTGTCATTTTCTTGCTCAAACTCAGTTTCCTTTTGATCTCTGCTTGTTCAACACAAGCTGATAATGGAAGATGGGGAGGTCACGAGACTCTGCTGAATCCTGGCAGAGAAAATCCTGCCCTTAGAAGAGAGCCAGGTGCTCCTGCCAAGTCTATCACACTGCTCCTGAGTTAGCCCTGGGGTTACATGCCTGCTCCCAGCCTGCTCCACCCAGTTCAGCTTATCTCCCAAAAGATCCTCCTGTCCCCACAACTGTTAATCCATTAAGCAGACCATTGCCTGGGGGGGGTTATGGTTAGAGGAGGCTGTGCCTGACATGGCTCGAGCTTCCCACAAGCTCCCAGGCTCGGATTTGACTGTGAGGTGTTGCATGATTGGGTGCTCTGTGTTTGCTGCAAATACACCCCAAAATACTTCGTTCTTCGACCCAAAGTCCCAATGCTTTGTTTGCAAGTAAGCCTTATCCCTGCCATGGTTAGAGAAAAGCCAATGCGCATTGCATGTTTGGAAAACTGAAATCAAAGACGTGCCCAACGTCACGGGACTGAATGCTGTAAGGCTACAAGCAACATCACCTTGTACTCAAAGATTGCAGCTTCCACTGGGGGAAACAAATGGGAAATAAGAAAAACAAAAATATGTCCCTTGTGCCATCTTTATCTCCAAGGTGGACTCTTGCTCCAAGCCTTGTCTCTTCCATGTGGATGTGAAGGCTCCAGAGTGTCTCCTTGCTCCCTGTCCCAACCTGAGAAGCCTCTGTGGTAGCTGCTCGCCCTGAGTGCAGTCAGCAAATGCCCCAGGGCTCCTGGGTGCCGTGTAGATGTGCAGTATTGCTGTTATTTCGGTTATTTTCAGCCAGTTGCTCAGCTGTCAGACTGGATTCTGGAGATGCAGAACCTGGGTGACACGTACACAGAGCATCTTCTGCCAAGTCAGCCAGACGAGCATCTTGATTCAAAAGGAGCTTCTCTTTGTTACCATGTAGCTTTTTTAAAGGAGCACTTTTACCATGGAGAAAAAAAACCCTGCAAGATTCTTATTCTGGAGCAGGTTTTTGTAGAGCTCGGGGTCTGTCTGGGAGGTTGGTGTTTGCTCAGCTTGTGCTCCGTGCGCCAGTGGGTTCAGCTCGTCAGAGCAAACGTGCTGGAGCCTGATCTTCCCAGCAAACAGATGGATCATTCCTGTCCGTGTGGCTCTCATTTCTGCCATGGAGAGCTGATGGAGGAGCTTGCATGGGCCCAGAGCATTCCTGAGGAAGTCTGGTGCGACATCATGTTGAAAACAACCTCCCCACAGCTTCCCCTGGCCCTTTATTTTCAGGTGGACTCTCCTTTCTGTTGTAAGCTCTGACTCTTGGCTTTTGTCTAGACTGTGTAGCCAGCAAACCCCTCAGATAACTGATAGGATTATTTACACTGTCCCCTCTGGCATATCCTCACAGAAGGGCCCAGAGCTGTTGGGATTCCCTGCTCCTTTCCTGCCTGCAGGACAGGGGGTAAGCAGATGGTCCTTCTCAGGATGGGCGCACAACAGCTTGGCGCCAGCATTTTATGGCACAGCCATCGTAAATAACTGATACTATTTGCTTTCTCTATTTAGAGAAAAGTATTGTTCTATCCCAGTAACAACTGGGAAAACAAATGCCACCATTTATCAGGCGAGTGCTGATAATAATAGAGGTCAAGTGGATTTATAGTGCCAGAACCCATTATGTGTTTGAAGACTAATTAAAGCCTTAGATGAGATGCTTGTCCTACTGCAGGCTGATTTTTTTTTTTCTTATTTCTTTGCTTGCTGCTGTGCTTGATTCCCCCTCCCCCTTTCCTCTTTAAGAGCTTTGCTGTAATAATGGAGCAGGAGCTTGACAGAGCTCCCCTGATTAGATGTCAGCAGCGTATGATTTGAGATGCTCCACGAGCACTGGGATCGCTGGACCGTATCTCCACTGTCACTCCCGAGCTTGGGAGGGTTTCCAGACCAGTATTCCACCCTAAACAAACAGCTGGCTGGTCTGATTTCATTATATTGAACAATATTTAGAGTTGTCTGCCAGAATCAAGGTTTGGGTCTGTACAGACTGGGGGAGGCACCATCCAGGGCGGGAAGGACTCACCCCAGAGACAAGTCAGTATCTTGGTTAATACAGATACAGAGAGAAATGACCTTTTCATGAAGATACAGCAGGACCTTATGCCAGATTTGTGGTCTTTGGGGGGTGCAAAGCCTGTGCTCTGTGGGGCAACCACTGAGCTGCGTGTGCAGCTCACTCAGGAGCACTGGAGGCAGGGGGGGCCCTGATTTGGCTGTACAACCTTTCCCTGTTGGTCTTCCATGGGGTCTTCTGTCAGGTTTAATTGTGCTTCCTCTGGTGCAGCCACCCAGAGGGGTACAGCCTGTTCCTGGCCTGCAAATAGAACTGTCGCTCGATCCGCGGCGGGGGGGGGCCTCGCTTCCCCTCCATCCGGGAGGGAGTAGGCAGCTCTCGGAGCTGCTGGGGATGGGGGAGAGCCTTGGAGTTATCAAAGCACATGTCAACTTGATGAGAGCTCCTGGCAGGGCTCCCTGAGTCGCTGCTACACATGTTCAGCTCGATCTTGTCAAGTGAAATCTCGGGAGCGCCCGTTGGATATGGGGACTGTCCGTGGAGGAGCAGAACTCTGCCTGCACTGTCTGCCCAGCTCTGACCTACCGCACATTCCCACGGGATGATCCCATCGCCAACCTCTGATAAAACTTCCTTGTGTTTTCTGTGGCTGCATCTCGCTTTGTAGTGAGGTACTGCTGGAGAATTTTTGCTACGTGAGCATCCAGGAGTTGGACTTTGATCCTTGTGGGCCTCCTCCAACTCAGGATATTGATATTATGATTTCCCCTTGAATTGCACCCTGAAAATCAAGGACTTGCCTGTCCTGATACAGGACTAGAGCCCTTCCCTCTGGAGACCATAGTGATCCTGCCCTCCCAGGCAGTGCGAAGCTGGTGGCAGATTCCAAGGATAGGAGAAGAAGGGGAGGAAGGTGCTGTGCCTGCTGTGTGTCAGTGTCCTTGTAGCTCTACACTGAGGAGCTCAGAAAACCCAAGGAGATCAGGGAGGGTTCAGTCCCAAACTCCTGTAGGTAGAGGTTTCCATATCCAGGTCATCACAAGTAGCACAAGGATGTGCAGAGGGGCCATCCCCATCTCTGCAGGTGGATCTAGGTGGGTATCTGGCCTGGAGATGTTGGGTTAGTGTCCCAAAGGTAGGAGAACAGATAGTATTTGTGAGGTGGGAGGACATGAGGGAAGCCAGGATGTCTCATGCACCCAGGCAGGCACACGAGCATCACCCTCTGCTCTGTTGCAGTGAACTTCCCCCTCCCTGGAGTCTGTTGCTCCCTTCCAAGGGGGGAGGTGGTTCCTTCATCAGGTTTTCAAACACAAGAACGTAAAAACCGTTAAACTCACCTCAGGAACCGAATTGCAAGAGCAGAAAGTTAAAAAAAAAAAAAATCCCCTTGGTTCCTGGTGGTGCTGAGATCAGGGGTGGGGGAGGAAGAGATTTTGAAAAAAAATATTTAAAAAAGGAACAGCACCCCTGAGCAGTGAAAAGAACAACATCCAAGGAGCTGCAGGGAAACAGGGCATGAATGCAGCCAGTCAGGAGTGTTGCTCAGCTGATGTTCACAAGAAGGTTTCAGCTTGCCCTGTTAGAGACCTCAGCAAACCTTCGAGACAGAGAGAGCATTTAGAAATGCCCCTGAGGTTTTCCGTTACTCTGCAGCAGGCTTGGTAAACATGCCAATAAATGCTGGAGAGACGGGGAAAAAAAACCTTCCAGAGGAACAGACCCGAGTTTTCAGCTGCTCAGTCCTTCGCATCCACGGCTGCCACCACCACTGGTGATCGGCACTGGGGAGAAAGAGTCAGAGTTCAGGCTTCTGCTGGGTGTTGTGTGGAGCTGCAGGTATTGCTGGGAAAAACAGCTTGGAGGAGGCTGAAAGTTACTCCTGGAGCCATCTGAGGGAATGTCCTGGGTGGAGGCTGAAAGTTAACGGGACTCCCGTCGCGGGGCACTTGTGAGTATGGAAACCTCTCTGCTCTCCTGTGTGGAGTAAAGGGGAGGAACTGCCTGTGTTGAGCCAGTTTCTGGTGGCCCTGAGGGATAGGTACCCTCTTGATTCCTCCTGCTGCTTGTTTTGATGGTGCTCCTCAGCTCACGGTGAGGGGGGGAAGACGTTCAGCCCCGGCACTGGTTGGGTTTTCTCCTGGAAGAAACAGCCAAGCTGGGTGGCTCTGGAGTTGATTGTAACTCCAGACTTCTCCCTCTCTTGGCTCAACTGTGTGTAAACCCCACAGGGTAGAAGAGAGAACCAGCATCCAAACAAGTGAAAAAGACAAGTTGTTCTGCTGGGGGAGTCTCAGCTGACTCTATTAAATTAACAACGGGGAGGGCAGGTTTCCTCAGCTCGGAGATTAATGGCTGCTGGCCAGCGGTTCAGAGCTGTTGGAAAGGCACAAAAGCACCTGAGGACAGAGGTGTGTAATTAATGACTCTTTGGACGGCTGGAAATGATGTGTGTTTATCTAATGGGACACACTTTGCTGCTTTCTTGCTTTCCTGGAAGTGGCTGTTAAAAGCTGTGACGCACGTTCGCTCCCAGGGGCTGGTCTGGCCTCCTGGGCATCGCTCTGAGACCCAAACCTGCCTCTGATCAGGTGTTTGTGGGTGACTTTCGTTCCAGACCCACCTTGCTGCTCCACAGGTGAGGCTGGGGGTTGTTCTGAGAGCCCTGAGCAGCAACAGCAGCGTCCAGAATGTCATGGTGTGTAACTGGGAATGATCCGTCTCTGCCTTCCCCTCCCTGAGCTCCTGCCTGGGCAACGTGGCAGCAGCCAGAAGCCCTTCACCCATTTGGGAGCTGCCCTGCTGCCTCACAGGGAGCTTTCTTCATGGAAAGGGTGCTCAGGTGTTGGAAGGAGCTGCCCAGGCAGGTGGGGGAGTCTCCATCCCTGGAGGAGTCCAGGGAATGGCTGGACGTGGCACTCAGTGCTCTGGGCTGGGGGACAAGGTGAGGATCTGGCACAGCTTGGACTCGATCTTAGAGGGTTTTTCCAACCTAAATGTTCTGAGCTGCTGCCAGTTGAGCAACCGGCTTTGTATTGGGGAGGAGGGTAAAGTTTGCTAGAAATGACACTGCTCATCATTCCGTGTGCTCCTCGCTCTCCTGTGTATTCCCATCAAAATCTGTTCTGCACCTCCTCGCCAGCCCTGATGTCAGTCCCTCTGAACTCAAAGCCTGGTAATGAGTCACCTCAGAAAGAAGCTGGTGCTGATGTGCTTTTTTGGAGTGGAGAGTCAGAACCACACAGAAATATTTTTGCTGATTTGAGTCTTTGAGTGGCTGCGAGAAGAAATCACTTCAGGGGAGTGAGGGGCAGAGACGTTAACCTGAGGTCACTTGTAGCCAAGCTGTGACGTGTGTGCACGACCCTTGGTGACGTCCCATGAAGCTGAGCAGGGCTGAACTTTCAAAAGCAGGGGTGTCCTTGGAGTTGGTGCAGTTTAGATACATCTGGAGCCCTGGCTGAGCTGGGTGTGTGTCCCTGCAGGAATCCCTGCTACCTGGGGGGCTTTTGCCATTTAATCCCCACGTTCTGCTCGCAGTCAGTCTTGATTTGTGAATTTTGTGCCTTCTCTCTGTTAAGTTTGTCCGGGGAGCAGCTCCATGGGCTCAAACAGGGTCCGTGGGGGCTGCTCTGACAGGCAGTGGTGCTGTTGGTGGTGGGAAGCTGGGGAATGGTGGGGTTTGGTGAGTTTGCTGTTGCAGGAACCACGCGGAGCTCCGTGGTTTCCGTTCTCAGGGCTCAGCATGGGGGTGGGTTTCCACTCACTCAGGCATTCATTCCCCTTCCCCCAGGATTTCCCCCTAAGCCTGGATGTTGTCATGGGACCTTGAACGGAGAGCTTTGGCTTCTGCCCTGTGTGATGTTGCTGGTGTGGGATGTCATGTGGGAATCAGCTCAACTGAGCCCTTGGGAAAGATCAAGGAAGGGGAGCAGGAGAGTGGAAAGGCAGGAGCTTTCCCAGGTGTGGTGGAGGCATCCCAGGGCCATTTTGTAAGGACAGAGCAGCTGGAAGCAGGTTGGAGGGAGTTTGTGGAGACAAAGAGGTTTGGAAATCAGGAGTCAGAGCTGAACTGTGTTCCACCCACTCTGTTGTTGTTGGAGTACTATGTTAAAATGAATTTTATGAAATCTCAAATAAATACGAATGCTGCCAAATTTTGATTTCCCTGTCAGGTTCAAGGCAAGGTTTCGCTCCCCTTAAAGTTGGGCCCACGATAGTTAGAAAATATTTGCTCCTTCGCTTAATTTTCCAGCCTTTGTGTCTGTAAAGAAAAGCTCAAAGTTGAGCGCCATAAACATTCTTCGAGTTAAAAACATGAAGATAAAGCAACAAATCCACAGATGTATTATTAAACTGTATTTTTGTTATGATTTTTCTCAATGCCTGTCCCACGGCTTTTGTGGTTTCGAGCGGGGTTTGTAACTGCTGAATTCCAGAGACCCCGTTTGAGATCAGGGTTCTGGTTCAGTGGTGAAGGCCTCACACAGCCCGAGATTGTGCTGACTGTGCTGGGACAGTGCTTTGAAAAAAGACCCAAAACAATAAAGAAACACCCGCCCAGCTTTGAATCTCAAGGCCAGCACAGCTGCAACATCCCATCCCTCTGCCTTTGCAGTGAACCAGAGCAGAGGAGCTGCCGTGGTTTGAGTTTTCTCTGTGTGACGTTGGTGCTGTGGGTGAGTGACACCCCCCTGATGTGAGGGTGCCTTGTTTTGCAGGAGCCAGGCCAAAGAGACTCCAAAGGAACAGCATGGACAGCTTAGACCTCCTCAAGTTCCCTTCTGAAAAGGTAAGCAAAGATGTCTGGCCTCAAAGATTAAGTGTCAGTAGGAATCTGTACACAGATTCCAACTGGTTTGTTGACTGGCTTCGTTTGCAGGGAAATATGCAATTAGCAGATATCACTGGAGTCAATGGGATTAACCAAAGAGGGTTTCTAGAGAGCTTGGAGGAGAGGAACAGCTGGTCTAACTAAAAAGGCACTTGACTGTCAAAGCTGAAAAGCCACTTCTGTGCTTCTTTGAAAGAACAGCTCTTTCTTGGAAGGATAATCGTGAGCGGTTTAGCCCCTGCAGGGGCTGGTGCCAGATCCTGGTGCCTTGTCACCCCGGTGGAGTGACAGAGAGGGCAGATGCAGGAGCTGGAGCGTCGCAGGAGGGTTCTGTTCCAGGGGCTCCAAGGATTGCCTCTGCTCCGCTTCGCTGCTGGGAATGTCAGATCCAAGCAGATCAGCGTTTTCTCCGTGTCCCCAGGGCAAGAGCTGTTCCTGCAGCCAGCTGGGAGGCACTGAGCCTTTCCAGCTACAGGGATCATTTAAATCTCTCAGAAAATCCTGCTCAGGATGCTCTGACTGCCCAGCAGCAGGTACTGGTGCTGCTGCGGGGCTCAGTCATGCCTGTTCCCAGAGGAGGTGGCCAGGCAGGCAGCCACGCTCTGCCTTTTTGGAATGTCTTTGGCACAAATAATCTACATTCATCCAGTGCTTTCCAGGCACAGCCCTCCTGAGCATCCCAGGGAGAATTTCCCCTTTACAGAACTGTCACAGAGAGGAAAAACTTTTTCAAGCTGCAGGTGGGTGTAAATGGTCAATGGGAAACAACCTCAGGCTTGAGAAACTATTTGAGAGCCTGAACATCTCAGTAAGCGCTGGGAAGGCCAGACAGAAGCTCCTCCCTGAATTGACTGTCTTTGGGAAATAGATTCCATGTGCCCTGATGTGTTTTTATCAATTCTCTCAGCTGCCCCTTGGCCATTTTGGCCCCTGCTCTCACCAGTGTGACTCCATCCCTGGGGCGCCGATGGCAGGGACAGCGATGTCCGATGGCAGGGGACATTGGATCGTGTGTCCTCATCGGAGCAGCAGAGCCCAGAGGGCTGACCGGGGGGCTCTGCTGGTGTGTGACTTGCTGCTGATGCTGCTAATGCTGTTGGTTTCCTGCTCTTTGCTGTGAAAGCTGAACCTCATTCAATAGCTCAGGCAGGGTCATGGGTTTCAGGGGTTTCATGGGGAGGACGGAGTAAGCAGGAGCTGTGGGGTCAGGTGTGAGTACTCCTGTCCCCCCTGCAGTGGTCCTGTGGGGTGTGTGTGAGTTCACCTCTACTTGAGGCAGTGTTTTGGATACATTTCCCCTTCCTCTCTGCTGCTCTGCTCGTAGGAAAAGGAGATTACAGCCGTGGGAGAGGCTTGTTTGCTTTGAGCTCGCTGTGGTGGGAGTGATAATACTGTAAGGTGCAAACCAGCGAACTGTGATCTCTGCAGAGTCCCCTCAGTATTGTCTCACCTGCCCACCAGCTGTGCCAGAGGCAACCTTCAAAGTCAGCAGGTCAGGAGCTCCCGTCCGGTGCCTCTGCACGGGCTCACGTGTTGGGGCAGAGTGTGGGAATACCCACCTTGGTTCTGAGGGCCCCGGCAGATTGCAGGAATCCTCCTTCCTGCTCCTCCTGTTTTCTCCATCCTGTGCCCTTTTCCTTGGTTTGAGCTTCTCTGGCTTTAGCTCCCAGCCTTTGGTTCTTGTTTATTCCTCTCTGTACCAGACTAAAATCCTTTTATCACATGCTGGGTTTCACCCTGAAGGTGCTTACGTGCCGTAATTGAGTCATGTCTTCTGGCTGTTATGCACTGAGCAGTCTGAGGGCTCCAACTAAGGCATTGTAGGGCACTTTCTAGTTCTGAAATATGTCCTTGTGGCTGCTTTTCAAGCTGTGGACACCATCCTGGCTGCACCGGTCCCATTAATAGCATCCAGGGAAATGAATCTCTCCTTCCTTGTTCTCACTATTCCTGTTTGCAATCTCTGCCACCTCCATTTCCCCCACACGTTACCTGGGGGTGATAATCCTGTATTTATGGCTGTGGGAACACTGAGCACAAGCATTTAAGGGAGCAGAGAGGGCAGGAGTGAGACTGCTCGTAGCCTTCTGCTGTACTTACATTTACCCTGCTGTCCCCTCATCCTGCTGGGAGTGTGAGGGTTGGCAAAGAGCTGGACGGGACTCCTTTTAGGGCCCTTCCCCAGTGGTTTCCTTCTTGCTGTAGACAGTGGGAGACTCTGAGGCAGGCAATGCTCTGTCTGTGCTGGGAGCCAAATCCTAGAGGTGGAAAATGCTGTGGAGAGCATCCTTCCCTTGGGCCTGGTCGGGTTATCCATGGCTCAGCTTGGGCTGCTGCAGGGCTGGGCACTGGGAACGAGGGGAGATACAGCCAGTGGAGGGACTTGTGCCAAGAGTTTGGTATCCTGGGCAGGATGAGCTTGCCACTGTGTTTAAAGGAGGTTTTTAGGAGTGCAGTTGGCAGGAGTCACTCGCAGCGGTGCCTGTTTCTGCACCTGTCATCCCTCATTCCCTGTGCCCATAAATAAACCAGCCCCGCTCCTACCTGCGTACCTGGGGGGTTTTAAGAGGATGCTGCTTCTCCCTGGGGAGGAGTTGACTCCTGTGTGTTGTTTGGGTGATGCTTCCTCCCCCATCCATTAAAATCACACACTGCAAGGACAGACCAAGTGTCCTGGTTCAGCCCTGCAGGTGGTGAGTGGCAGTTCCCACCCTGCAAACTCCACAGTCACGTCGTGCTCCCGTGTCTCCCGTTCCGTGGATAGGTGCCAGCAGATCTCCACGTAAACCTGAGACAGACAAATGGTGCAATGACTGTTTCTTGCTTTCCCAAGGACCAGAACGGGGACAGTCACCACGTGGGAGACCTGAAGATCTCGGGGAAAGAGTTCCTGTCGTTACCTGCGAGGACGAGGAAATACCGGGAGCACCAACCCAATTCGGAGAGGAAGGCCCAGGGCCCGAGTGCATCACCCTTGGATGCTGGGGAAGTCCGAGTCCAGGTGTCACAGTCGGTAGGAAGATGGTTTTTATGCGTTTTGTATTTTTTATTTTAGTGCCGATTTGGGAGTTTCTTGCAGAGAATGTTCTTGTTTCGTTTCTGATGTGGTGCAGGAGTGGCATTTTGGCTGGAAAACAGAGCCCGTGTGTAGCTCTCTGTGGGCAATTTGGGAAACTCGGGAAAATCATTTTGCCTCTTTGAACCTCGGAATTACTGACCGCTTAACAGAGCAGTGGCACCAACCTCCATCACAAACTGGTTTATGAGAGACTGGTATTTAGCTGTGATGTTTGGAACCTTCTCTTGAGGGACAGATGTTTAGACTTGAGCTTTCCTGGGACTGTCATGGTGCAATGCCTTGAATTCCTGGAAAACACAGCAGTTTGGACCCCTTGCTTAGTTGAGCTTGATTTGTCAGCCTCCTGGGGCTCATGGCGAGTGGGCTTGTTGCCTTCAAGTCACAGAGCCCTTCTCAGGCCTTTGATGAGCAGCCAAAAGTGCCGGTTGCCAAATGTGGGACCGTGGGTGTTGTTCCCCCTCAGCTCCTGCTCACACCGATGGCCGCTGTGCAGAGTGGTCTGTGAGAATTCATCACTCATTAGGCAGAGGTGATAGAAATCATTGTCCAGGAGCTTCTCTTTGAAAGCAGGGTGGGTGGAGCACATTTCCTTGGCGCCAGGAGCTGCCCCAGTGTCAGGGATTTGCAGGTCGCTGACCTGTTGGGGAGCTCTGACTCAGCCTGTGCTTGTCTCCCCGGGGTGATGATGGGGATCCACGTCCTGAAGAGCTCTCCAGGTGCCTTTTTGATGTCTTCAGCCTGACAGCTGAGCTGTTTGTGGGCCGTTACCTTCCGGTTGTGTTGATGTTTGTTGTGACACAGAACGAACACAAATACTGGGGAGGTTTTCCTGCAGCTGTGTTGGTTTTGTTCTCGGTCCTGGAGACAGGGATCACACCCACAACCGTGGCGTGCTTCTGGCTTGTGGGAGGGGGCTCGGAGATATCTGAACTCTGTGATCTCAAGTGAGAAGCCCCAAGTCCTCAGCTTGTTGCCAGGAGATACGAAGAGTAACAGGGAAGATCAATGATCTCATGGTGCTTGGAAGTATTTCGGTTTTTGCTTTATACTGAGTCTGTAACACACTATCACAGCCCTGATTATGCAGCGATTCCAGATGGAATAAATCCAAGCCAGGAAAGATAGGCCTATTTTTTCTTGGCATTTAAGAAAAGTGAAATTAAATATTTTCATGCTGGGTCTGAGCTGCAGAGCTTGGGATGAAGCCTGGCTGTGGAGTGGGGATGCTTGAAAGTGTTTCTAGCTCTGAGTCCTTTGTTCCTGGTCTGTGGATCGTGGGGAGAACGTATCCTGCTCTACCTGTGTGCACGGGCGTGTGTACACATCCCTTTTTACCACAGACATTCCTGATTTTCAGTTCTCTGGCCACTGGAGACAGGATCTTTACACTAACAGGGGTGGGTTTTTTTTAGACTTCTCTGAGCTCATTCTTCATTCCCAACAGTGCTTGTGGAAACGGTCTGATGGGAAAAGCATTTCCTACTGCTCACCGGTGCAAACATGATCATTGAGAAGGAAAACAAAGCTCATCTGAGCCAGAAAGGAGACAGCAGCATGGGGGCACACAAGGCAATACAAAGGCAGAAAAAAAATCCCCACTTCTGCCAGAAATAGCCTTGTATTTTTAACTCAGACGTTCAGCCAGAGACCAAACAAAAACCACGCTCCATCAAGGCTGTGTCTAAAAGTGACCCTGTGGGACCTTGCCAGCCACTGGTGACCTCCTGGCAGTGGGGTTTGGTGAGTGGCCGTGACAGGGCGTCTCTGTGGCACCTTCTGGGGGACCCAGCGGGGTCACTGCGGGGGAGTTTTGTTGTGTGGGTGCTCCCAGCCTGGCTCTGTAATGTTTTAAGTCAATGTTGTCTTGCCAAAAGCAAAGCAACCCGTTGCCTTGTTGTCCTGCTGTTGTCCCCTCCGTCAGGGGGTGCTGGTTCTGGGGGGGGGTTTTTGGAAGAGCTGCAGTTCCCACCCATGGGAACTTTTATTAATCAAACATAACAAACCCCTCCCAATGGGAGAGAAGGTTTTTCAGGTCAGGGAGTTCAGACAAGAATCTCCCCAGATTCCTCATTTTGTGAACGCTCAGAACAAAAATTCTCTTTAATCCATCAGTAAACAGCGAGTCCTTAGCTCGAGGTGAGCTCTGATGGTTGATCTAAGGAGCTTTTATGGGGTGCCACAGTCCCTGCTGTCCCACCAGCTCAGGCTGCACACGTGGTCCTGTGTGCTGCTCTCCCAGGGTCCATCTGCAGAGGGGAACCCAGGCTGTGTGCAGGGATTCCCAGGAAAAAACCTCATCCCAGGACTCCCAGGTGGAGTGATGCAATCTCTGGATAATTCCTGCTGTCAGCACAGCCACGGACCTCCTTCCCGAGGGGCTTGTGCAGCGGGCAGGTCCCCCAGAGCTCCTGGATTTCCACGCATCCACTGCCTCGTGTTTACCTCCCCCTTCCCCCTCCGTGTGCTGGGGCAGCGCTGCCTCCCTGCCAGCCCCGGGGAGGTTACAGGGGCGTGATGGTGGCTGCAAAGTTGTTTGAGCTTTGGATGGCGGGAGCTGCGGTGGTTGTTATTAGCATTGGTGATGATGCTGCTAATTACTGAGCTGCTGGGAAACTCCCCATGGGAAGGGGGCGGGACAGGGGAGGGCAGGCAGGGAAAAGTGCCGGGAGGCGAAGTGAGCTGGGGGATGGAGAGGAGCCTGTCCCTCCTGGCAGCTCTGTCAGGCCCTGAGAGAGGGGCTCAGCCTGCTGGCAAAGCCGTGGGGATGCTGGGATGGATGGGAGAAGCCATGGCCCAGGTGCTGCGTAAGGTAGGAGAGCGTGGCAGGTCCCTCCCGGTGCCTCAGACCTTCTGGCACTGCCGTGCTGGTGCTGCGCGTGGTGCTCACACAGGAGGGTCCTGTGGCTGGTGGGGCAGAGAGGGGCTTCCTTACCCCTCCCATGGCCACAGGAATTGGGGGGATTTCCCCACTGGGAAGGACCGGCACTGCAGGGTCCTGTCCACCTTTGAGATCAGGTGTGGAGCTCCCATGGGAATCCTCAGGGCTGTGAGTGCCTCCTTCTCCACAAAGGTGGGTTTGGTCTGGGAGAAGCTGGTGAGGGTAAGACATGTTTGGTCACATTTCTGCTCTGTTGCAGCAGAGCCCTGAGTAGAAGGAGCTGCGTTAGAGCTCGGTCCCTGTGCCTGCAGTTGTGGACAGACAGATCCAAGTCCCCCTAAATCCCTGCCTGGGACTCGTGCAGTGCACACCTTCTGAGTTTCCTCCTCTAAAATGAACATCAAAGCAGAGGTTTTGTACTACACGAAGCTTGCAGACATCAAAGGCTTGCTCATGAATTTAACCCCCCTGCTCTGCTGTGGAGAAGGTCATAAAGCTCCTGCTTGGGATTGACTTGGTAAGAGATGTGTTTTAGGGGGTTACCAGAAGGTAACTAGAAGGTTACCAGAAGGATGGGATTTTTCTAACACTTCAAAAATATCAGAGCTTGTGTCCCTCACTCTCCTCTCCGAGAGAGCAGCCGCTATGGAAGAAGGAGAGGATCCATAGAAGAAGGGGGCTGTGTGTTGCATAAAAGACTGCCTGGGGCGGGGCTGGGGACCTGCCTCAGTGTTTAAGGTGTTTAAGGGCAGCACTGAACTGAAGTCTTTGAGGTCAGTGGGGCTGTGCATGTGCCAGAGCTGCCCTGTAATGGGTCAAAGTCCAACAGCTGGAGCAAAAACCACGGGGAGAGGTGAGGATCAAACCCACTCCTCTCCCCTCCCTGGGGATCTGTGCTCTGGAGATGGTCCAGTTCCTCTGGACTCTCCCCTTCCCAGGGAGTGCAACCAGCTGGAGGGAGCTCTCCAAACCTGTCCCCCACCCTGTCCTCAGCAAAGACCATTTATAGTCAAGAGAAAGAGGAGCTGTGTTTGATTGCAGTGACGACTTGCAGAGATGGGTTGCTGATGTATTTAGACACTGAACAATTTTCAAGCTGCGTCGCCAGACATTCCCTAGGACTAATGTTTTTATAAGGCCTTTTTTATGATTACAGTGAGAAGCAACCATAAAAGAAGGGACAGTTTTGTAGATCAGAGCTCCCTGCCCCAAGGCAGGTTGCCAGAGCTATCTTGATGGTTTTCTGTCTTGTGATTTCCTGGGAGAGTGTTGGGTTGCAGGATGCTCGTGGTTGGCCCTCCGCCTGGCCTGCAGGTGTGAGGGTTCAGTGCTGGACTCAGCGGCTGTGGCAGGGAGGTCCTGCCTGTCCAGGTAGTGCTCAGATGTCAGGTGTCCCCAGTCCATCCCCTGTGACTTCCCTGGGCACTGTGGAATGGGCTGGGTGGATGCTGGGGTGGAAGGATGCATCGGCCTCGGGGGCTTCTGACCCCAGAGCATCATTTCTCTGCTTGCCTTGTTTGAGAGAAGATTAAACTGATGCTTCCTCAAGGCCCTCAGGAGCTGGAACATGGGGTTTGCACCAGGCAGCCTTTGCTGCTCTGCGGTGTCTGTGCATCTTCCCTCTCTTTTACCATCAGCTTGGCCGCTGCTTCTTCTCACTGATGTGTGAACTCCCTCAACTCCAGGGCAGTGCAAAGCACACCCTCCTTTGTCCCACAACCTTGATGTTTGTTTAACTGCAGGGGTGTAATTATGCCATTAGTGTCGGTCAGACTTTCTGGTGTAAATGTGCTCCCAGAGCAAGGGGAGTGGAGAGGAAGGGAGAAGGCAGAGCCGGGGAGAGAGGGAAGGCGGCTGCTGCTAAATTTAAGCCTGTTCCTATGACACCTGGAGGCTGCTGTGGTGGTGTCAGTCCTGTTGGAAGTGAGCAGGTAAACACTGAGCCGCAGCTTGTTCTTGCAGTGTTTTATCTTCCTGTTCAGCTTGTGGGACCTTCCAAGGTGCTCCAGGCAGATGCAGACCCAGGAGGGAGGCTGTGCTATTTCCTAGCTGGAGGCAGCGTGCTGCGCCAGAAAACCTTCTGGAGAGCTCGAGCCTGACAGGTACTGGGAGGCTCTTGCAGGGATTTGGGCTGTCTGGAGAAGCAGCCAGGGATCTGGTTGTCTCCAGAGAGTCACCTGAAATTGTCTGACCTGCCTTTCTTTGAGTCTCTTTGTTAAGCTGTTGGGCCCTTCTTTAGCTCCTGTGACTCAGGTGGGCTGGTTGTGCAGATGCTGCCTGAGCCGGGAGAGGCGTAAAAAAAAAAAACCCGCTCTCCCCAAATCCAGAGAGGCAGCAGAGCCAAAGCTCCTGGGACATTCCCTGACATGCTGTTCCTCACTGGGACTTTGGTGCTGGCATGGGAGGCAGGGAAATAAGTGTGGGGACAGAAATGCTCTGCAAAGTGACTGCACGGAGAAGGGGGGGGAGGCAGCCGCGGTTTCTGCCTTGCGCTGCCTCTGCTGCGTTCGTTGCCTCAGAGGCAAATTATCAGTTTCTTCCTTAAATATTAACAGCTGCCAGGTAATGAATTCCCCCTCTCTGTTTTATAACGGCACTAAAATTGGGATTTGCCTTGATTCTCTCTGTAATTACCCAGTGAGGCTGTGTGAGTGAGGGGGAGCAGGGCAGAGCTGGGCTCTGCCGCAGGAGTGCCCTGCCCGGGGGACTGAGCCCAGGCACGACCCTTCCCGAGGGCAGCTCCGGCGCTGGGGCTGCACCAGCTGTTGCCTGAGGCTTATGGCCTTATAGTCCTTCTTCAGGTCCCTTTTTCTCGTGCAGAGGTGGTTTGGGAGGGAGGTTAACACGCACAGTTGGAGTCAAAGCCAGAATTACCTGCCAGGCTCCTCAGACTGAGTAGAAAGGAGACCCTGTCGCCACTTAGGATGCAGGAAACTTCCATGTGCTCCCTGGGACAGGACTGATGGTGGCAGGGCACATGGTGTGGGCTGCAGGGCTCAGTATCCTTCCTACTCGATGAGATGCTTCGGTATTTAAAGTCTCAGAGACAAAGATGAATTTCTTATCTCCGTCTTTGGGATATTCTTGCTGTTTGCACACCCTGTCCCTTGTTTTCCCTGCTCCCAGACTGAGGTCAGGCTGTGAATCAAAGCCACGCTGTGTGGAAGGGAGATAGGAGGCAGGATTTAGACAAGCCTGTGCATCAGTGACACGCAGGGAAAGGAACACGCTGGCTGTGCCACGTGCAGGATGGTGGCCAAGCCCTTGGCTCTGCAGAGGTTACACCAAGGACCCCCAAGGTCTGGATGCTTCTCAAATCCCTTGGGATGAGGATCAGGGGAATGCAGGAAAGCACATATTCCATCCATAACTGGTCAGAGCTAGAAAACTGTAAGAAAGAGCCACTTACCACAGGAATCTGCTCTAGGGAGGAGATAAAACCTGAGCTGGTGGTCCAAGGACACCCAGCAGACCTTTGTTGGAGGTTTTGACTGAATTGCTGCCACTTGCTGGTCCAGTGGTCCGGGCTGGAGGTGACTCACCAAGTTACCAAAATGCATTTTTCTTGCCTTGCCTTGTTGAAAACTGAGTTTTCAGTTATTGGCACTTTAAAGCCGTAATTGAGGTCTGCTCTCCTCCTTGCACAACCTTTTCTCCCGGCAAACTGTCAGCCATCAAGTGGTATGAGACAGTAAAAGAGGTGTTAACACTCACCATTTCCTAGAAACTGTCACTTTAAAGAGAACAGCACTAAAAAAAAGGGGATGAATTGAGGCCAGACCCAGAGCAATAAAGCTCCAAGTGTTTGATTTCTCTCCAAACCTGGATCTTCTCATTCTTTTCTCAGGTCTCTGCTGTACCTGGGGCACTTTGTGTGTTCACAGTTCCGGCCCCTGGCATTTATTAAACTGCACATGCCAGAAGAGCTTAAAGTAAAATCATAGTCCAGGTTCTATTTGGAGGTAAATCCCTGGAGCTGGGATGACACCAGATGACACAGAGGCCTCTGGTGACTCGGAGCTGCGTTTGCTTTCCTTGCACAACTGTCCCTGAGCTCCCAGCCGTGGCTGGTGGGGTCTGGTGTGCAAGGCAGCACCTGATGGATCCCCAGGGATCTCTGTGCTGGGAAGGGATCGTGGTCTGGCTGTTCCTGCTGAGCTGTGCTCTGCTATTGCTTGGGTGGGTCTGCTTGGTATCGAATCTTTTCTATGCCGAGAACTTGTGTTTCTCTTTATCTAAATTATAGCCACCCTGCTGCCTTCACTGGCACCAGGCAACTCCATCCCAGAGTTCATTTGTGGGCAGGGAGGGGAGTTCAAGGAGCCAGTGATGGGCAGTGACCTCCTCAGGTGATGGGTGTTCCATAACCCACTGCTTTTGGATGGATGTGGTCCCATCCAATGCCAGTCCTCTCCTCTGGATTTAGGATAGCAGAGGTTTTGAGGTCTTTCTGGGCTGTCCTTGTCACTGTACTTGGAGTAGGAGCAGAAAACTGAGGCTCCCTGGGAGCTGGCCAAGGGTCTTCCACGGTTGCAGGAGTCAGGAGCAGGATGTGAATCCGTAAATCAAAGGAGCCTGAAACGAGGAAGGTTCAAACACCGTTTCTTGGAGCTCTGATGATAAAACCCGCCGTGGCAGCAGGAGGGTTCCCTCTGCCCCTGTCTGAGTGTGAAGGCAGCTCGAGGGCTGTCAGGGTTAGAGGTGCAGGCAGGCAATTCCCAGCTGGACAGAGGGTGTCCCTGTTTTTGGCAGTGGCTGCTGGGCAGGGCACAGCCTGTGTCAGGGTTAATGGGGCCGTCAGGAGCCTCTGCTCACACCTCACCTTCAGCCTGTGTCCACGTCCCCATTAGCAGTGCTATTTTTAAGTCTCCCAAGGCAATTAACACCAATTAATCTAAAAAAGCCCAAATAATGTGGGTTTTTTTCAGAGCCCCTGGCTCTTTCCTGTTCTTGCAGCCCCAGCCCTGGCAGAGCTGAGCCCAGGGAAGGACTCCATGTGCAGGCACTGCTGGGGAGATGTGCAATTAGAGCAGGGCCCAAAACCATCCCCTAGATCCAACTTTTCCGTGCTGGATCATGATGCCTGTGTCCACAAGGAGAGTTACAGTTCCCTGCAGTGCTTATTGTGCCGGAGAAGAGGCGGAACCACCTTCTGCAATGGTTCTGCCCTGACCTGAGAGCCAGCAGAGAGTGAGAGCACCGAATGTGCCTGGGGACAGGAGGTGCAGCTCCCGTGGGATGTGCAGGAAACTCCCGGGAGGACTTTCTTGCCTGTATCTAAAGCCATTTGCATCCCAATGTTCTCTGGGCACTGTCACGTGGAGCAAACCCCAAACAGGGTGTAGTTTCATCCTGCCCTTTACAGCAGCAGGTACCAGATGCTTTTGGCCGATAGGAGAAGCCGCTCCTGCCTTTGCATGTGATTTTCGTCTTACCTGTTTAAACTCTTCTGAGCAGGGCTGTGTCTGACCATCCCTGCGATGGCAAAGCCACAGGTACCAGCCCCAGGAACCCTCCCTGCCCCAGCAGGGCCAGGATTTCATGTTCTGTGGGGTGCCTTGCACAACAAAGCCTTGATCTCGAACGCGGCCTTCAGGCATTACCGGAGTGTGAGTAAATAATAATTAAGATCTGGGCGTTTGCTGCAGCGAGGGGTGTTTATGTGCAGGCTGGATGTGTTATGGGTGCTGATGTGGATGGGTGTGCTCAGATCCACCACCAGCTTCGCCATCACCACCACCCCTGGTGAAGCTGCCGCGTCTGCTCAGCTCCTTCTTAAAACATCGCCGGGCTGAGAGCAAGTAGGTGTCTAAATAAAAGTCTGCTTCGGGAAAGCGGCACAGTTTTGGCAACCCAGAGACAAGTAGGCCTTTCTGCAGAGCGTTTTCAAAGCAAATTGTCAGGAGCTTCCAACCTGAGATGCGGGGAGAGCAGTGGTTGGGGGGGAGGAGGGCACCTCTGCTGCTGGAGCGTTGGATCATCTCCATCTCCAAAGAGGAACGTGCCCTTTGCTGACAGTGACCTCCCCTGCCCCCCCATCACCTCCTGCTGCTCCACAGGCCTGGGAGAGGGGAGGTGGCTGTCTGGTGGGTAGAGTAGGTGACTGGGAGCTGAGCTCCATATATTAACCTTGGCCTCTGTGCTAATTAATCAAGAATATGGGTTATATCCTTTAAAGCAACGGAGTTATTTCGGTGTAGCAAATTACTGCTGCTCAGCTGAGACTCCACAGCCGAGCGTGGTCCTATTTCCATCCCCTTCCAACTGCAAAGTAAATAATTACAACTGATTGTAGCTAAAACACTGTTTTGCTGCTTGGTGGGTGTTGGTGTGCACAGCCAGGTACCAATAGCCCTGGGTAAGGGTGAGCGCTGGATACGCTCCAAAAACTTTCTGCTTGTTGGCAATCGCCTGAGTTGTTTTAAGCAAGTAGTTCTGGTTCACTCCCAGTTTTGGTGTTTAAGGGATGCTCCATCTTCTTCCACAGACTGGAGAGACTGACCTGGAGTGATGATGCCTCTGCCTTGTCTCCTCAGTTAGTAAAACAAGCTTCAGGAGCTAAATCCAGCCTGGTGTGTTTCTATTAAATGGTGACAGGGAAACCCAGCCTGGTGTGGTAAATGCTGTCAAAACCCAAGTGGAAAAGTCACTACATTAACTAGAGAGACTGTTTGAATGTCCATATTGCCTCCCAGAGAGAAGCCAGAAGTCATTTCTGTGCCGTGGGCACACTGGTCTCATCAGCGAGGGCTGGGCTGACCTGTGATTCCAGGGTAGGTTATTGTGTAGCCGAGGAAAAAGGGTAAATCCAATATTAATGTGGTTGTTGCACAGAACGGCCAAATCCGGTCACAGTGGCAGGAGCTTCCAGACAGTCGGATCAGCCCTGCGAGCAGCAGAGGTGTCAGTAACACTTCAGCCAGACACCCACGAGGCACAAGACGCTCCCTCCCAAAAGGAAATCAGAAATTACATTGTCACCTGCTGTTGAGCCACAGGCGTGGATTGAAGCCCTGTGTGGCAGCAGGGCCTGGTCCCAACAGGTCAGCACTTACCGTGTTACGGAAGGAGGGAGCGTGTGGGTGAGTTATTTTGATTTTGTTTGGAACAATAAAACCCAAGTTATTTGAAATCTTAACAACAGAACCGGCTTTTAGCACCGGCGTTTATAGGGATGAGTGGGCGAGTTGTTTAAAGGGAGGAGGGAAAAAAAAAAATCATCTTTGAAAACAGTCCAAGTGAGGGTGATAATTTTGTGCTACAAGGGAAGAGTGTGCACGTCCTGGGCTTGGGCAGGGTGTGTCTGGTGTGTGCCGGGGGCTGGGGCAGAGCACCCTGCAGGGCACACTCAGTCCCTGGCTCAGAGCTGGGACCTGCCGGTGCAGGGGGTGTCTCTGCACATCACATTCACTCACTCACTCCCCTTTCCTGCAGCCTAAACCCAGAGGGCAAATGTCATTTCCTCTTCTTGTTCCAAGCACCGACCTCGTGTGTGTGTGTGTATGGGCTCTGCCCCTGGGTTGTTGCCCGTCTTCTGCAGGAGTCCTGGTCTCGGGTCCCACACAGTTTCCATCTTTCTAATTATTGTGTGACTCCTGGAAATGTATTGGTGTGGAAAAGCATGGGCAGTTCCCCAAAGCTGCATTTGTTCAGGCTAAAGAAATCTACTACTTTTGCAGTGAAACGTGAGAGTGAAGTGTAAGAGGAGACAGAGAGCTGAGAGTGCCACCTGGGCTCTGTCCCCGTTTTGCCCCTTTGCAAAGCTGCTTCTCTTGCCTCATTTCACTGCCAGAAATCCCCATTTCACAAACGTGAGGTAAGAACAGCTCCTTGGCTGCTGCGTGGCATTTCCATCTTTCCCTGTTTAAAACCCTGTTGCAATTAGAAATTTCCCTCTGCTGAACAGTGGTACGTTTAAATCAGGAGGTGCTTATGGCTGAGCAGCTTCAGCTCTTGCAATGAGACAAAAAGAAAAAAAAAAATCGCCTGTCTAATAATATGAGGAGCAGGAGGACTATCAGGAGCTAAAAATGGCCCTTCAGTATTTTGGTGCTTTAAATCACGGCGATCATATTGTGTCTGTGTGTGCACAGAGCGTTTGCTGCCGCGGTGCCTGTGCCCGTGGAGCCGAGCGTGTTTGCAGATGTAGTTTGGGAGAATCGATCCCAATCTATTTTTAAGGTAAAGTGAGTGTGGCGGGTGGGAGGTGAGGAGGTGGAAGGAAAGCTAAATATTCACGTAGCTCCACTGTGTGTTTAAGAGCATCATCTAATAACACCAGGAGGATCGTGGCAGCGAGGTGAGGGAGAGAGGAGCCTTCTCTGGAGCCCACCCACCCCCCCCCTCCCCGTGCCAGGGCACCGGAGTGGCTCTGGGAGGAGCAGGGCTGTCGCTTTAAGCCTCATCTCGCACCCAGCGGGTCACTGGAGCTGGCGACGTTCTTCACATGGCTCCGCGCTCCGCATAAATCCGCGCTCCCGGAGCGGGGCTGGGAGAGCTGCCGGCGCTGCCGGAGCATCGCTGCCGCTGCCCTGCCAGGGGAAGGGTCGTTCCTGCCCGTGGACATGTGAAAGCTGGAGCCTGGGGAAGAGCTGGCTGCTGAGGTCAGTAAGGAAAACTCGGGTTTTGTTTGTGTTTCCTTCTTTCTGTGAAAGGAGAGGCTGGATCGGGAGGAGGAGGACGTAGATACAGAGACACGGAGGAGAGATTCACTCAGGCCGGGATGTGCCTGTGTCTGCTCGGGGGTTTTAAAGTTTTCAGGGAGCTTCAGCGTGAACTTTTTATTATTAATGTTTTTGCAACTTTATTACTGATATTTGGGCAACTTTGTGGGCTGCAGGCAGTGCCCAGGCTCTCGGGGTGTGCTGTGTCTCACAGCAGAGGGTGCTGAGGGTGGGTGGTGGATCCCTGAGCCTGGGGAGGGGAGACACGGGGTGTCTGCCACCAACCCTGCCCGGAGGGAGCGTGGCAGTGGCACCCAAGGATTGGCATGGAAGGGGAAGCGGTGTCCTCAGCAAAGACCAGGCGAGTTTTCCAGCTCTGCTGACTCTGGAGATGATGGGCTCCTCAAGGAGTGGAGACTCCAGCCAAGGTGCTGGTGGCCAGGCACTGGGAGAGCCCCTGAGAGATGGTGCTCCTGGTGAAACAGGCTGTGGCTTTCAGGCAGGGATTTCCTTCCACTCCTCTCCTCCGGCCCCCACTCGCCTTTCGGGAGCTCTCTGCAATCCTCCTCCTCACTGCCTTTCACCAGGTGAGGTGGGGAGGGTTCAGAGCCCGATGTTTTGGGGTTTGGGGTTATGCAGCCCCCACGGTGGGTTCTGCAGGGCGAGGTGTTGGGGTGGTGCAGGATAAAGGAAAGCCACGTGCAGGGGACTGACGGGCAGCGGGGCAGCCCTGCAGAAGGTGCTCCCAGCACTGGGGGTCGGCAGCACCAGAGCCCCGCTCCTCCTGGGGGTTTTGAGGTTGGCTGCCTTGCGGAGAGCAGAGGTGAGGAGTGGTGGTGTGTCTGGTTCACAGAGGGAGAGGCAGATAAGGCATGGCACAGAGACGTGGGTGTGTGGGAATGAATATCTGCCAGGGCCTGGGCACATAATGCTGCCAGGACAAGGTTTTCCAAGGATTGCCCGCCGGGGAGAGCTTGGCCCCGGGGACCCGTCGCTGGATCCTGCCCCAGCTCTGCCACTGCATCTCTGCAGGACGTGGGCAGGTCACATCTCCAGGTTGTCTGCTCCCTGAAATAAGGTGGAATTGTGGTGGACACATAAATGCCAAAGCGGTTTGTTCTGAGGGGTGGCAGTGAAATCAGCTGCCTTACCCCTGAACCCGCTGCTGTCCTCGTCCCTGACCCAGCCAGCGACCAGATGCCTTCGAGCAGCAGCTCCTGAGGTGGATCCACTGTGCCAGATCCACTGGGATCTGTTGGGTGCTGGGAAGCAGGTCCTGCCTGCAGGTCCCCTCGGAGGGCTGGGCAAAGCAGCCCTTGCGCCTGACGGTTCCTTCCTGCCTCGGGCAGGTCTGCAAGAAGCTGAGCCTGGAGAACGGGAGGGGACCCAAAGGCAGGTCAGTGCCCTGGGGACACCAGCTGTGGGAGGAGAAGCTGATCTGACAGAGGGACAACGTTTGGCCCTTTGGATGGCTCACGAGAGTTTGGTTTGGTGGGAGAAGTTCCTTTTGAAGGGGATGTTTCCCCCATGGAATCACTGGTGGATGTGCCATGACTTGGCCAGCATAGAAAGATCTGGTGGTGTTTGGGGGTCTGTGGTTCCCTGTCCCAGAGCACCCTGAGAGCGATTCCGAGAGGCTTTGGTGGGGCTGAGCAGCGAGTGTGAGAAGAGCTGCATCCCGAGCTGCTGTGGGGGCAGCAGGAAGCTGTGGGAGAAGCCGCCACCTCCGGAGCGTTGGGTTGAGGGTACCTGTGACAGCAGGTGTTGGTGCCTGGTGGGGGGTATGGGCCGCTCGGGGGCCAAAGAGAGATTGGGGACGGGGTGCCGATCCTGGGATGGGGCTTGGGAATGGGAACGTGTCAGAGAAAGACTCTCACGGGCAGGCAGCGGCTCCAAGGGTGGAAGCCCCGTGGGGCATCTGTGGGCTGTGACTTCAGGTGTTGGGAGCTGGGAAGTGGTTTGGGTCCTGCAGTTCGGTCTTCTGCCTTTGTTTAGTGGCTTTCCTGACTCCCAGGTGAAAATGGCTGAGGGGGTTTAGGCTCAGGAGTTGGTTTTGACATTTTTGCCTTGGCTTCACCTGCACATCCGGAGTGTCCGGACTGAGGTGTTTCCCCAAGAGATTCTTCTGCACATCTCGGGCAGAGCTGGGCAGCCCAGGACCTTATTTGGTGTGAGTGAGAGTTTGTCAGAGAGGAAATAGGGAGGGTTTGTGCTCCTCCACAGGGCAGTGCCCTGCAGGGACTCCCAACCCCTCCTGGAGAGCTGGTGGTCCCGTCCTGCAGGGAGAGGGGGGAGTGGCAGCAGGATCTGCTCCTTGCTGCCTTTCCAACACCTCAGCTGTGGTTTGCACATCCTGAATCCACCCAGGCAGGTTAAACAGCCTGTTCATCCACCGGCAAGGGAATGTATGCAAAAACCTGGATGCCTTCCAGGAGAGAGAGTTTGTCAGGAGGGAGAGTCCTGCTCCCAGGCTGTCCCAAGCCAGGTTGCTCAGCTCTGTGATGAGCTGGCGGTGTCCAGGTGGGAATACCACTCTCAGAAAATGGGAACAAAGCTCTAACCCCCATGAATGGGACCTCCACCTGCCTGGGATGGAGCTGTCCCTGTCTTCCTGAGGTCAGAGGTGTGTGTGTGCCGAGGGTCAGTGTGTTTGCAGCCAGGTCTGCCCTGGGGTGAGCCCTGCTGTGCCAGCAGCCCCCGGGCTGTGGGGGCCAGCAAAAGCCCCAGGTCCCTCTGCCCTGTGCAGACAGGGTTGGTTTTAATTCTGTGACAGCATCTGGCTGAGCACAGGAAGGTGACAGTTGGCAGAATTTGGGCAGTTGCAGTGCTGGAAGCAGAGGATGGGGAATGGAGCCAGGCAGGGACACCAGCCATGGGGTGACTCCTGGGGCTGGGAACCGAAGCTGGTGCCCAGGAAGCATTTAGGGACCTGGGCCCGTGGTGTCTGCTGTGTGTCTGTCCTATGGCTGTTGCTCAGCCCTGTGTGGGGATGCCCTGGATGTGCCAAGCCCCAGGCAAGCACAGATGGTGAGTCCCGGGGTGTGATCACACTTCCATCTGCCCTCGCAGCTCCTGCCTCGGGGCTCGGAGCAGGCAGGGAGGGAGCCAAGCACTCCGTGCCTTGTCACATTTGGGCATTTTAATTAGAGAGGTGCAGGCCTGGGGCAGGTTTGGCTGGGGCAGTGCTGGAGGGAGCCTGCTGTCCTCTGGACCTGCCCTGCAGCTCCCAATGCCCCGTCCTGGCTGGCACAGCACGTGTGAGCCCCAGTCGTGGCCCAGGGGCACCGACCTCCTGCCCCTCGGGTGCCACCGTACTGGGAGGTACCTGGGCACACAGCCAGCCCCATCCCACACTTCCATGCACTGCCTGTTCTTCCCACTGATTCAGAGCATCCTCTCCTCTCCCAGACACGCTGTGAGCAGGGATCCCGACACCCCAAATCGCAGGGTCTCTGGCAGGACGTGCCCAGGGCAATCTGGTCTCTGTCAGGGGTAGCCCTGAGCTGGGGGCTCTGGCCACACACTGTCGGGCTGCTCCTGCAAGGGGGAACTTGTCCTGTGGATCCAGGACTGCTCTGATTTACTCTGTGTGGTTGTGGGGAAGCTGGAGGGAGGCTCGGTGTGAATGAGCCGCTTCCTCCTCTAGCCTGAAATTTGGGTCACACAACCCAACACAGCAGAGCTGTGAGAGATGTAGTTCACCCTCGGTTCAAGCTTTGATTTCCAAGGTGCAACTCTTGGTGGTTCAGAGGACGGATCCATGAACAGATCGGCACGTGGAGGGAGGTGAGAGGGGTTTTTCCCCTCCCTGATCAGCTCCCACATTGCTAATGTTCCTCTCTGGCCCGCTGCTAATTTTGACTCTGCCCTAAATAGAAGCTGAGAGCATCTCATCTGCTTCACTTGGCATACAGGAAAATTGTTTTCCTTCACTTACCCAATCCAACTTGTGGCTTTAACCCTGTCAGCACAAGTCTCTCCCCATTGCAGAGCTCCCATGAAGGGCTTTGCCTGCCCCTGCCCCAGGGAAGAGCTCTGCTGGGAATGGCACTGCGTGAGGTGGGATTGGGAAGGCTCCCAGGCTTGCCCAGAGTGGCCACAAGCAGAGCTGGGAGAAGGACTTTGCTTCATCAGCAGCCAAGGGGATCCCTTCTCCACTGGAAAGTCTGGCACTCGGGGCTGGCTCTCCCTGTGCCCTCTCCATCTCTCCGGCGGGATATGATGCCCCCCAGGAGGGATCCAGGGCTCCTGCCCAGACTCTGTGCTGCAAAACAGCACAGACAGACCCAGTTGTGGGAGGTTTTGGTTGTTTTCTGTTGTGGTATTTTTTCCAGCAACTAGTGGGATCAGCTTGGCACTCAGGGACCGTCCCCAAGCCTGGCAGATGCCCCTCTTATCACTGGTTAATTTTATCTCCCATTCCAAGGGACTCCTTGGAAAGGTCTGTTCCTGCTGCTCTGGGCTTGCTCTCAGGGCACACAACCCGTCTCCGTGCTGGAACTGGCTGTTGGACTGGCGGCCTCCAACACAAGCCCTCCTGCAGCACGACTTAAATATATCCCTGTCCAGTGCAAGGTGCTCATTTGGGGCTCTTGTGTAAGAGCTGCTGTCCTGAAAAACTGTAATTTAGTGGCATTTTCAGCTGGGTGACTGTTACAAGTGCTGTCCTGAGGACACGGGGGCACCGAAGGGAAGTGCTGGGGTGCGAGGGGCAGTGGCTTGGAAGGGTTGGATTTAGCTGGTGGAAGAGCAAACCCTGAGCTCGGGCTGAGCCCCGGCTGGGCACTCAGCAGCACTTCAGCCAAGGTGGCTGCACAGTTCCCCTTCATCCTTCTCTGAGCCCAGACCTTTCCAACCCAGGAGCTCCACACGAAGCAGTGCCTGGGAAATGCTGTCCCCTTTTGTCCCCTCTTTCCCCTTCAGCTTCCAGTTTGCTCTGGGAGCTCGAGGTGCTGCAGTGACAGCGACTGCTCGGCGTGAGGCTCGTCTGGGTGCTGGTGGGAGCCAGGCTCTGATTTGGGCTGTGGAAGTGCCTGGAGCCTCTGGGATCAGAGGGACCAAGGAGCAGTGACCCCAGAAGGCTCCAGGCTGGGGTGCTTGGCAAGCCAAGGGCACAGCCAGGACTTGGCCTCTGAACGGACCAGGAGAGGTCGTGACCAGACAGAGCAATTGGAGCTGTTCGGGGTATTCTGACTCTCTCTGCTCTCTTTCCAGAAAATCAACCGGACCCCTTCGGATGAGGAATGCTTCTTTGACCTGTTGAGCAAGTTCCAGAGCAACCGGATGGATGATCAGCGCTGCCCGCTGGAGGAGTGCCCGTCGGAGGCTGCGGAGGCAGCTGCCACCCCGGTGCCTGCCCTGGGAGAGCGGATATGTGAGCACCGGAGCGTTTCTAAGGCTCTGTTTCTGTGGGAGTGCCTGGCCAGCTGTGGTGGTTTACTGTGGGTCCCGTGATGTTTTCCCTAAGCCTCAGCTCTCTGAACTTAGCAGTTCCTTGGCAATCTCCCTCATTATTTAAGGAAGGAAGAGACATTCTTATGTTAATGGTTGCTGAGGGAAAGGCTTGGAGAATGTGAGCTAAGGCTTGGGGATTAAACTAGGAAGAGAGATGCAAAATGCACTTGGATTTTTCCAGTGTGGATTTTTAGGTGTTGGCTTTGGAATGGTGAGGTTGGCATGGTGGATCCTGCCACTTCCCTGAGGGAAGGTGATGATGGTCATGGCTGAGGGAGCCTTGGAGGAAGCAGGGGCGTGCAGGGGCTGGGTCAGGCTTTCTCAGGCAAGTTAAAATATTGCCGGTTTTTGTAATAGTGTTGCCATGGAGGAAGAACTTCTGGATTTTGTACTGTTCTTGGATGCTGTGGTGATAGGTGCTGCGTAAGGACAGAGGAGCCAGAGGGATGGATAAACAGTGGGAAGCTTCAGGAGGCAGAGAGCGAGCTCGCCCCCAGGAAGAGCAGGGATAAATTGAGGAAGGCGCCTGACAAACAGACAGGACAGGAAAGGCAGGGCTGTGTTTGCACTCGGGTTTTTCGGTGTTGAGGGCCTTTGTTTAACCCAAGCAGGACAGAAGCTCTAAAATGCACGGGTCAAACTCCAGGCTTAATCACCGGCACAAAGGGCTCCGAACAGTCCATTTGAGCTGAGGGATTTGTTTATCAGTTTCCAAATGACTACGGAGTGCAAGTGGGAGAGGAGGAGACCTCTGACACCCCTCTGAGTGTGGCCAGAGTGGGCACAAGGAGCAGGGGCACGGGCAGTGGCTGAAGTGGCAGCAAGAGCAGAGCTGGTGCGGAGGAGGTCAGGAAGGCAGGTTGGCTGTGAGGTGAGAGGGTTTTTGTCATCTAAAAATAGGCTGGAAATAAGCATCACTTTGTCAAAAGATGCATTTCTGACACAGAAGTGCATTTGGCTCTAACAGCTGTGTAATTTAGGAGACTGGGTTTAAAATATGGAGCTTTATAAAGAATGCACAAGCAGGCACATGTTTTGTTCGGCTCATTTGGGCTCTGAGCCTTTTGGACGTGTTATTTTCAAGGATTCTTTGTGAGCTGAAGGGGAAGAAACTCATCTTTGCGTCAGGGCTGAGATTTTCCTGTTGTTTTTGCAGCTCCATGAGCTGGGGCTCCAAGACGAGTTGCTGTGTCGGGAGGCTTGGGGTCAGCCTCTGCCCCAGAGCTTCGTGCTCAGTGGGGCAGGAACAGCAGTCAGGCTGGGTTTCTTACAGTTTTCCTTTGCTTGTCCCTGTCTGAGTGCAGTGTCTGTTGTTTGGGAACCTTTCCCTGCCCAGAAGCTGCCAGGAGCCAACAGGCTCTTTGCAGTGAGGCATTTCCGAGGGTCTGTAGAGAGTTGATTTTGTGTGCTGGTTCTGGACTGGGACCTCCTGGCGCCAGCCTGTGCTGACCCTGTCCCAGGCTGTGGACTCACCTTGGCAGCCTCTCGTTGAGCTGGCCCAAGCAGGCTGGGCTTCTGGGGGGCCTGGGAAGGTGCTGGCAGGTGGAAGGCTCAGCCAGGCCTGGGGGCTTTGCTGAGTACCTGTCTGGAATTATTCCTGACCCTCAGGACTGTGCAGGTGCCCGTCACAGCACTCAGGAACTCTGTGCTCACCTGTGATTACTGGGATCTGCCTGGTACCTCTTGGCTGCAGCTGGGAATGGGAATGGAAGCGGCAGTGGAAGCTGGAAAAAACAGTGATCACACCCAGGCTGTGGTTAGGGTGGGGGCACTGAATCTCCTGGGCTTTGGTGGCCTCCAGGAGCTGACCAAGCGCAGTCAGCGGCAGGGAGCCCCTCAGGGGGTCCAGCAGTGGGAGGTGGGTGTGAGGTTCTGCTTTTCACCCTGTCACAGCCCCTGCTTCCCCCTTGTGCTGCCTCTGGGTCTGTGCCTGTGCGGGAGGGGGGTCGGACAGTGGTTTGGTGAGGAGGATTTGGGCTCTGCAGGCAGAGGGGTGACCCTGCCCTGTCCCCACAGCACAGTCTGCCCTGATGACGTCTCCGCAGACAGAGGAGTTCTTCGACCTCATCGCCAGCTCCCAGAGCAGGCGCCTGGATGACCAACGTGCCAACGTGGGGAACCTGCCGGGGCTGAGGATAACCCACAACAACCTGGGGCACCTGCGTGTGGAGGGGGACGCCCAGGAGCCCGGGGACGAGTTCTTCAACATGCTCATGAAGTGTCAGGTACCCGTCTGGGGGGAGCGGGACCCCCGACCCCTCTGCTCCAGCCCTTCCCTGTCATCCTGCCCCACCCTAACGCCCCTCTCCCCCCTGCAGTCCTCCAGGATTGATGACCAGCGCTGTGCCCCCCCCGACTCCATCCCCCGGGGTCCCACCATGCCGGACGAAGACTTTTTCAGCCTCATCCAGCGTGTCCAGGCCAAGCGCATGGACGAGCAGCGGGTGGATTTGGCCTCGGCCCAGGAGGAGGCTGAGGAGGAGCAGCACAGGCCTGGTTCCAGCTAAGAACTGGGGTTTGGTCTGGGGGGGTTGTTGGGGCTTTATTTGTTTGGGGTTTTTTTTTTGAAGAAAAAAAGCGTGGGTGGTTCCAAACCCGAGGGCTCCTGTGCTACCACAGACTTGTCCCAGGAGCCCCCCCAGGGATGTGGGAGCTGCACCTCCGTCCTGTTGCTACGGGAAGGCCCAATGGATACGGGGCACAATTTTTAAACAAGGAGTTTTTTTAGGACACACTGCCCCTGTAACACTGGGCACGAGGGAAGGCTTTGGTAGCCTCTTTGCTGATCACCTAAAAACCCAGGAACCTGGAGGAGCCCAGAGGGGGTAGTTAACTCCAGCCTTTATGTCTTTTATTTCCACAACACTTTTAATTAAATGGGGGAAGGGAAGAGCACCTTTTCCATTCTGAAGTCCTCCTGTACTGCCTGCATCACAAGGTGACACAAATGACTCTGGATCCTTCCCTGGAACGTCTTGCTCAGCTTTGTTCCTTTTACAGGAGAAAATACGCTTGAGGCCACACCAGTCCTTTAAATCTTACCCCACCATGGCTGCATCACGGTCCCACACACCTCAGAGTGTATTTTAGGTTTGCTGAGGACTCTGCAGAGCCCTGGACACCCCCTGCTTCCCCAGCCCTGGGCAGAGCTGTCCTGGGACCTCCTGGGCAAGAGCAAAGCCTTGCTCACCCTGAGCTTTAGTGGGATTTGTTACCTCTGGAGCTCAGCCAGCAGTGCAGCCCTGGGACAGGGGCTGTGCCTGGGAAGGTCTCTGCTCATGTGTTCAGCCCCACTGCAAATGCGGGCAGCTCTGGTGCCACTGAGCCGAGGTCTTAGGCAGGTGAGGGCGCCTGAGGCAGAACCTGCCTGTGACAGGGACCCGCTTTGACAGCCTGCAAAGCTTTCTGCCCACAGCTTGTCCTTCCTCCCTTCTGTGTCCAACAGCAGCTCGGGATAATGGCCCTTCACCCTCCGTGTTTCTCCCCAAAGCAGTGCTGAGCTGCTCCTGGCCCTGCCAGAGCTGCTCCCGGCCAGGCACCGTCACTGTGCCCCACCTGTCTCCAATACCCGGAGCCTCAGGGGAGCCCCAGCCACATTTACTGTCATTCCTTCCCCTTTTGGACCAGTTGGAAAAGCTGGAGGAGGGGAGCAGGGACCTGACTTCAGGAGGTGCAGTATTTTCCCTTCTCTTGACCAGAGACTATCTCGGACTTCAGAAACTCCAGCACCGAGCTGTGCTGAAGCAGCGACGTTCCTGTAGAGAATAAACCCAACACTTCCTGTTTGAAATGCGCTCGATGGAAACATTCCCAACCAGCAGTGAGATGTTTTTAGACCAGTGATGCTGCTCATGGGGCATTTTCCCTGCCTGCACTGACCATGTGGAGTGGTAGCTGCATTTTACCTGCTACCTGGGAGCACTCACCTGCTGCACGGACCACTTGGCCAAGGCTGGGCCTCCTTCCTGGGGCTGGGCAGAGCTCTGGGGAAGGGAGAGGAGGACCTGCCCAGTCACCTTTGTACCAGCCAAACTGGCATTTGCGAAAGAGGAAAACATTGATGATGATGATAATGAAGATGACCTGACCAGCTGCAGGCTCAGGCCTGTGCAGCTCTCAGCCAGGTGGTGAACTGGAATCTGACCATTAAGCTTTCAGAGGTATTATTGAGGTATTATTTGCCATATACTTGAATGTATGAGCTTATTTATTTTTTACATGTGCATTTGCTAATGTCATTTTAATGGGGAATTTCCAACCCACAGGTACTTGGTTTTTTTTCTAAAAAATAATCTGCCAAATGGATTAATATATTAGAAATGAATACAGCTCAAGGGGAAGGAGTGTGGGGGGGGTTGTGCTTAATAAATATTTGTGTCTAAGCTTCAGTGCAAATACTCATTTCCATTATTTCTTGGCTGACAGCAGGGCTAATCCTGGCCCTGTGGAATGGGGGTAGGGGTGGGTGTGGGGTCTCTGGTGAGAGACACCCCACATGTCAACAAAAGGGTGTGTGCACCCACCTACACATCCCTTTACACTGAGAGCACACGAGTCTCTTGGCAGCAGCCCCTATTTCCAGCTCTGCCTGCCTTCCAGCATGGATGTGACTGTGGAGGGAGGCTACAAAGCCCTGAGAATTCCCTGCCCACAAGTTTCCAGGACGACAGGGCAGGCAGAGCAGCCCTGCATGGTGAGAAAAGACCCCTGGAAAAGGCCGAGGAAAGGCCAGGCCGTTCCTTTCAGGCCCTGCCCGTGTCGGTGCCGCCCCGGCGCCTGGCCCAGAGCTTTGCTGTCCCCCAGCAGCTGCCAGGGGACCAGGGCAGCGAGGGCCCTGCACAGCCCTGGCACCAGAGAGGACGCTCACACAGCAGCAGGCACGAGCAGGCTCCTGGACTGTGCTAGAAAGCGGCCTGGAGAGCAGCAGAGTTTGAATGTGAGGATGAAGCCAAGTCCCAGCTGGTCTTCCCATGCCTGGCTAAGTCGTGCTGGCCACTGCCAGTCCTGAGCAAAGATCCAGAAGAGCCATCCTCACACCTCTGGGTGCCCCCAGGCAGTAGCTCTGTGCCAGAAGTCTGTGTGTGCAGGCTCAGATTCCCAGGAGCAGATGCCATCCCTGTGGATGAGTGATGGGGTCTCACCTCCTGTCTCCCCATCCTCAGCGCTGGGGAAGGCAGCACACGCTGGCCTGTTTGGAGGCACTGGCTGCAACTGAGTCTCCAGGGCAGCCCAGAGCCCGCAGTGGTGGCTGCTCTGCTGAACCCTTCCCTCTCCCACACCCCCGGAGCTCGATCCCAAGTCGGGAAGAGCTCTCCGATGCTGACACCCTCCGGAGAGCCCCGGGATTGCCGGGGCTGTGCAGTGCTGCTGCTGCAGCTGTGGAGTGAGTTACTCGGAGCAGACGCTGTCCCTGGTGCAGGGCAGATCCTCTTCAAGAAGAACTCTCAAGACCCAGCAGAACAAGAGATCCTGTCCTCTCCTAGCCGGCTGAGGCACACGTAGGACAGGGCTGATGTCAGGCCTGGAGAGGTGGTTTTTTTTTTCCTTACTGCCAAGTCACATCAGACCTGAGGCCCCACACTTCCCTCAGCCCTCCCCAGAACCTCACTGTGCTGCTGCTCCAGCCCTGATATTCCTCATCTGGAAAGGCTCTCAGCCCCACATGACCCCATTTCAGCCCTCTTTACTACCTCTGGTCCCAGAACCCAGTGCCCCCCATCTGACAGACTCAGCCCAGTACAGTCCCGCTCTGCTGGGTAAACACTGGCAGCGCTACAGAGGCAGAAAATGAAGCAGTGTTTGCCCTTTTGCAGAAAAGCCCCTGTGGGACAGGATTCAAGAACAGGATCCATCCCTTAACCACAGTGGAATGTGTCAAAGAACGTGCAAACAGCTTTGTTTGCTGCCCTGGGACTGCTGCTTTGCCCGCCGGGAAATCACCACCTCCCCTCTGTGTCCCAAAGACTTACCCTGGTCAGCTGTGCCTCCAGTCTCTCTCCTCTGCTCCTTCAGTCTGTCTCCTGTTCCACTGGGCCTTCACAGCACTTTTTCCCCATCCTGACACACCTCTAAGTTCAGGAAAAAAGCTGGCTAAACCAAGCTCTGCTGGGCTCTCCCCAGACTCACCTGTGTCCCCCTTCCAGAGCAAACCCACTGCCCCAGGACATAACATCTTTCAGAAAAACCCGCTTCAAAACGGAGCACAAAATCCCCTTTTCTTAGCAGCAAGTTTTTTTTGTATTGCACACAAATTCCCTCATGTGATGTTGGTCTGAACCTTCACAGCAGCAGCAAGAACTGCCACCCTCCCTGCTCAGAGCTGGGGGCTGCAGAGGCACCTGGTGCCAGAGGACACTGGGACAAGGAAACACCAAAATCTAGGAACGGCCAACACAGCTTTTGCTACATTTTTTACAGTAACACAGCAAAAAACTAGCACCACCTTCCTGTAGCTGGAGCACAGTAACAGGTAAGAAAGGTAAGGAAAACAGCCTAAAAAAGCCAGGTTGTAAATGAGTTGTTTCCAAGGCAACACAGATCCTACAACAGCTGCTCTGTTCCACCCCATCAAAGGCATCAGCACCATGGAAGCAGAATCCTGATTTTCACATTAGAGGTAATAAAATAAGCACTTTTGCAGCACTGCTAATAGGTGCCAACAGCTCAGCACAGGGCGAGCACACCGCAGTGCTCTGAGGTGCAGGACTCCTGAAACCTCCAGCTCCAGCTGCGCCTTGTTGGGCCAAAATCACATAGACAATTTCTGGACGCCTTCTAAGCAAGGAACAAACCTGGACTCTGGGCACTGCTGGAGCACTGCAAACGGCCTCAAAGTCAGCAAAACTATACCAGGAAAAACACCTACACCACCTCTAAAGACATCAGTAAAGCTACACAAGACAAAGACACACAGCAGAGAAAACCCCACACCTGAGTTTATTTTAAATACAGACTGTGGAAATCAGGGAATGGAGGTGAAGAGTCTCTTGGCACCAGCAGGACAACCCAAATCCCAGGTGTCAGGTCTGTCCCTTGCTGCCAGGCTCTGGGAGGGCTTCCCTGCTGTCCCCCTCTGCCAGCTGACCTCGGGACTCGGGCTCTGCCGAGCTTTCCAACAGCAATTCCAGAGCTTCCTCACCAGCCACACGTCTCACCTTCTCCCCTTTGGCTGCCAGGATCTCCTCGATATTCCTGGACAGCGATTTGAGAACCAACAGTGACACCCCAGCAGAGGCCCAGCACAGCCAAGCACAGGTTCCCTCCTCCACTCTGCCCTCAGGATTGACTCCACGCAGTGAATCACAAGAGCATCACCATGGGATTCCTCAAGAACAAGTTTGGGAAGCAGAGAAAACCGCCCAAACCTTCTGGGACTATTTTTATCAATAATTTAGCAATTACAGCTAAACAGAGGCTTTTAAAGGTATCTCAGGAAGTCAGAAATCACTGGGATTCCACAGCAGATGAGTCTACACGCTTGAGATGCTTATCCAGGGAAAGACAGCAGTGATGTGGTGAAGCCTGAGGGGAACAGAGCCCCACAGGCAGCAATTCACCTGCTGCCACCAACAACGATCCCCGTGCACCCCACAGCTTCTGCTGCAGCTTCACACCATTTATTTGGATCCTAGGCAGTACCAGCCAAATTACAGGTGACTTAATTAAGGGACTGGATGAAACAGAATTACACCCAGGAAAAACTTTGTGTGATTTTTTTTTTTTCCTCCCCTGAGCCACATTTTAAAAGCATCACAGAAATAACTCAGGAGCTCAAGGAGGGTCCGGCTGCATCCCTGAGCGGGAGCCGAGCGGGATCCCCCTCGGCACACCCACCTCTTTCCCTGCAGGTCGGAGAACCAGCCCAGGTTGTCGGCGATGACGTGGTGGTTCCCGCAGCCGGGGCAGGTCACGATCACCACCCCGCGGTGGTACGCGGCCTTGGAGATGGATTTGGACGAGCGCGTCTGGCACACCTGCAAAGCAGAGCCGATTCTGTGAGCGAGGGAACTGCAGCTTCCCGGGCCGCCCTGTGCGATTAAAACTCGCTCTCTCCCGCTCCGCCACCTCGAACTGTCCCAAGCGGCTCGATGGCCTGAGCTCAGCCCAGGGGGGTTTCACTGCTCTCTGCGCCTCGCTGAGGAGGGGGATCCCCGGCGGTACTCACAAGACCCCGAACGTCCTCCTCGCACAAAGGGGGTGGGACTGGAAACCTCCAGAGAGGGCTCTTCCAGCCCGAGTTAGTTAGTCTTTGACTGCAAGTTTAGAACCACAAGCAAGCAGCTACACCGGGACCACCCCCCCCCCCGCAAGCTCTGGGCCGCACAGCCCCCCCGCCCCCCGTGCAGGTGTACACCAGGCGATAGCGCGTGGCCGGCGGTGGGCCCGGGGCGGTGCAGAGCGGGCGGGCCGTACCCCGTGGCGGCCCCGGGGCGGTGCAGAGCGGGCGGGCCGTACCCCGTGGCGGCCCCGGGGCGGTGCAGAGCGGGCAGGACGGTGGCGGAGCGGTGCCCGGGCCGGCCGGGGGGCGGCGGGGCCGCCATGGCGGCTCCTCCCGGGGCAGCGCCCTCAGCGCGGCCCGCGCCACGCGCCGCATCGCACCGCGCCTGCGCGCCGGG